>JAGSMS010000026.1:1399166-2097500 GCA_029286595.1 Bhutanitis thaidina
GCTTAGTTGGAGGGTAAACAGGAAAATTAGTAATGATATTAATAAATAGCATTGCTAGTATTCTTTAAAAAAAAAATGAAACAACAGCCCTTTCATTCCAAGGTTCCGTACGTCATCTTTTTTTCTCTCGTCCAAACAAAAATACATTTTAATAGTATTATTGTTGACTGTTGTGTTTTTTCAATTTGAATTATGTATAAGCTTGGTCCAATAAAGTTCAACGTATCGCGTACATAGTCGAACACATAAAAGTTAGTCTAAAATGATCCCTTCGGTGGTAGGAAATTTCAAAGTGGTCCTTTTGAATATAAACTACGGGCACTCTTAATTGAATCCTTTGGTTTGACGGCTGTAATAAACGGACAGAGAGAAATTGTATAATAATTAAAACATTCCCGTCCGCTATATTGCTTATAAACGAATAATATTTTGTCATAAACTCATTAAAACTTTTTTTAATAGCCGTGGTAGCCTAGAGGTCAGGGCGCTCACTTTAGTTCCATAGTGCGCGAGTGACCTGGGTTCGATCCCCGGTGCCGGCACCACTAAAATTGTTAATAGCAATTTTGAATGCAGTATTTACCACGTGCTCAGTGGTGAAGGTAAACATCGTGAGGAAACCCGCATGTCTGAGAAACAATAATTATTATTTCGAGGATATGTAAAGCCCGCCAATCCGCACTGGAGCAGCATGGCGCGCCCTTTCCGGCTCCTTAGTCCTCTTTGATACTCGTATTTGAGAAGGAGGCCATGGCCATTGGTTTTTTGTACGTGGTAGAGCCAAGTAGTGGCTTTTACTGCTCTTCAAATGGCCCAGCTCGACGGGGGTGGTACCACGGCCTCGCAGAATACCGGCGTGAAGTAGATGCATCTTTTGCTTCTGCATTTCTTTTGGTGAGTGAGTTAACCGTTGGCCCACTCCCACCTCTCCCATCCCCCTAAATGTCCTCTACGACCGGAAAAGCACCTGCAGCTCCTTTGGTGTTGCAGGTGTACGTGGGCGGCGGTAATCACTAACCATGAGGTGAGCCACTTACTCGTTTGCCCCCTTTCCCGTTTCAAGAAATGCGTGAAAACTTTTGCTGGTGCTGGTGGATAGGCCTATGTTCAGCCGTGATCAAAGGAAATAAAAACCGGGCTTCTGTCCTCGGTTGCTGCACCACCAGAATTCAATATTATATTACCCGATTATTTCATTGCGCGACACTAATCATACAATTCTGTTCACTACAATCAACAGCGGATGAAGATCCATTATAATATGAACAATAACTATTGTCAGACCGACGATGTAAGGAGCTCAGCTAGTGTTTTCAAATATCTAAGCCCAAGGGCCTGAATTGTAGACGACAAAAGTGCTTTTCGTATAAATTTTAATCGGGCATTTTTTCCTCTGTATCGTAATTTAATTCGCTTCTTTCATTAATAAAACGGATCTTGATGTCTTAATGGGAGGATTTGTCAAAAGCAAGCGGTTTGGCCATCGTATTACCTTAACCCTCGTTTCTTAAATGCAGCATCATTTTAGAACGAAAACAGCAACAGACAGAAGTTTGTCATCAGTCATAAAACAGTTTTGCTGCTGCTCAAATGGGCCAGCTCGACCATGTGGTACCACAATCTCACAGAATAAATTAGATGCACCTATCACCACATATCTTCACGCCCTGGGTTGACTGTTAGAGAATGCCAAAAGGCATTAAGTCCGGCTTTTGTAATCCTTTTGGTGTAGACAATAAAGTATAAATAAATAGATAAATAAATACCGATATGAAGTAGAGGCATCTTGTACTTCTGCGTTTCGTTCGGTGAGTGAGCTAACCGGAAGCCCTCTCCCTCTCCCCATCCCTCTCCGCATCCTCCCTCCCATCTCCCAAATACCCTCAAAGGCTGGCAACGCACCTGCAACACCTCTAGTGCAGTTGTAAGTGGGCGACGGAAAAAAAACTCGACACCCAAGGGAAAAACGGGGGTTGCAGATTTGCAGACCTCACCTGGACATTGTTGCAAACCGTATTTGGAGCCAAAATAAATATCTTTTAATATAACATAATAATGTTATGTAGTTCCCTTTGGTTCGAAAAGAGGCGAATGAAAAGGCGTGATTTGATCACAGCCTTAAGACTTCGATCTGGTCACATTCCGTTGAACAATTTTGGATTTATGATGGGCAAAACTAATTCTCCATATTGCAGTCAGTGTAACTTTATAGAAGACGTACTTCACATTACCATGGAGTGCATACGGAATGAGACTCAGAGACGTACTGCCTTATCACGGGACTATAATGTCGGTATTTGTAACAGTATTCTGGCATTCCCTGAATCCGAGAGTGCTAGAATATTGTTTCAAATTGTTTAATTGAGGCTAAATGACAGGTAGATTAAGTTAATTTAATTATGTATCCATAAGACGTAAAATGTATGTATGTCTGATCCGAATAGGGCATGCGACAATGAGGGTGACATGTTCGATACATACGAACAAACCCTCCATTAAATAAAGATTAAAAAAAAATATTATGTACTTACACCCCGTTTCCTCGCATGTAATAAATTGAGTCAGAGTGGCTTAGTGGATAGTGAATCTGACGAATGGGTCCCGGTTTCGAATACCAGCTGAAATTAATTACTACATCTTCAACTCGCACGCATTATCACAGACTCAGCGTAACCACACAGCCTTCGACAATCTTTCAACTTTCCTCACCACCGTTCAGAACGTCGAATGAAAATTGAGGCCGAGGACGAGTACGGCCTCCAGGAAGACGTGAAGACTTCATTATGACAGCATACAAAAAAAAAAGTAGATAAATTGTGTAGACGTCCTAAATATATCTTTTTTTATATCACTGGAAAAATATATTGCTTTCAATCTATACCAGTAATGATAGGGTCGCATTATTTGAAATAAGATTTCCACACAACGATCTTCGTGAAGCACCGCAGAGTTTCCGGCCACCGGCTCGGCTAAATGAGGTCGGGCGCCATATTTCTCTTTCAGTGGCGTAAGTTATAGAGATGTGGGTCCGTACAGCGGCCTAGAAAAAAGCGTTTACTTTAAGTTTCTCTAGTGGAAATTTTATAAATTCTAAATAAGTGCTTTCTGTCGCTTCAGTTTAATTGTTATGTTAAATGTTTCTTTGTACTTTGTACGCTTAAAGGAAAGCAAAGTAACAGCCTGTAAGTGCCCACTGCAGGGCAAAGGCCTCCTTCTCAAATACTAGTATCAGAGAGGGTTTAGCAGCCGGGAAGGGCCCGCCACGCTGCTCCAGTGCGGGTTGGCGAGCTTCACATATCCTCGAAATAATATTCTTATTTCTCAGACATGCAGAATTTTATAGCGTCTAATTTAACAAAACGTTAAAAAAAAACTGAATCGCGTAATTACAAGAAATCGTTAAGTGCAGAACATGTTTACTGCTTGTGACCTTCGAAAATATCTTTATTTTGCATTGATGAATGCATTTGTCATTACATCACTATGTCAATATTTAAGTTCGATACATTCAGAAAGACAGAAACAGACTAGATATTTTGTATCAAACTATTTGCAATAAGACATATTGTGTTACATGTCACTAAGCTTTCCATCCCCTTTCTTCCCGTGGGTGTCGTTAGAGGTAACTAAGGAAAAGCTTTGAAAATAGTAATTGCGAATGGCAGTCGGTGGGATAACTATCTCGAAGAATACCAGACCAAAATTAAGCATACCGTTCCATATTCGATATATATATTTGTATATAATTTATGTATATATCTATGTATGTATCTATGTATGTATCTATGTATGTATCTATGTATGTATCTATGTATGTATGTATGTATGTATCTATTGTAAGTATATATTTTGATATTAATATCCTTTTACTGGTTTTTTTCTCTTAGCGGTATCGCCTCTATTATGTATATATCTCTGCTTAGCCTAATGGTTGACTGGGAGAGAATGCCTCTAGGCATTAAGTCCGCCATATGTACGAATTAGTGCATAAAGATTAAATAAATAAATAAATAAATATAAAATATAATAAATGTATAAAAAAAAGTTATTTTACAATAAACAAAAATCGTAACGCGTCGAGACAGAGGTGCTTGCTATCTTAACGGGTTGAGGCAGAGGTGCTTGCTATCTTAACGGGTTGAGACAGAGGTGCTTGCTATCTTAACGCGTTGAGACAGAGGTGCTTGCTATCTTAACGCGTTGAGACAGAGGTGCTTGCTATCTTAACGGGTTGAGACAGAGGTGCTTGCTATCTTAACGCGTTGAGACAGAGGTGCTTGCTATCTTAACGCGTTGAGACAGAGGTGCTTGCTATCTTAACGCGTTGAGACAGAGGTGCTTGCTATCTTAACGCGTTGAGACAGAGGTGTTTGCTATCTTATCGCGTTGAGACAGAGGTGGTTGCTATCTTAACGCGTTGAGACAGAGGTGCTTGCTATCTTAACGCGTTGAGACAGAGGTGCTTGCTATCTTAACGCGTTGAGACAGAGGTGCTTGCTATCTTAACGCGTTGAGACAGAGGTGCTTGCTATGTTCACAAAACTCGATGGTTATTTCTCTACCTAAGAGGTCTTAAGATGTTCTTTTTTTAAGGTAAAGGAGGCAAACGAGCTAGCGGCTTACCGGATAGGAAGTAACATCGCCCACGTACATCTACAATACTAAAGGAGGATTTAAGGATATTTGGAAGATGGGAGTGATATTAGGGGGAGGAAAGGGAGATTAGGCCTCCGGTACGTCACTGACCGAACGAAACGCAGAAGCGAAAGATGCTCTACTTCACGCCGCTGTTCTGCAAGGCCGTGGTACTACCCCTATTCGTGCAGAAGCAAAATGCATGAGCACCTATGGGGGTTCGAATTTATTACATTACGAATTTTGGTGGTATACTTATCATCGGCATATAAACATCCAGTAGAGCCCTTAACTACTCAGCTTCCGCATCCGTTCAACTTATATTCCTTAAAAATGTATTCTTTTCCTCCAAAAGATTTTACTTAATTAAATTTAAATTATTTCTTAATCTTTGTTATAAATCCTATTATCTCTAGAGGCTCGCTGGCTAAACGAGACAATAAAAAACTGCTTCACGTCAAATAAGGCGTTTTAAAGCGTCATTACTCTTTCAAGGATAATGGGCGGCCGTTCGCGACCGTAGATTGTCGTTATCAAGTACGCTTTAAGCTTTCTGTTTCAATGCAGTTAAATGGTTCATAGCGATTTAAATATTTTAATGTAATAAACATGAAAGTAGGCTAACAGAGCAGCGCGAAGTAAAGGCATCTTGTGCTTCAATGTTTCGATTGGTGAGTGCGGTAGCCGGAAGCCCATATTTTGTTTTTATAGAAGCGGGCCAACGAGCATGCGGCTCACCTGATGGTAAGTGATCACCGATGGCCACGAACATCAGCAACACCATAGGAGCCACAGATGCTACTGGGCTTAGTTCACATACAACTATGTAATTACTGGTGCCTGCAGAGGTGCCAATGCTTCCTGTACAATTGTAACCTAAGTGTAACTCACTTAGGTTACAATTGTACAGAAGTCCTTGATACTGGAAGTACGCAATCTTGAAAAATTGTTTCCAGTATCTGACTAGCTTATCGTCATTATTTTAATGTAATATGCAAAGGTTTACAAAACCTGTCACAAATCTATAATTATTAGCCTCTTTTCTTAGGCAACAGGGTGCACCATCTCACCAGCATGAGTAGGCATTTAGGGAAAAAGATGACACGTGTACTTTTTAAAGGTTTGCTTTAACATCTCATTGTACTTGTCTGCAGAAAAGTGCGGTTACTTGTACACTGACATTACCTTAATAATACATACAGTGAATTCTTTAAAGAAAAATTCAATACTGCCTTTAAGAATTTATCACAGGTTATTCAATGCTAAAAATTTTTCGGTATTATCCATTTTCACCTAAAAGGATTTTCTTACGAGGTTCATGCTTTGGTTAAGTTCACTTAAGCTTTTTTAAATACAGAAATAAAGATGGTTTTGTCACTCAATAATTAGGGGTTTAATTAATATTTTAATTATTGGTAGAGTTAAAGTCATTCATTGGTATTAATCTTACTATACTATAAAACACAGAGTAGCGTCTACATAATAAGTTTGTCAGGCAGATATTATGCTACTTTTTAATGAAAAATATTTTTTATTGTACACCGATAAACAATAATAGTAAAAAAAAAATATAAAAAAGGTACAATTGGCGGCTTAATAGCTTATAAGGGATCTCTGCCAGACAACCACGTTGCAGATGATATAATGACTAGCAAGAAAGGGTTAAGCGATCTTCTTCGATTTCGCAAAGGCATTCGTCGAAGTATGACACAACGGCCTGTTTTGCAAGCTGTACACTCTAAGAGTGACAGATAGGCTTGTGCACATCATTCAAGCCTATGTGATGAATCTCTCCTTTCGCTTCAAAGACGAGGGGACGCACTCCGGTAGCAAAATCATAAAAGCGGGCGTTCCGCAAGGGTCGGTACTCTCGCCCATCCTATATAAACGTTTCACGGGCGATATTCCCAAAAGCAATAACAATAAAGTCGAACTAGGACTATTCGCATACGATACTTACCTTTTCACTTCCGATACTAACGTATCGAGGATTTACAATCGCCTTCAAACTACATCCAACGCATCAATCGGTTGTGTTTAACACATCTAAGTAATATTTACTGTGAAATAAATAATACTCAATATAATAAGCATTGTTTTTCTTTAATTACGTATATTAGGGGTAGGGTACTACCCTTTAATTCGAAACACTCTTGCACTATCAATAGACCGCAGATTCACAGCTGGGTTGTCTGTAACGAGTAACATATTATGTAGATTAGCTCTCACTCGCTTGACAACTACAGCGGTATTGAAATCATTAATAGATTTACATTTGATAAGAAAGCATAGCCAAATGGGACTTCTTTCGCCTCTCTAGGAGGCAGAGTTCGCTTTGCTGTCCGAATATGCGATGAAGTTTTCTTTTCCTCTGTCGTTTCATACGTCACATACGGAAAGGGGGTGGCTAATTTTCCGGTGGCATGCGGGGGCTCCCCGGAGCTGTGGTATCGACTAATGAAATTCTCCAAACGATTTCCACCATGCGTGGAACTCGCCGCCTTTGATCCCATTCACCCTTGTTTGATAGACTACAGATACTGCGCAAGGGCTAATTAAATGGCTGCTCGTTTAACCGAAGCATAAATATTAAAACTGGTTGAATATAGATTAGTTTTAAAAATATTTCGCATCTTTAATGCGTTCTCTATCAACCGGTGAAAATCATTTTTTTTTATGAAAAATCGGCTTGCGTTTGACCTCAATCTTGCCCGATGTAAAGCGAAGATGAGGCCCAGGATGGTACACGCTTGCATAGATGTCTGTTCACTTTGGCCTTAAAGATATCCAGGTTATAGGTTTCCGGAAAAACTGACCTCGGCAGGGAGATCCACTCCTTAGCCGTCCGCATAAAGAAAGACGAGGCAAACCATGCATCTTTTCTAGAATGTTATTTTTAATGCATGGCATTTAGAAACACACGGTAGAACGAAGTGGCAGCTTTTGCTCCTGCTCGAATAAGTTGGCTCTACCGGGGTCGTACCTTGGCCACGCTGGATACCGGCGTGAAGTAGAGACATCTTGTGCTACTGTGTTTCGTTCAATGAGTGAGGTATCATTAGGGACCTTATTAAATATCGGGCAACGCAATATGCAGCTCCTCTGGCGTAGCAGATTTACTTGGGCGTCGATAATCACTTACCATCAGATGAACCGCTTGCTCGTTTGCCACATAAAATGTCCCATAAGTATTAATCCTGATAAAAACATTCTGGCACGTCTTCACAGATATTACAGTTACTCTAAACACATTTTCAAAGTTTTTCCTAAAAATAACCAAAACTTTTAAATCCGTTCTAAATACCACTACTAAATGACCCATCACACATTTCAAACCGTTGCGTCTTTTATTTTATATAATTTTTTCTTAGTATATCCTATAAACACGTGAAGCATGACACTGGCTCTGAATTTTTATTATAATACTGGCTTCCGCTCGCAGCTTCGCAGCTTTACTTTTATTCAATTCCGGATCATCAGTGGATGACCGTATCTCGCTAAGTAGGTTTTTATTATTTATTATTTTAGTTTAGGATATCCGTCACATTAACACATATTTTGTGAAAATGTCATACCATAAAGGTTCAAAAAACAGTCTTTAAAAGGAAGGATAGACATCGTAGTAATAGGGACCCCTAAAAAGTAAAAACTAAATGCGTGAAAATAGTATTACATGAGCTCGAATAGTCTAATAGGTTAGGATGTGGACTTGGAAACATAACGCCGCAGGTTCGACCCCGCCATTTGACTATTCTCGCGAACCATTCCTGATATAAGTTCGAAAGCTCATTTGCTTACTAAGGTAATGGCAGTGTTGGAATTATTTTAAATCATATGTCGACCGCGACTACAATGGTATCCCTAATATATTCACGTAAAGTTTATGTGTACCTAATCAAAAATTCAATAAAATGTTACCGAGCTTTTACGGTGTTAATTTAAAACATTGAATATAGCAATAAAATCATATTATATAATTTTAGATCCATGTTAAACAAAATTAATTGAAAACAGACAAAAATGTATAAAAATCATTTGCTTGGATTCGGAGACATTCCTACATACTTTTAAGTGCGCTGCCATAATATGCCTTTTATCACGTGGTAGAGCCAAGTGGCGGTTTATGCTGCTGCTGGAATGGGCCGGCTCGACCAGGTTAGTACCACGGCCTCGCAGAATACCGGCATGAAGTAGAGGAATCTTGTGCTTCTGCGTTTCGTCCGGTGAGTGAGGTAACCGGAGGCCTATCCCCCCCCATCCTCATCCTCCTCCCTCCCTCCCATCTCCCAAATACCCTTAAAGGCCGGCAACGCACTTGCAGTACTTTTGGTGTTGCAGATGTATGCCGGTGTCACTTAGCATCAGGTGAGCCGTGCCTTTCCCATTTTTAAACATAAATAAAGAAATAAAAAAACTCGATATAAATCTAAACAAAGAACACACACAAGCTCTCGGTTCTATCAGCTATAAAGGTAGGCAGATATATCGAATATCTAATTGGCACGACACAGCGTAGTTTAACGGGCTTCCGCAATCCAGTTTTAACTTCTCCAGGAGATAGAACATGTCGAATAATAACAACTTCATCTCCGGGTTTGCTCAGGAAGCTTGCCATAGGATTTCTAAGGTTTCCCCCTTAAGTCATCTCACGTATTGCGTATTCACTACAATATTTAGTTTCGTTCAGATGGATCAACCCAATGTTCTCTATCGTGCAATCTCAAACTTGCCCAAATTGTTCTATTTGATAATAAATTTACGAGACCCTGTCTACGCTTAACAAACAACAACGCATTTTGATATAATCTCATAGCATTCTGACGCCGAAATGTCGTCCAATAAGACTCATATCTCGACGGATCCCGGCATCTAAATGTGTCGCAGGGTATTTATATCCACGCCGTTTTATTATCTTCATTTTAATAATATTATAGTATGATTGTCGTGCGTGGCTAAACAAGAATTCTAATGCCTATCTAACAGCTTAACTAATATTGGAAATATTTCTTTTTTAATTTCCGGCTCAAAACGTTTTTGTAATTATCAATCTCGGCAGAAACTTTATATTGGTCTATAAGACAGTGTAATGCTGAGGAAGCACAGCCCTTACCTCTTTTGACTGGGTTTTCACCTTGCTTTGGCGGGAGAGGATAGAATAGCCTTAGTTTAGTCACACAGGCTGAAACTAAAAGGACATGGTCTGGACTAAGTCTGAAGCAGCGTTGCCGGCCCGGGGTGGCCGTTACGAGTGGACTTGTCAAGAACAGTCTGTATTAGAATTGGTGGGCTAAAGGGGAGTGGGTTGGTGTTGTAGCGAAGCGCCGGTCCATGTCCTCCACAGCCGTGGTGAAGTCGTGTAGAATCTTGTGCTTCTCCAGCACAGCCACACCTCTGAAGACCCGGTCGGTGGCGAAAAGTGATGGTGCGATGTGATGCACTTTCTTCAGACTACACATCCGAAGTGTGGTCAAAGCTATACCCAGCTATATATGTATATATATATATTTTGGCGAGAGGGAAGACTAGAGCATACGAATACACCCATTTCTGACTCCCATGGCCTCAGGGGCTGCAGGCAGAAAATTCAGCTGCAGTTTTTTTTTATGGAAAAAGGGACAAACATGCTTGCGGCTCACCTAATGCCAAGTGATTACCGTCACCCACGTAAATCTGCAACACCAGAAGATCTGCAGGTGCATTAGCAAACTATAAGGGTTTTTGGGGGATGAAACAGAGGATGAGGAAGAGGGATGGGGGAGAGGAAAGTAGGTATCCGGTTGCCTCACTCGCCGAACGAAACGCAGAATCACATGATGCCTCTACTTAAAGCCGGTATTCAGCAAGGTCGTGGTACCACCCCTGGTGAAACCGGTGCATTCGAGCAACAGCAATAGCTAAAGTAGCGGCCTCAAAAGGTTCTACAGCAAGACCTCTTCTCAATTTTGTGATAGAGTATTGGCAATGAAGGGTCCGTCGTACTGCTTAGGGCATTTTTTTTTAATTTGTCATTAATAGTTTTGTGTTATTTTTTAATATTTACTTAAACATATAAAAGGTAGTATATGTGTAAGTAAATATAAAAGGTAGTACTAGGTATATAAAAAAATTGTTTTCATACAAACAACACAGTTTTTTATTTCTCTTTTAATTAATTACTTTCCCTCTGTCTCACATTTCTACGTTTTATTCAAAAGTATACTGAATCTAAATTATTAAAATTTGACTCGGTTATATTTCAGTTGGCTTTATTTTTTTGCCTGAACTAACGAAATATTTAGTACCATGTTTTAAGTTAATTAAAGTAAAAAAAGACAAATTACGGATGATGTTAACAAGTTACAACTGCTTAAGTTAACCCATTACTTTAAAACCTTGTTTTATTACTTTTTATAATTAGCAATTAAAAATAATTTTGTACTAGGAGCACAACAATGAATCGTTAGTTGTGATTTAATAGTTGAGTTATAAACTGGCATCTTCAAGTTTTTCATTTATGTTGTTGTAATAACTGTAATTAAAAGTTTCTAACAAAAAAATCGTAAAAAATCCAGTCATAGGAATATCTTCTGACTGGGACTCCGAAGGGAAGAGAGAGAGGGAGAGAAAAGAGAGAGAAAGGCAGATTCGTACGCTGATACCATCTAACCAACCGAAAATAAGGAAACCGTAACAAAAGGCTGGCCGTCACCGGTTAGCTTATTTTGACTATGATATTTTTCGAGATGATTATCTCGCCATCCTGTTGGCAGCCATTGTCATTTTAAGGTTTTTCCGTTCGTCGCATCTTACGACACCCACGGCAAGAAAGTGGTGCCAGATTACCATCACCGATCGGAGTTTTTAAATTGGTAAGTATCTTGTGTCTATATGAAAAAAAACTAGAAATAGAATTTTTATATTTATTTGGCTATAGGGGTCTAAAATATCAATTCATTTTGGAAAAGGGGTCTCTTATCGAACATAGTTTGGGAATCCCTGCATTAGATTAATAACAATGAATGCGACAATAATTGTTAAATAAAATCCACTCTTAAAACGGTCAAAATTCGCGTCATTTTAACAAAGTGCGTTCAAGCGTGGTAGAGCCAAGCGGCGGCTTTAGCTGCTGCTCGAATTGGCCGGCTCGACCGGATTGGTACCACCCCCTCGCAGAATACCGGCGTGAAGTAGAGGCATCTTGTGCTTCTGCATTTCGTTCGGTGAGTGAGGTAACCGGAGTCCCATACCCCCTCCCTGATCCCCTCCTCTTCCCTCCCATCTCCCAAATATCCTTAAAGAGCGGCAACGCACCTGCAGCATCTATGGTGTTGCAGATATATGTGGGCGTCGGTAATCGCTTACCATCAGGTGAACCGTTTGCTCGTTTGCCGTCTCTTCTATATATAAAAAAAAAAGTGTCTGCATGACGACCATTCACATTGATGATTCGAAGACTCTAACGCTATCATAAAAGCCTAGAAAATTAAGTAGTCCTTCTAACCTGTGTTCTTCGTACTGAGTAAACACAACGTTTTATTTATAATAAATATAAATATTATTTAGCCGAGTACAGATAATACTATTATTTGGCGTACAGCCATGCACACATCAAAAGTGGGGACAGACTATTTCTGGCGCGGTACAGTTGCCGATAGAGGAGTTCAGCCGCACAAGGTCGGATGTTCAGGGCCGATATGCTCAAGCGACAGTTTGTTCGTGTTTACAATTTTTTTTTTTTTTTTTATTGTTGCGTTCGAGGTGATTGCTTAGGGCCTTAGACGAAATTTGTACGAAGTCGGCGTTTTATTGTCGCGTTTTCTATGAAACTGTACTTGATCGAAATATTTGTAGCTAAGTTCTTACCTCTGTTTCCCTATAGGCGTAGGCAAATGTATTCCAACTTAGCATAGGTTTAACCGAACTAAAGGTAGAAGCACAAGACGTCTCATCTTAACGCCGGTATTCTGGGAGGTCGTGATGCTACCACGTACAAGACGTAACTATATTATCTTTTTAATATCTTATTTATTAATGAAAGACAATCTTAAATTGTATGTGTCATTGAAGTGTCTAGAACTAAAAAAATTTTTTTTTTTATAATTTTAATAATACAGTACATGAGGTAAGTGTAAATGCTATAGTCGGGAGATGAAGACCTAGGCGAACATTTCACGATGAAATCGGAGACGTTCTGAAAAAAGGCCAGGTTAGCCTTTTTTCAGAACGTCAGAGTACTCTAAACCAACGAGTATGCATGCGAAGATTGATGAAAGTGGGAGAAGCGAAAGACGTATGTCAGGACCGTAGCAAGTGGAAGAAGAATGTCTCTGCCTACCCCGTTGGGAACAAGGCGTGTAATGTTTCGATATATTTTAAAGAGTATAGAGTCAGCATAATTACAGAATTTCACTGAAATTCAACAAACAAACAACAAATTCCGTTATATGTATCTAAAATCGCAATTATAATTTTGTTTTAGTTTTTGAATTAAGACCTAGTTTAAAGTGAAATAATACCATCATTATATTTAGAAATAAGTACATTTTACCTGCTCAGAACCTCTACTGTAAATTTGGATAAACTTTGCAATATATACCTCTATACTTTATGGAAAAATATGTAATAGCATACTACTAGTAGGTGTATGTAAATCATTTTGCCATATGTTTTCAAGAACCGTGGTAGGTTAGGGGCCGTATAGCATAAATATTAAAAATGTTAATTTGCCCCCTAATATCATATCACACACACACACACACACTTTAATCATAATGCGCTGTCACCGTTTTTAACCACAATTAGTCACCGATACCGGTAAGAAAATTATACGTACCACACCCTAGACAGAAAAATAATCATACCACTTAGTAAATATTAACACAAAATGCGTAATAAAATACGAACGTGCTTTTTTAAAAACTTTTTCCCGGCTAAAACTTTTACGAGTTTTTAACGTATATAAAGTAAAAAAGTTCCAGTAACTTTAAACTACTAGTAGGTGTATGTAAATCATTTTGCCATATGTTTTCAAGAGCCGTGGTAGGTTAGGGGCCGTATAGCATAAATATTAAAAATGTTAATTTGCCCCCTAATATCATATCACACACACACACTTTAATCATAATGCGCTGTCACCGTTTTTAACCACAATTAGTCACCGATACCGGTAAGAAAATTATACGTACCACACCCTAGACAGAAAAATAATCATACCACTTAGTAAATATTAACACAAAATGCGTAATAAAATACGAACGTGCTTTTTAAAAACTTTTTCCCGGCTAAAACTTTTACGAGTTTTAACGTATATAAAGTAAAAAGTTCCAGTAACTTTAAACTACTAGTAGGTGTATGTAAATCATTTTGCCATATGTTTTCAAGAGCCGTGGTAGGTTAGGGGCCGTATAGCATAAATATTAAAAAAAAAATCAAGGACATAACATACATAAAGTCCATTAAACTGCATCTGCCCTGAAACCCTCTCAAAATATGAGAGAAGACATATGCCCAGCATAGACGAACTTAAAGCTGCAAAATTTTTAACGTAAATAAAAATTTCGTTTAATTGTAATTTTTTCTCATTATACCACCGTTTCTTAGAGAGGTTTCTCTGGCAACTAAGGAACAGTCGAAAGAAACCCCGATAAGTACCCTCTTATTTGTTTTTTGATTTACAAATCGAATTATACAATTTAAAACAGACACTCAACGGTACATTCTATGTATCCCTATTGGAACAGGCGACACAAAAATCGACGGACATATGTAAAAGATTGGAGTTAAGTAAAGTAGCAGCCTGTAAATGCCCACAGCTGGGCAAAAAAAACACCGCTTAAATATTCGTGAGAGCTTCGGATACTTTGAACACTGCTCCAGTGTGGGTTGGCGGCCAAAATACGACTTCGCGTCTCGTCTTCACAAAACGTTAATCATTTGCTTTAATTGACTATGAATGTTTTGAATATATAAAAAACATTATTGAATTGTTTTCAAATACGTCTTGTATAAATTCCTGGAAATTATGGCTGCCCTACTAATATAATCTTGGTGAAAAATATCGCTGGCAAAGCTTACCTCACTAAATATTGACTCTTGTATTTCAAAAGATATTAAATACCGAGGAATCACTTTCTGCCGCTCAGAAAGTGAACACTGTTTTAACAATCTTTAAAGCAAGCAAGTTCCCGGTGGAGACTTCGTTTTTTTTTATTACTTTATTCACCGGGAGACATGCAGGAAGGTAATATTTTTATGGGAAAGGCGGCAATCGTGCAAGCGGTTCACCTGATGGATGGTAAATGATTACCGTCGCCCATGTACATCCGCAACACCAGAGGTGCAGCAGGTGCGTTGCCAGCCTTTAAGGGTATTATACGGAGATGGGAGGGAGGAGTAGGAGGGGGCCTCCGAATACGAAACGAGGCCATGGTACAAACCCATGCGAGCCGCCCCATTCGAGCAGCAGCAAAAGTCGCCGCTTGGCTGCACTACCGGTAAAATATGGTTCAATAGTATTGTTTATATTGGGTATAAGGAGCAACATATCATCTTTTTCTTCAAATGCCAACCACACCTGAATGTGGTGCTCCCTGGTAGCTAAGAAACGAGGATATGGCGATCGACTGATGGCAGAAAATCTACCCGAATTCGCTGACTCCGAAAACCACATACCAGTGATGGGGAGTAGCTTCACAAGTGGGCGCCGGTACTGCGTTCACAAAACCGCCTGCGCACCGTAGTGAGTAGGGGGAATACTCTCCAAGAAATGAGCGCCAGTTTCCTGGCGCTTTCTTGGAAGAGCATCCATGTTCAGGGATGGACTTTAATCGGCTGACGATGATAATGATGATGAGTATTGTGTTTGACTAAACGAGCTGTGTCTGTAGATATCCCTAACTATAGGTGGACGACAGAACGTTTAGTTTAATTCTTGTCTGTCTATGAACTTGTTCGTCAATCACGCCAAAACTGTCCATTAGAATAATTTTCATTTTGAAGACATGATCCTACATTTCCGTTATCACGAGAACGAAGTCGCGAGCACAGCTATAATATGTATATATATAAGTTCAATGCAACAGTTTATATTGGTTATACACAAATAGATACTGAAGTCCCATATTTGGAAGCTCTAACAAAAAAAAAATTGTAGAATTTCAATAAAAAAAAAGTTTCGCTCGACTGCAAGTCACATGACAGGATCAAGACTAACGTAGCAATACACAGGCCAATTAGTAAAGAAGTAATGCTAAGAGATTAAAGAACATTTCAGTTTGGCAAGACTTTCAAACAAACTGTCACATGAAATACTCGATCCATTTGAACACGTGTCGAATGATGTTTGTAGTTCTCGGTGACACTGGTAACGCAGAAAATTCATTTACAACGTTTGACGATAACAGACAATTAACCTTTTACGCAAAATCTTTAAGAGGTTATAACGATTTTCTTAAATGCGATTTAATATTTTTTTAAATTAAAAAGATGCACGCAAATGGCAATGTATTTAAAATATAGTGGATAATTAATGCATATGTGGATATTTATTCCGAAATATCTAAAAGACAAAAGTCGTTCACCGGTAAATCCTGATACCTATGCAAAAAAAAAAAACTAAAATGATGACATTAACAGAACGAGCAATACACTAAACAAACAGATAATTTTTGACGTACGCTTTTTGTATACAAAATTATCCCTTACTGCAAGACAATAAAGTCTTACTTCGTACTTAGTTATTCAGCTGTCTTGTTGCCATTGTTAGAACAATTGGAACTTCTTCGGTGTGGTAATAAGGCACTATTTCGAATGAGCAAAATGAATAGATGGTAAGTGGCCTGTTAAATTGTTATTAGTGTAATCAAAGTCGCGCTGTGCGCTTCGTAAAATTCATCCATCGTAGTTTCTGTTGAAGACCAAAACCGGTATGAGATCGTTTATTTTTTATAGGAGAGGGGTCGAACGAGCAAGCGATTCACCTGACGGTAAGTGATTACCGCCTGCCCACATTCATCTACAAAACCAGAGAAGGTTGCCGTCCTTTAAGGATATTTGGGAGATGGGAGCGAGAATGGGCCTCCGGTTACCCCACTTACCAAAGTAAAGGCAGAATCATAAGATACCTCTACTTCACGCCGGTATTCTGCGAGGCTATAGTACTACCCCGGTGGAGAAGGCCCATTTGAGCAGCAGCTAAAGCCGCTGCTTGCCTCTACCACATCAGAATAATAAGATTGTATGGAACTGGAGTATCTGGTGTAGCTAAATAAGTATAGAGGGATAACATGTTAGTGAGCTAATCATTAAAGACAATTCAATTATTTTGTTTCACGGGGGAAAGGAGTAGCCTTCAGAGATAGGTCAGGTCAGGATCAGGAAAAAGTGCCGAACCGACTAAAACCCCCACGGAACTAAAGACACGCTGTTGGCTATGTGGCCACGATAGCTTTGGCTGGAGGGATTCGCGAGCAGAAGGGCCGCAAGTGACAATAGAGAGTATTATACAAACAGAGCCGTGTATCCATGAATTATATGAGATTGCTGGTAGTGATCAGATGCATAAAGCAGAAGATAAACCTAAATGGTGCAGTTTACCTTATTTTTACACCATCTTCATGACAAGTGATCACCGACGAGCAAACACCACTATCTATCATCCACTGGTTACATTGGCTCGTCGAGTTAAAGGTTCTGGGTTTCCTAATTCTACAACTGCCGATTCCAGAAGATTGTCGCCTTCCCGAAATCGGCCTGGAGTACTTCTAAATTAAGACTTGTTCGAGTTCTACAACACCATTACCGATGTCGACTACTGTCGGGACAAACTTTAAGTCTTGATGTAATGTAGGGAAACGTGTCGTTATATATCTATCCAGATCCTGATTTATATTTATCTAACGCTTACACTAAGCTCGCATTTTTCACCTATTTGCGCTTTGGTAAGTTACTCAATCGTCTTACCCCTCTATCTTAATATTCATTCCATTATTTATTGAGTGTTCGTCGAGCTCTTAACACATTTGGTGCAAATACTTATTACGTTGGAAGGCTGAAAAATCTATTGTTTTTATAATGATATCTTACAACGCAAATACTACATTCAGGGTTATTTTATGGGTTTTTTTTTCAACGTTTCCGGTGCTTTACTGAACTTAGGAGTTGAACGTCCTGGTGTCATAGTTAACTCGGTCTACCGTAAAATTTTAATCATTAATTTTGGTCCAATCTACTCAGGAGTATCCAACACTCTGCTCACAGTATCTAGGTCTTGCGGATTTAATTTTTTCTCTACCCTGTCATCATCTTGAAATTAAGATTTTTTTATTGTTAGAGAAAAAACGAATCCGAATGAAGCGCCTTGGATTTTTGGTTTCCATCTTCCACGCATGGCATACGTGAAAGCGTCAACGAAATCTAGCTTTTGTTAGTTTCTCTAAAACGCCTATGTCCAGAAGCGGACTTATGAAAGCCGATGAAGAATAAGTAAATTTCAATTTAAGAACGAGCCGAGGGTTAGTTCTACTTTTTGTCAAAAAAAGAAAATTTTAAAAATTTTCCTAACAAACAATTCTCCAATCGAAAACGGAAGCAACCTAACTTCTCAAACTTTGTCAAAATTAAAGTCTAAAAATGATAGTGACTCAGAAACGGCGATTACATATATAGGCACATCAAATTTGTTCCGATGCACAAGTGTTGTTATCCTTGAATTATCCAAAAATCGATAATTTTCAATTGGACCAATATTCCATTCACATTTCATAAAAATATCGTGAATTAAAAAAAAAAGAAAACAGCTAACAGATCACTATTTATTTATAATTTTTCGTTAATTTGGCTTGCGGCCATCTTGTCTTTTTTTCCGGCATTACACTGATGCCAAGTACCAATCGTATTAGTGAGATTGCATCTTATGACGTCAGTGATATAATACTCAGGCTATTCATTTGGCATGATTCAGCTTCTACGCGAAATAAGTGTGTTCACAGCGTTGAAAAAAAAAACGAATCTTTAAAAATTCAAAAAAGATTAATGGGCCTGTCAATAGTATTAGAGTAATAGAGCCAAACCGCGGCTTTTGCTGCCGCTCGAATGGGCCTGCTTGACCGGGTTGAACTTTACTAACGATTTCTTGTATTTACGCGAACACTACACATTTGAAATGCATAATTTTGCGGGTCTCATGAGGGGAAGCGGCTTTATATCCGACATGTCAAGGTCAAGCGATTCGGCGGTCATCGAATGACTCTATCACAATTATATTGCACTTATATGCTAATTTGAATAGAGTCATATCAAGAAAACACTTTAATTAATCCATTTAAATTATTTTGAAAAATCATCTAATATTGCTACTTTGAAAAACACAGTTTAAAAAAAAACATGGACGTTCGGATTTTTTTTAGTGTACATACACGATAACTCCAGTGTCCAGAATTTTATCTACTGGTTTGCTATTTCATATCAAAAGTCTAGCACTTGTAGTAATTTTATCATTATTTTTATTTTCTTATTGTTTTCATCTGAAATCTCGAAATATTTGTGTGAACCTTAAGAGTTAAATGAGCATCATGAGACGTGTACTTTTGGATTTTACAAATTTTATTTTTATATTCGCGACGTTTCGAGTGCTTTACAGCAGCCGTGATCACGGGGGGACTGAGGTGTTAGACATCCAGGTATCATAGTTAACTTGGGCCTTTAGCTTCTACATTAACCCGAAAAAAATCGTAATTGGTAACTTCATTTCAAACCTGTACTAGTTGTACAATATTAAGAACCTAGTAGTAGAGTACTCTAAGGTCTAGTTCGTTTTCGATCAAGCGGTTCACCTATGGTAAGTGATTACCGTCGCCTACGTACATCTGCAACACCCAGAGGTGCTGCAGGTGCGTTGCTGGCCTTTAAGGGTATTTGGGAGGGAGAATGAGGAGGTGGATGAGGTGGAGCGGGCCTCCGGTTACCTCACTCACCGAACTAAACGCAGAAGCACAAGATGTCTCTACTTCACGCGGGTATTCTGCGAGGTCGCGCGTTCGATCAGCAGCTAAAGCCGCCGCTTGGTTCCACCACGTTGAAAACGTCACGTAGTCTGCACCGGTTTGCGAAATAAGATCTTCTCAAAGCAACTCTAGAGTTTTTTTTTGTTTATTGCCAGGTTACAATGTTATTTACAACCCACCAAAATAACTACAACGTGAAATCTACATATCAAAGTAGTGAAGTAGTACATATTAAACACACCAGAGTAGCAGTTTAGGTACGTACCGATATATGTCGCCGGTGAGCCGGTATAACTAGGAATTTTTTTTTAGTTTAACGTGGGACAAAGGTGACTCGTGACTACCCGGTGACTAGTTATGTCGGGATCAGGATTGACAATACCGGACCGAGTAAAACCCTCACGACAGATATGCTGTTGGTCCAGTTGCCTTTACAGCTTCAGCTGTAGAGACTGGCGAGCAGAAGGCCCGCTAGTTAAGTGTAGCAGAAAGAGCAACGACGCAGTCGATGCTGTGTCGTGTTCGGACGCCTGTTAACGAAAGAAAGACTCTCAACAACAACTATGGGGGCTGTAAAATCTCGGCTTAGGTGGCAATCGAATTAGGGTGATGTTCGGACTGTGAGGCGTTCTATTTTAATCATCAGGGGTGGTACACATTTGGAAGGTGTCTTAAAAATAGAAAATGTATGCCTAAAAATAGAAATAAGTTCAGGCCAAAAGAATATGTTACGTTACTGTGAACCTTCGTCAATCTAATAAGCCGTGGTTGTATGAAGCCACGGATCAACATAGATTACGCCGGTGATCGTGACCGTATAGTCGCTAGTGCATATACTAAGGCGCATCTTCAAAACGAGCGTCATAATCAATGGTTAGTGGTAGTCTATGGTAACAAAATAAACAATTCGATTGTAACAATTAAATAATGAAAATACCATTAGCAATTAGTATTTGACTGTTAAATCATCCGTACCGCTGAAAGATTAAAAGAATTAAAGACAAACAAATCAAATCAAAACAAAATTTTTATTATTATTATTCTTTATTGTACACATTATGATAAATTTACAATTTTAATAATATATGAATAAATGTACGTCTTGCAGCAAACCCTTGAGGAAAGACGAAACTATTATTATTTTACAAGTAGGTAGTTGTGTACTTAATTAATAAAATCTAAATTTCCGAGAGACAGCATGGTTTTGTTAAATCCAGGTCCTCTGCATCTAATCTTGTGTCCTATACCGAGGCTCTATCGGACTTTATTGATAACCCCATGTCCGTAGACGTAATCTATACAGACTTTTCAAAAGGCATTTGATAAGGTGGACCATGACATTCTTTTGACAAAGTTGTCTGCTCTAGGTGTGGGTGGATGCCTTTTAAAATGGTGTACTTCATACCTTAGCAAAAGAAACTCGGTCGTAGTAGTCAATGGCTTTAAGTCAAAATCCTTTTCAGCGCTTTCCGGAGTTCCTCAGGGATCAATATTGGGTCCGTTATTTTTCAATATATTTATTAATGACATTACATCCTGTTTCTATTACTCAGATTCCTTTTTGTTCGCTGATGACTTAAAAATTTTAAAACCGGTTTGCGACCAACAACATCGTGCTCAACTTCAAGAGGACCTAGACCGTTTAGTACGGTGGTGCATCGAAAACAGGATGGCCCTTAATATATCTAAATGTTTCCACCTACGATTCTCTAAAAAAACAAAAGAAACTTCACACACATACCACCTAGGGGGGCTTGTTATACGAAATGTTGAGAACATTCGTGATCTCGAGGTAGTTTTTGACAGCAAAATTCGCTTTAATGTTCATGTCGATAATATCGTTAAGACCGGATTCAGAATGCTCGGATTTGTTTTAAGGAACATGAAGTGTTTTAAAAATCCTTGGTGTAAAATTTCGATTTACGACGCACTAGTTCGAAGTGGGCTCGAGCACTGTAGCTCAGTGTGGAATCCGCACTATGACGTTTATGTTAAACGCATTGAGAGAATACAGAAACGTTTTCTGTGCCACCTTTCGTATGACTGTGGTATTATAAAGAAATTACCGAATTATAACACCCGTCTAAAGCATTTCAAACTTTTGCCTCTCTCCTCCCGTAGGCAGCTTACAGATCATCTTACCCTATACAAGATTGTCAATAATGTTATTGACTGTCCACGTATACTCTCAAGACTGCAATTTTCAGCACCATTTAAGTCAGTAAGATTATCTCGTTTTGTCCCTTTCTGTACCAAAATGTCTCGTACGAATATAGGATTTAATGCGCCTCTAAATAGAATGGTTAGAAAATATGAGGAGTATAAAAAAGTGGACGTGGACATTCTCTCAACCAAAATTTCTGAGCTTAGGACTAAAATGCGGAGGGCATTAGACAATAATTTATAGATGAAAATCGTAGGTTCCTTAATTATTTCTTTATTTTCATTATTTTTGTTATTACCTTTCCTTGTTTTTGTGTTACTTTAGATAAGCAATAGATCCGCTTAATATTAATATTCATTTAACTTTACTAGACTGTGTCTACTGGCTTTCCGTGGTTGCCCTTAAGTAAGGTGGCACATGCCTTTTTTAAAAAAAACATTTTTATATATAAAAGAATTTGTTATGTGTTAACCTTGTTGGTAATCCTTATTAAATAAATAAATAAATAAATAATTAATACATAATATCTTAACTAAAATAATTGGCAATGGAAAAAAAGTAAAGCAAAGTAGCTGCCTGTTATTGCCCACAGCGGGGCAAAGGCCTACACATATTATACAATATTACAAAATGGTTAAATACAAAGTCTAAATATATAAAAAAAACACACATACAAAAATATAAACACATATATTTACCAACACTACATTCACAACTCACCTGATACTAGTATTTGAGAAGGAGGTCTTTGCCCGACAGTGGTCACTTACAGGCTGTTACTTTTATTACATTAAATATTTAATAATAATCATCAATACAATAATAATACATAAATGCCGGTAAGATATTTATTTACAATTTTAAGAAGAAAGATAGTGCTTCGTTACTCTTTCCCGGGAATTTTATTGTAAATGAAATTAGAATTCGATCTCCGTGCTCTTATCCTTTACAATTCGCAAATGTTCCTTTACAATTCGTTCTTGAGAGTGGCAACCGAAACAAAACGATAGTCATTTATTAAATATTATTAAAAAAAAAAAAATATTCAAGTGGTTCGCGACAATAGCCGAAAGGGTTAGGATGCGGAGTGCGAAACATGACGTCGTTAGTTCGAGCCCGCCATTCGACTATTGTCGTGAACCGCTCCAGATACAAGCTGTAATGCTTAGTTGGAGGGTTAACAGGAATATTAGTAATGCTACTTAATGAGTAGTCTATATGAGGCCAGTGTAAATGGTAGAGTCGGGAGAGGAAGACCTAGGCGAAAGATAGAGGTACGCCTATATCTCGGGACGTGCCTGTAAAATCCGTTACATTAAAGAAAAGGAAACATGCGAAAGCGATCTGTCACTTATAGAAACTACAGACAGAAACATATCGTCCGTCATAAAAATCTTAGTTATTCTATTTCAGTTGAAATTAAAGAGTCTGTTAAATCTATCCGACACGGCTTGGACCGTTTCCAGAGCGGAGTAACGATTCAGTGTCGCGTGTCATACTGGTATTATGAATGTACAATTTGTTATTTTCGAAGCAAAAATAAACCTGAACAACTTTTTTTTTTGCGATACTAATATTTAGCGTACGATGGGGCAGAGGAATGTTATTGAACCTACGTCGTGGCGATATTCGGCCTTAATCCTCCCCTTAATCTCACAGCTGCACAAATGTCTCACACACACACACACACCCACACACAAACCCCGCCCTCCACCTCTCGCCCCTCAAATATCCTAGGTTAAAAACATAAGAAATCGCACATTACAGTAGATAAAAGCCGAATAATTTATATTATATAGATAATAAGCATTTTAATTCCACCTTCGAGTAAATGTAAGATTTGATTTGCTCAACCGGGAATGTTTTACTTACACTTTATATTTCTTTTTTTATTGACCAATTGGTCATGTGATTTTTTTAAGTCATTATTAAGGGGAAGAAAAGGCTTAGCCCCCTCTCGTGTCATAAGTCTTGATATGACTCATAACAATATAATTTAGTTTTGTGTCAAAGTTATGACACACCAAGGGATGAGTACAACGTGTCATAGATAAGCTTAATTAATTTCTTAAAGAATAATAATAGTATTTCTAAAGACATTCGACTAGGTGCCTCATACGTGGCTAAAGAGGGTCCTCGAGCTGTACAAGGTAGACTGTACAGTAAGAGACTTTCTCGAGCAATGTATGGGGTAATGGAGCACGATCCTTTGCTATCTAGGTGAGCGGATGACGGCTGGGAAATACCAGATAAGGATATGAGGGGGTATTTTCCAGGGTGATTGTTTGAGTCCGATATGGTTCTACATCTCCTTGAGCCCTCTCAGCACGTTACTGGAGAACTCAGGGAGAGGATTTTAGCTTCGGAGGGGAGGTACAAAAGTGACCCACCTTTTCTACATGGATGACCTCAAGTTTTGAAAGAAAGAAATTGAAATAGTTTTGAAAAAAAGAACATATAAGCACTCTACTGTACCCAATTAAATCTTTAGACATGTGATCTTATCGAAATATACACACGTCACCGGCCACAACCATACGCATTTAGAGTAATAAAAAAAACGAACAGTCTATTGTGTGCTTTATTGTACTCTGGGATAGCATAGACAACAGAAGTATTACGCCGCAAAGTCGTAAAAGACTTGGAAATGTGGGAGAGGTCGGTTAAAAGTAATCTTTTGTACGGGAGCTTAAACATCAGCAGCATCATCTAAGTTGGAAATTAGCTTGCTTCAAAGGTGAAACGAAATAAACGATTTAAGGAAAACCTTTCCGATTGTTTCTTTCAGTCCTTGTAAAGATGGATAAGATGTAAGGGGGGATTATAATATCGCTTTCTCCAAATGTCATCCTCGCTTGCACGTGATGCTCCCTGCTGGCGAACAAACGAAGCTCAGGCAATGAAAAAAAATGGCAAACCGAACTTGCCGAATCCCACAGACTGGTGAGACTCTCACACTAGCGATGCTGCACTCCATCACTAGCGTGAGAGTACCGGCACTGCACTCACCAACCCATTTAACCAACGTTTAGTACGCGGCAGAGCCAAGCAGCGGCAGACCATCACCGGTCTGGATATGTAAGGCATACTCGAGATGATTCCGCCATCTACCGGGAGCCACGTGACTTTCTGACATTTCCCTCTTAAGTCAATTTTTTCATACATACACCCAGAGGGACATCCCCTGCCCCTGACAACCCCTGAGGGATATGCCTGCCACAAAAATATTCCACAAAGCTTCTGTATGAATTTATTCTTCATTATCGTGTTATTTTGTTTTACGTTGTAGAGCCGAGCGGCAGCTTTTGCTGCTGCTTGAATGGGCTGGCTCCACCGGGGTCGACCACGTCCTCGCAGAATACCAGCGTGAAGTAGAGGCATCTTGTGTTTCTGCGTTTTGTTCGGTGATTAGCCGGAGGCACTCTCCCCCATTCCTGCTTCCCTCCGCAAATATCCCTATAGGCCGGTAACGAACCTGCAGCTCCTCTGATATTGCAGGTGTACACGAGTATCAGTAATCACTTACCATCAGGTGAGCCGTACAAATGTTTGCCATTTTTCCGATAAAAAAAAACGGGGTGAGTATGAGCAAACGATTTGAACAATTAGTTTTGCGTTATATATACTTTTTATCGACAATGGTTATAGGCCATATAACACCACGTTATGACCCCATAGGAGCAGAGCAATAACTTAACCATTTACATGTACCCATCATGTGTATGAAACAGGTATTCATAACCTAAATATGACGTGGGTTTTTTTATAATTAAAAAATTAACGACGAACTTCTCATAAGGACATCACACATAAATATATATACATATATATATATATATTATCACGTTATACTTGTTTTTTTATACTGTTTATTAATATATTATATATATATATATATATATATATATATATATATATATATAGTATAGGATTAACCGAGTCGAAAACATTACATTCACGGAAATATACACGCAGACGTAAAAATAAAGTTTTCGTATAGAATTCTATACGCAAGAATTAATGTCGTGAGTGGATGTCGTGTTGGTTTGTTTTATTAAATTAGTGGTAATTTGGAAACAGACAAACAATATATCTGGAACATGAACATTTCTTCACTAGGGTTACCAAACAATTTGTGCTTTTACTGTGTATTTAAGTTTTTGTGAGTAGTAAAAAAGTAGCAGCCTGTCAGTGTCCACTGTTGGTCAAAGACCTTCTTCTCAAAAATTTGAGAGAGTTTTGGAGACGGCACGCCACGCTCCTCCAGTGGGGGTTGGCGGGCTTCACATATCCCTGAACTAATATTTTTTATTATTTCTCAGACATGCAGGTTTTCTCACGATCTTTACCTTCACCGCCGAGCACGTGTTAAATACAGTACTTAAAATTGCTATTAACAATCTTAGTAGTGGTCGCACCGGGGATCGGACCCGGATCATTCGCGCACTATGAAACTAAAGTGAGCACCTCGACAACTAAGATATCATGGCCTTGAGCAAAAGCCTGCTCTCAAATATTTGAGATGGTTTCGGAGCCGCGGAGGGCTTGTCACGCTGCTCCAGAGCGGGTTAACGGACTTATCCTCGAAATAATATTTTTTTATTACTTTTGCTGTGAATTACAACGAATTTATTAAACAAATTAATAAAAACACTAAAACTACTGCTACCGTAGTTTAAGTGCTTGTTGTGCTGTTCACGATACGAACAAGCGCACACGTCATCCAAAATGGGAATCACGTCACGTCATCCAAAACAGGGGATCCCAAACATTGATTCCCTGTGGCTTGGTAACTGTCAAGTGTGTGTCAACTGGCTCGGTAACCCTGATGTTTGGAACAGAGACGCAACCATTACTCTGTTACAAACATTTATGTATTCACTATTCATCATACAAATGATTGTCACTGGATTCGAACATCATATAAAATTATCCATAGCTTGGTATAGTAAAGTCCTAAGCTATATTTCCCGTACCAGTTTGAGACTTGAGGATCTTTGCCGTATGGTAGCGGACAACGCTCTCACCCACTTAGTCCCAGTGGGTTTTGTAAGACTCGACTAAGGGTTAAGCTTTGAAAATCTCAGGGCCATCTCCGCTCGGAGAAGTGCATAGCGAGCTTCTCCGGTCTTTGTTAACCTAATCTATTGTAGTTTAGTCTCGTTTAATCTCCCAGAGAAGCAACTGGAAATTCGTAATCGCCTAATTGGTGACTAGCGTGCACACACACACATATATATACGAGCATATACACAGTAACACTAAAATGAAAAAAAAAACAAAGACTTACGCATCGGTCAGCTACTTATGGAATCTCATTACATATATAACGTTTTACGTAAATAATAATAATTCTAAATTCACGTAATACATTTTAAGCGTGGTAGAGCCAAGCGGCGGCTTTAGCTGCAGCTCCAATGGGCGGGCTCGACCGGATTGATACCACGGCCTCGCAGAATATCGACGTGAAGTAGAGGCATCTTGTGCTTCTGCGTTTCGTTCAGTGAGTGAGGTAACATCCCCTCCCGGAGGCCCACTTCCCCTCCCTATTCCCCTCCTCTTCCGTCCCATCTCCCAAATATCCTTAAGGACCGGGAACGCACCTGCAGCATCTATGGTGTTGCAGATGTATGCGGGCGACGGTAAGCACTTACCATCAGGTGAGCCGGTAGATCCGTTACCCCCTTTCACAAAAAATAAAATAAAATGTGAAGGATATAAACTCTTGACGAGAGTTTTGTGTATTCTACCAGTTGATGGCATAATTACTGGTATAATGTGAACTGTAAGTGCTCTCTATTTATTATTATTATTACTCAACTTTGGTATTAATTTAAGACGTAGTGTTAATTATCTTGAATGTATAAAAACACCGACGTTGCAATAATTTAGGTCGCACGTGTTGTTGATATAAAAAGTTAATTTCGCACGGTGCTTAATAATCCGTTATTTTATTCGTAAGTTATCGCCGTTTAATCTAGCAGCCAGTTGTAAATCTGAAGGGTCGGGGAAGAAGTTTTTTTTTTTTGTATTTTATAAGTAAACAGTTGCAGCGAAAATCTCTTTGGATGTACTGTTTGTATCTGGCTGATTTTGATACCATTAAATAGATGATATTTTAGTAACAGAAAAAGAAAGGAAAAACGGTTTCCCGCCCTTTTTCTATTGTTTTTCTGTCCGTTGTTATGTGAAGCCCGCCAACACGCAATGGAGCAGCGTGGCGGGCGATTCCCGGCTCCTACACCCTCTCAGATATAATTGAGAAGGAGGCCTTTGCCCAGTAGTGGCAACAAATAACTGTTTTAATGTTATTTGGTTTGTTCGTTAAGGCCCCTGGACAGCAACGCACTTGCAGCTCCTCTGGTGTTGCAGAGGAACGTGGGCGCTGGTGATCACTTACCATCAGAGATCATGTTTGCGATTACTTATTAGTATTGGGTATACTATACAAAAATGTTTCTAGTTCTGAATACCCATATGCTATTTATGTGTGTAAAAAGCCTCTACGATAGAGGGAATCTATCAATGGAGCCTAAGATACATTTGGTAATTAATAAAGTTTATAGAGGCTGTGGACTAAGAAATTTCTTTTATAGTCATTATATGGATTGTTACCTTCCACGTTAGCTACTACTTGTGTATTACAGTACGTTGAAGCACCAATGAACGTCGCAAAGGAACAATATAACATTTATTCATGCAGTGTAATAAATCTCGGTACAGAATAATTTAAACAGTTTTAAGTCGTTATCGTATAGTTCTAAACAGATGTTAGCAGAAAAGTTTTGCTGTTGCTATTTTATGTCTTCTAGTTGTTGCAATACAGTTCTTTTTACCATGGACCCTTAACTTAATACTCTGACGCACAATACAATGAGCACTATATAATTATCCATTGTTATGCTTAAAGCCTTTTAAAACGTACGTACAATTGCGCTAACGAGTCCAGCAGTTATTACAAATTACTTTGTATAAAGTTAAGAGATAAATAAATATGACTGACGTATTCAAACACATCAGAATGGGTTATTTTCAACATTTTGTACGAGGTAGAGGCAAGCGGCAAGCAGTGCCAGGGCCTCTCAGAACAACGGCGTGAAGTAAAGGCATCTTGTGCTTTTGCGTTTGTGCTCGATGTGTGAGGTAATTGGGGATCATCTCCCCTCTCCCTTCACCCCAAAAATCCTTAAAGGCCGGCAACGTACCTGCAGCACAGCATCGGTTGAGCCATAGAAAGAAATCACCACTAATTCGGAGTCAGAACACCCAGTAAACGACTAAAGATTTATATTTAATGTACGCATGGTCTTACGACAGTATACCCGGTACTGGGTGGTAAGTTTTAGACGTTTATTTGAAGCAGTTTTAATGCAAATTGCACTTCATTTGGAACAGGCACCGGTGGGGTGAGCCTATCGCCGTCATAGTCATTAGAATGTTCCGTTCATATAGAAACTCGTTGTCCCTAACCACGAGACCGTAAACCGTAGCAAAATATTTAGCAGTAATTTATTTTAATAAAATTTGTATTGGTCTTTTGTAACTTATTCATTTAGGAAAGACTAAAAATATTGATATTGTCCTGATTGTATATTTGAGAGTGCTATGTTTGTAATAAGTAGCTTCGCAATGTTTCGTAAGGCAAGTCATCATCATCATCATCATCATTTCAGCCTATCAGAAGTCCACTGCTGAACATATGCCTCCCCCAAAGAAGTCATAATTGTAATAAATAGATAGGGGTGATAGTAGAAGTGTCCTTACTGCAACGGATCAAAGATTTTCAATACACATACAAACGAATAAAAGGAATTAAATTCAAATTAATTTAAGTTATTAATGTTATTATAATGTTAATGAGTTTCTGTTGGAGCAATATATCTCTTAATTTTATTTATTAGTTAACTTATTTCTAATGAAATTTTATTATCAATATTAAATAAATTTATTGACCTGTTTAATATTAATGATTATGTAACGTGACAATCTTTAAGCGAACATACAAATATTAGCACGTTCTGTTGTACAGAGTAGAATGTAGCCAAAGCAATGTATAATTCACAATCACAATGATTATGATATAAAGGAATGCTTTAATATCGATTTTACTAACGACTGGTTCATCCTATTTATATAATAACATAACGAGCTTATATATAAGTTACTGGCAATTTCGTACGCGTGTACTTCGTAATTTGCATTTATTAGTTATGTCACTTTAAAGGTTATATTCAAAAAATTTGAAAATCGAATATAGTTTGAAGGCTATTCAATAATAATAACTAAATAACAATTAAAATTCAATAACTATAATTTTTTTTTTCATACAAACTTTTGTCCCCTGGTATCCCTGGTCAATCCAAAGAGTTGTTTTAGAAAAAGCGTTTCATAGTTCTGTAAGGACAGAACATAGAACTTGCTTACAGCCATAGCTGATGCCTACACTCACCTACACTCTTCCAAATATGAATTTTGTTGGCTTAATATTACCTTATATTTCGGTATTAGTTAGTGAGTGGTATTTCGTTTTTATATAAATAATATATACAAATAGCTAAACGTTTTTTTAAAAAATTTAGAATGTTCTGTACAAAAAAAACAATTTTTTGAACCCCAATTGGTAGCCGGCCGATATTTCCAAGCAATATGTCATTATGGCGGATATCTTAATATTAATAATATAAGAAGTGGGGTTAGGGGGCAATATAGTCAATGTACAATTCAATGTAGCATTTGGCTCAGATTTGTATTAAGGACCCATATATTTTGTTTACCCATGACCTCAAAGTTACGATTACTAAAATATATTACGAATAAAATGAGATGTTTCATTGAATACATAACAGTTAATTCGGTTCTTCATTGCGCTTGGCACAAATTATCCAACCTTCACTGCAATGTGTCACAAACATTAAAATTATATTACCGCCAAATACAGAGGTCACGAATGGGTCATGAATGAAATTACACGTCATGTTGAATCGTGACAATAATTTTAAGCGGATGTTAATTTGAGTTGTCAAGTTACCTTTAAATTGTGTGTAATGAAATATAATATATAAACACTCAGTTCTGTCACCCATAGTGCTAAGCAGAGACATCGGATTTCCATTTAGCTGGTAACTCAGTAACCAAATGGTATTCCACAACCCACCATGCAACTCCAGCAAAAAGAACGGGTGATGAGTTTAGTTGGTGAGCTTTTCCCCGTAGATTCCCAAATGGTTTTCCCTTAGTCGCCTCTACCGACACCAGCTGAAAGGGAATGCTAAATTCTTACGACGCTGCCAAATCACCGACTAAATAAAATGTTGCTGCATTTGCTTCCCAGAGTGTTGTAAAATTGGATTTAGGGTGATATCAGTATATCTCTTGGCCTCTAACAGACGGTGGAAAAGTCACGCCTGTCACCCAAAAAGGTAGGCAGAGGCTACCGACTTCCATTTGGGACTAATCCTGACACTTCTTTCATGACGGTTTTTTTATAGAAGAAAGGGGGCGAACGAGCATGTAGCTCACCTGATGGTAAGTGATCACGGTAATTGGTACACTTAATTTGGCCCACCAAAGTATCGCCAATGTGGTTGATAAGCTTTCCTCTAGCGCCCTTTACCGACTCTGTCTTTCATCCCCTCCATATTTGCCTCGTCTCTGCTCTCCACGTGTCCAAGCCACACCAAAGAAATCCTTCGCTCAGTTCTGGTCACAACATCGTCTTTCAAATCGTACTTTTTTTATTATCATGCAATTTTTTCTGTCCCATCATTCAGAGTCACATTCTTTATGAACTTATTTCTATAACATTAATTTCACTCTCATTCCTCTTCTGACATACCTAACTTTCAATACCATATCTTGACTTGGGGACTAAAACAGCATTGTGGTTTTCGATACTTTTGTTTTTGACACAATCTGACTTCCCACAGACTCGGGTAGACTTAAGTTATACGGATTGTAATTACAGCATGCTCTCCTATTTGAAGAAACTAATGGCTAGCAGTGGGTTATTTTTCGAATTCAATTCCATCCACTCATAATTTTCGATTCGATTTCTGGCCATGCAATAGTAGTGCAGTTGAAGAACATTTTTTTTCTTTTATTACATAAGAAATAATTTAAGTTTATGTATGCATTTTGTATATTTATATATATAAAAGGTTACATAAATATGTATGTATAGTGTGTAATGTGTTTTACATAATGTACAACTATAATTACATGTATGTCTAAGTACCGTCATATATAAGTATTATATTGTAGTATAATATTCGAGTATACATATATATAAAAATAGGCTTGCGTTTGACCTCAATCTTGCCCGATGGAAAGCGAAGATGAGGCCTAGGATGGTACACGCTTGCCTAGATGTCTATCCACTTTGACCTTAAAGATATCCAGGTTATAGGTTTCCGGAAAAACTGACTTCGGAAGGGAGTTCCACTCCTTAGCCGTCCGCATAAAGAAAGAAGAGGCAAACCGCTTCGTGCGTGATGGAGGAATGTCTACAACATAAGGGTGGAACTGCTCGCCGCGTCTAGTCGTTCGGTGATGGAAAGGGGAAGGGGGTATCAGGTTATGCAAAAACCTCCGCACACTCTCCGAAATGAATCCGATAAAAAACCGAGAGGCAGGCCACACGTCAACGGTGCTCGAGGCTTAGAAGTTTTGCCTCTACTAGTGACTCACTATAACCTATGATCCTCTTCGCTCGGCGCTCCAACGAGTTCAAAGCAGCAAAAAAAAGCAAATATATATTCATAAAGATATAGATTTATTGAGCTGCTTTAGCATTTATTATTTTAGATTTTTCTTCGTTACAACAGTTGGCAGTATCTATTAGTATATTGCACGTGTAAAAACAAGATAATGTAACGTTTATTCCCTTTCGCATAAACAAAACAATAGAAAGAAGCCAAGGAAAATTGCTTCCTGTGTAATATTAAGTTCAGAAGAACAGCACGCGATGAGATTTCAGTGAAACATTATTATCTGTCGGCACGCACAGTAACACAGAATTTACAAAGAAACAATGATTTATTACTTATATGTTTTGATCAAGCTCTGTAATTTTGGAAGCCATTATGATTAAGTCAAATGATAGTATCTAAATATGAAATATACTATTTAATAGGTTAGCAGGAATGTTTGCGGATTGATATTAGCGTAAGAATCTACCACCCCCTTTTTCCGTTAGTCTTTTAAGAGGCGACTAAGAAGAAGGTATAGACAATTGCAATAGCTACCGATAGATGACAAGATAATCATCTCGGAAATTACCAGACCGAAATTGAGACTCTAATTCCGCTAGTCTGCAGTGCTGGGTACACTAAGCCAGTACTTGTCCTATAGTGACTACGTATCTGTATGGAATTCGATTGGAGTTGTTTGTGGGTGGCCTCAGCTCGATTGCCTTCAGTAGTCACTTACCACCAGGTGGACTATTAATTCGTTTGTCAACCCAATCGTCACTCTCGGCAAGCAGGTTGTCGATCGCAGCTGACCATCACCGGTCTGGATATCTAAGGCATACTCGAGATGATTCCGCCATCTACCGGGAGCCACGTGACTTTCTGACATTTCTCTCTTAAGTCAACTTGTCCATACATACACAGACAGGGACATCCCCTATGCCTGCCTCAAAAATATTCCACAATACTTCTGTATGAATGTATTCCTCATTATTGTGTTATTTTGTTTTACGTTGTAGAGCCGATCGGCAGCTTTTGCTACTGCTCGAATGGGCCGGCTCGACCGGAGTATTCCGCCGGTATACGCCGGTATTCCGCGTGTACACGCGGAATACCGGCGTGAAGAAGAGGCATCTTGTGTTTCTACGTTTCGTTCGAGACTGTTTGATTTTGTCTTACACGGAAATTTTGTATTTTCTTTGGCCCTTGGATGAGACGTGATGACAAGTTCACTTTCGCCGCAAGTATTCTTTATTTCATTTTGAATAAGTCTTTGAAAAGAGATGAACTTTTTAACTCTATTGCAATTTGAATGATCTTCAGAGTATCTCTACTATCTACGGATATCATTTGCCATGAGACTGTTGTGCCCGAATCTAATAAATTGCTTTGGGACAAAGGCTTCTATGTACTATCTTCACTCGGCCTATATTTTTTTCTTTGAAATATACCCGAACGGTTATAGGAGCGTTATCCAATAATAATACGAATAATGGTTCAAACGATAAATTTCTTTTATGAACCCTTTTAAGTTGGCTCATGATACTCATACGGAGTATCATAAAAGTATATTATAAATGGCAATTTCCTCTCGTAAGCTTTTGTCTAGCCTGTACCATTAGCTAATTTAATTTTAATGGGAAAGAACAACATTAAGTTTTGAGAATTTACTACTTTTTGTTTAAAGTATAGTTTAAATGAGAATGATACTAATAAGATGTTTGATGATGAGGAAGGTTTATTTACTTTATTTTTCTTTAGCATCATCTAAACAGTTTACTACTGGACATTAGACTCTTTGAATAATAATAAAAAAAGCACTCACAGCTCTACATCAGTCCTTCCAATCCACTTTTCACCTGAGCTTATTTGTTTCAGAGTGACAGGTGTGCCTTTCCATTTCAGTATCCTAGCCAACAAAACAATACAATACAAAAGTAAAAAATCGCCAAAACTTTAGTTTCAAAAAATTCATTGGTACGAACTCGGTTTCATGATTCGGAGTAAAATAAGGGAATATCACTATACTATCGTTGTTTCTCTCAGTAAGAGAATTTTCTTTTATCACTATGCTTGATTCTATTCGAGTTTTTTCCGTCTATAAACAAGTAGAGTTCTTAAACGTGGTAGACCATAGCGGCGGCTTATGCTGCTGCTCGAATGGGCCGGCTCGACCGGGTTGGTATCACGGCCTCGCAGAATACCGGTGTGAAGTTGAGGCACCTTGTGCTTCTGCGTTTTGTTCGGTGAGTGAGGTAACCGGAGGCCCTCTCCTTCTCCCCATCCCCTTCCTGATCCTCCCTCCCATCACCCAAATACCCTTAACGGCCGGCAACGCACCTGCAGCATCTCTGATATTACAGATGTACATGGCCGACGGTAATCACTTACCATCAGGTGAACTGCTTGCTCGTTTTCCGCCTTTCCTATAGAAAAGTTAAAAGAAATAGTTTTTTATAAATTACCCGTCGATGGAAAGAAAACTCTATGATAGCCACATAAGTGCCGCTGTACACTGAAACACTGTTTCGGGAATATCCCGTAATAATCGAAGATAAAAAGACGATTAAAATTTGGGACTACATGAGGAGTACATTAGTGCGCTAAGGGCAATTCCGTGGTGAGTTCTGAATTAAGGGAAAGAGAAAGATCAGGAAGAAAAAGAAGAGAAAAGCATAAAAAGGGTTTTTAAAGTTCGCTTACTGGCTGTAAAACCAGAAAAGATAACGTGCGTGAAATAGCAGATTGAGGAAGAATTTCTGTATCCTTTGTAAGTGGTGAAATAAATAGAAGGTCTACAATTGTTGATTGCTATATCCACTGCCCTCTCAAGGTCGTTAGTCCATCTCACATTACTTTTGCCCAATCACGACCTCCACTTGAGGATTCCACTACTCCATCTACTGTTACTACTGCGGCGTATACACCCTGCCCACGCCCATTTTCGCATTTATATCCGTACTGTATCAGTTTATTTTTTTCCTCCACTGGATTCTAATAATGATCGAATCTAACGAAACTCACCCATGAAAGTTTCACATAATACCGTTTTTCTATTAATTTTAAAAGGTATTTGTTGTTTACAAAGGATTTTATTGCGTTAAAAAAGAAAGGATTACTTGTTCCAGTGCCCCTCTACACCGGATTTCAGAAAGGTATTTGTTTTACAAAATTACTGAGCGTCCCATATAATGTTATGAACTCTTAGTCGATATACTACAAAACAGGCTTCAATATATTTTGCACAACAATTTTGAGAGTAAAGCTTATTACCTAGACAGAGATTACGGATTATCATTTGACACGGTTCAAAGTAGCCAAAGGTGCTCCTGGAGATTTTAGGTTTTTCTTGTGGTCATCTCTTACCACACACAGGGGATGAAAGGGGGTGGCGGATTCTTAGGTTGCTATTTTCCGATAGTCGTCTCTTTGGGCTTACTGAGGGGACGAAAGCGGGGGCGGATTCTTAGGCTGCTATTTTCTGATAGTCGTCTCTTTGGACTTACCCAGGGGACGAAAGGTGGTGGCGGATTCTTAGGGTGTTATTTTCTAATAGTCGTCTCTTTGGACTTACCCAGGGGATGAAAGGGGTGGCGGATTCTTAGGTTGCTATTTTCCGATAGTCGTCTCTTTGGGCTTACTGAGGGACGAAAGCGGGGGCGGATTCTTAGGGTGTTATTTTCTAATAGTCGTCTCTTTGGACTTACCCAGGGGACGAAAGGTGGTGGCGGATTCTTAGGGTGTTATTTTCTAATAGTCGTCTCTTTGGACTTACCCAGGGGATGAAAGGGGGTGGCGGATTCTTAGGCTACTATTTTCTAATAGTCGTCTCTTTGGACTTACCCAGGAGACGAAAGGGGGTGGCAGATCCTTGGGCTGATATTTTATAATAGTCGTCTCTTTGGACTTACCCAGGGGACAAAAGGAGGTGGCGGATTCTTAGGCTGCTATTTTCCGATAGTCGTCTCTTTGGACTTACCCAGGGCTCGAAAGGAGGTGGCGGATTCTTAGGCTGCTATTTTCTGATAGTCGTCTCTTTGGACTTACCCAAGGGACGAAAGGGGGTGGCGGATTCTTAGGATACCGCAAGGCCTATCTATAGTTCCATATGTATCGCATTCTAATCCACAGACACTTGTCAAAACTTTTGTCAAAAAGCCAGCCATATTTTGAAAGACATATAATATTGACATTTCCCTCGTTGTAGGTATTTCAGAGTTGCTGTTTGTAAAATATAACTAAGCAATGTTTCCTAAGTAATGTAACTAAGGCACGTCACAATCGCAGTAGCCAAGATTGATGAATATTTTATTATAATATTAATGAATTTTTGTTGGACCATCGTTTCTGTTAATTTTATTTGACTTTTTCTGTTTTAAAATATTGATATTTTAATGTCAATATGTATTAATTAATTGACATGTTTAATATTAATGATTATGTTACTTGATAATCTTTAAGCGAACATACACATATTTGCATACTCTGTTGTACAGAGTAGAATGCAGCGAAGCAATCTATAATTCCACATCTGTAACTTACCTATATTATGCAAATAAATGATTATTAGTAAATACTTTTCGTAATACTTAATTTATGTGCTGCTTTAACTAAAGTTATAAATTCCCTATATATATAATCATAACTATATAACTTCCCTTTATATAGCTAATAAATGTTTCCGATCAAATATTTCCGAGCCAAGCCGTGTAAGTAGTAATTTGCCTCTGAATCAGGAGACTCGAGTTCAATCCCGAATGACAAAACTCAGATCAAAAGTGGTTTAGAAAGACTAAAATGTCTAGGACTCTTTTTTTATTTTAATTCACTAGATCAATTCAGGTTAATCATCATCATCATCATTTTCATTTCAGCCTATCAGAAGTCCAGTGCTGAACATAGGCCTCCCCCAAGGTTTGCCACGAAGCTCGGTCCTGAGCCACCTGCATCCATCGACTTCCCGCAACACTGCGCAGGTCGTCACTCCATCTTGTGGGGGGTCGTCCTACACTGCGTTTGCCTGTACGTGGCTGCCACTCGAGAACCTTTTTTCCCCAGCGGTTGTCAGTTCTGCGAGCTATGTGGCCGGCCCATTGCCACTTCAGCATGCTGATCTTTACGGCTATGTCAGTTACCTTAGTTCTGCTGCGGATTTCATCGTTGCAGACTCTATAACGCAGAAAAACACCGAGCATAGCCCTTTCCATAGCGCGCTGTGCAACTTTGAGCTTAATTAATGTTAATGTCGAGACTTATTCTCGAACGACAATTTTTTTTACTTGATTTTTGCTCTTAGACGCGTGCTATGTAACATTAGCCATACGTTTTCGTGCGCTGTAACTGCTACAAAGTTCTACATTTGTTAAGGAAATATATAAATCTATATAAATTTATAAATCTCATACTTCAGTGTGCTGTTTAGAAAGTTACCCATGACACGCCATTGAGCTTCGACTGGCATGTATTACTGTAACGAACACGCGATCTGCTTTATATTAGCTGGAATCACGCTAAATGCTATTTATAATCATCACAGCTAATTATTTGCTAAACAATTTACGTTAACAGACTTTTAAATAGTCCAATGCAGGACATAGACCACTCCCATAAGGAGCATATGCCGTACTCGACTCGCAGCTCCATTTTTTTCTTCGCCATCTTGCATGCGGTGAATTCAGTACCTACTTTAAATTGCTATAAACAATTTTAGTGTCCATCCCACTTCACCGTTCTACTGTCTCTTCTTCGTCGTTTTCACTGAGTTATCATCATCATTATCATAGTCTATAGTGATGTATATACATATATATTTTTATTTTCTATATATACATACATATATTTACGCATGGATCCCAGCAGGGTAGGCAGATTCAATCTCCTTCCACTTGCTACGGTCCTGACATACGTATTTCTCTTCTTCAACTTTCATCAATCTACGCACACATGCTCGTTGGTTTAGATTACCCTCGACCTGGGCTTTTTCCAGAACGTCTCCGATTTGTTATCGATCGTGTTAGGTCTTCCTCTCCTGACTCTACCATTATATATATATTGTGTATATTTATTTTGTTTTATCTATTCTGTAACCGCCTTCGCTGTTCTATTACTCCCAAAGATTGACAGGGCGGAGAATGCTTTTAGCATTATGTCCGCCTTTTGATCATATATTGTACTCATATATGGTTCAATATAGAATAAATAAGTGATGCCGGCACCCGGGTCTAACCCATGTCACCAGGCTACCACGGCTTTATGTTTAGCCTTGCCAAGTGGAACTCGTACCTTGTAGTTTATAGCCATGAACGCTTGACTATATATTTGGACATTACCATCAATATAATGAGGACAATGATGCGTCGAAATAACTCTTAGTCTGCCCTTGTAAGTGCAGCCTGCAATATTTATCGAATTTATTTTATTATAAATTGTTAATGAAATTAGAACACTAGCTATGCTATTTAAATAACATTCCTGTTAACCCTCCAACTAAGCATTACTGCTTGTATCTGGAGTGGTTCACGACAATAGGCGAATGGCGGGATCGAACATACAACATGGTACATGACCCTAAAAATAAGACCCCAGAGTTTCGAACCTGCTCTTCTCTGAAAAAGTCGTGTTTTGTTTACTAAGTTGGAATATAACGTGGTAGAGCCAAGCGGCGGCTTTAGTTGCTGCTCGAATGGGCCGGCTCGACCGGATTAATACCACGACCTCGCAGAATACCGGCGTGAAGTAGAGGTTTCTTGTGCTTCTGCGTTTCGTTCGGTGAGTGAGGTAATTAGAGGCCCACTCCCCCTCCCCATTCTCTCCTTATCCTCCCTCCCATCTCCCAAATACCATTAAAGGCCGGCAACGCACCGGTAGCTCCTCTGGTATTACAGATGTATGCGGGCGACGGTAATCACTTACCGTCAGGTGAACCTATTGCACGTTTGCCGCCTTTCCCATAAAAAAAAAAGAAGTGACTTTGACTTAACAACACTAAACGTTTTCCTAATCGCAATAATAAAAAAAAACAAAAAATGTTGCTACTGAAAATAATACTACTGAAAATAATACTAATACCTAAACATAGAACATAGATATCGTCAGTGAAATATGTAGGCCAAAACTTTTAGCTGCTGAATATAACAAAACTCATCTAACAGAGAATTTCATTAGGACTTAAAAATACCGTTTCCATTAAAACTTCGATAAATTACAACTTTTTTTCATTTTGTTAAGCGGCCGTGCTTCCATTCAGTTCGAACAAAAGAAAAATTAAGTATAAATTAACATATTTTACGCTGGCATTGCCGTACCGAATGTTCAAAATCTTAATTATTTTTATATAGGAAAGAATTTAATAAGCAGAAATCGTTATGTTTCTTTACAACTTCCTGTAATATCCCATTGTTGGACAAACGCGACGTTGTTAGATTGAGTTCTGGAGGCGAGCAAGTTCCGTCAAATTGCTCCAGCGCACTTAAATCACACTCGATTCTTTACGATTTATTTTTTCAACGCCTAGCACTTGGTAAATTCAGCACTTAAACTTGAAAGAAAGAATGATTTATTTGATACAATACAATACAAAATACATAGATTAAAAGATGAAAAAAATAATATAACTGGAATTATCCTTCACTATTTGAAGGATTCGGAGCAGTTAATAAAACACGTCGAATAGTACAACCACCATTTATTGACTGCCTGATAAATCAGGGGTACTTGTAGAAAACCTTATTGACATCTACCAACATACATATGTTACAATAACATTTAATATTGTAGCGCTGATTTTCAGTAGGAACCTTGTAACTTCACCGACAAGCCGATGTGCGAACCTACAATAGCTTTAATTTAAAAAAAAAACTATTATATTGACGCCAATACCGAGCATCGAAAACCAGATATCTCGCATAGTATTTATATTCAGTGGCTCTGCCCACTGGGCTACCACGGCTCTATCGAAGGTATCTCTTAAATTTGTTCTGTCACCCTATTTTACAAAACAAAAGTAACAATAGCTATTTATTTCAAATTAAACAATTATAAACGTGATCAAATCCGTAAATAACAGTTTCCTTTCAAATGTGCTGTATTCGCGTTAATACAAGAAATAATTAATTATCATTTATTTTACTTTAATTTTGTTTCTAATACTACACCCAACTATATATACTCGAAGCTCTATAATTCAGCGAGGCGATTAACAAAACATTGACATATTTGTGTGATTGACAATTACTATAATCATCATCATCATTGCAGTCTATCAAAGTCTACAGCTGAACATAGGACTCCACCAAAGATTGCCACAAAGTTCGGTCCTGAGCCACCTACACTGCGTCGTCGTCCTACACTGCGTTCGCCTGTACGTGGCTGCCACTCGAGAACCTTTTTTCCCCAACGGTTGTCAGTTCTGCGAGCTATGTGGCCGGCACATTGCCACTTCAGCTTGCTGATCCTTACAGCTATGTCGGTTATCTTTGTTCTGCTGCGGATGTCATCGTTGCAGACTCTATCACGCAGAGAAACTTCCCTTAGATAGGCATATTTGCACCACTAAAATAAATCAGGTAATAATACTACTAATACTAAGTACGTAAACTTCCATTTAAATCCAATGTAGTCTGACTTCATTCTGTAGGTTTTTCTTTAATACGTTACAGACAAAGACGGTATAACAACCAGTCTACCTGAAGTTAAATGGATAATTAAGCCCATTGACACATGCAACCATAAACAACGAAATACAAAGATGTAACGTTTATATTCCATTTAGCAATATAATTATATTGGTTACATGCCTTTCAGACTGGAACTGAATAGTGTTTTAATTGCTACTTAACTGTAGAAATTGGCAATAGGATAGTTACTCAGACAGTTAAGAAAATAAATTGACCCTGAGTCGATATGAATTAAAGTTTGTATGTACGAGTAACTATGCATTTATAATCCTCAATCTTTAAATCTCGAGTCTTGACTTCTCTATCTTCTTCATCAGCCTATTTATTTTCTAATTATGCTTTTTTGTAGAGAATCACTTTAATTGATCTTACCTTACAGGGACCCTGAAATGGTGATCCGTTTTAATATTTAAGTCTAGTGATGAACAGCCTCTTCGAGAAAGCACCGTCAATTTCCCGGCATGGGTTTGTTGAAAAGTTTGCTTTACTCACCAAGCCGGTCAGACGCCACTCCGAACTGAGCTAGTCAGAAGTGTTTGGGTTCGGCAGGTTTGGATTGAATTTACGGCATCAGTCTATCATCAGAGCCTTAATAACTGGTTAATAAATGATTAACCAGTTTTGGCTCGGTTGGCATTTGGAGTAAAGATTGTTAATCCCTCGCCCCCTCCTCTTGTAAGAGTTAATTTATAAATGTCGCATTTTTTTAGCCAAACCCCTGAACGCGGATCTGTTAAAGTACATATTTTCGTGATAAATAATCCTGTGGATTTAAATGGGTGCTAGACACAATTCAGCCCGGACGACCTCTGTTAGTCGAAAATATAAATCAATCCATATAGGTCAGGCCTTCTTGACCTTTTAACCTCCGGGGCGTTGTAGCTCTCTTGACCGATGTCTCTAACGAGTTTTAAGATAAGCTTATACGCTTTACCTGATATAGTAGCAGTATTTAATTTGTTTAGGATTCTAGAATATTCGTTAACGTTACAAATGAGATTATCTTCGAAATTCCAATATTATTTGTTGGCTGGAGGTCTGATCCGCCATGCCTCGAAAAAATTCTCAATAATTCCATGTCATTCCCCGAAGAGAAGAGCCTTCAAAGTATCAACGGCTGCCTACAAATGGTTACAATAACCTTGAAAATCACAATGGTCGCTGATAGATAGCGAGAATCATCTGGTATCATTCGAGATACGGCCCGATGATGATCAACAGCATCTAAGGTGCGAGGTGTCTGGTACTGCGATCGACAATCCGACCGCCTAGTGTGGCAAAATGGCTCCTTAAGGAAGAGATCTATGTCGAGCAGTGGACTATTAACAGACTGTTGAGGTAAAATAAGGTTTGCCGTGACGAGTCATGTTCATTTCATCTGATCTTTATCTTTATTAATAAATGACATTCATATGTTTATTACAGAAATAGGTACGTTAATTTAATCCACGTCATTTTCGATTTCTATGATGGATTTCACAAAATGAGATGCGCGCGGCTCAATGAAATCCGAGCATCCGCTCTGTAGGATCCCGTAAAAAAGACGACCCCGTCCGATATTCCGAGTATTCGCGAATCGCCTAGGGATTTCGCAAAATTACGGTTTCCCCGATGCCGGTACAATGTGAAGAAAAGGTAAACGAATAGTAAACTAAATTTTTTATTTCTTTTTTACGATGCCTACAGTTGCGTATAAATGTCTGGCGTTTCGTTTTATAAGTTGTTTGTAGATTTATTTACGAACCGTTATAAGCGGATGTTAAAAAAATTGTATTCAAAATATACAAATTCGGAGTTTACTCGCGAAGATTGCTATGAGATTTAAGGTGTTTAATACGCTTCAATGTATATTAGATATCATTTCATATTTCACCATTGACAATGCTTGTGCTTCTACGTTTCGTTCGGTGAGTAGGGCAAAACCCACTTCGCCTCCCCATTCCACTCCTCGTCCTAGGTTGACGAATCACATATACGAGGCGAGTGTAAATGGTAGAGTCGGAAGAGGCCTAAGCGAACATTTCACGATCAAATCGGAGACGTTGTTGAAAAAAAGTCAGATCAAGAGTACTCTAAACCAACGAGCATGCATGCGAAGATTGACGAAAGTGGGAGAAGCGAAAGACGTATTTCAGGATCGTAGCAAGGGGAAGGAGATTGTTTCTGCCTACCCCGTTGGAAACAAGACGTGAATATATGTAAGTATGTATGTTGCAATTATATAGCGATAAAATGTCTTTCATCGCATACGCTTCGGAAACTATTCATGATGGAACATTTTCTTTTCATCACATACATCAACATACTATATCATCCACCCGCGCGAAGCCGGGACGGGCAGCTAGTCATTAAATAAAACCATATACAAGTGTCACGAACAGAGCTACTACGATAGAGAAAATACTACAGCTACTGCGAGGCCGTGGTATCAATCCGGTCGAGCCGGCCCATTCGAGCAGCAGCTAAAGCCGCCGCTTGGCTCTACCACGGAGAGTCTGTACTAGTAAGTACTTATTTTACGGATAAGTAGAAACCAAAAAAAAAAAAAACAAATACACACAACAAAACTAGCGAACGCACGCTAAACAAACAATGCTAAATTAGCTAAATTAAACATTATTGTGTTCTAACGAAGCGGCCTCAGTAATTAAAGGTCCGAGTTTCTTTACAATTGCCCCAGCTCTCGTAAAATATGAATATACAACATTTCAAATGCCATAAAACACGTAACAATGTTTCGAATGAAACTTACAAGGAATCAATTATGAATTATGTTCTGTGACCTGTGCGACCAATGACTAATCCTCCATTGACTAATTGCGTGACTCGGCTTTAGCTGCTTTCGCGGGAACTAACCTATGTACCGAGGCACATGGAACCGCCTCACCAAATCTCGTGAAAATCTATTCAGCGGTGCTTCAGCTGCGGAAACGTAACAAACAGATAAACATAGGCGGAGAGCCGATCGCCGGCTCCATAGGGTTGGTACCACGGCCTTCTTGTGCTTCTGCGTTTCGTTCGACGAGTGAGGTATCCGGTGGCCCGCTCCCCCCTCTCCATCCCCGTCCACATCCTCTCTTCCATCTCCCGAATATCCTTAAAGGCTGATAACGAACCCGCAGCACCTCTGGTGTTGCAGATGTAAGCGGGCGACGGCGATGCTCGTTTGCCGCCTTTCCCATAAAAAAAAACTTTCGCACACATATAATATCAGTATGGACAGTATATGAGATGGTTTTAGTATAGTTACTTCGAAATATGTTTTTCCTGTGTCAGTTGCTTTTAATTTTCGCCGAGGGACTCTAAATATTTTCAGACATAACATTTTTAAAAGCAAAAGTTTATATCTTGGTATCATGAAAATATGCGTTCTAGCATAGGAAGAACATTTTTACTAAACGAAGGACAGATTTCAGTTTCGTTTGTATGTTAGGAGAGGTTTTAACGTGGTAGAGCCAAGCGGCGGCTTTAGCTCCTGCTCGAATGGGCCGGGTCGACCGGATTAATACCACGACCTCGCAGAATACCGGCGTGAAGTAGACGTATCTTGTGCTTCTGCGTTTCGTTCGGTGAGTTAGGTAACCGGAGGCCCACTCCCCCTCGCCATTCCACTCCTTATCCTCCCTCCCATCTCCCAAATACCCTTAAAGGCCGGCAACGCACCTGCAGCATCTATGGTGTTGCAGGTGTATGTGGGCAACGGTAATCTCTTACCATCAAGTGAACTAATTGCTTGTTTGCCGCCTAACCCATAAAAAAAAAAAGTTATTGTAGAAGAGATTTCTTCGAGAGGAGGTTTTGACATAATCCTTAATGGTGGACTAAGGGGAAAGCCTATAAAATATCTAGACATCCTACGGATAATGGATCAAGTAAACATCTCAAAAAAAAAAATCAACGGGCAACGAGTTGAGGTCCCAGTAGTGTAGTACTGCGACCGCCAACCAGCTTGCCAAGCGTAGCGTTTACGGCAAATCCTTGTCGTTGGGAACTAATTTCCAGCAGCGGACTTTAACCAGGCTGATGTAGAAGATGCATATATTTTTCATTTCTTGCATTAACGCGAACGCGATTTTATCGATTTGAATTTTTCTTTTCATGATTCCGACGTTTCTCGTGTGCTTTGCAGCATCCGGGGTCACGGGAGGGGGGGGGGGGGACTATGATGTTAGACGTCCTGATGTAATCGACAACTCACGCTAACTTAATTAATAGTTTTGGTCCGATCTACGCGGAATGGGCGGAAAAACAACATTAGAAATCTTATGGCTACAAATACTTTTTCTTGTTGTACTCACTTTAATTTGTTATAACGAAAGTGATCTGCGCTCAAAAACCTAGTGCTTGCCACCAATAAAAATGTCGATAGCTATTTTCAGTCCTCGGAGGCGAAGGAAATATTAAAAAATATATATATATACATACTCGTATTTCGAGGACAAAGGCTGTCAACCTGGACAGGAGCTGGGTGATTGTCTGTTTCCAATTTTAATATTCTTAAAAATGAGAAGTGGCTTTCGCCCAGCTGTTGAACAATCAAAGGCTTCTTTTGATGTTTCTGCATCGGTGACCGGCTAAAATTTCCGCGGAGCGAACGTTGCATGAAACTAAAGATATTCTTTTTCGTTGCTCAGCGTGCGAAAAGTTTTTTCATCAACTTAAACGCGATTCGAATGGACGAGGAATTTTCGTATGAATTTACTTTCTAAAAAATATTCCGCTGTAATAAAAGATACCGTGAGCCCATTCTGCGCAACCTTCGGTGTCTGGAAGGAATTCCGCCTATTGTTATGCCGGAGGCGTCGAGCAATTTATGAGTTATGTTAGAGGCGCGGAAGGACAATGAATAGTCACGGAATGGCGTCGAAATACGCCCCACCTACTGAAAATAAAACTATATAGCGAAAACAAGAAGTTGATATTATAATGTAGAAAACAAAAAACTTTTTGATTTTTGATATTAGATTGGAGATTTCTATCCAAGCAAATGGTTACTGCAGCGCAATTATCAACAAACCTACCAACAAACATTAATATAAATATCCTTAACGAAACTATTATTTGCGAATTTTTTCGCATTTAATTTACTATTTTAACTCCACTCGATGGTGTGCCCCATTTTACGTAGATCGGGAAAATTTATAATTAGAAAGCTGATCATAGCAGAGTTAACTATAACATCAGACAATCAAAAATCGCAGTCCCCGACCGTGACCACGGGTGATGTAAATCACCTGAAACGACAAGATTAAAAAAAGTAAATTAAACGCGTTAAAATCCTTAAATAATATTTTCCATAGAAATCATTATTCAATCCAAACAGTTTATAGATGTGTCAACGCCGAGGACTTACATGCAATCCTCCAAAGCCTGTAACTATAATTAAACCGACTAGGTGTGCCTTTCAAACCGGAACCCTGCAGGGGTTGCGTTGCACGGCTAACTGGATGGCGGAAATAGATAAGAGAACGTTGATTTCTCTTTAGTTAATGTCAATAGAGATTACGAATTTCCATTTCGAATGACTTAGCGAACACAAACGGACTTTCGCTACTTACTTTGCCTCTTAGGGAGATATAAACTAATGGATAGCCAGCTCTTCACAGTTTTTTTTTTTTAAATACGGTTTTTCAAATATTTCGGCCATGATAGTTTATATGAAAAGGCGTGAAGCGAAAACGCTCTTATAATAAATGCAAATCTGTAATGTAGATGACGACCGTGTGTCATTTTTTTCATTTCAGCCTATCAGAAGTCCACCGCTGAACATAGGCCTCCCCCAAAGATTGCCACGAAGCTCGGTCCTGAGCCACCTGCATCCATCGACTTCCCCCAACACTGCGCAGGTCGTCACTCGATCTTGAGGGGGGTCGTCCTACACTGCGTTTGCCTGTACGTGGCTGCCACTCGAGAACCTTTTTTCCCCAGCGGTGGTCAGTTCTGCGACCGTGTGTGCTTACATATATTGTCAAATCTATGCCTATGTCAGTATAAGCGAGTTGACTGTATAGAGGCTGACCGAAGAAGTTACACCAGACAGACAAACACTACTTCATTGTCTGTGTTTACAAAAAAAAATATTCAGAGTTGTTTTTCATTCCGTTCACGAATTGCTATCGGATTAAAGCTGTTCGGATTAAACAACGAATTCATTTCACTCCGCTTAAATACCTCGAATTGCAATTGCACAAACATTTATAATCTATTTAGCATTGTGTCGAAATAAAGGTCTAAATGTAATGAAGCTTTTGTTATATTACAAAATTGAATTTCGAGATTTATTTTCTGCGAAAACAATTAAATCGATTGATAAATTGTATAAAATATAGAAACTAGTGACCGACGATAAAATATAGTTAAATTTAATGGCATGAAAAAAATGTAGTCTATGTGTGTATATATGTATACATAGGAATGCTCGCACGTTATCTTCCACGGGATTTCCTGATAGTAACCAATCCTCTGACGCTTTTTCCTTTTCCTCTTCTTTTCTTCCTTTTGCTTTGTGATCTTCCTCTTCCAATTGGTTTAGAATTCACCACTGAACTCCCTTTATCACGCTCCAGTGCTCCTTATATTGTCCCCAATTTTTAATTTTCGATTATAGCCAGAATATTCCTGAAACCGCATACAATTGTTCATTGAATAAAATAGGCTTATGTTACAACGAGTTACAGCCATCCTTTTTGTTAACATCGACTGGTAATTTATAGAACATTATTCCTTTTGACTTGTCATTCGAAGACATAATGAGTTGACAAGTCTTTATCGGGTATTCGTTACAATATAAATTTTAAATCCGGCAGGCAGACAAGAAATGAGGAGAAGGGAGAGGAAAGTATAGATTTATGCCGGGACTAATTACTCACCGGAAAGGTAGTCCACGACACCAATAAGCCAATTCGTACCAAACAGTATAATAAAAACCGTTATAATAATACAAAACTCACTAAGCACTCTTAACCGGTATTCTCTGTGGGTCCCAGAATATCTATTGAGATATTCTGGGACCCACAGAATCGATTTTAAATGCAAAACTAATTTTACATAGCACTTGTTAACGATTCTCTGATCTATGATCTAAATTTAATGTATTTACCGTAATATTACAGATATTGCGTCTAGCATAATCTCCGATTAGTCTGATTAGACATCGTCCACTGTTTACGCAAACATGACGACCAATATAGCAATGCTTTTCATATTAATAGTAGTACTATAGTAGTATAAAGTAACATAAGTACTCACGAACGTATACCTAATACTGGGTTGGTATTGCATGGATGAACTAAGGTAACCGACATAGCCGTAAAGATCAGCAAGCTGAAGTGGCAATGGGCCGGCCACATAGCTCGCAGAACTGACAACCGTTGGGGAAAAAAGGTTCTGGAGTGGCAGCCACGTACGGGCAAACGCAGTGTAGGACGACCCCCCACAAGATGGAGTGACGACCTGCGCAGTGTTGGGGGAAGTCGATGGATGCAGGTGGCTCAGGACCGAGCTTCGTGGCAATCTTTGGGGGAGGTCTATGTTCAGCAGTGGACTTCTGATAGGCTGAAATGATGATGAATGATGATGATAGCTTGGATTGAAACGACGAAAAGGATGCAAGTACATAAGTGATTTTAACCTACCACCAACCGTGGTAGTCTCGTGTTCGGGCCGCTCACTTTAGTATCGTAGAGCGGGAGCGGCCAGCGTGTTCATTCCCCGGTTTCGGCACCACAAAAATTTGTTAATAGCAATATTAAGCGCTGTTTTTTTATCACTTGCTCGTCGGTGAAGGTAAACATCTTGAGGAAACAAGCATGTCTGAGAAATAATAACAAATATTATTTCGAGGATATATATGTGAAGCTGGAGCAGCATCGCGGGCCATTCTGTAGGTTGCTATGCTAATTTACTTTAACCCACCAGAGTTTATTTGGAACCACGTACCAGGTGGTAAGCCTATCGCCGTCGTGGTGTTCAAGCTAACGATACACGTTCTCAGGTTTTGATCTCATCTCAGTCTCATCGGTCCGTGTCTTATTATACGTATGGTATTCGAAAACTTATATTCATTAGGTGCTAGGCTCGGGCCCTTCTCTGCTTAGGAGTTGTCTGGCTAGATGCTATCCTCTTACACATTTCTTCCGCTAATCAGCAGTGTAACAACTGTTACGTTCCGGTTTGATAGGTACAGAGCGCCAGGATACTCACTTACCATAAGGTGAGCCGCTTGTTCGTCCACGTGACAACGCCACGGCTACTAAGCTTCCCCTTCCCACCCCTCATTCCCGCCGCGTTACGTCTTCCCAAATCTAATACAGAAATATCGGACCTTGTGTGTCAGATGCACTCGCAGATATGGGATCATCACAGACGCATATACCTGTAAGAAGTTTTATTTGTAATAACCATATGTAAGGTAACCCAAGGGGACCTACGATTGAAACGGCACGTACGCTGACCTCTGAGGCGTGATGTCTTTCATTACACGTGTCATTTAACCGATCACAGAACAAAACAAAAACATGGATAGTTGTTGGTAATATTTTTTTATTTGAAACTACGCTTTCACGAGAATAATAACAACAAATCAACATCTCTTTAAGCCTTAGGTTATTACAGAATAAAAAAAATTATTCCACAAACGGATCGCATAATGGCCCTTTTATTTCACGGCTTTATTCTTTTAAACCTCATTTGTATATTCCTTTTGTGTTGGCTATTCAGCATTTGTGAATTCCATTTTTTTTTTAATTTGCGTCGAAAAGTTTTCTCTTTGCATATATAAAACTTTGAAAATGTTTTACATAAACAGTATTTCCTTTTTTTTTTGTTAAACGAACTAAATAGTTTTGTACAGATTTGAGAGGAAACTATTTAGTTGCGGATTTCATTGAGTTTTTTATCGCTTCTTGGATTTCCAGAAAAAAGCTAGCTTCCTTTAATAAATTAGACGCGATGAAATCCGTAAATAATAGTTACATTTCATGTGTGTATGTAGTAATCGCGTAAAGACAAGAAATCAATTTTGTTCAAGCTCGACAACGTCTTGTTTGGCGAAAATCTGTCAATGTGACACGTTGGATATAGCGATTGTGTCGTTTTACTGTGAAAATTTGTTTTTTAACTTAAATAACAACGATTTAAATCCATCTCTGTGCAATAATTGCTGGATGGTTTAAGGCTTGCTCCTATTTATTATATTGAACAAAATGAATGAATGAAAAATCGTTTATTCATTCGTTCATTATTTTATTTATCATTGAAAGCCACGATTCCTGAGGAGTTAGGGGATTTGTTTTCGTAATTTCAAATAAAATCTGGCGAAAAGGACTAAAAGTGTCTAGACTTCCGTCCACCCTAGTGTGTTACAGGTTGTGAGAGCATATCTTCATTTTTGTCTTTGGCCTGAACTGGACCTCATATCAACATTCGATATTAAACAGTGCCCTCTAAGTATGAGATAGAGGTGACACCATGCCGGTCAGTATAACATTCACCTTACTCGACGGTATTGGGTTTGAATTCTACGAACTAGGGACTTGTAAGAATCTGCCACCGCTCTTTCATCCCGTGGGTGTTGGAAGTGTGGAGTCCGACTAGGGCAAAAGCCTTGAAAGTCGCAAATACTACCGACAGATGGTGAGATAAATTGCTAGACCCAAGTTAAGCTGACTGATAAGCAGCAGCGTCTAAGATGAGAGAGGTGTTTGGTCAATACGCTTGCCGAGCGTGGTGATAACGACAATTCCTCCTTATTGGAGAGTCCTGCAGTGGAGTGGTATAACGCAATTTCTCCATCTCTTCTCGGTTGCCAGAGCATCATTTATCATCCAACAGTGTTCAACGCTCGCAGGTTGAGGAATTTTAATGACTTAGAATAATAACAATGAAAATTGTACTTGATTCATTTTCTATTGTAGAACCGGATTCGTTAGACGAAAATTTAGGACGCAATACACTTGTGTGTAACATACGTATAACGTTCTTTCGCGCTGGGATTAACGGAGTACGGAGCGCCAAAAGTCATAAACCTCCCCATAGCCCACTATTCTCTCTGTGAGACGTGCCGAGAGCAGCGTCGCCGGTTCGGAATTGATTTAACGACTCGCTCCCGTCGCCGGGAAAGATTCCCAGCTCTCGTGAAATTTCGCTGACTGAGCGAAGGTCGTTCATGTAATGGAGATATCCGAGCTCGGCGCCGCGTTATTTGAATAAGTTAATTAACTATCCGCACATTACGATCAGTGGATGTCGTTACCTCAGCCATAAAGATGACGATTTTTTTGTTTGTTATGTTGTCGTGTAGTAGCGATGTGATCTGTTCGTACGGTAGTGAATCCGGGGCTAAGAAAGAAGTCACGACATTCTCATGGCGTCCAGCAGATCGCTCACTAGCCGTTCCGAAAAATACCAGACCGAAAATACTGGTTGATAACCCTAGGGAAATGTTCCACCCGTTGGGCCTATATGCACTGGACTATTGACAGACTGATCAAAAACAAGAAGACAAAGTATTAAGAAGCCGTCTTTTGTTAGCTTTTCATTAATAAAAATACGCTAACTCACTTATTAATCACTTACGTAATGTGAGTTATAACTGTTACAACTTTCTCAATCTATATAATCACCAGAGAATATTACTTTCTCTAAATTTATTTGTAATATTCATTAAATACCTTAGATAATCATTAATCACTCGATATTTTATTAAACTATTCTGTTTAATGGAAAAAAAATTAAGGTAACTAAATTTGTATTGAAAAAAAAACTGTCAGTTTCTAGCGCGAGTTGACGTTTTACGGGGATAATATTTTCTATCAATATTTATTTACTTAAACATTTTTATCCGTTTGGTATCCGCGCAAGAATTTACCACCCACTTTCTAACCGAGGATGTCGTGGGAGGCATTTGATGGGAAAGCCTCGAAAATAGCGACTGCGTGGTTATCACCACTTAAAATACCAGACTTCGCAACCAGACCAGCGACGTCTAAGTTGCGAGGTGTCTGCTGCTGCGAACGCCAATCCGCTAGCCAACCGTGGTGATTATGGCAAATCCTCCTCATGGCGGAGGCCTATATCCTGCTATGAACTATTAACAGGCTGGTAAGATAAGCTTTATATTACAGATATCTTTAATGTGGTAGAGCCAAGCGGCGGCTTTTGCTGCTGCTCGAATGGGCCTGCTCAATCGGATTTGTACCACTACCTCGCAGAATACCGACGTGAAGTAGAGGCATCTTATGCTTCTTGCGTTTCGTTCGGTGAGTGAGGTATCCGGAGGCCCACTCCCCCTCCCCATGCCCCTCCTCATTCTCCCTTCCATCTCCCAAACAACCTTAGAGGCCGGCAACGCACCTGCAGCACCTCTGGTGATGCAGATGTACGTGGGCGACGGTAGTCACTTGCCATCAGGCGAACCGTTCGCTCGTTTTTCGCCTTACTCATATAAAAAAAGGACATCCGAATATATACTGCGACTATTTACAGCCTGTTAAGGTAAGGTTAAAAACCTTAAAAAAAAGAGGGTAAAGAGTGTTCTCCTGTAAAGAGAATTCTTCTACAAAATAAGTCTATGATACTAACAAGTTGGAACATACTTATAAAAGTAATCATTAAAGTGATTGTATAATCATTTTTTTATGGGAAAGCGGTAAATGTGCACGTGGCTTACCTGATAGTTACTAAGGAGCTGCAGATGCGTTGCTGTCCTTCAGGATGGACAGGAGGATGATGGGGGAGGACAGTGGAGGGAGGGAGGGAGGGAGGGTGTGAAGTGGGCCTCCGGTGCCTTCACGTTCTAGAACGCAGAAGCACAAAATGCCCCGGCCGAGTCGACCCATTCTTGCAACACCCAAGCCGGTACATTACTCACTGTGAACTGCTATTTAAATATTAACATCACGTCATATATAAAATTCCGTAAAGCGCTTATTGCATACTCCTTTTTTACATTTTAAGCCGTTACAGCGCTTTTGTCATGCAAGTAGCGCAACTTAGAATTAATATTATTTAAAGGTATGTCACGTCACAATCTGCTTTATTTATTGTAGCTTCTCACGCACGGTTTATTTCTCGTCACTTGTCATTTGAACAATAAAAAGATAAAATATTATTAAGCGTTTTGATCCATTCAATTGTTAAATGTGGACGTGTCTAGAATATTATTTGTGTAATATAATATAATATTAATATTATTATTATAATATGAAGATGAAGGCAGTTGGCGACGCCGACGATCTTCTTGACGATTTTGTAATACGCGAGTGACCGGGGTACGATCCTAAAGATGCCGGTGCCTGTATCATTAAAATTGTCAAGTGTGTCTCGCGATCATGCGAGAAAATCTGACTGAAATTAAAAATAAAATTTATTTCGAGGACATGTATTATTTACAGCCACCCCGCACCGAAGCAACGTGGCGGACCCTTTCCGGCTCCAAAACCCTCTTAGATTTTAGGGAAGGCAACCTTTCAGTTCAGCTGTGGGAATTTACAGGCTGCTTTATTTAACTCGATTTAACGCATTGTTAGATCAGAGACTGCTAGAACCGAACATTGATCATGGCTGGTACAAAATTATTGGCATCGATCAGGATTCGAATCTAAGTCCCGCCTACCGGTACTCGGTAGTCAGGTAGTTTAACATCTAAACCGTGGGTAAATAATAATACGTGTAAGTGAAAAGCTACATCCAAAATATTAAAACCAATTAATGGTAAAACTTCTTCTCCGCATATAATACCCAAATTTTTACATGACATACTTTTAATTTCAAAATCCAAGACAGGAACAATAAATTTAAACTTTTTTTTTAATCTATGTTCCTTTCGAAATGAGGTTCCTTTGACGTAGAAGAAACAAGCGAAAGAAAATCCATATGTATTTATTAATTGTTTTTATAATATATTTTTTTTATACAGTTTTATACGAGTATTATAATAATTAAAATTTTAGAAACAGGTAGAGTGCGATCAAGTTGAAATGAATATTTTGAAAAGAATATAAATAAATCACGAGCCAGTACACGGGCTACAAGGCGTTCCGTCTTAGTCCTCAGATGTGACAAAGCATCTGTAACCTTCTTCGATTGAGCTTTTTTGCTGGTGTCCATAGGCCGCAGCAGCCGACGTGAAGTAGAGGCATCTTGTGCCTCTACTTCACGTTTGCGTCACGCTGCGTTTAGTTCGGTTAGTGAGGTAACCGAAGGCCCACTCCCTCTCCCCACCCCTTCCTCATCCTCCCTTCTGTCTCTTAAATACCCTTAAAGACCGGCAATGCACCTGCAGCACCTCTGGTGTTGCAGATGTACGTGAGCGACAGTGATCACTTACCATCACGTGAACCGCTTGCTTGTTTGCCGCCTTAAAAAAAAAACTATATCCCTATTTTCACCGTAACAATTTCCCGCTAAACGATCCAATTTGCGTTAATTTAGAAAGCATCCTTCTTTATTTGTCATCAATCTATCCTACGTCCAAACAAAAACCAATTTGTTACATTCAACAAAGATTCGCAGCTGGACATTTTGTATTGGAGCATTTGTATTTATTGATTATTTTTATTACTTCATTGTTATTCTCAAACGAGATAAATGACGAAGAATTTTTCAATTAATTTTCGAGTTACATTTTATATGCACATGTTATTCAAGGGCATATTTATTGTTTGGCACCTTTACAATAGCCTTCCACGCCCCGGGTTGACTGGCAGAGAATCCCAAGAGGAATTAAGTCCACCCTTTGTAATACTTTTATTTAAAGGTATTCAAATAAAGTTTAAATAAATAAAATATTTGGATAATTGTTTTTCAAAATTAATAGGTAGCCATTCAATTTTATATTGTATTCCCTTAACATCAATATTTGTTGTGCTTACTTCTGTTAGTAATTTTCGTTTTTTTTTAATGGCAGCGGCAGAATATCAGCGCTGTGGCTACACCGCTGCAGCACAATACTGAGTCGAATGCCTTTTCGTTAATATAATCCAACATATTGTATTATCAGTTACATCTTCGTTGTGTTGTAGCATCGAATAAATATTGTTTGTTTGTTTCTTTCTTTCATTCATGCGCACGTTTACAAAAATAATAACTTCCAAAGTACTTCAATTTTATTGTGACAACACGCATGCAATCTCAAACTACTATTCCATCTCTTTGGAAACTGTATGGTTATACATTTACTTAGTTAGATATATTATCCATGACTCGGTTACAAACACTGGCGGGATTCGAACCTGCGACCCTCGTCTTCGAAGGCACGGTCACAACACTATCGGACCGACAAGCAATAAATAAATATTTAACATAGTGGGTCGTTCAAGTTGGTTTTTAACAACGGTTTCTTTTAGCGGTATGCAAAAATTTCTCACCAAACAATTCACAATAAAAAATTCCCTACGCACTAGTTTATTATAGTAGTATAGTAATTCTTTTAATGTGGGTAATAAATGCTCTACTCACCGGATCAATATCGACCATAATAATGATATGATACGATAACATAATCCTTAGTTCACTGGTCATTAGGCGACAGGCTTAGTGTTGGAACTTCTTTTACGCCTTATTACGGGGTAGAGCCGAGTGGTTGCTTTTCTTAGTGCTCGAATGTGCCGACTCGATCTGGGTAGTATCGCTCGATCATAGAATACCTCGACTTTCGTTCGGTGAGTGAGGTAACCGTAAGCCCAATCCCCCTCTTCCATATCCCCCTCCGCAACCTTCTTTTCCATTCCGCAAATATCCTAAAAGACCGTTAGCGTACCTGCAGCTCCTCTAAGCGTGGATCGTCTAGGGATGTATAAACCCCCGCAGGTTTCCGAGTTTCGTGGCTGTCCTCACTACTCGGGGATAATCTCGGGGGGCTGCTGCTTCCCCGGTCCTGGGTACCACTCTGTGGTTTATATGTCAGAAGTTTTACGTACTTTACGTCTTACATCGGGTCAACTTTTCTGGTTTTGCAGATGTACGAGGGCGGTGGTGAACTCTTACCATCGGGGGAGCCGCTTGCTCGTTTTCTCAAATAAAAAAATAATCCTAAACAAGTTTCAGTTGCTAATTATCAATGTAAACACTGTTGTGTTTTGGTTTGAAGGGGAGCCAATGTAATTACAGAGAATATAAGAACTAACTTTCGTAGCCAATTTGAGTAAGTTTATAAAGTGAATAATTGAAGAAATTTATTCATCAATTGATAATTATATAAAAGAAGTTTATTTTAGAACTTTTATAAAGTTCACAATTGAACACATTTAATAATACATTTTTTTAAATTTCTGCGACACTCCAGACAGACGTAAGGGCGTGCCACGGTGATTATGAATTAGAAAACAAAATTCGTCATATTCAAATAAACATAGTTAAAGTAGTAAAGTAGCAGCCTGTAAGTTCCCACAGCTGAGCAAAGGCCTCCTTCTCAAATAAGAGTATCAGGTAGGGTTTTAGGAGTTGGGAATGGCCCGCCACGCTGCTCCAGTGCAATATATATATTATTTCTCATTTATGCTGGTTTCCTCACTATATTTTCCTTCACCGCTGAGCACGTGGTAAACACAGCACTTAAAATTGTTGTAACAATTTTAGTTGTACCGGCACCGGGGATCGAACCCAAGTCACTCGCGCTCTATTAAACTAAAGTGACCGGCCCGACCACTGGGCTACCACGGCTCATAGTTAAGTGCTAATATAATATTCAGCCGGTGACAGCTGCTAAGTTTACTTCCAAATTAAACCCGAGCATCTGGTTTTCGTGGGAACCACGTGTTTAATTATATAACCATGTCTGCGCAATACTTAGCATAACACGTAACGGGGGGGAATTCGCGGATGTGTTCCAAGTGTACAGAGTCGGGAGGTGATTTTTGTCAAATAAAAAAAAAAAAAAACACTTACTGTGTGTTTCTTAAATTCTAAAATATATTGGGTTAATGTAGAGTTACTTAAGAAAAGTTTAGTTTCACCGTAATCGTTGAAGATCATTAAAGACGGATGTGTAAACTGTATTTTTACATATGTATAACAGTTAGGTTATCTGAAGGTCTTTATATTCTGAAGGAAGCAACCATGTTTCCCAACTAATGACAAAGAAATCAAAGACAAAATTAAAGTTACGTTTGTTTTTATGTAAGTAGGAAAGTTACCTTTTAAGATACATTATTTGTCACCGACATTTAATGATAGTAAGTAAGGCAATTTCATTATACAAAAAGGGGTAGATACGTTATTAGCGCACCGAAAATGAAGCGTACAAAAGACTACAATTGTTGCCACTGGTCTCAGTCGCTTCGGAATAAGTTGGCGATATACACGTGCTTCACAGTTTCCGCTAACTAATTATATGTAACGTAAGTAAACTAAATAATGTATGGTAGCGCTGCGTTGAGAACATTTTTTCTTGCTATATTAATACTATAATAATAATAATAAATAAACCTTTATCAGTTCCAAAAAGAAAAGGTACAATTTTTCTTAAAATTACCCTTTACACCCAAACTTGGATACTTGGGGGTCAATATTAAGATCTATTGTTATTGTTATTATTAAACAATAATTGTTTCCGCCTCCGGCCATAGCTTACGACGTAAGCAAGATCATAGCGTGAAAGCATTATATTTATGTGATCTTCTTTAATTAAGAACACTTGCTGACATCGTTAAGAGCGGGATGTCTTTAGAATCTTCATTGATAAATCCTAAAATTCTCATTATACTAATGCAAAATTAGCTGTCTTTTAACGTCTGATAATTAATCATAGTTCATTGTTATAATATAATTACACATTTTAATAACGTGTTCATGGATAATTATGATTATAAAAATATGCCTTTTATTGTTGTAATGTTTTTTTTTCCTTTTTTTATGGCAAAGAGGCAAACGAGCAAGCAGCTCACCTGATGGTAAGCGATTACCGACGCCCACGTAGATCTGCAACAACAGAGGTGCTGCTGGTGCGTTGCCGGCCTTAAGGGATATTTGGGGAAGGGAAGTGGGGAGGGGGTAATCACTTACTCGCCGAACAAAACGCAGAAGCATAAGCATAAGTAGTGCCACAATCTCGCAGAATACCGGCGTGAAGTAGAAGCATCTTCTCAAATATCCTTGAAGGTCGGCTACGCTTCTGTAGCTCCTCAGGTATTGAAGGTGTACGTAGGCGTCGGTAATTTATTTATTTATTTAAACTTTATTTAAATACCTTTAAACAAAAGTATTACAAGGGGCGGACTTAATTCTTCTTGGCATTCTCTGCCAGTCAACCCGGGGCGTGGAGAGATATAGTAAGGGTGCCAAACATTAAATTTGTTAAAAAAAACTGAAATACATGAATAATTATATAAAATACACTTACAATTAAATACTTACAAACGGAATAAATACATATAAACTAATATGAATACATATAAATAAATATATAAATATACATATACACATACATACTGCATGACAAAATATAATCAAAATGTAATCACAATCATCGTCATAAAAAATGATAAAAAAATGCATTTACTACGTTCACTAAAAGTACATCCATTCCTTCACCAGACTGATCATAAATTTGGTCGCAGAAGAACTCTTAGGATAGTAAGTATCCTATATTCTACTCCCATCTTCTACACTACCCGCCTAATTTCGTTCATATCCGTTCAGTCATTTATAGAACTTAAGGAACCTTATTCACTTGCGGGCCTTCTGCTCGCGAGAACTCTGCCGCCAAAGCCGTCGAGACCACCGGGCCTTCGGCGTATGTCTAAATCCGAGGGGCATAAGCTGTCACTGTCTTCAGCGACAGGTAGATGACGTCCACATTTCCCTCAAGAGATAAAAATTAATGGAATTCTAAGTAACATTCAAAAAAGTCTATTCAAAATATGTCAATTAATTTTCAAGTTAAGACCAATCATACATACATACACACTAAGAATTTTACGAATTATTATATCTATGAAGTATATTGACTATCTTTCTTCTGATCTTCAACTAGTACCCATTAAAGTAGAACACAGATAAGGTCAACAAAGTGCATTTTAATTTGTCTGTAAATAAACAAAGCAATCGTTTTAATTTAGGTCGCTAGATCTCTTTAGATCTAAATCACTACGGTGTTTATTTTAATGACACACCATTTGTTAAAACTAGCTCAGTAATTAGCGTACCTGACAGCAGTGCGATATCCTGGGTTCGAATCACAGCCGGTGCCGATGTTCGCAATCCACAAATTACTGATTATCGAGCATGGTTCGATTGTGTCGCGTACGTTCCACCGAGCTTAGCGCACAAGCGTTACGTCAGATGAAGGGTCTGAAGCATTGTCAGAGATACGTGTATATGACACGATAATTTGTGTTTCTAACCACTAAACCCATTATATATAATATACGTTGTACATGTATATATACATTGTATACGTATGCTTTATATAATATAGCGTCAAGTGTGAAGCTAATATAGATAAAGATTTCTTGTATTTACGCGAAAACAACACATTAGAAATGTACCTATCATTTATAGATAACATCGCGTTTCATTTTGTTTTTATATTCCCGACGTTTCGATTCCTTTACAGCAGCCGTGGTTGTTCTTTTAAGAGGGTCCTTACAGATATTTTAGTTTACATAGGGCGAACTAAAAGAACACATAGCTGACGTGAAACACCGAGGCTCTAGGAAATCAGTAGTCTGTGATCATATCCTTGATCTCCCCAACCATTACATCAGATTTGATAGATACGCGAGGGCATTGAAATGACTTGGCATTAAGTCCGTCCATAGTAATCTAATGTGAAGCTCGCCAACCCGCACTGGAGCAGCGTGGCGGGCCCTTCCCGGCTCCTAAACCCTCTCTGATACTAGTATTTGAGAAGGAGGCCTTTGCCCAGCAGTGGGCACTTACAGGCTGTTACTTTTATACAATTCACGGAAATAACAATGGATAATAAAATCATAAGCTTAATAAGTTGTTCATCAATTATCACTTAGTGAAATGATGATTGAATATTTTTACATAGCTTTAACATAACAACACGCTATATTTATCAGGGTGTGACTTTTTATCTATAACTTTGTATGTATCAGACAGACAGGGGAGTTTTGTGCATAATTTGTTCGAGTTTGAGATACATCATATAGTTTCGGATGTGTTGTTCTTGTTCTTGAACAGCAGAGGTTCACAGCTTTCGTTAAAAATAAGAAATAAAGTCTCTATCTTGCATAAACTTAACACAATGACCAAAGTTAAAGAGTTAGGGATTTAAGAATGACTACTCATTATATATAATATATGTATTATATGGTAGCCTAGCGGTCAGGGCGCTCTCTTTAGTTTCATAGAGCCTGTGTGACCTGGGTTTGATCCCCGACAATTTTAGCGGTGCCGACTAAAATTGTTAATAGCAATTTAAGTGATGTATTAACCACGTGCTCAGCGGTGAAGGAAAACATCATGAGGAAACCTGCATGTCTGAGAAATAATAACTAAAAAATATGTATTATTTCGAGGATATGTGAAGCCCGCCAATTCCTCCGCCACACTTGAGCACCGTGACGGACCCTTCAAGGCTCCGAAACCCTCTTAGTTACTCGTATTTGAGAAAGGGGCCTTTGCCCAGCACTGGCAACTTACAGGCTGCTACTCTTTACTGTTTACTAATTTATTTATTTTATTCTTTATTGTTAGCCTTAAGCTTAAGGTTACAATGGGCGGACTTAATGCCAAGTGGCATTCTCTACCAGTCAACCCTTGTTATCAACCCTAATTATTTGGTTTCATCTTAGAAATGCCATGCTACATCCATGTTAAATTTGCAAACTATGTAGTTATGTAGGCCTTTCTGGATCAGTTCGATACAAAACTCTTCCATTCTCCCACCTTCACGTCGACCGATTTAACTTTAACAAGATCATTGATGTTATATCCGATCCAATTATATCCAATTGTTTACGATGTCGAGCGTAAACCGTCCCTGTTTATTGCCGCTTAATTCCCATATCAATGTGCGAACAACGGCCACGGCGGCTCTATGTTACACCGAAAAGAATTCTCTTGGCATTAAGAACGTTCGCAAAGCGGGTTTCGAAAGAGAAAACAATATTCCGCTTGCAAAATGAAGTTAGTATAAGCAAACCTTCCATGTATGGTCTTTACTAGTGCTTTCTTAAAGAGGTGCTCGTATATGTTCAGCAGTGGACTGAAATAGAAGCCAGTTGCATCTGAAATTTACCACGAAGACAAGGTTTGTTTTAATCTACTTAACAGTCAAACTGACGATAATTTTTTTTTTACGTGGTAGAGCCAAGCGTCGGCTTTTGCTGCTGCTCGAAGGGGCCTTCTCAACCGGGTTGTACCATAGCTTATTATTTTATTAAATATTGGTGGTACATATTACCAAGTGTAGAGTCTCTTTGGACTGCAATTTTGTTTTTTTGATGCAATGTGATGTCATGCGATATTGAGCAAAGAAATATTTAAAATTTCAACTACTTTAACTATGTATCTATACAACGAGCTGTGCCTGTGAAAACAAATAGTTTAATTTCTTTCATGTTTTGAATTAGCAATTCTTTTTTTTTACTATTTAGTATACTGCTATCGTAAAATTTGGTACACAATAGTTAAAAAGTTATTCACATCTAGAATAGGTATTATGGTATCTAAGTTTGCGTTATTACCTGCTATTTTTATTATTAATATCGCCTCTGTTGCAATAGTTGTCTGTCAGGTCTGTTATTAAACTACTGCAAAACTGGATCAAATCTTTGATTGGTGTGTTTAGAAACACTTAGAGTTTTTATCCGGTCCAGTGCATCACTGGTTTTGGCTTTAGGTTTGTGCCAACTCAGCCATAGCATGTTTATGAATTGAAATCAAAATGTATCAATATTTGTACATGTAAGAAGTCATCCATTTTACAGATTTTAAAAGCACTTTACATATCTAGTTCCAATTCAAGTCCAAAACTAAAATGATCATGCTTAGATATAACAAAATACCGAGGCACCAAAACAGATACAGGTTGAAAGCACTTGCTTATAATAGCGAATATGGATACCCATATTATAGTTAATAAGTTTTAAACGTTTAAACCTTTGAAATTTAAAATTAGAAGGTTCCCATTCAATCCAATTCTAATAGTTTTATCCTATACTATTTTTAATCCAAGTAGATTTTAAGTCAAGATCATTATTTTATATAGAAAGATGTTTTTTAATCATACAAAATTCAACATCAGAATTCGTAAGTATTTCTGCTTTGCGTCAGCCCATTAGCCTCCTTGTCAGTGAACAAAACCATTCTCACGATGGCGATATCCACAAATACATCCTGCGCATAAATTCGTCATCGCACTATGAAAGTTTGTAGAAATCATTACATATATACAATATCCAACACTCTTACTTGCGGACCTTCTGTAAGCTGAAGCTGTAAAAGCCACCGGGCCAACAGCGTATTTACCGTGGTGGTTTTAGTCGGTCATCTCCAATGCTGATCCCGATTATGCAGCCACCGTCTCCGATGACTGGTAGGTGGCGAGCAGCTTTCCCTGACGTGAAATTTAAAAAAAAAACTGGTGGAGGAGACGTCCTCTTAATGTAACGAATACCCAACCTGGTGGTTATATAACATTATCGCAATTAACCAGTGTCAATATTGAATATAGTAGCACCTTAGAACGAGCGTCCATTACGCCTTATTCCAATATACGACACGCCCCGTATACTTCAACTAGTTTATGGAGAGATGAAAAATTACGAGGCGGTCGGCAGCGTGCGTAGAATATCTTTATTTATTATCTCGGCCGACATTATAACGCTATCGAGTTGAATTACTGACACTGGAACGCACGTAGAGATTTCGAATTGCCTGTACTGTTAATACCATATATACATTGCTTTATAATCAGACATTGGGATTATTACTGCTAAACCTGTGTGCAGTAAACGTTACACAATATATATCCATATACATATATATATATCCATATACGTGTATATTTGTGTGTAAGTTCTGTAGAGCTGGAACATGTGCTTCCGTACCGTTATCATTATTCTTCTGTACTCTATGTTAATAAACAGGGTGTATAAATTTAAATATGTACGGCATCTGATAACTATGTATTATGATATTCTATTGTTTTTACGTTCTGTATGAGTACCAGAATAATAATAATAATCTTTATTGCATAATTTGACCGGATGAATCATTCTATTCGGACGTCATTAGTTGTAATAAGGGGCTTACCTCTCTATCCTTTGCCAACGAGCAACGGCAGGACCCGGCAGAACAGAGCTTCCCCGACCGGGAGACCGTATGGAAGGAAGAAAGAGCTCCACGGGAGGTTCTACAAGGCTCTACATGAGCCTTTCGTAGATACCATCGCCTCCCTAAACTGGCTGCGTTTTGATGACCTCTTTGCGGAAACCGAGAGCTCTGTCTGTGCGATACAGGATCAGGTTATTAAGACGAACAACTATCGGAGATAAATCCTAAGGGATGGCACCGTCGACATTTTTGGGGCGCCTTTTAACTGATGGGATTTTGCGTACTGGTGAGTAGTTACCCAACGCTGCCACAGCCTCTAACGGGTTCGAGTGATCTTTTATTCTCTCGAAGTGTCTTTTGGAATTTTCTTTGAATAGGCCTAGGACAATGGAAGGCAGGTTTAAGTCGCGGTGTAAGTCTTGACTCACCTGCATCCATAGACTTCCCGCAACACTGCGCAGGTCGTCACTCCATCATGTGGGGGGTCGTCCCACACTGCATTCGCCTGTACGCGGCTGCCACTCGAGAACCTTTTTTCCCCAACGGTTGTCAGTTCCGCGAGCTATGTTCTGTTTGACCTTTGTTTACCCACAACATGGACTAATTTGCATTGAATTGGTGTTCTGAAAATAGAGAGAAAAACTGATGTTCATAGAGGAACACGTGTGGAAGTTTGACTTGCTTTGATGAGCAAGTACAGAAATTAAGGGATGTTTTGTTTATTTTTCGAATTATTTATTCAATATTACTACAATATATAATATTTATATAATAATCATTATAGTATAGTTAATAATATTGATATTACTTGTGCAATAGTAATTTGAAATTTACGTATACAATAAGTATATTTGATTTATTTTACCCAATATCTTTAAGAGAAGGTAATTTGCTAAAGTGAATACCACGAAATTATCTTTTGAACTCGTTATAGCAACGTATTATGTAACGTAATGAAACATAATTCAGCTTATATTGAGAGGGATAAACCAATTCAGTCGTGTTAATTTGGGGGTTTAACTTTTTTTGTGTACGTTTATAGTAAGTACTAACCACATATTACAATAGTTAAAATATGCTCTGGATACTGTCGGAGTTCTGCCCCGGTATCCTTGGGCAGTCTGCTCTCTCCTGCCTAGGGCGTCCGTCTGGTTGGTTTTTTTTTTTTGATTTTTTTTCAACTATGCTTAAATTCAGACATTTTTAAAAACTTTTCAAATTTACTTTTATGACTTTTAAATACTGTAAACAATTATTAAGTAATAACTTAAGCCGTCCAAGTCATTACGTTTAAACTTAGTTGTCAATTGACCATCTAATATAAAAAAAAATTAAGTTCCCAAAGGAATTGACTTCGTTGAATACGATTTATATTTGTTTTAATAGGATACTGATTCTGAGACTAACTTTCTTCTTGGCAATAGAATTTTTTTTAAATAATATTTAAACATAACTAGAATTAAGCAAAAAAGAAAAATTAAATACAATGGTTTGATATACAACACACGGAGCGTTGATATTGATTGGGAATTATTTTTAGACCTCTATTAAGGGCTCCTCGCCCTTTTATTTACATGCCTGAACATACATGAGTATGTGGGAACCTCAACCTTTTTCATGTGGCCATAAATTGAAAAAACTCTAGCTAACGTAATTGGTTTTTAATACTTACTTGCTAATAAAAAATAGAAACACATGTTAGATATTTGCTTTCAAAAAAAAAAAGGAAATTGAAAAAAAAACTAGTATAAAAGAAAGATTCTGACAAAACGATAATAAAAAATGTATCAACATACGTAACGTTAATTCTCGCTATAATATGTACGAGATGCAGTCATTGCCGTGTGGTAGCGGGGTAAGAATCTGCGACACCCTTCCTTTTCGTGGGTGTCGTAAGGGTCCACTATGGGAAAGGTTCTGAAAATCTCATGATAATCTCCTGAAACGCACTCGAGTCGCTAGAATTATGATCTATGAGAGTCTGAAAAGGGTGTGGTGGATCCTTAAGCCGTTACAACACGATTGTAATTTCATAGACTGTATAAAAACACACGTAATCTCTAACCGATAAGCAGACATTCTAATTATTTTCTTGCTTTCATGTACGTAGCATTAAAACGTGAAAGATTATCACCTGATGGTAAGTGATTAGCGTTGCTCACGCACATCTGCAACACCAGAGGTGGTGCAGGTGCGTTGCTGGGTTTTAAGGATATTTGGTAGATGGGAGGGAGGATGAGGAGAGGATGGGAGGAGGAGTGGGCCTCCGATTACCGCACTCACCGAACGAAACGCAGAATCGCAAGATGCCTGTACTTCACGGGGGTATTCTGCGATGCCGTGGTACCACCGCGGTCGAGCTGGCCCATTCGAGCAGTAGCTAAAGGCGCCGCTTGGCTCTAGCAATTTTAAAAATATACCACACCTTTCACTAATTACGTTGGTAATTGTAGGTGGTTCAACCGGTTAGCCAACAAAGAGTGTTGGCGGAAAATAAATTCGAATTCAAATCCCACAGTCCAGTGATGGGGAGCAGTATCGTTGGTGCTTGGGTACTAGTTAAGCGCTCATCAACCCACTTGCCCAGCGGGGTGAGTAGGGTGACCTTTCAAGAAATATTTGTGCCATTTTCTTTGCTGTTGTCACAGTTGACATGGAGAGGCCTTTGTTCAGCAGCGGTCTATGTATTTGATGTTAATGCAAATTGGGTACATCTTATTGCCTCGTAAATTCTTATAAAGCAAGAATATACAGCTGTAAAAATACACTGCAGATGTCGCGTTCATCGATTTCATCTAACTTATTCATATCGACTATCCAGTAGTACCATATTTAGATTATTTCCCAGAACCTTGCGGCTAAGCTTCGAAACGAAAATATTTCTTGAGATTATTTTTGTATGTGGTGATTGAGTAACTATTTAAGTTCTTCTCTGGCAGCTTGGTAACAACAGATGGACATTGGCCTCTCCCATAGAGATGAATCGTCATTTTTCCCACGCGTGCCAAGTATTTTTAAATCGTAGTAACCAGACACATTATTCTGCCATTTCCATAATTCGATTGTTACAAATCCCACTTGGTGATATAGTCTGTCACCAAGGACGGCATCGTAATTATAGTGATACCTAAAAATATAGAATTTCAAAAATTAACTTCGCTTAAATTACCCATCTGTAATATTAAAAAGAGTCTATGCAGTGTGCATATTTGAACGCGTTAATAAAATCAGAATAATAATCAGAAATTACCGATCTAATTAAAAAAAATCTCTTCGCATTAAATAGACCGATAATTGAGGAACGTTATGAGCTATATAACATCACAATACGACTCATACGAGCTGAGCAGTAACCATAAACCTTGAACCGGTACTCATCGTGTGTATGAAACAGGTATGGTTTAATGCAAATTTGACGAGAGTGGAAAAAAAATATATAAATAAAAAGTTTTCTTCATTACAAATGTCCACAAATAAACTGAAAACAGAAAAACAAACCTATCCATAGATAATTTTAGTGTAACTAGTAAAGCGTGGTAGAGCCAAGCGGCGGCTTTAGCTGCTGCTCGAATAGGCCGGCTCGACCGGATTGATACCACGGCCTCGCAGAATACCGGCGTGAAGTAGAGGCATCCTGTGCTTCTGCGTTTCGTTCGGTGAGTGAGGTAACCATAGGCCCACATCCCCTCCCTTTTCCTCTCCTCTTCCCTTCCATCTCCCAAATATCCTTAAAGACCGGCAACGCACCTGCAGCGTCTATGGTGTTGCAGATGTATGTGGGCGACGGTAAGGACTTACCATCAGGTGAACCGCTTGCTCGTTTGCCGTCTTATCCATAAAAAAAAAATTCCAGACACTTATAGCCTATAATAATGAATGAAATCTATAATTTGTAATGTAAATAACTCCACAAATTACGTTTAAATAATTGCGGAATTATGTTTTGAATTTAATGCCCGTAATGCACCGTCGGGTCAAACAAAAGCCAGACAATTTCGTAGCCACGAAGTTAATGCGTCCAGTAAAATAACATAATAATACCTCGGGCTGTACGGCCTGACATATGTTCCGACATAAGTATCAGAACTAGAAATGTAATTAGATAATTTGTGAAAGTTATTTTGAGGTATCTACAGTGTTATTACTAATTGTAATGCAACCTTGAAAAATTATAGGGTTTGTAAACATCGCATTGGAAGGCAACCTTTTCTTATTAGTTAAAGAGTCTAGAGGAGCCAAGATAATATGAAGATATCTTATCATTGGTCACAGTGTATTCCAACACCGCTGAACACGTTCGTTGATCAGCTAAAATTTCAACCAACGATATTAGTGGTAACGGAAACAGTTTTGGAACTCGGCTCACACGCAGATTGAAATTTAAGCGACCCCTGTGTTAAATATTAATATAAAAAGTAACAGAAAAACTAACCCTATCTTTTTTCGCATGGGTGCTGAAGGGGTCGATTAAGGGTAAAGTGTTGAAGATCTCATGGCTTTAGAGAGATTAATCATCGTAAAAATTCATACCGGCAATTTCAAATGTGGTAGAGCCAAGCGGCGGCTTTTGCTGCTGCTCGAATGGGCCGGCTCGACCGGATTGGTACCACTACCTCCCAGAATACCGGCGTGAAGTAGAGGCATCTTATGCTTCTTGCGTTTCGTTCGGTGAGTGAGGTATCCGGAAGCACACTCCCCTTCCCCATCCCCCTCCTCATTCTCCCTTTCATCTCCCAAATACCCTTAGAGGCCGGCAACGCACCCGTAGCACCTCTGGTGTTGCCCTCGTACAGGCGAGGGTAATCACTTACCATCAGGTGAACCGCTTGATCGTTTGCCGCCTTTCTCATGAAAAAAAATCTCCCTACGACTGAACATTATGTCCAAATGTGGTTAGGGAATCTATCTCCGATTCAAGAGACTCGAGTTCGATCCCCTTATGTACGATTTATATCGTTGGCTTGGACATCAAAGTCAAAAATACGTAGGAGCAAAATTCGTTCGGCGGCAAATACATAAGAGGGATAAGAAGTAGCTATTTCAGTAAACATCATTATTATTATTCTCAACACATGTTAAACGCAGATATATTATAGAGTTTAATCAGTAGGTTAAAGGAACAAAGGAGGCCGAAAACACATAAATCGTAGAACTTGGCAAACAAGACATTGGTATTACTGGCCGGTTTAACGATCTTTCAGTAGTATCTATATACTTGTATATATACCACATGTTCGTTATCTTCTTAATTGAGATGTGATATCTCAGTGGCGTTTTTACACATACCCAGAGCCTGTGTCACAGCTCTGGGTTTGTGTAAAAACACAAATGGTGTCTTGTTGTATGGTGTCCCATGTCTTCGACATAGCATCTGACCCTTCCTCCGATGGATCAGATCTGTTTGATCAGCCATCGCGCAAAAATTACTGGACCGATTTTGATGCAGTTTGTTTGTTTGAAAGGTTATGAATCAATTTAAAAACTACAAAACTGTAGTTTTTAAATTGATTGTGATCCTGGATAACTTCAGAGATTGAACGGTACGGGATTATTACGCCAAAAGCACCGGAACTATTGCATAAACTCTTAAACCGTAGGAAAGCGAATTAATTAAATTAAAAACTCTAGTGTGTTTAATCCCATAAGATTCCGGGAAAGAACCAAACGGAATTATTAAACATAGGTATTGACCAAAATGTGCCCATACACAAAACCACAGAAAGATTTAAATGTTACATTAACATTTCGGTAACCCATAAATAATTTTAGAGACTGCTTATTAAGAAACAAAATGAAACTTTATAGTAATGATTTCTTGTATTTACGCGAACACTTTCGAAACGATTTTATCGCATTTAATTTTTTTTATATTCCCGTCGTTTCGATTGCTTTACAGCAGCCGTGGTCACTGGAGGACTGAAGTGTTAGTCCGTCCAGGTGTCATAGTCAACTCGGGCTACCTTCAGCTCTTATTTATTGATTTTTGGGTCCGATCTACACAGAATGTACTCACAGTATCTTGAGGTCGTGCAGTGGTATGCTTGGTTTTAGATTTCATTTTGTTTATTACTGGATCCCAAGCCGGTGACACCAAACTATCTTCAATAAAATTAGGAAGATTTTGATTTCAATAGCCTCGCGAATCATTTTTGGCACGAATCGGTATTATTTTGCCAGGATTTGTGGTCTATCACATCTGATGTAATGGTTGGGGCGATCAAGGATATGATCACAGACTGCAGACTGCTCCTAGAGCCTCGGTGTTTCACGTCAGCTATGTGTTCTTTTACGCGGGTCTTTTAGTTTGTCCTATGTAAGAGAGACCATATTCCCAATCAAGCTTGTACACTACTGCATCTTGAAGTAGTGCACTTGACAGATGGTGAAAATTTACTTACATTTTTCGCCGGCTTGAAAAACGTTTTTATAGAAGCCCTCTTCAAGATATCGCCAATCTTGTCAGTAACGCCTCTGATGTACGTTAATAGAGCAGGCACTCGCTCGACTGAGGCCGGCTTCACTCGGTCACTGTGACGGAGATGTAAGTTATATAACTATGACACTTAATATTATTATTAGGTAGGTACCTAAGTTTTAGTTTATTAGGGAATGTACAAAAAGCAGATGTGAAATATTCATAAGCTTAATAAAAGGTTACATCGTTTTTAACAAGGTCAAAACATGTTCGTACTGTCTCAATGCACGACTTTTACTTGTTGACCTAAAAACAAAAACGGGGACAAGTTTTCGAATCCAAGGTAAAATCTGAAGAGATTTTACAATGCAAAATACATGTTTTTATCACTTTTTATTATTCAACGATTCGAACCTACCTCACCTAAACAACCTATAAAAGCCTATGACAGCCTAAAATGTCCACTGCAGGACATAGCCCTCTCCCATAAGGGTTCGCTTTAATCGCCACCCACGGCGAGCGATCGATGTACCAGACACCCCGCACCTTTCACGTCATCGGTCCGCTTAATTTTGGGTTACCCCGCCATCTGTCGGTAGTCATTGAGATTTTAAAGCTTTCCCCTTAGTCGACCGACACCCACGAGATAGGAGGAGTTAATTAAACTAGGGTTAATATTGATATGGAAGAGATTACATTATTAAGTTGTTTACGTGATTTCTATATAATGATGTACTTGCAAAAATCGCCTCTCTGCTGGATGTTTTTATTCTGTGTCGTTAATACACACGCTTCATCATCATCATTTCAGCCTATCAGAAGTCCACTGCTGAACATAGGCCTCCCCCAAAGATTGCCACGAAGCTCGGTCCTGTGCCACCTGCATCAATCGACTTCCCGCAACACTGCGCAGGTCGTCACTCCGTCTTGTGGGGGGTCGTCCTACACTGCGTTCGCCTGTACGTGGCTGCCACTCGAGAACCTTTTTCCCCAGCGGTTGTCAGTTCTGCGAGCTATGTGGCCGGCCCATACACACGCTTACATTAGTCTAATTACTTACTGACTTGTGTATGATAAAAAAGAAAAAATTTGTTGTGGTTCTTTGCGACAAGAGCTGCTTCAGATGTATTAACAAAAACATTACGTAGTTTTCCTTTTTTATCTATAACATTATACAATTGTAACATAAAATATATTTATAAAAAACCTTATGGAGTAAGAGTTATACGCCTAGATCCGAAATAAAAATATAATCGAGGTGTAAGAATCTGCACCTGCACATACCTCTCGTGGATGTGGTAAAAGGCAATTAAGGGAGAAAATCTTCATATAGACAAAATTGGAGACTTAGAATAGTGTTCGATGCAACGCCACATTTCTCAGATCTCATTAATAATGCTTTTAATAAAGCCTCAAAGGCATTAAGCGATTTATTCTTGGAAAGTCTTCAGAGCTTAACAATATCGAAACATTTAAAATACTCGAGTGCACATTTGTTCGGAGCAATTTAGAGCACTGTTCTCGGGTATAAAATCGCAACTACACTGAATCGTGCCAAATGGAATTTCCTCATCTCTGACTAATCCTGTGTGAAGCTTTTTAAACATTTATCTCGATTTTAATGTACTCGTATGTCGATGACTTATCTCACAACAGAGCGTCAAGTAAACAACCATGTATAAACCATACTTTACCAATATTAAAGAAACTATAGCACACTTCGTTCCATAAACAAATGAATACAGCGAATAATACAGAAACGTCTAGAAAAGATAAGTTAGGAAAAAGTGGGGAAAGGATAAATAAAAGCGACGTAAGAGATTGGTGCGAGTGCACGGCGAAAGTAATTTATAAGGCAACGGAGATGTAGTCGAAGTTTATGGATTTCCACTTGAAACTCTGATGCTCAACTCGGTTATAGTATTTACATTACCCTGCTGTCTGTCTGGAAATATTTCACTTTAATATTGTTTTGTAATATAATAAACAAATGTGTCTGCGTTAAATGTAAACACAGGACGCGTCACAGATTAAGCTTAGCCTTAATCACCACGCCACCAGGTCTTGGAGATGGTTATCTCGACATCTGGAATATGTATCACCGTTGTAAAAATGGGGAAGGGGCTGATTCTGCCGTTAACACCACACAGCTACCATATTATTGTAAATGTATATCATACTATCGAATTACATTAAAGGAAATGATTTTATTATTTCGTATGGGTATTTATTTATATTTACTTATATTTTGCGGTCTTATAAATACCAGCAACCTATTGTATTCAAAACAATTTTATTGATAAATATACAAACAACAGACAAAATGTTTTTCCACAAATGTAAAGTAAATGTTATTGTCGAAAAATGTGTAGAGTAATGAAAATGTAATAATAATTGTAGACTTGAATTTTTTCCTTTGATATTAAAAAAAATATATGTAAAACCTTTTTAAAGGTTGTTTAAACATTAGTTCTATTTTTAAATTACGTTAATCCAGATCTCAAAGTGTCCAAGCGAACTCTAGAAGGTTCAAAAACCAATTTATCTCATTTCATCACTTATTCCTTCGTCTCACATAACACAATTATTATTATTTAGACGCCACTCACGCCTGTCACCTAGATCACAGATTACAGCATTTCATTTGTTACCACTCAGTAGCCAAAACAGCTTCCGCAACCTAGTTTTCGTGTCCCCTGGAGATGAAGCATGAACGGGGGCGAGCTTCTTCTTCGTCTTTGCTCCCGGAGACCTCCATGATATATTCAAGTTATTCGTCTCTCACGATACCCACAGGAAGAAACGAGCTACTTACACAAGATGACATATTGATTTTTTTATGCCTGTTGATTAATAGCAATCATTGTAATAACATCAATTAATTTAATACTAAATAAAACAAAATTTGTTCAAAAACTTTTTCGATATTTTAATTAATTCGGGTATATTAGAGTAGCTACTTGAACTATAAACATTTGTTTCAGATACTAATGTAGCGGCGCTTTGAAAATAACCGTTAGAGCAATGAAATTGAATTATTGAAGATGATCAATGAAATTTTGTTAGACAATCATGTAACGGAGACCGTGAAGAAGAAAAATGTGAAAGGTGCATATTTACGATTGAAGAACGAGTCATTGAAGATTGAAATTTGTTAAGAGTTCAAGACAGAAAAATGAATTTTGGACAATATTATAAATTGAGAGGCGTAGCGGTGTGTGGTGATGGAGAAGTTGAAACCAAAGTTAATCGTGTAAGATAAAGGTAACAAAGCTTATGTTTTTTGCTATCAAATTTTCTTTGTTATGTTCTCAAATTCTGAAAGCTCTTTCTCTGCCTACCTCGTGAGTTGTGCTGTATGATGTCACAGCTGTAATGCACTTAGCACGTATCAAATGTGGTAGCATGATCGGTGGAAATTCCACACTTCTAAAGAATATCAATATAATTCAGCAGCATAATATTATAATACTAGTATTTTGAAAGGTTTATTGTAAGAAGCGGACATTTTCTATTTGCCAAATATTCTGTTTCAGTAACTTTTAAAGCATCAGTAGTTTATAGCATTTCGATTAATTTGACGATTTGCGTTAGTAGCAAAGAGTCTGGGATTCAGACACAAGCGAGAGCAGATAAGAAATCACTGATATTTGGTATTAACATAGGTTTTCTGATTAAGTTTCATTATTTTTTCTTCAATTTTTAATCAGATACGGGAAGCTGTGAAGAGAGAACGCTTTGGATGTATTTGTTTGTACTCTTGCTGGGGCAAGATATACTGACCAGTCAAAATAACAGTTGACAATTTTGATTTTTCATTTCATTTCACGCTCTTTATATTCCTCGCCTTCGTTCAGCTTAACCCTTCACGAGTCATAGCTTTGAAACAATTGAAATTGTACTGTTACGAGATGTGTCAGGACTTAAAGAGCTAATAAGCATACCGAAATGTCACTTTTGAAAGGTTTCGTACATCGGTAGATGTTGTTAATTTACGAATACTTGCTTCTGACTATTTCCCTCGGTAACATAACTCAAACTGTGATTGACTGACATTTAGAGTTTACTGGCATTGACATTTAAGTGGGGCAAAGTAGAGCAATAGGGGTGCAATAAAGATTGACGTTGCCTGTATAGTTTATGGCGTAATTTATCAATTCAGATTGTTTGTTACTTTAAAATAATAAATAAATAAAGAAGTAAATAGAAATGGGGAAGCGGGATAACAATCTGCAAATCTCCCTTTGAGTGTTGTAAGAGACGACTAAGAGAAAAGCCTTGGAACGGTCATAACAATATTCGTTACCAAGTCCGATGAATAGGTTACTCATCAGCATAACCGCTAATAATAGCCGTGACATTACGGCGTAAAATAATCTGTATATCCATCACATCCGCATTTTTATAATAGTCCACCAATGGAAGTGAGATATTTTCAATATATTAGACCAAACAAGTGAATCAAAAGAAAGTTAAAGAACCAAATTTAGGCGATTCATCAAGTTGATAGTAACAGGAACAATGTGAAATTTAAGATTTCAGATTTACATGGAACTACCTCTGGATCAAGCTTAATATAATACAGGTTAAACTATTTGAATCGCTTCAGCCGTTTTAGAGTAATACACCACACATATTTCAAAAAAATACATACTCCCCGAATGTAAAACCTCCGCCTTTTTTAAGTCGATTAAAAACATAAGCCGTGGTAGCATTGTTATCAGGGCGCTTTAGTTTCATAAATCAAAAGTGACCTGCGTTCGTTCCCCGGTAGCAGAACCGCTAAAATTGTTAATGATATTGCTAACATGTATATGTAATAATGTATAGGAAACCTGCATCTCTGAGAAATATTATTTCGAATATGTGAAGTCCGCCAACCCGCACTAGAGCAACATGATGGACCCTTCTCGGCTTTAAAACCCTCTCAGATATTTGAGAAGCAGGTGTAAAAGCCCAGTGGTGGGCATTTACAAGCTGTAACAGTAAAAACTTAAGAACCGGTGACGGGCAGTACATATCTCTGATAAAGGTATTGCTAACGGGGAGATTATGACAATGGGAGAAATCTATCCAGTGGTAAACTACATAGAGGCGAAGAAGTAGCAGACTATTAACATGATGGTAACTCAAGTGCCAGGGCACTCTCTAATTTGAAAGTACCTTGTGGTCAGGGCGCTCGCTTTGGTTGCATAGAGCGCGTGCGGTGAAGATAAACATCGAGGCAATTACAGGCTGCTATTTCTACTTTTCACTTAAACGTGGAACATTTATAGACTACTACTTTAATAATATTAATTATTCTATCCAGACCGCCCCTTATGGATCAAGTAAACGTATCACGCAACGAGACTGGCAACGCGACGGCCGTCGACGAAGATGAGTGGCCCCAGGTGGTTATGTTCAAACTGCGCACAGCTGTGCTCCTGCTCATTGTTATCATGGCTGTCCTCGGTAACCTGCTCGTTATCGTCAGTGTCATGAGGCACAGGTTCGTTTTCTCTTTTACAAACATTTATGTAATTGTTATATTTAAGTTGAGGAAGAAAGGTCACAATACTACTCGAGAGGGGTGCCACTGGGATTTGATAAATTCCGGTCGCTCAGGACCATGCTTAGTCGCAATCATTGTGATAGGCGTATGTTGAGTATTGCACTTGTGACAGGCTGTAATGATGATGATGATGACTTAGAACTGATCATCTTAAATCTATAAGTATTTTTTCACAAACTGCTCCTAACACGTATTCTCGTAATAATAAGTTGACAATTTGACGAAACCAATGCTACTAAGGTGATAAAAACATATTAAAATGGCTTAGCTACTTAGTTAAATAGTCGCGAATAAATTTAGTTTAAATACTATATACTGAAAAACAAATATGTAAATAAAGATAAATTTATGTCTTAAAGTTAACGATGAACATTAATATAAGTGTAACTAAATAAAAGTTCTTTATCTCTTTTTCATAAAATAAGTACTTAAGATCAATTCGTGATTAATTTCTTAATATCCACCAACATTTATTGTTGTTGAATATCTGTACATCCGTTGCTTTACAATTTCGAGGACCGAGGTGAATCAGCAAACTTTTGAAATATTTATTAGAAATCTAAAATTTATGAAAGCTTTAAGAGAGCTTAATACTTCAGAGTTACTTTTATTTAAGACGTTTAGAGAATATATTTCTCATAAGAACAAAGTTCACTTAAAATGAGATACAAAGTAATTATTGTGAATATATTTACATTTATATAATTTTTGGTAATCGAGTAAGTTTATTTTTTTTTAAGAATCTGTGGTGTAAATTTCTCATTTTTGACATCAATTTGTTTGTGATCTCTTGGATATGATCCGTAAATAGATTTGACCATCTATATTGTATTGTATTTGTTTTGCTAGTTTCAAGCATGATGTATCATTTGATTTTATACGTATGATCTTACTGAACATTTTAACTCAGAAAACTCTGCCTCGAACACTGAGGTCTACATTTTCATTTTTAATTTAATATGCTATCCGAATCAATATATTTTTTGCAAATTGATATTATTTTATTAAATTTCATTTAATTGACAAATGCACGAGACAAAAAAATCCGACGTCACTTTAAATATGTCCTATTGTCTTATTAATGAATACAATTGTTAGAAGCGATGTCTATGTTCTATGTGGGCAGTGTTCTTGCTTTATAAAATAAATGTTTTCGTTGTAAGTACTGCATAATACTTGAATAGGATTTTTGAAAATGGCTTCCACTACATTTAGGTTTTGACAATTTTTTATTAATATTAAATGTAAATACTCATAGTAAATTATGAAAGAAGTCGTCGTCAAACCATTTCGGATTCATTTCGATGCACTGTCGTGACCCAGTCAGTTATTGAGCAAACTAACTTGCAACTTTTTTTGAACTAGTTTTGTTATTATCATCGTAATGTACTAGTACTTACTTACTTACAAGATCTTTATCGAACGCCTTACCATATTGTCTTATTGTTAATACTGAAAGGCAAAATTTAGTTACCTTTGCATATATCCATTTCCATATTTACAAAACGAGCCTTTTGCACTCTGTAGAGTCAGGCAGTGGCTTTTGCTGCTTCTCGAATGGGCCGGCTCGACCGGGGTAGTATCTCCCTGAATACCAGCGTAAAGGAGAGACATCTTATGCTTCTGCGTTTCGCTTTGTGAGTGAGGTAACTGGAGGCCCACTCCCCCGTCCCATCCTCGTTCTCCCTCTCAACTCCCAAATATCCGCTTGGTCGTTTGCCCCCCTTTCCCATAAAAAAAAATCAATTACGTTCCAACTTAGAAATAAATAATTTCGGCTGCTATACAACTGTGCAATTTTGATTTAAAAAAATGCATCTCGTATTTAATTCTGAGATGATCTCTGGGCACCGCACAATGCCGGAACCTTTGAAGGCCTCCGTCAGAAACACGTCTTAAGTTATTGTTAAATTACATAGTTTCATTTTTGTTTACAGAAAACTCCGCGTCATCACCAACTACTTCGTCGTGTCTCTAGCGTTCGCCGACATCCTCGTTGCGATGGTTGTAATGCCTTTCAACTTCAGCGTACAGTTCTACAATGAATGGATATTCGGCACAGTCATATGCGATCTATGGAACTCCTCCGATGTTTATTTCACATCCACGTCCATATTGCACCTTTGTTGCATCTCCGTGGACAGATACTATGCCATTGTAAAACCTTTGAAATATCCTATTAAGATGACGAAAAAGGTTGGTTTCTTTTAGGTTTTGTTTTTTTTTAATTCTTCCATATTTAATCCACTGCCGGATATACTCCTCGCATGGTAAGAGGATTTACCGTAATCTCATTGCTTAATGAACAGGTTGGCGCTTTCAGTGTTGTACAATCTATTTGACTCAAGAAAAGCTTAATTTATGTTAGTATATCGGGGATTATCTTAATATAGAGGTTAGTAATTATTCTACTATCTGTCGGGAGGCCTTGACAATCTTCTAATTATTATCTTAATTGACTTTGACGGTCGACCTAAGACGGTCCTGTTTCAGGCCGACCCTTTACTGCACGAGTTTCATTCAAATGACAAGAAATAAATTCAAGAATAAATCACAACATGAATTTATTAGTAAATACCATTCACCATAATTATTGCGCCTTAAATCAGTCAATTGTTAAACGTAGACCTCTCTCACGGGGAGGGATTTGCTGTAATCGCAAGCGGATTGGCCATCACCAAAAAAAACACCTTACATATTTGATACTGGTGTCAGCCAGACTCGTAGGTCTGCAAATAATGATCTGTTTCGGTGCCCATAGAATGTGGTGGTAATTTGAACGCTATTATAATTTCGATGTTATTAAAATTTGAGGAATTCGCTCTTCAAACAATTATTACAATAATAATAACCATCATTAATATTCCAGATGGCATTTGTTATGTTGGCCGCAACGTGGTTAAGCCCAATAACAATATCCTACGCTCCTATATTCATGGGATGGTACACAACGAAAGAATACATACAGACGAGAGTGCTCAACCAGTGTGAGTTTAAGGTAAACAAACCATACGCTGTCATATCCAGCTCAATATCTTTTTGGATACCGTGTACGATCATGATATTTACATATCTAGCAATATTCAAGGAAGCAAATAGGCAAGAGAAGGCACTCCATGCAAGAGCGGGCAATGCGATGCTAATGCATAGACATTCGCGGGAAGTCGGAGACAAGAACGGTGCGTTGCATATTAATGCAACCACACCCACCAAAGATAGGAATATATTGAAGATGAAGCGGGAACATAAAGCGGCCAGGACGCTCGGCATCATCATGGGCGCCTTCATCCTCTGCTGGCTGCCGTTCTTTCTGTTCTACGTGTCGACGTCGCTGTGCGACACGTGCCGGTATCCCGAAGTGGTCACCGTCATTATGTTTTGGACGGGTTATTTCAATTCAGCGCTGAATCCGATCATCTACGCGTACTTCAACAGAGACTTCCGCAACGCCTTCAAGAACACTTTAGCCTGCGCCTTCTGCAGTTTCTGTAAACGTGGCGCTTCGGATCTGGACGCGATGGAGAGGCTGGAGAGGCGCGGCTCTGCACAGCTGAGAGTTCCCATGCCGTCGAGAAGGGCGTCCGATCTGGCGTCGCTTTGAATATCGCCCGACCGCCATTTTGTGACAGCATGTGTGACAGCAGTGTGAGACAGGCCTAGTTATTTCTCAACGAAACACAATATAACGTTGTACTTATTCCCAAAAATGCGATTAGATTTTCGCGTTTTAGTGAATGTAACGAGTTATTTCTGGTTAATGTTAAGAACATAATATATTTTTTTATTACATTAATAAGTTGAAATAATAATTTCGGTATTAGTGTTCATGCTGAGTAGATATTTATAAATATAAGTTTGATTACATATAAACAATGAACAAGTTTTCTACATATTGGTTGAAAATCTGTTTAAATGTTATTTGGGTTTTTTTTTTAATATTTATTTTAAATAAACTCTAATATTATGAATAAGGGCAGTGCACATCGTAAATTTATTGATATATCTAAGTTATTTATTGTAAATGATTATGTACACCCAGTATTAAGTACTCTTACATTAAACGTAAGTAGTTATATTGATGTGAAAATTTTGTAGAATAAATTGTGTAAATAGTTAACTTAAGAAGTATTTTAGGTAAATGCGGGTCAAAGTTTCAAAGGCCTAAAATCTTAGGCACACACTTTAAAGCGTCTAGTTGTGATTTATTTGAGATTAAAAGAAAAAAAACAAAATATAAATAAAACGGATGGAGTTTGTTTTAACTTTCAATCTTTAACTCTTTAGTAATGATAATTGATATATAAATGGATGGATATATAAACTATTTAATAATACTGTTTTTTTTTTTTTTAACAAATAATTCGAAGACAAAATTTTGAATTTTGAATACAGTCCTCTTCTTTTTCTTCCTGCTCCTGTTTCATTATCATTGTACATAATCTAGTCGTGAAACATAGGTTTAAATAACAAAAACATAACTAACTAATGTATTAAAAATACTGCATCGTATAGTATTCGTTTATTGTAGTATATTATTATATTATAGCAATAATTAAATACGTGTATTAAAATATTTGATTAAATGTTTGTACGAATATAATATTAAAAGTCAACTAGTTTCATAGAATACGTCATAAATCGTGTTATCTTTTAATATTTTGGTTATAGAGAACATACTGAGGAGTTTTTTTTTTGTAAATTTAATAATAAATCTGGAGACTACACACTGTTTTTTTTATAATTTAGATTATTTTTCTAAAAATCGATCAGTAATAAGATTTGAAACGAAACTATTATTTGCGGTTTAGCTGTTTTTTAACTCAGGCGTTTCAGGTAGTCAAGTTGTTTGGCATCCTGATTAGGACGCCAAACGCTACCATCAACTTTAAAATTCGATAAGATCCTTAAATAGAGTTTAATTTCAACCATGTAGTGTTCGCGTAAATACAAACAAACATTAAGTAGTAAGATGTTTATCATACTTTAAAGATATTTCAAATTAATAAATAATAATTAATAATTATCGAGTTTAGTAAAATATAACTTAACGACTAAATTTGTAAATAGTACAGGCAGACGATTTATGCAGAATTAATTTTTCGCGTCATAAACGTTTTCAGCAATTATTTCATAACTCATAAGGTCATTTTGGTGTCTGTGTGTCACTATGCCATGGAAATTGTGTATTAAGCCATAATTTAACATACATATGTAATTACATATACATATAAGTTCACATCGTTGTAAATAACTTTTAGCATATTATTTATCATAGATAATATAGAAGTAATTATAATAAATAACAGACGTTAAGAGTTTAAATATTATCGTTTAAACATTAATAGGAAGATATGATAAAAAAAATGGGGACAAATAACGCTTCAATAGAGAAAAAAAAACAATTTTTAAAGTATATATTGATGTCTACGAGTAACTATAACGAACCCGTTAGATTTGGTGTATCAGTGTTGTGAAAGAAACTTTTATATAGTCGTATTAAAAATGATAACTTACCTCGTACCTATTCCCACAGTGGGCTACGCTACAATTCTGGAATGAAGTTGAACATTAAAGTTATTGCTCTATGAGTTTAGTAATCCTGTAAATGTTCCGTGACACGGTTCTGTGAACAAATTTAAAAATAACGTTTTTTTTTATTAATTTGAGGACACTCTGTATACGATACTTTGTACGCGGTAGAACCAAGCGGCGGCTTTTGCTGCTGCTCGAATGGACCGGCTCGACTGGGTTAGTAAGTACCACGGCCTCGCAGAATACTGGCGTGAAGTGGAGGCATCTTGTGCATCAGGGTTTCGTTCGGTGAGTGGACGCTCCCCTCCCCCTCTCCCCTTCCCTCCTTCGGTCCTTCGACCGCCCATCTGCAGCTACTCTGGTGTCGCAGATGTACGGGAGCCACGGTAATAACTTACCGTCAGGTGAGCCACTTGCTCGTTGCCTCGTTCCCCATATTTTTTTTTTCCAACTGTTGATCAATAAGTCTTCGTTCAGAATTGTAACGGCATATATATTCAACTATTCTTTGCTTTGACTGGCGGTCGAAATGTGAACAAAAAAAAAATATGATATTTGTCTTGGTGTAATTCGATTACGAAAGTAGCTTTTAAAAAAAAATGTTTAGAACTCTGAATAATCTACTTTTTCCATTTCAATCTTTAATCCGAAATATATGGTATTACAATGTTCGTCCCTCTTCCATTAAACAAAATACCGTCTTAAATCCTCTAATAGAGACATCTGAACATTAACCTTTATTAATAAAAACTTTTCGGTCTTGTAAATTCAACGTCTTCCTTTCGTATAAGGTCTTAGAGCTCAATATGAAGTAATTGTTAGATTTAAAGTAGTAACATAGAAATAACATTTTGAATGGAAAATCGACGTAGGTAACTTTTTTGTCTGTATCCAAATGTGTACACAGCCTAATGTTCGAAGCTGATTTCGACGGAAGGTTCATTCGGAAACGTGATGCAAATGTTTTTTTTTTTTTTTAAAAAGAGTAATAATAAATGGTTGTGACTTCATTAGACATTACAACTAACATTATATCAATTAGTGTCATAACGGAAACTGTAATGTAAATTATTCAACATCTCTCATAAATGATTATTTCTTAATCGTATTTGTGTCGCGTTAGTTCATTAGGAGTATTTCAATTGTCATTTTCGTTACAATCCGTCCTTTAATTTTATCCGCGTTCTCTTCTCGTAAACTTACGAAGACTTTGTTATACGTATGCATGTTAGCTTCGATGTATGTTAGCGTGATGTGTTCTCCCTATATGTAAATAATTCTATAGACATTTGAACAAACCGACGCATTGCATTCGCGTAAGCAATCACTATTTTATTTTGCAACAGATCGTCTTACTATCGAGTTAGCATCAATTTGAATGTATTGAAGAAACTAGATTTAATGTAAGATTTGTTTTTTTTTTTATTATACTAAAACATGTTTTATGCCTAACGGACAATTTCCTATGGTTTAATCTATGGTACTTTTGTTACATGTTTTTAAGACTTATCTGTTGCATCCTCTCCGGACTGTGATAACGTTTAGAGTATTTGAAATAATTTATTATGTTCTCGTCCACAATTTGAACGATGTTCCTCCGCTTCCGAAGCGGCGAATCTGTTTGTTTGTTACTTCTGTTTCTTTTCTGTGTACTATAGTGAACTGTATTAATGTTATTAAGTGCGATAATTTTAGCTATTACTTAAGTCACAGTTCGTCACAATCTATCATTGTATATGTAAATACATTTCCCCGTAATGATATTGCCAATAAAATCTATCACGATGCAGTACGATGTTTATGCAGATATAATTATAATTTAGTTGTAATAGGTACGACATTCGGATAAAAAAAAAAAAAATGGTTCTTGGTGAGATTATAATTTTTGGGTCTTCACCTAATCAAATGTGCGTGTAATCAAATGCTTTTTGCAAAATAAAGAAAACATTTCGTAAATAAAAATTCTTTTTTTTTCTTGTACCATGTTTTAAAAATATTAGTCGTGTGTTTGCAGCTTAAAAATCTGCCTACCCTTAAAAGGAAATAACCTTGAAAATGACATGGAAATCTATGGGAGCAAACTCTTTCCCTTATTTTGTATAATATTGCCTGCCTTTTTAAGGATAAAAAGGAAAAAACCTTGAAAATGACATGGAAATCTATGGGAGCAAACTCGATGATGGACGATGATTTGTTAAAACTTTTTAAAAAGAGAAATTTTGGTATCACTATTGCTATTATAAAATGGGTTATACGTAAGTGATGTAGTATTTTGAAACATAAATGGCAAATAATAATCGACTACTTGTTTTGTTTCTTTTTTTTTATGGAAAAGGCGGCAGACGAGCAAGCAGTTCACCTGATGGTAAGTCACCGTCGCCCGCGTACATCCGCAACACCAGAGACGCTGCCGGCTTTTAAGAGTATTAGGGAGATGGGGAGGGAGGATGAGGAGAGGGATGGGAAGGGGATGTGGGCATCCGGTATTCTGCGAGGCCGTGGTAGCAATCCGGTAGAGGCGGCCCATTCGAGCAGCAGCTAAAGCCGCCGCTTGGCTCTATCGCGTTTAAAAAGTTTCGTGGGGAAAGGTACACATGTCACTAACACATGTCGGTCAGTGAAGACATCGACAGGTTATGTCGGGATCAGCATCAACTGCCCAGACAACAGACTGAAACCCTAACGATCTTGAGTTACCCTACCTTGTCCGCATCGTCGGGAGAGACTCGCGAGCAGAAGGCCCGCATAATTTAATCCACTAACACATTCTAACTATCCATTACACCACACATACATATACTAAGCATAATCCGCTAACACGGACAATGCTGAATCTACATCATTTATATATTTTTCTTTGCTTCCCGCCGCCTATGGATACATTTGTCTATGGATTGCAAGCGTTAACGCTTTGCGTTTCTGCTACAGTTGCTCTATCTATCTATGTATTTTGGATCCGATCATCGTCCCAACCCCTTCGAAAACCTTGGGATTTCGAAGAGATTTTCTCACCGCTTGCGTTTCAATTCAATGCCTATTTAACTAATTTCAAATTTTTTTTTATGTCATTCTAGTGCTAACCAAGGGTCCATTATTGAGAATTATTGCTTGTCATAGTTTCACAACTCATTATATTTATTAAAATTACTTACCGACCAGTTTCACCGGAAGATGCCGTAAGGCAATAGTATTAAATATAAATATAGGATTATAATCCGCACTGGAGCACCAACCCACACTGGAGCAGCGTGGCGGGCCTTTCCCGGCTCCTAAACCCTCTCTGATACTAGTATTTGAGAAGAAGGCCTTTGCCCAGCAGTGGGCACTTATAGGCTGTTACTTTACTTATAGGATTATAATAATAGTCAATATGATGAAGTGACAAAAATCGCAAGAATAAATTATAAATTAAGTTTTCATTAAATGCATCCACGCTGTATATATAACTAAATACATTTTCCGCATCGTCCAACTACTGTTATAACGATGACTTGAGTAGGCTTAGGGTTTGATAAATGTCAAATAAGGGACATCCCTCATGTTGTTTATATTTAACGACACACCCCTAACGTTGACACTTTGGACAGCGTCCAAGTCCATTACATATTCCAGTCGCTGTCATTACATTAGGTCGATATAAATAACCTTTATAAGTGTTCAATGATGAGCAAAATATTGTAATGCTGTGACGTTATCGTTATTTAGGACTGACTAGTAGATTGCGAGCGATTGGATTCACAGTTTATTTCACAAACAGTTTATTTAATTTAAACCATTTATATGATTTACTCTGCAGACAACAAGTAGTAATAGTTATTACAATAGTCATAAAAGATCTGAAAACCGTTATATTGGGTTTTTCTTATTACGTATTTAGTATTTGTTATAAGTAAATAAAAAGAAAACGAAAAAAAAGCACAGAGCAAACGAGAGTTTTTAATAAAACATGGAAAAAAAAAACAGATTGAATAAAAAATTTGAACTGTCACGCGAGCCGTGGTGCATTAGGCAAACGGACACTGCTCAGATTAATGCTGCAGCACGTGCGGACCTCCTTCGGCTGGGATAGGAAGCCAAGGCCAATGGCTCAGTAGTCAGATATGCTACACACTAAGCCATGCGGTCGTTAACATAGTGCTCATAGTTAGAAATAAGAAAAATAAAAGCATTAATTCATTAACAAGCAATTAAGAATCTATAAGTGCCGATATAGAACGTTATTCAAGATATAACAATTACTTTTTTGCAGCTAAATCTTATAAAATATAATTTGATATCTAAAACCCAACTGTCTCAGAAATTTCGATAAGATATAAAATAATTATATGATTTATTTCAAAAGACATGAGTATTAACGTATAAGAATTATACATTATACAATGGTAGAGTCGGGAGAGGAAGACCTAGGCGAACATTTCACGATCAAATCGGAGACGTTCTGAAAAAAGGCCAGGTCAAGAGTACTCTAAATTAACGAGTATGGATGCGAAGATTGATGAAAGTGCGAGAAGCGAAAAAGGTATCTCAGGACCGTAGCAAGTGGAAGAAGATAGTGTCTGCCTACCCCGTTGGGAACAAGGTGTGAATATATACATACATGTATAAGTAGACATCCAATTCCGGTGATGGAAGTTTTATCTGTACCCACCGTGCTGGGATGATAGGTTCAAAATGAAAACAAAACTCTTGTACTAGTTACTGAGCACATATTAAATATTATATAAATAACCGGTTTCGCCTTATTATATGCAAAATCAATGGAGGGTAGAGGTAAGAAGAACCGTCTCTGTGTAGGAGAAAGTTCTAACATCTGCTACATTCATTCTACATCACTTATTTTACTACGTGTATTTATATTTTATACATCACGTACATACGAGCACAATTACTTTTTATATATATATTATAGATTATTTATTCCTAGAAAAATATCTCTAAACAGTAGCTCACGAATTTGTATTGCAAATAGGTTACATGCAAGACGAACATAGTTTCTATATCAGCTGCATATCCCGACGGCAAGCAGCAGGTTAAAAGTGTAGCGCCGCTGGAGACTCCTTGCACTGGAAATGCGGCTCCACAGTCTTTGGTATTAGGGTTCTTCATATTCAGTGTGGGACGATTCCCCACAAGACCGAGAGACGACCTTCGCAGTGTTGCGGGAAGTTGATGGATGCAGGTGGCTCAGGACCGAGCTTCGTGGCAATCTTTGGGGGAGGCCTATGTTCAGCTGTGGACTTGTGTTAGGCTGAAATGATGATGATGATGATGATGATGATGATGATGATGATGATGATGATGATGATGATGATGATGATGATGATGATGATGATGATGATGATGATGATGATGATGATGATGATGATGATGATGATGATGATGATGATGATGATGATGATGATGATGATGATGATGATGATGATGATGATGATGATGATGATGATGATGATGATGATGATGATGATGATATTCAGATGAAACGGCCACTATTCGGTTGCCAGTGCTTCGAAGAGGTGCATCACGCAGGTTAGATATAGATTTGGATAAAAAAAAGCATTTATCTCATTTATTACACTCATCATTGTCTAATTTTTAATCGTAAATATAAAGAATAAAATCTAGCTACATACATATTAGTTAATTAACTGAAGCTATGTTAGTAAGTCCTAAGTATAGTAAATTAAAGTGGAAAACATTCGTACAACTTGCTCGGAGTGTCTCATATCCACTTCATATAAAGAAAATATTCTCCAAGAGCACTCGTTATCTCTTCCCAACATCCGAGCGCCATCCACTTCCATAAATGTCAGGCGGCCACGATGCGTATCTTACGAGGAGTCGGTGTATTAAATGAGATAACTTTTTACTGGCTGTAGACAGGAGTATTCTTTGGGATAAATATGAACGATAATAAAGCAATGGGTTTTTTTTCTTTTACGGAGCGTCTTATTAAATTCTAAGATTTCCGTTCCTCCTTTCGTAAATCCAGTTATTTTTTATTAAGCAAATTGCTGAACGTAAAATCACATCTTTGTTCTATCCCTTGACGATGTAAATTTGAACTTAACAAATATTATTTATAATTTTTGTACGTGGCACCATCGTGGTAGAGCCAAGTTGCGGCATCTCGAATGGGCTGGCTCGATCGTGGTTCCTCGCGAACTACCGGCGTGAAGTAGACGCATTTTGTGCTTCTGCGTTTCGTTCCGTGAGAGAGAGCGGTAACAGGAGGCCCATCATCCCTCCCATCCCCCCAATAACACACCTGCAGCTCCTGCGTTGTTGCAGATGAGACGCATGAAGGTTTGCCCACCTTCGCATAAAAAAAAGTATTTCTAGAATCGCTTGTGGCCAGATTTCCACCTTAACGCTACGAGGAAAGAGTGGGAAAGGGCAAAGAGTAAGTTACCGTGTACTGCATAGCACGTAGCACGTAGCACGTAGCCCGTATTTTATGGTAGGATCACTATCATTTAATTTCTCTCCTTTAATGATAAATATTGAAAAAAAAAGAAGGACAGTTTCGTTGTTCACTTACTTACATAATGATAGACCTCTAAGCAAACGCAGTGTAGGACGATCGATATAAGATGGAGTGACAACCTGCACAAAGCTGTGGGAAGCTGCTCAGTGGTGGGGAAGCGAATGGACGCCAGTCGTTCGGGGCCGTGCATAATGGAAATCTTTGGGAAAGACTGTGGGCAGCAGTGGACTTGTGGCATGCTGTAACGATGATGATGATTACTTCTCTCACACATCAACCTATTTTACATCACTGCTGAGCATAGGCAGGTCTGGAGTGGAAGACTAGAGTGTGTCATTCTCGCGGCGGTAATTATTCGATATGTTCGAGGAGGGTGATGGCTGCCAAATGCGTCATGCTTGTGAACAGTCGCTGTAAGAAAATCTTTAAGAAGTCGTGAGACTTATTCTATTTTGCACACATTTATCACCTGTGTCATAATAGTACTAAATAGAAAATACGATGGTTCTCTGAAGCGATCGATGGATTACAACTAGTACAATTCTGTAACAATAGTTTTCTCTACCCTTTTGAGACAATGGCCCCGAGGGAAATTACGCGGAATTTCGCAGTCTTATCATTTCCGTTCAGCTTGTCTTGAGAATAAAAGATATTTTAAATAAACCGATCATATCACATCATATTTCAAAAAAAAATATGAAATTATGAGACCTTTCATGTATCAGTGAGGCGAGTGTAAATGGTAGAGTCGGGAGAGGAAGACCTAGGCGATCATTTTAAAATCGGAGACCTTTTGAAAAAAGGCCAGGTCAAGAGTACTCTGAACCGACGAGCATGCATGCAAAGATTGATGAAAGTGGGATAAGCGAAAGACGTATGTCAGAACCGTAGCAAGTGGAAGAAGATTGTCTCTGGAACAAGGCGTGAATATATACATACATACATATCCGTAAAACAAATAAAACACTTACAGGTGATCCAATTCAAATGTTTTGTTCGTACAGAATTTTTTTTAAATCTACAAACACAGACCAATATTTATTAAGTGCCAGTAGCCTAATGGGTTAGGGTGCGGACTGCGAAACATCGCATGTTCGAGCCCACCATTCGACTATTGTCGTGAACCACTCCAAACACAAGCTCTAATGCTTAGTTGGAGGGTTAACAGGAATATTAGTAATGTTAGTTAAATAGCATTGCTAGTATTCTTTTCTAAAAATAAAAAAAGACAATTACTAAATGAGAACTACATAAGCGATTAACAATAAATCCTACATTAAATTATTTTCACTTCAGCGGTGTGAGCCAGGGGCGTTTGCTGTAATTTTAAGGTACGATTGTGTCATGGATTAATCGATGCGGGGGTCGATACGTTAATTGTAGATGCAAATATTTAATTTACTATCCCGTTTGGTTGAGAAGGAACAGCTTGCGAGGTGGTGGAGGACCTGCATGTACGAGCAGCAACATACGCGCAAATATTTCGTAGACATGTAGAGTACATCGCGCTTGAGCGTGGGACACTTCCCGATTCTTTGTTTATCTATGGTCATCATCATCATTTCAGCCTATCACAAGTCCACTGCTGAACATAGGCCTCCGCCGAAGATTGCCACGAAGCTCGGTCCTGAGCCACCTGCATCGAACGACTTCCCGCAACACTGCGCAGGTCGTCACTCCATCTTTTGGGGGGGTCGTCCTACACTGCTACAGCTGTACGCGGCTGTCAGAGTTTTATGGTAAAAGGGGCAAACGAGCTAGCTGCTCACCTTATGTTAGGTGATTAACGTCGCCTACGTACATCTGCAATACCAGAGGGGCTGCAGGTGGACATTCAAGTCAACGTTCTAATCTTCTCTAATTTCGTGTAGGTTTTGTCGGTCCGGCACTTATTACTATATCCCGACATAACCTATCAATCCCTTCAGTAGCAGGTAGATGTTTGCACCTTTACCCCAAGAGACACAAAAAAAATATGACAAATCGATTACTCTTGGATTAACACATTTATTCTATACAAAAATGTACAAATACAGAATTTGTTTTAAATTTCAAATTCAACCCACGGCTCAGTAGACAAGCTTGAAAATTTCAATGCAGGTTCCTATTTTTAGAATACCATTGTTACACCGGACGGAATGAAAATTCAAAGCTACAGTAAATATGGTTCAGTAGGTCGGAACCTACCAAAACTAAAATTGGTATATTCTCGTTTGCCTACGACATGGAAATGCGTTAACTCTGCCTAGCCCTGACTGACATACGTGCTTATTATTTAATTATTCAGTTACGCATTCAATTTTTTGTAGCCTTTATACCTTCGAGAATAGTTTTCTGGATATTAGATAGATAGATTTACATTTTACATACTTACAATTTACACCCCAAAAACACATTACAGCGAGTAACAAAGAATAAGCTGCATAGGAAAAATAAATAGAAAAGTAAATTTAGAAAATTAATTTTCATACGAAAATAATGTGTATTCAGTGGCACAAAAGGTCATAGACCTCAAGGATTTTCAGCTATTACTATGTAACTACATAACAGGATATAAATGAAATACTAATCATGTATGGTTAAAATGTTGTAACATGTACTATATGGTACATATTAGGTTTGAAATTGGTGACCAGAAGTATAATGTAAAGTACATTAAAAAACTGCAGCCGTAATTACGTAATTTTTATGATAGCTGATGATTAGCTGTTGAAAACTTTCACCCTCTGTGGCTGCTTGTTGACCTGCAAGGCAGAAGCGGTAAACATTTCGTGCCGACGAAGTAGATGCCGGTAGCACATTGATTTTAATACTCTATCACTCAGCGTTCTTTAATTTATAATAAAGTAGCCTGCAAGTACCCTCTGCTTTTGTTTGTCTGGGATACGAGCAATCGGTTCACCTGATGGTAAATGATTACCGTCGCCCACGTACATCTGCAACACTAGAGGTGCGTTGCTGGCCTTTATTGATAGGGGTAGAGGAAAGGAGGATAAGGTCTCTGGTTAACTTACTGACGCAGAAACACAAGATCCCTCTACTTCTCGCCGGTATTCTACGAGGCGGTGGAGCCGGCCCGTTCAAGCTGCAGCAAAAGCCGCCACTTTGACTCTACCACGTATAAAACTCTCCTTCTCAAATATCTGATATGGTTTTAGAGTCGGGAAGTGCCCGCCACGCTGTTCCAGTGCGGTCTGGCTGACTTCACATATTCACGAAATAATATTTTTTATTATTTCTCAGGCATGCAGGTTTCCTCACCACGTTTTATCTCACCGACGAGCACGTGATGAATATAGATCTAGAAAATTGCTATATATAACAATTTTGGTGGTGATGGGACCAGGGATGGAATCCGAGTTACTCGCGCTCTTTGAGACGTAAGTTATCGGCCTGTCCTTCGGCGCTCTTTATATGCTCCTCTCTCTATGTCATGGTGAAGTAGAATTCCAGCTGAAGTCGATGTTTGTGTAATGTACAAATAATAGATTTTGGAGATGTCACATACCTGTTTCTTTTGCGGATCTTTTTATAATACGAATTGTAATTCGGTTCGAAACTTTTGGTAAAATAAATAAATCCTTTGAAATTAAACTTTTTACTAAAAAAAAATACTCTTTAAATAGTTACGACTGGCATATAGAAGTAGCTAGAGATATAAACAAAATAGTACCTCGAGGAAAATATTGTAATATCGCAAAAAATAAATTTTAAAAATTTATTCGCATAAAAAATTCCTAGAAAATTGTCATAGCTATTTGAATATTCGTGTTTATCTTATATACATTATATAATTATCGTGTTTAATTTAGTATTTTTAAATCCCGACATGGCGTGGGCTTTACTGCACCCATGATGGGATTTAAAGTTAAAATCCGTAAATAATAATTACATTTCAATTGTGGAGTATTCGCGTAAATAATTGATCATTATATTACTAAGCTGTTATTAATTTCTATGCGACTTTTACGATTTGAATATATCTTATCAAATTATCGAATATACTTAACATTTCCATAAAAGCGACAACAAAAGCCGCCATATCATGCATTATGGGTAAATCACACACACTCACCGCGCTGCGCAGGTGGGTTGGTGAGCCCAGGGCCGGTGCTTCCGCAGCGGTGTTGCTTTGCCACAACACAACAACTAACAATAACGAATATTAATTCTAACGGATTCCGTTATTTTACCGAATGTTTTGAACGGAATAACAATTCCGACTTTAAAAAGATTCGTAAAGGCAAATGGAAGTTACATTTTGATATACGAATCGACAGATCCTCTTTCCTAATATAATTTTGTTGTCTACCTTCCGCAATGTGGGAATTTTAAATGAAAATAAATATAATGTGTTCTATTATTTACGGATTTTATAGCGTTCAATTATGTGTTTATATTCCTCGCAAAAGAACTCCGATTCCTACAAATCATTTTACACACAAATGCTTCAAAATATATATTTTTTAATAATAATATTGTAATTATTATGATCTTTAATTTAACCAAACCGTCTTCGAATTACTGTTACTCTATTAACTTACTAAAAACCCTTCAAACACAACTAGAGGTCCTGGAATTTAAATAAGCACAGGTCATTAAAGTAGCAAACGTTGCTAAAAGGGGATTGCCTTGTGAAATTTTGAACAACAGCAGTAATCTAAAGTGAAAACTTGCACCCAACAAGCCCCGAGTTCCTCATGTTCTCAACTTACTGAATGTCAAGGCATCCGCTTGTTATGTGCTTAAGAGATCCGAGGATCGGTCGGGTCCCTTACCGGTGACGTATTGCAGAAATAGGCGACAAGTTTTCATTTTAGCGTTATGTACATTTAATACTACTGTCAGCTTATTTTAGTCTTTTTTTATGGGGAAGGCGGCAAACGACCAAGCCCTTCACCTGGTGGTAGGTGATAACCGTCGCCCACGTACATCTGCAACGCAGGAGGCGCTGCATGTATATTGCTGGTGGGAGAGGGGATGAGGAGAGGGATGGGAAGGGGAGTGGGCCTCCGGTTACCTCGCTCACCGAACGAAACGCAACGTGCCTCTACTTCACGCCGATATTCTGCGAGGCCGTGATACCAACCCGCTCGAGCAGGCCCATTCCAGCAGCGGCAAAAGCCGCCACTTGGCTCTACCACGTTAAAAGTCTACTGGTGAACATAAGCCTCTAGCTTAAAAGCAAAGCCGCGTTATATTTTATGAAGGTTTGCCAACACCGGCCACGTATCTGCAGAACATCTGACCTTGCATATGTACGTGGGGGTCGGTTATCACTTACCACCAAGCGAACCACTTGCACGTTCGTCGTCTATCTCATATAAAATAAAAACTACTTCGTACTATTAGTACTTAGGTAGCAAACTTCTTAAGATATGTAAGTGTCATTTGGCTTATTAATCTTTATTCTATTTAATGGTTAGACGAAAGCAAAAACTTTCTATGATAAATAAGTTTACAAAGATATCCTAAAAAAAGAATTCTAGATTCTTTAAGAGGTAACGAGATTTCGGCGAGTTTATTTTCTTTATACAAAGTACACATGAGGCACTCGGGACGAATCAAACGTTGGTTTCACCCTTTACGACTCTGAACGTGGACGATATTTTCGTCAAATTGAGATATAACGTACAGTTTTGCTAGAAAACTTTGGCCTGGGTAACTGCTGGTTTGATATAATCAAGTTTATTTTGATACACTAGCAGTTTATTCGTAACGTTTGCTATAACTAAATCACTAGTAAAAAATACTATTTCGTCGTTTTGACGAAGTGCTTGTCAAACTCACTCCGTGGGTTCCGTATGATGTAATGTGGAACCTATTACAGAAAACATGCACGTGGAAGACACTGCTAACTAACAAAAGAGTCTATTAAATAATATATATATATAAATTAGTCTATTTTTATATATACTTAATATTTAAGTTATTAATATATGTAAATAAATATAAATGTATACATACATTTATATTACGTACGTGTGTATGTATGTATTATTATATGAGTATTTATTATTGTATGCGTATTGAAATATTGTATCTATATATAGATTTACAATTATTACAATTTTTTTTCCTCTCTTTAGTTCTCTCTATTCTCTCACCTTCACCTACTTCATTTCATCTCTGCGTCGTCTAAAGGTTGACTGGTAGAGAATGCTTCTGGCATTAAGTCCGCCTATATACATTCTCATGTATATGAAGTTTAATAAATAAAAGAGACTATAGCGACCGTGGACACTCCAAAATGGCTGTCTGTATAATATGCCGAATAATTTGACATCACAGAGGGAATTGTCCACCCATTCGAGCAGCAGCAAAAGCAGCAAAAAAAAACTTGACAGAAATGTACTGCGCATTTAATGAGAAGAAATTTCGTTGGTACAAAATTCTTTTTTTTTTTTTTTCACGTCTTTGAAACCGGTTTAATGGTTTACACACTTTTTCACATTTTGCAAATTAGGTGGCTACGCTGTGTGGTGGCGGCTTGTGAGAATCTGGCATCCTATCTCATGTTACACCAAATTAACCCAGCTTTTAACCGTTACTTCGTAATGAGGTTTATTTGACAAAAGTTACAGGTGACAAAAAATCTCTTGCAATCTTTTATTCACATTTTCATTAAGATATTTAAAAAGTAAAAGAATAGGTACTATTCTTTTACTTCCATACGCCTGCAAAGCATAGTCTTAAAAAAATATAATAACCATAAACAAATCTATCGTAAAATGCTAACAGATCAGCCCATGTTTGCAACCATGGTAGTGAGAAGTTGTCGAACCAGAGACTTCTTCTTTTTAGGTTAACGCAGGGGAAAGGTGTTAACACCTACCAGCCACCGAAGACAGTGATTGGTTATGGGGAATAAGAAATAAGTTGTTAGATCGAATAAAACGCTCTCATATCTACATTTTTAACGTGGTAGAGCCAAGCGGCGGCTCTTGCTGCTACTCGAATGGGCCGGCTCGACTGGATTGGTACCACTACCTCGCAGAATACCGGCGTAAAGTAGAGGTATCTCATGAACGTTTCGTTCGGTGAGTGAGGTAACCGGAGGCCCACACCCCCTTCCCACCCCCCTCCTCATCCTCCCTCCCATCTCCCTAATACCCCTAAAGGCCGGCAACGCACCTGTAGCACCTCTGGTGTTGCAAATGTACGGGGGCAGGTACAACCGCTTGCTCGTTTGCCGCCTTTCCCATAAAAAAAAAACATACTGTCGGCCCGGTGGCCTTGACAGCTTCGGCGGAAGAGACTCTCGAGCAAAAAGCCAGCAAGGAAAGTAGTAAATGAGCAACGAAGCTGCTGGGGTTGGTGCGACGTTGCTGCCTGCTGCTGAGTGACGCTCGGGCCCCTGTTAAACGAAAGAAAGACATCTGACCAAAGCTAAGGCTCTCCCGACGAAGAAGGGAGGTCGCGGATCGAATTTTTTAAAACGTCCTTGCACACCTGTAAGCGGTGTAGCTAGAACCGCGCGTTCGTTGACGAATGCCATGGGACGAGAGCTCGACGGACACCAGTTGTGATCCACTCTCAATACAATACATACCAGTAATATGCTACCAATTTAAGATGGTAGCTTGTAAGAATCTGCTCTTATACACGTTTTGTTTACATAGTAATGACATTCCACTGCGGAAATTATACGAAACATTTAATATGAATAAAACGTGGTTGTCGTAATTTCCTTTTAATAACATGAGCATAAGATTAGATAGGAAATTACCAATATGTACTTTCGTAAAATTGAAATTATTGACATATTTGCGGAAAAACGCTGTCAAATATCAAACTTGGAGTTGTTTATTTAGGTAGCGTATCAAGTACCTTTTTAAATGTTATGCGATAAACAGGGCAAATTGTACTCCTCGGCCTTTTGTACAATCTGGCGAAGAGTATGTATGTGGTCTATGGTACTATAGCCTTTTCGGAATCCGGCTTGTTCGGGAGGCTGGAAGTCGTCAAGTCTGTTCACTAGACGATTTGAGATGTCTCTCGAGAACAGCACGTAGACGCTTTTATTCAGTTGAGGTAGAAATGGTTTTCCAGTGGCAATCATGTTTAAGTCGACCCCCCACAAGATAAAGTGCTCACCTGTACAATGTTGGAGGGAAGTCGACGGATGGGTCAGGACCGAGCTTCGTGGCAATCTTTGGGGGAGGCCTATGTTCAGCAGTAGACTTCTGATAGGCTGAAATGATGATGATGATGATGATGAATAAAAACTAAGCATTGGTTACAGAAATTAAAATCTACTATAAATTTGAAATGAAACTATTATTTACAGATTTTATCGGGATTATTTTTGTTTTATATTCCTGGACGTTTCGTTTGCTTTACAGCAGCCGTCGTTACATTTCAATAGAAGCTGCGTGCTACCACCGGCTTGGGATCCAGTAATAAGCAAAATTAAAATGAAAACCAAGCATACCACTGTACAAACTCAAGATACAGTAGACACATTCTGCGCAGATCGGACCGGAAATGAATAAATAAAAGCTGTAGGTAGCCCGTGTTACATGACATCTGGACTTCTAACAGCTGCTGAAAAGCGATCGAGACGTCGAAAATATAAAAACAAAATTAAACGCGATAAAATCCGTAAATAATATTTTCATTTCAAATGTGTAGTGTTCGCGTAAATACAAGAAATCATTATCTACTATAAGTTCAGAATTTTTAAAATTTGAATTAAAAAATTTAGTCTTGCCAACACCAGGATTCGAAACCTGGTCACTCGCGCACAATACAATAAAAGCAAGTGCCATGAGCTACCAGAGAACCGAATTCGTTATTAGTAGTCCTTATTTTAGATTTTTTTTTTAAACAAATGATAGAAACAGTCTTATTTTTTATTGTTCAAACAAAACTTTATCGCGAATCTTTCTCGGCAGAACGTTGCAGACGAGTTTCCGCCAGAGGATTAATATGTTTAATGTCAACCGAATGTTTAAGTCATCACATGTATGTTAACATTGTGTTTAAATGTGGTTGACTCCTCATCTGCCCAGGAATCGTCTGGGCACCACTCCACTCTCATTGCTATTTCTGCCGCCAAATAGCAAAGCAATACAACGAGAGCTTTTTTGAAAAAAAAAATTCCTCTATTTTTAAAAAAAATACCCAAAGTTGAAAAAGGAGTGAAAGAAACTCTTTTTTACATGGCCGCCATTTTGCGAAAAATATTTTTTCGCAAATCGCTCTCGTCAAACGAAAACTACATTCCTACTCTTTAAAACATAACCTAGATTATTTTTTTCAGATTATCCTGGAGGGTATCGTGTCAAGCAGGAGATGGTTTTTTTTTTGAGTCTCCACCTTGCGGGCTTGTACTTTTTTATTTTTGACTTGTTTTTTTACCAAATTTTTTGTACCCTTTAAACATAAATAAACAATTGACAATAAACCTAATGGTAAAAATCATTACCGATTTTTGTTAACAGCGTTTTAAAAAACACTTTAAGTGTTTTTTAAAACGCTGTTAACGCCCTCCAGACCAGAATACCCCCTTAAGATGTTAATGTTAATATCGACGATATATTTAAGTCACCTAATGTTTGTTTACAGGGTGTTCAAATGCGGTAAGCTCCTCCTCTGTCGAGGAGTCGTCTGGGTAGGTACCACTCTCAAAGCTATTTCTGCCGCCAAGCAGCAGTGCCATAACAGTTGAGTTTCGGCTTAAAAAGTAAACCGAGTCTGTATAATTACAAGCTGAGTGGCGTTTCACCTAAGTCCTCGGGAATGACGACGGATCTGTAAGCTCCTTCGATTGAGCTTGTTTGCAGATGTCCATGGCCTTCAGTAGGCACTGACCAATAAGTAGACTGTTGGTCCGTTTGTCACATCAATCCAATAAAAAAAATCGACAGCTATGGCTTAGTGGTTAGCTTACCTGACTGTTGAGCCATCGGTACATACGGCTTTCGAATCCCATATCGAGCCTATATCTAGGCAACATACAAGTTATTTGTTTTCATGTTCGGTTGTGTTGCAGGGCGCCAGCAAAATGTTATAGTAGCATGAACCAATTAGCAACATTCGAATTAGTTCAAGCGAGTTCAACGTGAGGAAACCTAGATCGATCTTCCGAGGCTATGCGGATGTTCTCGTAATACCTACGGCATTGGAGCAGCTCGTGCCGTTCTCTCCTCAGCTCGAAAGCCGACAAAACCTAGAGACCTAATCTGGTCGTGGATGTGGCACACTCATAGATTGCGTATAAAGAAGCTGCTTTATAGCCTTTCACGTTAGCTGCTGTATATAAATATTTGTCAGGGGAATGCTGTAATTGATAAGGAAGAAAACTGACAAATACGTGTTACGGGTAATGTTGCCTTCTTCATGTTTTGTTTGTGTGTGTGTATGTGTGTGTATGGGCAGGTTTATTGTTAAATACACACAGTATTTAACAATAAACCCGCCATCTGGCACTGGAGCAGCATGGCGGGTTTTTTTATTGGAAAGACGGCAAACGAGCAAGCGGTTCACCTGATGGTAAATGATTACCGTCGCCCACATACATCTGCAACACCATGAGGATGAGGAGGGTGAAAGGAAGGGGGTGTGGGCCTCCTCTTGCCTCCCATCTCCCAAATATCCTTAAAGACCGGAAACACACCGGCAGCACCTATGGTGTTGAAGATGTATGTGGTCAACGGTAATTACTTACCATCAGGTGAACCGCTTGCTCGTTTGCCGTCTTTCCAATAAAAAAAAAAACAAGTACCCATCATTAAAAAAACCCTATGTATGTACTGAAAATAAATAAGAAAAGTTTCTCTCTGTTTAGAAGTAATCTACATCTTACCCCGATATTCGCTTTCATTGATCACTGCCGCGCGCAGCCTCCGTAACTTCTCAAAAGAGTTTTCATTAGTAGGCATTCCTTTTTTGTATTCTTTTTTTTTTTTGGGTCTGAAATAGCGCAATAATTTCATATGGAATAAAAAAGTTTATTTTTTTAAATATTCTTAACAAATGCATACGATACGATATTTAAATACAGATATAAATGAAAAGTTATTTTGTAATATTTCTCTTATTAAATATGTCAAAATGATTATGTCAATGTGAAACTAACGAATGGTCTACTATAGCCTAGGCTCTGATCTAAGAAGATATCATCTACCAGAAAGCCTAATGGGTTAGGGTGCGGACTGCGAAACATGACGTCGCAGGTTCGAGCCCACCATTCGACTATTGTCGTGAACCGCTCCAGATACAAGCTCTAATGCTTAGTTGGAGGGTTAACAGGAATATTAGTAACGTTAGTTAAAAGCATTGCTAGTATTCTTTAAAAAAAAATTATAATAAAAAGATCTCTTGTAAATTAGTACGCTTTCTTATTATGTTTTCCTGCTTACCTCACTCACCGAACGAAACGCACAGGCCCAAGATGCCTCTACTTCACGCCGGTATTCTGCGAGGCCGTGGTCATACTGCCCCGGACGAGCCGGTTCCATTCGAACAGCAGTAAAAACCACCGCCTGGCTCTACCACGTACTGAAAGCTATAGGTAGCGGGTATTGAACCCACATCATTGGTGTATGACTGTGAAGTTAGGAGCAGAGCCTGTAACGGCTTCATCATTGATACGTATTTTTTAGTTGTCCGTAAATGAACCTAATTGAAATGTAACAAACGTTCAAAGTGTTATGTAAACGCAGAGGAAACTATTATAGAAATTCGTCGCAAATATTTATATCTCGGGAAACATGAAAATGTATTTTATGTTTGCATCTTGGATCAGCATCCTTTGACGTCTAAAGGCATGTCCTCCCGTTCTTTCAGATTAATCTTGCTCTATTCAAATCGATGTCTTATTTATACAAGGAAAGGAAACGGCACATTAGGAGAAGGTCTGCGAAGATACGAGAGGAAATAACTTTAAATCGATAATACTTTGATTGTTTAAGCCTAAGTTAACACAAACAAGTTTTAGATAGTTGTCTGCTGAACACTTGGCTTTCTATATTCTCTGGACCTCTCGAATAATACAGTCAAGAATACATCATATTGCTCACATTAGCTTAAATATTTTATTTACTTCCTCTGGAAAAAAAACTGTAATTCGGATTTTAGGTGCTTATTTAATACCTGGTTCTCAGTGAAGGCAAACATTGTGAGGAAACCGGCATGTATGATAAATTAAAAAAGAATATACCAGTGTTACCAATATAACAGTGTTACAGGAACCCTTTTCAGCTCCAAAAAAAGTAGCACCCTGCTAGTGCCAAAAGCTGGACAAAGACCTCCTTCTCAAATATTTGAGAGGGTTTTGGAGCCGGGAAGGGTCCGTCTCGCTGCTCCAGTGCGGGTGGGCGAGACAATGTGAACATATATACTCGAAATAATATTTTTATTATTTCTCAGACAGGTTTCCTGACAACGTTTTTCCTTCACCGGCGAGCACGTGGTAAATACAGCACGTAAAATTGCTATTAACGAGCATTGAACCAAGATCAGTCGCGCTCTATTAAACTAAAGCGAGCGTCCTGACTATTAGGCTACCACGGCTCTCGGCTCCAAAACATTCTCAATTATTTGAGAAGAAGCAATGGGATATTAACAGGTTTTTCCTTTTTCTTTTTACAAATATTGTTGAATGTGATTCGAACACATGATCTATAGACAAGAGGTCAGGTAAGCTTTCGCCTAGCATTAAAACACAACAGTGACATTTCACATTTTTAAAACTTGAGCCTAGCTCGCTGCAGAAGTATTTCAGCGAGCCAAGGTATTTGAATCACCACGGCTTCCATAAGTTTTTCTCGAGCACGAAACGTGCTCTCGCTTCTGCTTTTTAGGTCAACGAGTAGCCGTAAAGGTTGTGAGATAGCTACTAACAACACATATGTATGCCTGTATGTGTATTCATAAAAATCATAATACAGCTTGAAATTTGATAAAAGCAATTTTTTGAAAAAAATTAAAAAAAAACCCAACCGTAAAAATTTGCAGTCGCCATATTTAAATATTATACCCCAGCCACTAATGACATCTTATGTATTGAAATTCAACAAGCCGTTTAGGCTACATAACGTGCTAGAATAACACACACATACATACGTATACTCGAAAATCATAACCCTCCTTTCCGTGGCAGTCGGGTAAAAATAAGTAAGTTAGGTACGTATGTTAGTTGTTTAACGCAGAAAGCAAGAAAATCGTTTGCAATACTCTCAGCGTCACGGTTCGGACACAAAGGGTTCAGAGTTCGATTCCGCAAGAGACAAATCTTTGTAATCACGTAATGTAGCAGCCTATAAGTTCCCACTGCTGGGCAAAGGCCTCTTTCTCAAATACGAGTATCAGAGAGGGTTTAAGAGACGGGTAGTGCCCGCCACGCTGCTCCAGTGCTGGTTGGCGGGCTTCACATATCCTCGAAATTATTTCTCAGACATGCAGGTTTCCGCACGATGTTTTCCTTCACCGCCGAGGACGTGGTAAATACAGCACTTAAAATTGCTACGAACAATTTTAGTAGTGCCGGCACCGGGGATCGAACCCAGGTCACTCGCACTCTATGAAACTATAGTGTGCGCCGTGACCACTAGGCTACCACGGCTCTTTGTATGACCTACTAATAATTATTTTAGATATGTTGTTAACGCGTGCAACATGACTTAGTAGTTAAAGGAAGATTCAATTACAAAATTGGAGAAGAAGTAAAATTTTAAAGATGCATCACAGCATAATGTGTAATAATGAAAAGAAAAAGCAGCCATGTGGTGGCTTCTTCACCTTACCGTGGGCGTCGTGAGAGACGATAAAGGCAAAGCCTTGACAATCTCATGGCAACCCCTGGGAGCAAACACCGCGACGGCGCTCGCTACAGTCCACCTGATGGTAAGTGGCAACTCTAGCTCATGGAAATGTCCCATGCAAAGAATGCCCCACAACCCGTGATTATACCGGTTCTCTGCACCTTTCGAACCGGAATGACCAGGAACACAGCCGTGAATGTACTGATGATTGGTGGCAGAGTGGTACCTATCCAGACGACTCCAAGGTTGTGAAGGGTCTACCTCCTAGTGCGCGGAAACGGTTATCGGCTCGTCGATAGTCTAGCTGTCGCTATATTTCAACTCTTGCTTGAGCACTACATGTAAGAGCTATATATAGATCTGAATTTAAACTGGTACCAAAAGTAGTCTAAGTCTACTTAAAACTCTCGCACCGAGGGATTCCACATAACCTTACTCTTAAGCGTGGTAGAGCCAAGCGGCGGCTTTTGCTGCTGCTCGAATGGACCGGCTCGACCGGCTTGGTACTACGGCCTCGCAGAATACCGACGTGAAGTAGGAGGCATCTTGTGCTTCTGCGTTTCGTTCGGTAAGTGAGGTAACCGGGAGCCCACATCCCCTCCCTATTCCCCTCCTCTTCCCTCCTATCTCCCAAATATCCTAAAAGACCGGCAACGCACCTGCAGCATCTATGGTGTTGCAGATGTATGTGGGCGATGGTAATCACTTACCATCAGGTGAACCGCTTCCTCGTTTGCCGTCTTTTCTATAAAAAAAACATTTTAGTAGTTTTACATTGTTATTTGTCGTTTTAAGTTAGAGTTTGCATTACAACTTCTCCAAGTTGTACGCTTGTATGAATTACCTTTTTTGACCATAGAGCAAAATATATGAAACGTTTAAAAAACACGATACTGGTGTAACTACCGCCATTGGCTTTTACTTTTCAAAAAAAAAAGTCCAAGGTCGTTTGAACGGATGAACGGACAAGGGGACAGGCGGACAGACGTCTAGGCTCAGTAACCGGCTCAGTGACGAGCTAGAACCGGCTTTATTAAATAAAAATCGATAAAAATGATGCTTTGAATTATTACAGAACTGAAATTAAATTACAATATTAATAATTAATTTCTAATTAGTTGCTTTGCTAACAAGACGCAAGTGTTCTTAGGCTAGTTTACACTCGCCCACGCTTATACTTTTGGAATATTCAATTGTTCTTTAATTAAACTTGATGCCCTGAAAGTCCGGACAATGAGTCCGTGGAAGGTTTTGGATCGAGTCTTTCATTATATATATATACATAGATGAGAAGGCTATGCACGGATATAACTACTGTTTTCGTTATATTTATCATCATTATAAATAATAAAACTCAAGCGAAATTCAATATTTACATTGAATATATTTCCAAAATTTAAATTGGTCACAAAATAGGTATATCAATTACCAATGATTTGATAATACAAATACGTTATATGCTCACAAACCAAAAAAAAAAAGGTTCCGAACGCAGGGGCCTTCACTCATAGTATATGAAGGAATTTGAAGCTATAAAACGAAATCTAACCAAGGTTAGCGGGAACGTGTGTATCGCCTACTTTTTCGAAAGCGACTGAGGCCAGAGGCTACAATTGCAGTCTTTTGTAAGCTTCATTTTCGATGGGCTTGTAACGCATCTACCCCCTTTGTTTTATGAAATCATTTTCGATAACATCGTAAGCTTTGGTGGCTTTTCCACTAATAGATATAGAATTTTATTCTTATCTAGCGAACGAGGCGGCGTTTTCGTACGGACAGATTTGTAATGTATAAATTAAATGTGAACGAATTATATCAATAAACCTTCCTCATGAAAGGTTTTAAATGATTCGAAATTTAGATGTTAAAACCAGCAACATAGACTATTTTTAAACTATACAAAGATAATGTTAGACGAACTATATCAAAGAATAACTAATATAAACAAGTGAAATAACATTTTCTTCACGACGAAAGTGTTATATAAAACTGAGTAGAGAGAGCAGATGGCTGCAACTATCGATTTGAAGCCGAGGTCCAGTCTTCTTCTACACTGGGACGCTTCGGCTAAGTTAACTTTTAATATTCTTAACAAACAAGGAAACAATCTATGTGACGGTAAGTGGATGCATAGCGCCAAAGACACCAATCAACAACAATTTGTACTTTAAAAAAATAAATTAATTTAATTTCTATTAATAACTATTTATTTTGTAAAAATGTTGATAAGCAAATGATGTCAAGTTTACTCACATAGCCTACCGCAAACTTTTTAAATTCGTAAGTTTATTGTATGAATAGGAAAAAAACTACAGATATTTAAAGTAATATGCCAATGGTATAAGGGCTGAGGTATCAGTTAATTTTGGCAAAGGGGGGCTCTTGTCCAAAATTGTCTGGTACTGCTTTAGACGTTTCATAAAATAGACAAAGGTACGCTCAGTGTGAACGCATACCTTCTGGCAATTTGCATCATAGCCGCGTTATAGCGCCGGGCTTGAAACACCATTTACATTTTACTGTTATTAACACATAGTAGATCACGTAAACAACAGCAGACGGTGGTTATATTCGAAAAGAAGGAAGTAACACGTAAATATTTAAGCTGCGAGTTTCTGTACAGTGGCCTGTGATGAAAGGGGGGGGGGGTTGAAGGGGATAATGACTTCTTCATCAAATATGAACCTCAACTGCACATGCCTGCACTTTGCTGGCCGACGGACGGCATAACATCCATGCGATTATACGGAACCTAACCCACCGGCCCTGAGTATGGACATCTTCCATGCTTTGTGTGCTATATTTTGTGAAAGGCACCGTCATAAGTTCATTTTCCACAGGCCGAAAAACAAATAAGTCGTCCGTTACTAACTAAATGGAAATTTCATAATTCATTGATTTTGTTTGCCGATTTCGAGCACGGCGACTATTTCCGATTACGATCGGCAGTTTTCGGTCGAACTCGGTTAACTGCGCAGGAGTTATTACCGCTGGAAGTGTACGCGGAAACAGAGTCACACACTCGTGTTTACTTTCCCCTGTCCCATGCAACGTTAACCTACACGACCATAACCGAAAACCAATAATTTTTACAGAGATATTGACATTGGCTTGCATGGGGAATTGTGTGTGGTTGGCATAAGAATCTACCACCGCCTCCCTTGCCATGGGTACCAACAGATGGGAGGAACATCGGAGTCATCTATTAAAATACCAGATCAAAAATAAACAGACTGATTTCCGGTAGCGGAATAGAGATTCCGGTAGGGGTCGCGGATGTGTGCGAAAGCGTTCTCGTGACCCTGCCGACGTGCGGTGAAGGTGGAACACCATTAGGTTTTAGTCAATGTGAACCCGACATAACCCGACCTTGCCCCGAAAAGGGCGGGTATGCGTTAGGCATTTCCCCATGTAAATAATCAAAAAAAAAGTTCTTTCTCTCCCGACTCTACCATTTTCACTTGCCTCATATATTTCTTTCGTCGACCTACTTTCATTCATCCTCCCCACATGTCCAAACCAGCGTCGTGGCCTTTTATTACTTTTTAATTGCGTGCTCGTGATTCTTTACCGCCGGAGATGCAAAGGTCACAGGGCCAATAGCGTATCTATAATGATCCCTCACGGTTCAAATCGGTCCGGCAGATAATACCGATCCCGACATAACCGGTCACTCCTATCACTGAGTGGTAGCCGACGAGCAACTTACCCCCACGTGAAACAAAAAATAATAATATCATTGGAAAGGCACTGGTGCAATAGACGTGCACAAGAAAAGATAATCATGTGTGTACGTTGTTTTAAGGCACGTAAAATAAAGAGATGATTATGTGACAAACAAGTTGAGCTATTGGCAGAACTTTGACCTCGAGGGATTCTAGTAATAGTTAAATCACTTGATGCATTATTGTAGACGACCAACGCCCTTCATTTATATTCTATCCTTTGTTTATCCTTCAACTGCTGTAAGAACGTGAATACTTTGTTTCCTTAACTTATTTATTCATTATTAAAAAAAAACATGTCAATGTATTATGAAAGGTAGGTAAATAATTTCATTATTTCAGCCTATCGAAGCTCGATCCTGAACCACCTGCATTCATCGGATTCCCACAATACTGCGCGTCACTCCATCTTGTGGGGGGTCGTCAAACACGTTTGCCTGTACGTGGCTACCATTCGGGAACCTTGTTTCCCCAACGGTTGTCAGTTCTGCGAGCTATGTGGCCGGCCCATTGGCACTTCGGTTTGCTGTTCCTTACGGCTATGTCGGTTATCCTAGTTCTGCTGCGGATATAATCGTTGCAGACTCTATCGCGGACAGAAACACCGAGCATTGCCCTTTCCGTAGCGCGCTGAGCAACTTTGAGCTTCCTCATACGGCCTGCAGTGAAGGGCCAAGTCTCATGTCCGTATGTCATCACTGGTAACACGCAATAAATGAAGGTTATATTAACTTAAATATGAAGAATTGTGCTTGTTTTTTGATATCGCGCTAAGTAAAACACACGTGGTAGAGGCAAGCGGCGGCTTTAGCTGCTGCTCATATGGGCCGGCTCGACCGGGTTGGAACCACGACCTTGCAGAGTATCCGCGTGAAGTACAGGTATCTTGTGCCTCTGCGTTTCGTTCGATGAGTGAGGTAACTAGCCCACTCGCCTTTCCCTTCCTTATCCTCCTTCTAATCTCCCAAATACCTTTAAAGACTGGCAACGGAGATTTACGTGTCCGACTTTGATCGGTTACCATCAGGTGAACCGCTTGCTAGTTTGCCGCCATTCCCATAAAAAAAGGTACTATTGAATATTTGAGATCCTATGAATATCGATCTCTAAAAGTTTATATCATAACGTTTTTTATCCTTTTAAGGCAGTATTATATATTTGTGGAATGTCCAAAAGGTACATTGAAGATTTTTACTTATATTTGATGTGAAATAATTTGCTAAAGGTATAGACATGATATAAATTCTCGTCTAAATTATTTAAGGCACAAATTTAATCCAAATAAGGGAGAAATAATTCGGGGAATGTATCCTTACACGTGAAGCAACTGTATTAACTAACGAACGAGATTCTGGCGAATTATCGATGACTGAAAATCTAACTACGCCGAACCCAAATCCCGCTGACCAGTGATGAAGAGCAGCATCTCTGGTACAGGCGGTGCGCTCTACGGATTAGTGCCGGCACTCGCAAACTCATCAGCCCAGCATCGTGAGAACAGACAGAGCTTCCATTCATAACTTACTTGCTTTTATCGACGCTTTTGTGCAAAGGTCTATCGGCAGCTTTTTTTCAAGCGGCGTCACTGATGGTGTCTCACTACCGCGTACATCTGCCGCACCGGAGGAGCTACAGGTACGTTGCCGGCCTTTAGGGATATTTGGGAGACGAGGTGAGGGAATGGGCCTTCGGTTACCTGACTAACCGAACAAAACGCTGAAGCAGAAGATGGCTCTAATTCACGCCGGTATTCTGCGAAATCGCGGTACTACGCCGGTCGAGCCGCGCCATTCGAGCAGTAGCTAAATGGTATAGCCATTGCTTGGCTATGTCACGTACGAAATGTTGTAAAATTTCACTATTAACGAGATTTTATAAGAGCACGTACGAAGCAGCCCGAGTTACCACGAAGTGAGAGCCGGACTGACAATCGGTGTCGGGATTTAGATTTGGAATCACGACTATTACCCAGTGCGGTCCATTTCGCGTTCGTATAGTGCAGCACAGACTGGGTTTTCGTATGATATTTTAATTCGTACAATAGTTATTATCGTAAATGTTATTGGTTTAAAAAAAATTGTATTAAAAATATTTGAGTGATTCCAGTAACGATTCTTCAAACAAGAAGAAGATCGAATTACCTTTTATTCAAATATTAAATTGAAATACCATAAAGTTAAGTAATACCAACATAATGAACGAACCTTTATTAAACCAAAAAAAAAATAGTAATACACGATGTAAAAGCTCTTAGTAATATGTACATATATATACGCACTCAATTCTGTCACCCACAGCGGTAGCCCAATGGTCACAATACGCGAGCTACCTGGTTTTGATCCTCAGTGTCTGCATCTCTAAAATCGGAATCTTCTCGGCTCCAAAGCCCTTCCAGAGAGAAGAAGCCTTTACCCAGCCGTGGGACATTTAAGCTACCATGTAAAGCTTCGTAACCCGCGTTTCGACTTTTATGTCGAAACGCGATATGCTTAAGAAAAGTTTTTCTCCTTAGTCGTCTCTTACCAAAAGCATGGGAAGCAAAGGGATACCAGATTCTTCTATCATCGTCTATCTCACGGCTAGGTTCCTTACCAGCCTATAAATAGTCCACAGCAGGACATAGGCCACTCCCATAAGGAAGATTTACCGTAATCCCTACGCTCGGCATTCGGATTGCTGATTGCAGCACCAGACACCTCGCACCTGAGACGCTGCAGCCCGTCGTCGGTCTGCTTAATTAAGGTCTGGTTATTTTTCGAGATTGTTATCCTACTAACTGTCGGTAGCCATTGGGGTTTTCAAGGCTCTTCCATTTCTTACGAAACCCACGGGAAAAAATGGGGCGGAAGATTCCTGCGCCAATACCACACTATGTTAAATTATATTAAACTTTTGTTTTATGTTTCTAATAAAAGTTATCTTTCTTATGTAATGAAATTGTATCATCATCATCATCATCATCATTTCAGCCTAGCAGAAGTCCACTGCTGAACATAGGCCTCCCCCAAAGATTTCCGTGTGGCTGTCGGAAGTAAAGAATAGCGCCAACCCTGTCTGACCATGGGCGTCGTAAAAGGCGACTAATGGTAAAAAATTTATCTTCCTGCACTAGAACAAAAAAAAACTGTGGTTGCCAACCCGCTCGCCAGGCGTGGCGACTAAGGCAACCCCCCCACCCCCCATGAAATTGTATAACAACGAAAAAATTATTTGATTACGTTTTGTCTTAAACATAAACACTATATATTAAGTTACCAGCGTAATATAAGTCAGTATGGTTTCCAAACATACGAGGGTTTCTCTTTACATACGTCCCCATAGCAACATTATTTACACGTATAATCGCGAACGAGAGATAGATCAATAGCTTACATCGGAGAGTTACTATCACAGAGGTGTTAATCAATATGTCGGATTTGTATTTAGAATGTACATACACCTCGTAAACTATCAATATTAGAATTACGCTTTGTTATTTTTGAAGATACTCACACCGCCACGGAAGTGAAGCTGCATCCTATCCTTCCACCGTGCTCACGGTGAAGGTTTCACATATACCACGGAAATTTGAAGAACTATAATATGTATAAAGATTAAACTTATCTTAAAAAATATTCCAAGGATATGTGGAGTCTTCAAACCCGCGGCGGACCCTACTCGGCTCCTAACGTGTAGGGTGCGACCTTCACGATGTGACGTGTTTACTTTTTTACTTTAGTGGTGTAGTAATATCCTGAATACTTTTCACTGCTTAGCTTTCCTCCCTTTTAGGTCTGGGATGAGTTCACCATGATGTTTATAACACTGTTAAGCTATGATTTTGATTTTTGGCGTTCCAATTGGCACCAGATATATTCCGAACCCTAGACGTTATTGCCCTGATTGGGGGTCCCTTGAAAGTTTAGCATATTAGATATGCTTAATTCGACCGATTTCCGTGTGATACTGTAGGTGTCATAAGAGCCAGTAAAGGGAAAAAAACCTTTGAAAAGACAGATGACAAAATAAGAGTCTCGAAATGCCAGACCGTTAATAGGTAGACCATACCGGGCAGCAGCAAGCCCATCAAACATGTCAAAAATGTCAAATCTCCAGATCACGAAAAGACCTATGTCCAACAGTGGAACTCCTGGACATAGGCCTCTTCCTATGGGAAAATCCTTCAGCAACTTTATTAACAGGCTGATGATGAAGAAGACGTGATTTTTTCCACTTATCTAGTTTTTTTTATTTTAATATTAAGGATTAGTAACAAGGTTAACACCACATTTTTTTTTATAAACATGTTTAAAAAAGACATGTGGCACCTTACTTAAAGACAAGTACATACAGCCTAGTATAGTTAAATGAATACTAATATTTTTCAGATCTATTACCTATCTATTTTTCTGGAATGACAAATAATTTTTTTATCAGCTACTACTCGATATGTTAGATACCTCTATACTTTACATATTCAAATACTAATATAAATTCCCCAGTTGCGTTCATTACTTCCCTGCGATATATTTTTTCTTGTCTTCTAAATTGATTTCGCAAATTAAAACCTGAAATTACCTCAATCTACCAAAGCGACGCTGGATTAGTGGAAGCACGAGATATTTTCTGACGAATATCCCGTAGCGTCTCGTACACAGGCGCAATTAATTGCTACTGCTTGTGATTTTGTTGTAATTAAAATAACGTTCTATGTCACTTGTTTGGTATCGTGTTGTCTACGGGTAAAGATATCGAAGAGTCTCGAAGGTGACGTGGAAGGCGAAGACTTTACAAATAAAGCTCTTGTGGGAGGTCAGAGCAGACATTTATTTTAGTCAAAACGTATAGTTAGTATATGTTACTGGATTAAATTATGCGGGCCTTCTGCTCGCGAGTCTCTTCGGACATTTCGGACGGTTCTTGCGGACAAGGTAGGGTAACTCAATATCGTGAAGGTTTCAGTCTGTCGGGCAGTTGTTGCTGATCCCGACATAACCGGTCGATGTCTTCACTGACCGACATGTGTTAGCACCTTTCCCCCCACGAAACTTTTTAAACGTGGTAGAGCCAAGCGGCGGCTTTTGCTGCTGCTCGAATGGTCACGCAGAATATCGGAGTGGAGCAGAGGCAACTTGTGCTTCTGCGTTTCGTTCGGTGAGTGAGGTTACCGGAGGCCCACACCCCCTTCCCATCCTCCCCTCAACCTCCCATCTCTCTAATACCCTTAAAGGCAGACAACGCACCTGCAGCACCTCTGTTGTTGCGGATGTACGCGGGCGACGGTAATCACTTACCATCAGGTACAATGCTTGCTCGTTTGCCGCCTTTTCCATAAAAAAAAAAGTCACTACAACCCAATTTTCACCAGAGCTTATTTGGAACACCGCGACTGGTAGTGGATCTATTGTCTTAGACTATCGTGAATCCTTTTGAATTACGATGTTATTTTATTAATTTAAAACGAGTCAAACCTATCAGTCGTTGTCCAAGCCTGTAGGTCTATCCCAATATCATCGGTCTGTCGGACGGGGATTTTTTTGTCATGATTTATCCGTCATCGGTCGGATGCCAGATATTCATGACTATTTCTTAGTTGACTCCTCCGTCAGCCACGGTAAGAACACAGGATGCAGATCTCCTGGTAGTATAATAATTAGTCACCGTGAATCAAAGATCACCTTCTCGATGAAGAATCAAGATGCGCTGTCACCGTTGAGGAAAGTGAAAGCGTTCCCCAGGCCTTTGCCGTTACTTTTACAGCAATGACTTTCAACTGTGGACTTCCGACTAGGAAGCAGTGGACTTTAAAATAATAAAAAAGGTACCTCAATGTTTTGCCGAGAAATAAATTTATTCAAAATTATAGTCTAAGCTTATTAAAACAATTATAACAAGGGCTTGCTTAAATTTATGGAAAAGGTTGAAGTAATTAAATCATTTTCCTTTTCTATCATGTCATTTTATATTATAAACCTTACTTTAACGCAAATAAATTAAAACGTCGTTTTCAAACAACGACTCGACGTGTCCCGCTTCGTTGACGAGATGAGAGTTCAACTTTCACTCGGTGTTTTGAAAGAGTTTTTTGGTGAGATTTTTTTTCAGTGGAAATAAGTTATTGACGTGTTGATATGTAAATTATTTACGTCTTATAAAATAACCATAAATATGAAATACATATAACTTCACAGTGGACATACTAACAGGGCTTTAAGGGACAAAAATCTTTATTAATACTATTTGGAATGAAACTATTACTTACGGATTTTAACGCATTTAATTTTGTTTTTTGTATTTACGACGTTTCGATTGTGATACAGCAGCCGTGGTCACGGGGTACTGTGGTGTTAGACGTCCAGATGTCATAGTTAACTCGGGCTACCTTCAGCCTTTATTTATTAATTTTTTGGTCCGACCTACGCAGAATATGCTCACTGATGACATGTGATGTAACAATGCATTGTCTTACATCTTTTTGCTATTGGATAGGTTTCGTATTCTGGTTGTGTACTCGGTTATACATTGTAGCCTATTATACAAACACTTAAACACTTAGACGTACCGGAAATATAGCTTACAACCCGCCATACCACAAACAATTTCACACAGTTAACATAATAAGTATTGTGATGTTGAAGGTCTTTCTCCGAACTCCAGCATGTGATGCACTCTGGTAACGAACTGACGAGACTCTGGCGAATACTAACTGAACGATGGCAGAATATCTATCTGAATTTGCCGAACTCAAATCCCTCAGACAAGCGATCGTCTGAAGTATGGTATTGGGGTAGGAATCTGCCATCCTCTTTCTTCCCATGGGTGTCGTCAAAGGCGACTAAGGGAAAGCCTTAAAAATCGCAATGGCCACCGACAGATGGTGGGATGGCCATTTTGAAAAATACCATATTAAAATTAAGCAGATCGACGACTGGCAACGCCAATGCACTGGCGTGGTGAGTATGGTAAGTCTTCCTTAAGGGGGAAGCCTATGTCCTGCAGTGGACCATTTACAAGTTGGTAAGGTAAGGGGATTGGATGGGGAGCAGCATCCCTAGCGCATGGGTTCCGGCACTGCGCTTAGCAACCCTGGTTCCTTGCTTTTAAGTATAGGAAAATCTTGGAAAGACCTGTATCCATGTGTGAACTTGTACAGACTCCTGAAGAATGTATAGTGCTTATACATAAAACACTCCCGTATGATTTACACTTTCAGAATCGTCGACCTAGTAAGCTTTCACACGTTTTTGCATGAAGATAGAAGCGGGTACGTTTTTTTTTGGTTAACCCTTGAAAGCTCTACAATTATTTTTTAATTGCGGTGTAGCTCTTTTGCGTCGTCATGTGTTATATTTAAATGTTCGCTTTTTATTTCGGGTAGTTTTTGTGAATTATTCCTTTTGGAAATACCCACGCGTGTACAAGAAATTATTTTAATAGTGTGTTGTAAAAAATATATTTTATGATAATTTTCTGAAATAAATGTTAGTTCGTTGCAGTCCTAAGGTATATTACCTATTTAAGAATAATATACGATCGAAAGAGCTTTTGTTAATCAAATTCTTCACATTAATGTAGTATGATGAAAATAATCTTTGGGAGATTCGAACATGTGACCATCGGCATCAGAGTCAGAGTTACAACTAACTGTACTATCAGACCGATATTTATTTCAACAGATGTAAGACGGAATAAGCGTTCTGAACATGGACTGGATAACTAACAAGCCTCTTTTTTTTATGTGACGAGGGCAAACGAGCAAGCGGCTTACCTGATGGTGATAACCCTCGCCTACGTATAACTGCAACACCGGAGGTGCTGCAGGTGCGTTGTCAGCCTTTAAGGACACTTGGGAGATGGACGGTAGGATGAGGAGGGGGATGGGAAGTGGGCCTTCGGTTACTTCACTCACCGAACGAAGAAGCATAAGATGCCTCTTTTTCACCACCCCTGTCAAGAGAGCCCATTAAGGCAGCAGCAAAAGCCACAGCTTGGCTCTGCCAAGTATTATTTCTCTTGTATATATATAAAATTACGACGCTTTTCCCTTTATATTTGATATGTAAAAAAAATATAACTTAATCATACAACATTATGAGATGGAACAAATTACGTTTATGTAGTACAAATATGTAGATCGAATCGACTTCGGTTGTGAAATTGTATAATTTAATTGTTAGCCTTGTCTAGATTTACTGAGGCAGAGGTTTATTTGCATCATCAAAAAGCTCTGGTCAGAAAGGTACCAAACCTTTCTGACCAGAGCTTTTCCTTAGTTCCTTTTGGTTTTGATGATGATGATAAGGATGTCCTCCTGGCCCATTTACACCACGGCGACAACTTCCGGATACTATCGGCAGTTGTCAACTGCGCAGGAGATATTATAGTGCCGTAAGTGTACGCGCTAACACATAGGCACTCACTCGTCTTTACCTTACCATAACCTATGTAACGCTTATGCGGGAAACGCGAAAGGGTCAGATGTAGTGTCCGAGACACGGGAAGAACACGACACAACAAGACCCGGAAACTAATTAGTTGTGTTTCTGCACAAATATTACCTTCGGCTGCTATTCGAACTCAGAACCCACGGGTACGCGTAGTCTATGTTCAGTAGGTGGTAGGCTCCCTCTCTGTTCAGCATCACCCTGTACCTATTTTTGCTACCAGGCTCCAGTTCAATCCCCTAAGTGGAGGGCTGATACCGATGCCTTTTTTTCAAACCATATGTCTCTAGTGAAATGTAGATTGAAATGACAAAAATAAATGTCTGTACAAGTCCAGTATTGAGTTCGACGGTCCCTAAAATATTAAAAAAAACACCAATGGGTTATGGAAAAAAGAATCTACTATAGTAAGGGATCGTTAACTATATTCAAAATTAATATATCGATGAACTTAGGTATATTTTATAATTCCTTCCTGTGTATATGGTTAATAATTATTTTCATAGCCACTAAGCAATACGTTTACAATCATTTTTCGTGACCATAATTAAATATAACTCCTGAATTTTTTTATTAGCAAATATGCTTTAGAAACTATCGCGTAATAAATAAGCCAAGTTAAACTAAAATATGATCAGGCGTTACTTAGGCGAAAACCATTAAAATTTTGCAAAAATCCGCATCCAAAAACAAGAATAATGCAGTCTATTCTATCTATATCTAGTAGGAAGAGATGAAGAGCACTCACATGAACACCAGCAGACAACGAAGAACTTACAGATGCATTGTAACATCCGAGGACTAACATGGAATATGTGGCTGCATTAATACGGGTATTCTATATTCTTCAAGCCGGAACACTGTAGTAGATGCAGAGATGATTAGCTGAAGATATATAATAAGTTCCTAATTAGACGGCTCCTGGGCAGAAAAAAAGTCCTACATCGTAGTAACTTGATCGTAGTAAATTCGAATAATTTTCTTTGGATGAAAAATGTCTGCGAATATATCGAGTAAAGGTCTTCAATGGCAGGTCAAAGTCAAGTGCTGAGACCACTTGAGAGTATTATATTTAGCTCGAGTATGGATACAATCTTTAACCTAAGTCATTATGAGACTTTTGTCAAAGCTTTCCGAGTGTCTCGTTTTTTTTATTCATGAAGATTATATCCTTCACTCGACAGCTGTTAATGAGTAGACGCCTCAACAACCTGTAAATAAAAAAACCTTACGTCGCAAAGCATAATACGATGCAAAAGAAGGTATTAAATACAAAAAAAATTACATTACTCTCCGCTGAAAGAAAATGCCTCAATTAGAATGAGACATAACAATGTCTGGGTAAAATCACTCAAATCAAGATACTTTGTAGAGACTGATGGCGATGGGAACTACACAACAGTGACAACTACCTCTGGTTCCCGAGAGGGAGGGTGGGCTCGGACCTCACACCTGACACCATGTTGTAGTGTCAAACTACCATCGTTAACATCTCAAGCACGTTATGGTGTATTTATTGGAGTCCGTTAACAAGCTCCTTACCAGCATTTACAATATTTATTAATAGTCATTTAAATCATATATATATATATATATATATATATATACCCACTAAAATAATCATTAAGACAGCTGTGACCGCCGTATTTCCAATAACAGGGTGGTCAGAACTCCAGTTATGTTTTAGTATAGTTTATTTGGAACAGCGTTACAGATGAGCCTGTCTGTTTTAGTGTACAAGCTAACCATAAAATTAGTACATAGGTTTCGAAAATGTAACATCGACGCTACTAACTATCGACGTTTTTCGAAACCTATGTACGCACGAGCTCCTCATGCAGCATCGAAGATATGTCATGTAATCATCTACTCGTACTTGGCTTATATAAGAGCATAGCAACTGCTGATTAGTAGCACCATTGTCTATAGCCGACTAGTAATCAGATTGTCTATGTGCATATCATAGTCTCTGTTTTATATTATGAATTAATCTAAATATGTCTAAATTTTTCCGGCTCGACCGGATTGATACCGCGGCCTCGCAGAATACCGGCGTGAAGTAGAGGCATCTTGTGCTTTCGCGTTTCGTTCGGTGAGTGAGGTAACCAGGAGGCCCACATCCCCCTCCCTACTCCTCTCCTCTTCCCTCCCATCACCCAAGCATCCTTAAAGACCGGCAACGCACCTGCAGCATCTATGGTGTTGCAGATGTATGTGGGCGACGGTAAGCACTTACCATCAGGTGAACCGCTTGCTCGTTTGCCGTCTCTTCCATAAAACAACGTATACATAGGAATATCCAATTCGAAAATGCATTCACGTAAATAAACATAGCCTTTCTGTCTATATTCGTCGCTGCTGGGTCGTATATAGAACAGTTTTTCAATTTCCGTTCGGTCACCAACGTAAGCAGAAACGTGCAGTGCACCAAACTGCTTAATGCTGCTGTGGTGTGGTTTTTCATCACTATACATTAAGAGCCATCTATCGGTAACTATGAGACTTACATTGCTATTCTCTTACTCGGCTCTTACGATTTACGATAGTCAGAAAGAGGATCGCTGATTTCACACGGCATAGGATAAGATATATTTGCTTTTAAAGTATTTTAAACGTATACATAGGAATATCCAATTTGTAAATGCATTCACGTAAATAAACATAGCCTTTCTGTCTATATTCGTCGCTGCTGGGTCGTATATAGAACAGTTTTTCAATTTCCGTTCGGTCACCAACGTAAGCAGAAACGTGCAGTGCACCAAAATGGATCTGATAGTAACAAATTGAAGTTCACATTCTATATATACATATTAATGTAAAGTTAGTAACATTGTTGTTACGTTATTTATACCAGCGATTGTTGTCACTTGGGTAATATTACTTGAATATCCCATCATAATTGAATAACTCGAAGATATCTTAAGGCGAAAACGAAAGGTTAGGTTTATATAAAAAATTAAATGTGTTGTGTGAAGAAAAAAAAATTCTAAAATTTTGAGTTTTTTTTCAGTTTTTACTGTTTTTAATTGTTTTTTTAATAACTTGTTAACTAATTGTGGTGTAATGAATAAAGTTGAATAAAAAATGAGCTTTGCTCAAAGTTGCTCAGCGCGCTATGGAAAGGGCTATGCTCGGTGTTTCTCTGCGTGATAGAGTCTGCAACGATGATATCCGCAGCAGAACAAAGGTAACTGACATAGCCGTAAAGATCAGCTGAAGTGGCAATGGGCCGGCCACATAGCTCGCAGAACTGACAACCGTTGGGGAAAAAAGGTTCTCGAGTGGCAGCCACGTACGGGCAAACGCAGTGTAGGACGACCCCCTACAAGATGGAGTGACGACCTGCGCAGTGTTGTGGGAAGTCGATGGATGCAGGTGGCTTCGTGGCAATCTTTGGGGGAGGCCTATGTTCAGCAGTGGACTTCTAATAGGCTGAAATGATGAGGATGATGATGATGAATAAAGTTTCTTTCTTTTTTTTTAACTAGCACAAGAGATAATAATAATTGTTTTTTTTGTTTTTTAAAGGAATAGGCTAAAGGCGCTTATATATTAATAATAATTGTCCATTTATTATTATTATGTAATTTTGTCTGTATCGTTTTCCCTACTTTCGAAAAAAGAACGAAAGAAACAAAACACAGCTCACATAGACATCTAATAGGGCAGGAGATATTATAGTGCTGTAAGTGTACATGGAAGAGGCACACACTCGTCCTTACCTTCCCATATCCGATGTAACGCCTATGCGATAGAGTAAGAGGAAGGTTCAGATGCAGTGTCAGTGACCCGGCACTCGCAAACCGCAACCACGCCCGAAAACCAATCATGTGTGCTTCGCACAAGCTTTGCTTTCGACCGGGTGTCGAACCGAGGACTCTATGACTTCGCAGTAAGGTGCGCTTACCTGTAAGCCACGCGGTCGCTCGTTTTATTAGTGAATAAGTATAGAAAATATTGTCTCAGGAGCGTTATGTCTGGTTCTACGATCGCTTAGAAATACTTTCTAAGCTATACGAGAGTCCGATGTCAAGCGAAGGTTTTTTTTTTAATAGGAATTTGGGTAAACGTTCAAGCGGCCCAACTGATAGTTGGAAAATAAAAAAATCGATTTAACGCGATTCGATCTGTATACAATAGTTTCTGACGTCAAACACCACAGTCCCCCCGTGCCCACAATTGCTGCAAAGCGTCGTGATTTAAAAATTCGAATTAAAACGAGATAAATAATCCTTCTTAAATAATTGTTTATTTACTAAAGTGTGTAGCATTCGCGTAAATGTAAGAAATCATTACTAGATCAATTTTAAAAAGACCTCCAATTATCCTTTAATATTGTAACAAACATCGAGAAGAATAAGTAATCCAAATGAATGGAAATAAAGCTACCCTCTTCCCGAGCATCCATTTTAACTTACACCGCCACCGTCTTTATATATTCAAGCGAGTGTCTTCGGCGGTACGACGAAAGTACCGCATGCATAATCGTGCTTCATGTTAATGTATGAGGGCCAGAAAAGCCTTCTTTCTGCATAATACACATAAAGCTAAGAAAACACTCTAAAAACAATGGAAACAAAAGAACTATCAGCTCTGCGGGCGCCCGCTTTAGTTAAATAGAGCGAACCACGTGCTCGGCGATGAAGGAAAACATCGTCAGGGAACCTGCATATGCTGTACGTGCAAAATTAATTTTAATGGTTATAGCACGGGCTTCAAATAGAGGTCACACGCGCTCTATGAAACAAAAGCGAGCGCCTCGACCACTGGTCCACCACGGCTATATATTTAGAGGACATGTGAAGTAATTTAAATGTAACGGATTAATTTATGCATTATTTATATAAAAGGGGATAATGTTCCGAATAATACTGAATACTTAAAGAAAATAACTTTTCTGATAACTTTGTTTCATTGTTTGTATTTATGAAATAAAACAAATCCTTGTAATGAAACGAGAAAGTTGAATTATACTTAAGTTTGAATAGAAAACTTTTTAGTGTACGTTTCTAAATTAAGCAGTTTCCTATTTATTAAACAAAAAGTTTTTCCACATAGAGCTTGAAATGTATAAGAACACTGTGAACCGGGATCATGACATGGTTAGATGATTAAGAGCAATGGTTTAGAAGGTTATTAAAAAATATATAAGCTTTCACGACCGTCGTATACCCGATACAGGGGTGGTTAGAGATATTTATTTTAGTGAAATTAAATTAATGGTGGAATGAAATGGCATAGAAGATTAAACCAACAAATAACCAACCCGCAAAGAGCATACTAAAATAGCCAATAACATAATAAGTAAGGGTTCGGACTGTGAAACATGACGTCGCTGGTTCGAGCTTGCCATTAGAATATTGTCGTGAACCACTCCAGATACAAGCTGTAATGGGAGACTTAACAGGAATATTAGTAATGTTAGTTAAATAGCATTTCTAGTATTCTTTTTTTTTAAAAACTACCGCCAAGAAATCACGCCTGAAATTAAGGAATATAAAATTTTGCAAATGAAGGTAGAAACCTACACCATTTGGAGGTTATTTAAGTAAATGCAATGTTATATTAGAAGATGGACAGGAGTGTTTTGCTGCGGTTGCCAACCCGCTCATCAAGTGTGATAACTATGGCAAACCCCTCCCCTCCCTCCCCCTGCCCTACGTTGAATATTTGGGGGAGGCCTATATTCAGCTATGGACTTATGATAGGCTGAAAGGATGATGATGAACTAAATGCAACATTAAAAAGAGATTAAAAACACATCAGAGTATGAATACCTAATGTACGAAATATTATATAAAAAATGTATTCTGAAAATGATTATCCAGTCCCGAAAACTATTAGGTGTCTTCCCTTCTAAATTAACATACCCAAAAGAGGGCTTAAGCTCCGGTCGAAGATGGAAATACGATGTTCATAAAACCCCGCTTCATATTTATGCAAGTTAACTAAAAGTTAGGTAAAAGCTTTTCAAAGGTACTAAAGCTCTCTTTATCTTATATAACATGGTATGTATTTACATGTCCTTATTTAGAATTTCATCAGCATGAAAATGTTTTTTACTGGACATATTAGCTCTACCTGAAAGCGCCAGTGATAGACGATTTTCTATGCGCGAAATTTTGCCCAGACTCACCACGCTGGGCACACAGGCTCGAGAGTACAATGGTGAAGATAAGTTGTCTGAATAAAAATTATAACAAAATTATGAACTTTTAATCAAATTCATGTTACACTTTTGTAAATGCCCAAAGCTTAATTAACAGACATGTAATACAATGGGTTTTGCATATTTTCAACACATAGTTGAAATACAAACCAGATCAAATTTTTGTTGAAATTATGCCAATAGCTTATGCTTAGTCATTATTTCATACAACGTACCTTCTACAATTCCGCAAATATTTCAGTATTTTAATTGTAGTGGTACTTAATTTAATTATCATTTATCCCACACACCCACAAGCACACGTAGTATTTTGCGTATATATATATATATATATATATATATATATATATATATATATATATATATATATATATATATATATATATATATATATATATATATATATATATATATATATATATATATATATATATATATATATATATATATATATATATATATATATATATATATATATATATATATATATATATATATATATATATATATATATATATATATATATATATATATATATATATATATATATATATATATATATATATATATATATATATATATATATATATATATATATATATATATATATATATATATATATATATATATATATATATATATATATATATATATATATATATATATATATATATATATATATATATATATATATATATATATATATATATATATATATATATATATATATATATATATATATATATATATATATATATATATATATATATATATATATATATATATATATATATATATATATATATATATATATATATATATATATATATATATATATATATATATATATATATATATATATATATATATATATATATATATATATATATATATATATATATATATATATATATATATATATATATATATATATATATATATATATATATATATATATATATATATATATATATATATATATATATATATATATATATATATATATATATATATATATATATATATATATATATATATATATATATATATATATATATATATATATATATATATATATATATATATATATATATATATATATATATATATATATATATATATATATATATATATATATATATATATATATATATATATATATATATATATATATATATATATATATATATATATATATATATATATATATATATATATATATATATATATATATATATATATATATATATATATATATATATATATATATATATTTTTTTTTTTTTTTTATAGAAGAAGGGGCACACAGGCGTGCGGCTCACCTGATGGTAAGTGGTCACCGACGCCCACGAACATCCACAACACCAGAGGAGCTACAGATGCGCTGCCGGCCTTTAAGGAAGGAATAAGCTCTTTTCTTGAAGGTCCCTAAGTCGTAACTATTCGGAAATACTGCTGGCGACAGCTGATTCCACAAAGTCGAAGTGCGTGGCAGAAAACTTCGATTAAAACGCACTGTGGTGGAATGCCAACCATCTAGGTGGTATCGATGGAACTTCGAATTCAGTCGCGATGTACGATGGTGAAACTCAGCAGCTGGGATCAATCCGAACAGTTCCTCAGAACATTCCCCGTGGAAAATTTTGTAAAAATGCAAAGAGAAGCAACATCTCTTCGCAAGGCCAAAGGATCAAGCCGATCAGAGAGCTTGGTCGCCGACAATTCGAGCCGCTCGACGTTGGATGCGGTCAAATGGAAGGAGTTGGTACTGGGGTGCCTGCCCAGAGATGAGAACAGTATTCCATGTGGGGCCGAACTTGCGCCTTATAAAGTTGCAAACGGTGGACCGGCATGAAATACTGTCCCGCTCTACAGAGCACACCAAGCTTTTGGAGGCCAATTTGGCCTTTCCTCAAGTGACCACGGAACTGAACGTCGCTCGATATGTCAACGCCAAGGATTCTGATACTGGCTGAGGCAATAAGGGAATGTTCTCAAAAGAGGAGAAACGACAAAGTTCTTTTAGCGGTGAACGCGCAAACCTGTGTCTTTGGGGTTGAATAGGACCAAATTACGTCGACCCCAATCCGAGACTTTGAATAACAAGGTCTCGACTTCGAACCTAAGTTTGTTCCGGCACTCGTCGACGTGTTCCCGAGAAATATTCGCACGGCCTGTATATAGGGCATCACCCGTGCTGTCGTCTGCATAGCAATGAATGCTACTGATTTGTAGCATGTCGTTGATATGCAGAAGGAACAAGTGGAGATAGCACACAGCCTTGTGGAACACCAGCATTCACGGGTTTGGGGTCCGAGCATGCACCGTCGACAACAACCTTGATGCTCCGATCCGTGAGGAAGCTGGTGACCCAGTTGCACAATCTCTCAGGAACCCCGTAAGATGAAAGCTTTGAAAGAAGCGCTTTATGCCAAACCCTATCAAATGCTTTCGCTACGTCCAGACTAACCGCCAAAGCCTCCCCCTTAGACTCAACTGCTTCTGCCCATCGGTGAGTCAGGTAAACTAGAAGATCACCAGCTGATCGTCCGCGACGGAAACCGTACTGTCGGTCACTGATCAGCTGGTGTTCCTCCAGGTACCTCAGGAGCTGGGTGTTGATGAGTGACTCCATTATTTTAGATAACAAGGGGGTGATGGCAATAGGCCTGTAGTTGGACGGATCAGAGCGGTCGCCTTTTTCGGTATTGGATGCACAAATGCTGTCTTCCAAGATTCCGGGACGACGCCTGAAGAGTAGGAGTGCCGGAAAAGACGCGTGAGAACCGGTGCCAACTCAGGGGCACACATCCTCAGCACAATTGGAGGATTCCGTCCGGCCCACTCGACTTATGAATGTCCAGGGGCGGAGTGCCTTTCGCACTGAGCTCTGCAGAAACTGAATTTCCGGCATGGAGCACTTACACCACGGGATGGTAGGTGGAAGTTTCCCCGGTCATCAAGAGTCGAGTTGGATGCAAAAGAGAGCCCAAGAGATCGGCTTTCTCTTTTGCAGTATGGGCCAGCGAATCATCCTCCTTGTGTAGAGATGGGAGAGATGGCTGACAGAAATTCCCTGGACAGCCTTGGCGAGAGACCAGAATGCGCGGGATCCCGATGGGAGGCGAACTAGTCTCTCGCCAATTCTGTAATGTGCTTTAACTTTGCCGCAGCGATAACTCTTTTGAAGGACCTGGAGGCAGAGTTGTACTCGTTTTAAGAGCACTGGTTTTGCATCCCGAGACGCCAATGCATCGGCCCAGGCCTGGTAGCACTTCCGCTTTCGGCGTGACGCTATTTTGCAGGTGCGACCAAACCAAGGCTGGGATTTACCTCCGACAGGCACTGCAGAGAACGGAATAAAAGTTCCATTCCTGAAGTACCACATCGGTGACAGAATCTGCAACGACGTTGGGATCATCCAGCGAGAAGCAAACCTGCCCCCATGGGTAGGAAGCAAAGAAAGACCGCATTCCATCCCAATCTGCCGACCTATAGTGCCACACACGGCGGAACCCCGCAGATCGCGTTCGGGATCGGCGCGCGATAAACACTACACTCCGGATCAGACAGTGGTCCGACGAGCCAAGAGGGCATCGACTGAGACCAAATATCCGTCGGGTGTGAGGTCAGCAAAAGGTCAACAGGAAGGTGTATGACCTTACGTCTGGGATCCGCGTCGGCGAGGTTACCAGTTGTGTCAGGCCATATGCTAATGCAAAGTCGTGAACAGATCTCCCCGCATGATCGGTTATGCGAGAACCGAGCCAATCGGTGTGGTGGGCATTAAAATCGCCGAGAATCACGATCTCTGCGGATGGGATCTGTTGTAGCACGGAATCTGTAGCCATTTGGATGTGGTCGATGAGTCGGTCAGTTACGGTATTACCGCTATGGGACCTGTAAAGGCACGCATAGACGCGCGGATGGTCGTCGCTGTCGATGCGCAGCCAAAGGTAGAAAGGTCAAACCTTCAAGACTACCGAGGCGTCGAGAACAGATATCATCTCTGACGTATACGCAAACTCCGGCACGGGGCACAAAGGAGTGTTCCAGTTTGTACCCCGGGTAATGGAGATAAGAGGTATCAGCCGGAGACGATATCTGAGTCTCTGTAAGAAAAAGCAAGGCCGGCTTCGCCGTTTCAAGATGGTAATGAACGGCGCTAAGGTTCGAGTGGAGTCCCTGATATTGCAGAAATCCACGGCGAGCGCGGTAGGGGATGCCATAGTTTCTTTGCTGCGTTTGCCTCGGTAGGAAAGAAAGAGGCGGAATATTGCCCCAGAATACGCGGGGCAGACTGAGCATCCACGATTAGGTAGCGTAGGAAAGCCTGAACGTGGATGCTCAGTGAGGATTCTCCAGAACCGTAGGTACTGGTACCCTCCTGGGGTAGCTCAAAATTATATACCGCTACCATATTTGGGGAGGGGAGGGGAGGGCCTCCGGTTACCTCACTCACCGAACGAAACGCAGAAGCACAAGATGCCTCTACTTCACGCCGGTATTCTGCGAGGTCGTTCGAGCGTGGCATACGCTCGAGCCGGCGCATTTGAGCTGCAGCAAAAGCCACCGCTTGGATCTGCATCACGTATAGATGGCTATGCAGAATAGTAACTTCCGTAACGTCTGCCTATTCCTAAATGCGAGAGGAGCGAGTTTCAGAGTTAACATTATTTAATATAAGTATTAAATAATGTTTAAAAGACTGAACTTATATACCATAGTACTGAAAATTATGAAAATTCGACGCAACCCCGAAAAGTTAGAGACTTCCCTTCTGAATAAATACACCTCAAACGGAGGCTTATAACGCCGGGTCGAACTTGGTAATACAATGTACATAATCCTTCTTAATATTTATATAGAGCGTTGAATTGATGTAGTTTCTTCAAAGCCACCAGAACTAATGTATTTACATATTTTAATTTCTTTTCTTTATGGGTCCAGCAATCCTGTCTGTTAATACGTTTTGATTTAAGACGTTTTATGGCTTAAAATTATTGAAAAAAAAAAGTAAAATCGTTTCTTGTACGTCGGAGAAATCTCATTACGAAACGGAAGTAGATCGTAAAAAATATATAACCTCAAAATCGTTTTGCGACTTAGAATGTCTTTTCAGTACTTATTTTTTCTTCTCTTTATTAAGAGGCCTAATCACATACGTGGTAGCCTAGTGAGCCGTGGTAGCCTAGTGAGCCGTGGTAGCCTAGTGAGCCGTGGTAGCCTAGTGAGCCGTGGTAGCCTAGTGAGCCGTGGTAGCCTAGTGAGCCGTGGTAGCCTAGTGAGCCGTGGTAGCCTAGTGAGCCGTGGTAGCCTAGTGAGCCGTGGTAGCCTAGTGAGCCGTGGTAGCCTAGTGAGCCGTGGTAGCCTAGTGAGCCGTGGTAGCCTAGTGAGCCGTGGTAGCCTAGTGAGCCGTGGTAGCCTAGTGAGCCGTGGTAGCCTAGTGAGCCGTGGTAGCCTAGTGAGCCGTGGTAGCCTAGTGAGCCGTGGTAGCCTAGTGAGCCGTGGTAGCCTAGTGAGCCGTGGTAGCCTAGTGAGCCGTGGTAGCCTAGTGAGCCGTGGTAGCCTAGTGAGCCGTGGTAGCCTAGTGAGCCGTGGTAGCCTAGTGAGCCGTGGTAGCCTAGTGAGCCGTGGTAGCCTAGTGAGCCGTGGTAGCCTAGTGAGCCGTGGTAGCCTAGTGAGCCGTGGTAGCCTAGTGAGCCGTGGTAGCCTAGTGAGCCGTGGTAGCCTAGTGAGCCGTGGTAGCCTAGTGAGCCGTGGTAGCCTAGTGAGCCGTGGTAGCCTAGTGAGCCGTGGTAGCCTAGTGAGCCGTGGTAGCCTAGTGAGCCGTGGTAGCCTAGTGAGCCGTGGTAGCCTAGTGAGCCGTGGTAGCCTAGTGAGCCGTGGTAGCCTAGTGAGCCGTGGTAGCCTAGTGAGCCGTGGTAACCATAATTGGCATACACGAAAGAAACATACCCAGCGGGTCCCAAATAACTGAAATTTATCTGTTTAAGCCATCAGCCGTAGGGTGCATCACTGACATATAGGATGAAAACTGACTTTGCTTTTGATAACATAGCTTAACTTTTGACAGATAGAAGCATCACTAAACAGATTTACACTGTCCATAACTTTTTATATCTTCAAAGTATTGTAAGCCTTACCACACCTTTTCTACCCGAAAATGTCGTGAGAAACGACTGCGGGAAAATGTTAGTAAATGTAATGGCAATTTTCTCAGTCGCCATTACTCATATTTTATTTCCCGGGTGGCGACCAATGAGCAAGCGGTTTACCCGATGGTAAGTGATCACCGTCACCCACGTACATCTGCTGCTTAAGCGTTGCCGGCCTTTAAGGGTATTTGGGAGTTTGGTAGGAGGATGGGGTTGGGGGAGTGGGGCTCCGGTTACCTCACTCACCGAACGAAACGCAGAAGCACAAGATGCTTCTACTTCACGACAGTATTTTTTTATTTATTTAAACTTTATTAAATACCTTTAAATAAAAGTATTATAAAGGGCGGACTTAATGCCTCTTGGCATTCTCAGCCAGTCTACCCGGGGCGTGGAGAGATATTTTAAGGGTGCAAAACATTACATTTGTAAAAAAATAAACTAAAATACATGAATAACTTATACTTACAATTAGATTCATACTAACGGAATAAATAGATATAAACAAATATGAATACACTTAAATAAATATATATATATACAGCATACACAAAATTATTATAATTGAAATGACCAAAGATATCAATTCCACTAAGTGGGAACGGATGTCTTGAAGAGGAGTATTCTGCGAGGTCGTTCGAGCGTGGCATACGCTCGAGCCGGCGCATTTGAGCTGCAGCAAAAGCCACCGCTTGGATCTGCATCACGTATAGATGGCTATGCAGAATAGTAACTTCCGTAACGTCTGCCTATTCCTAAATGCGAGAGGAGCGAGTTTCAGAGTTAACATTATTTAATATAAGTATTAAATAATGTTTAAAAGACTGAACTTATATACCATAGTACTGAAAATTATGAAAATTCGACGCAACCCCGAAAAGTTAGAGACTTCCCTTCTGAATAAATACACCTCAAACGGAGGCTTATAACGCCGGGTCGAACTTGGTAATACAATGTACATAATCCTTCTTAATATTTATATAGAGCGTTGAATTGATGTAGTTTCTTCAAAGCCACCAGAACTAATGTATTTACATATTTTAATTTCTTTTCTTTATGGGTCCAGCAATCCTGTCTGTTAATACGTTTTGATTTAAGACGTTTTATGGCTTAAAATTATTGAAAAAAAAAAGTAAAATCGTTTCTTGTACGTCGGAGAAATCTCATTACGAAACGGAAGTAGATCGTAAAAAATATATAACCTCAAAATCGTTTTGCGACTTAGAATGTCTTTTCGAGTACTTATTTTTTTTTCTTCTCTTTATTAAGAGGCCTAATCACATACGTGGTAGCCTAGTGAGCCGTGGTAGCCTAGTGGTCGGGACGCTCATTTTAGTTTCATAGAGCGCGTGTCACCTGGGTTCAATCCCCGGTGCCGGCACCACTAAAAATTGTTAATAGCAACATTAAGTGATGTATTTACCACGTGCTCGGCGGTGAAGGAAAACACGTAAGGAAACCTGCATGTCTGAGAAATAATAAAAATATTATTTCTGGGATATGTGAATCCCGCCAACCCGCACTGGAGCAGCGTGGCGCGGCCTTCCCGGTTCCTAAACCCTCTCTGATACTCGTACTTGAGAAGGAAGCCTTTGCCCAGCAGTGCACTTATGGGCTACTACTTTTACTTTTTTAATCACATATGCGATTATTTCGCCCCGTAAGTTTTATACAATAATTACTTACTGCCTAGAAATTACCAGTCCATATAACAATGCAGCTCCGTCTGACAAGGGTTTCGCCAGAATAAATGTTATAATCGCACAGTTGCGAAATCAAGTGAATAAAAGGTCTCCTTGTTTTCTGATTTTGGGCACATTCCATCAATACATGGCAAAGATCAATCAATCACACCACAAACAGTGCAATTGGGTGAAGCCGCTGTGCGCATTAAGTATTTATCTTAAGACAGAGGACATACTAGAGTGCGCTTCCCGAAGCGACCGGGGTTCAATGCCTGTTTTTACGGCGGCGACATTGCTCGACCTACCCGTAATAATGTGTAGTGTTTAAGAGTTTTAATGCAGGTAGTGTGTGTATGCTTGTGTGTTGGTGTGTTTGTGTGTGACCGTACAGTCTCACGCGAATTGTATTTGCAACTATTTTATATTGCAATAATAAAGTCTTAAACTTCGAATGAGATACGATTCTGGAAGAAATACGTAAATCATTTGAACCAAAGAATTCAATGAACGTTCGTACAAACGCGTGTTGGGAATACATCACAGTTATGATAAATGAAAGATATAAGTTTGTCAAAATAAAAAGAGAAAAACCAGCTATGGCAAGAATCTTTGATAAACTTTATGGTACGTGATCGAAATTACTAAATGCGCGAGTTAGGCAGAAATTGGATAGAATACGTACAATCAATACAGAATTGACACTTCATAGCGGGCGCATGTTTTTCATTGCTAACTTTATTTTATTAGATACAGAGAAGTAAATATTATTTCGTCTATTTTTATGAAAGTATTAATCAAATAGACAATTTATTTATTTCCAACGTATACATAACTTTGATTCAATCAAAACTTTGAGTCGGTGGTACTGTAACCTCTGGAGTGGACAGATTGACTTCCGTTATATCTATATTTTTATATGTAGTTGAAGAGGCGGCTTTTGCCGCTGCACGAATTGGCCGGCTCGACCGGGATAGTACTGCAGCTTAACATCTTGAGGCATCTTGTGCTCCTGCGTTACATTCGATGAGCGGGGTAAACGGACTACTAACCTCCACCTTCCCCCTTCCCTTCCCTCCTGCCTAAATATCCCAGCACCTGCAGCTCCTGTGATGTTGCAGATGTACGTGGGCGTTGGTAATCACTTACGATCAGGTGAGCCGCTTAAGAATTTGCCCTCTTTCCCATAAAAAAATATAACACAGTTGAGTTGTTATATATTATGATAACAATTCTAGAAGCTTTTCAATTTTATATTAATGTCCATGATAGAGACACATCATATTTTTTAAAATAATAATAAAATAAAAAAACCAACCTTTTTCTCTACAATTAATTAGGTGTGAGTTTCTCTGTGTGGTGGGGATGTAAGAAAGTTATCCATTATATTTCATTATGTGTCGTAAAAGTCTGAAGGAATTTCTTGGAAAATTTCATTACCTCCGATGGATGAATAAATACCGGACCGAATTTTGCAAGCAATATGTCCAACTGTAGACCGTTTGCAGGCTGTTAACGAAAATGAAAGAATTTTCATTAATTCTAGAAATTGACAATAAAAGCTAAAAATTCCACGCACGACTGATTGACCCATGACGGGAAGGCGAAGTTGTCTAGGCAATTCGCCACAGTCTCGTCTATTCATCAACGGGATGCACCAGATGAAGGTGGCGTAATGTCTAATGCAGAATTCATCAACTTATTTCCAATTTTTAAACTCTACATAAGTGATTTCACTGCACTTATGTAGCTCGCGAGCTAATGATATAACGGACATGTTCACCAAAGAGTTAACATATCAGTAGATCACTTGATATCAAATTATGTCTTATGCAATACGGTTCGGAACCGTCTAACGATGTACCGGTTTTCAGCGATTCACGAAGAAAAGACTGTTTTTTTTTACCAACAGTGAAACTTCAACTACAATGGAACTCATGTCAGATAAACATTTGTATGAGTGTTCAATTTCTCTGAGTTACTAATATATAAATGAGCTTAAAAGTTACATGTGTGTTTAATATAAATGATTTAAACAGATATACATTTATATATCTCTTTGTAATACAACATATTGAGTAATTTAGTACAACTGAAGTTTTAAAGATTATTGCATTAATTATAACCACAATTCATTACTTCCTTGTAGTGAAAAGTTAAACATATTTAACCCATCTAATATATAATAGTTATAAAGAGATGTTCGACTTAACTATCGAAGTTAAGCTTGATGGTTACAATTAAGAGAGGCCTAAGTGAGATTAAGTGAGTTCTTGCGAAGGTTACACGGGGTCTGGCCTACTTCTCTGAATTGCAGTGTTTCTTTTAATGTCATTATTAAATACTAATTATCAATATTAATATGTGTAAGTAAAGGTTTAAGAACTAACAAACACACCCGTAATATGTTTTTAGGTAACCAATTTAACTGAATTTGCTAAAACACGTGACCTAGAGAACAATTCCATAACTATCTACGATTCTGCTACTGTAGATTTTCAAGACCAGTTGAGATCACCTTGTTTTATACCTTCTGTTTAAATTTTAAATAAATTTGACATCTGTCAGTTTTAATATTGTCTGTCTTAATTTAGAAATATTTTAAATTTTAGCGATTGTAAAGTTAACTTACTGTATTTATTTTAATATAATAAAAAATCACAATAAGCTATCAGAGGTCTAAACACTTTTCATCAGTGCTTAGTTGGGACAACGTGTCAGATGGAGAGCCTTTCGCCGTCCTTAGTGTTCATGTCAAATAAACAAATTGTACACATAAGTTTTATTGCTACAAACCTTAGGGGATCGAACTCAAGTCTCCTGGTTTTACGGAAAGATCCCCTTTACTAACACATATATGAAATTGGTGGCCATTAAATAAAACATTTTTTTTTGGTAAAAAAAAAGGATATATAAAAAGAATAAAGAGGGAAAAGTTAAGCCAATACATTTCTTCATTATCATCATCATTTCAGCGCACAAGTCTACTGCTAAACATAGGCCTCCTCCAAAGATTATCAGAAAGCTCGGTCCTGAACCACCTGTATCCGTCGACTTCCCGCAACACTGCGCAGGTGAGGGGTCGGCCCACACTGCGTATGCCTGTACGTGATTTTTTTTTTAACCAATGCAATCAATAAATAAAAATCTTAAAGAATTCCTATTTTACACATTTAAAATTTTTAAATTGTTAATATGACGAAATCAAAACAACCAAAATCAAAACTAACATTATAGATAAGCTAACAGTAAATAGGAAATAAAAAAGATAATAAATGTCGGATATTATGAAATCAGTTAAACCAAACAAGTATTCATTTTGTAATTACCCATACATACCGTATGGAATATACAATTCTTACATTATTATTTTTTTAAGTGACCGAGGCTAAACGATCAGGCGGCTCATCTGTTGCAAAGTGATTACCGTCACCCACCACAGATGTTGCCGGTCTTTAAAGATAAGATAGGATGGGAGTGAGAATGCGAAAGGGCGACGGGAACTGGGCCTCCGGTTACCTCACTCACCGAACGGAACGCAGAAGCACAAGATGAACTCTACTTTAAAGCAGGTATTCTGCGAGGCCGTTGTACCTGGTCGAGCCGGACCGAGCAGTGCCATAAGCGGCCGCTTGGCTCTACCACGTACAAAGACAATTAACAGAATATTATATTATTAATAAATGTTCCAAATTATTATTATACAATAAGAAAGAAAGAAAGAAAGTACTTTATTCATTGCCACAACTCAAGTAACACACAAGTAAACTTAATTAACATAACTAAAAAAAATAAAATAATAATAACATTTCATTGGGTTGCAGCAACAAAACGGTGTCCGACTCAGCATAATGCTGTAGCAATGCTAAACCACAACTACAGCGCTGGTATTCTGTCGGAAACTTTTTTTTCTTTCTTTTTTTTTGTTTTCGTGCGCATTCGTCAGGCTTTTTGTACTACATGAGGAATATATAAATAACAAAAAAAAAAACATAATAATAATAATAATATAATTCCGCAACGTGGACTAACAAATTTTAACCACTATTAACCAAATTGCCATGTAAAAGAAGTGACCTATACCTAATTTTAAAACTAGCCTTAGATTGGTACTCACAATACACAAAGTTTCATTAAATTTGATATACAGAGAATATTATAATAGAAATGAAACGTAAATAACGTAAGCTGAATCGCATAGAGACAAAGCACACTGTCTAGTAAACATCGTATATATGACAAAGCGTGATGCAGGTGCACGGGAATACAAAACATTAATTAGACAACATATTACATGTATTCTGAAAGTGTTATGATTCGGAGGTAAAATTGTATTGTATTTCGCGTTTTCATTCCAAATGTGTGCTTTTTTGAATTTTTAATTCTTTCCTATCAGCGATAGATAACAAAAAACCTGTTAAAGTACTAACTCTGGACTGTCTCTATCTCTCTCTCTCTCTCTCTCTGATATGGAGCTTCATTAGATAGATTTTACGCAAATATGAAATTAAGCTCTGAAAAAGAAAGAGAAGTAGATAGTCGAACAGGAAGTATAACCTAACCAGCGACCGAAAACTACACCTGTTTTAATGACGACGCAACAATCGCTTTCTTCAAACTGCTGGAAAGAAAGACACTCCTACAAACCTAAAAAGCTGTGGAAGCTCAGGGTCCAAGTTGGTGCGTGCTTGTGAGGATACTGTGTAAGTCGTCCGTCGGCGTACAGGTTCTATCTACAAAACCTTTTCAGGAATAAGAGAAGGCCCAGCAGAAGGAATTTGATTTATAATCGGGTATTTATTTTCACTTCTTTTAGTATTTTTAGGAGACTACCTTTTGATTCAGTAGGTAGCTGACGTATCTGACTGTTGAGGTATGGTCCTTGGGTCCGCAACCCAGCCGGAGCCAATATTTGTGCAAACCACAAATTATTAAATTCTGAAATCTGACACTGCATCTGATCGTCACTTGCCAGACGTAAGATAAGCGACGAGCAGAGACGTCTAAATCAGGGATTCCCAAAGAGGTCGACAATTTTAAGTTAAATTTACTCACCAACCGCCAAGTTTTTAAATTGCCATGTATTTTGTAGTAATTTGGCTATGGGGGTTTTAGGTATCAGTTCATTTTTGAAAAGGCTCTAGCCTAAAATAGTTTGGGAATCCCTGGTCTAAATTGTAAGACGATTGGTTTCGCAATCGCCAATTCGCCTGTCAAATGTGGCGATTACGCTAAATCCATGGGTGTGATGAATGACTACCTGACGATGAATATTCCAAATATTATTCGACTGAAAAATTTAAAGCCATTCTAGCAAAAACTTTGTTCTTAAAGCTACAAAGATATTATTAAATTTCTACGAGAGGTCTTATTAGAGCTGGACGTTTTAATTATGCATGGTATTCCTCGTTTTTTTTTAATGTAGTCTTCAGCCTTCCTTAGCTTCTAATGAAATCAGCCCCTAGTTATTACATATATTTACACGTCTAAGCTAGCTAGATTAGATCATAAACTAGCCCAGCGAGCATTATTATCTAGCTCCGAAGTAAAGCCATGCTTATCTTTAACCTAACTAACTTTATTAGGACTTACGATCTAAGAAGGGCTATTTAGATACAGATATTTGAAAACGTCTACACTTTCCTTAGATATTATGAGACGTTATATATTTTGATAACTATGAAGTTAAAGTAATATATCCTATATTCCTGTAGGTGATAGGTGTAGAGGAGACTAAAGAAAAGCATTGAAAATATCATGGCAATATACAAGCAATATTCATTTAGCACTCTATTGAAATTATAATGTTTTTATTTTATTTTAAAAGCCCAGCGAATCATCCTTGGTAGGAATTGGTATTCTTTTGCGTGGATAAAATCTGTAAATTATACTTTCGTTTCAAATATAAGTATTCGCGTAAATACAAGAAATCATTATTTGAGGAGCATTTTTAAATATTTCAAATATCCATTTAAGTTTAATTCGTTCAAACATACATATAAAAATACAAAAAATGTTATACACCTTTTAGTAAAGAACTTTTATTTGAGATAAACAATGTTCTCTTCAAACCCGTTCGGTACTTTAAACTTGACAGACAAACATACATACTATCACATCAAAAAAATTTAGCTTTTCTGGAATCAAAAAAGCTCCTTCTGAAATCTGTCAAATAGCTTTTTAATCCATTCAAACTTACGCACACAGTGCCGGAACCACTAAAATTGTTAATAGCATTTTTAAGTGCTTAATTTACCACCTTCTCGGTGGTGAAGGAAAACGTCGTGAGGAAACCTTCATGTCTGAGAAATAATGAAAGAAATATAATGTCTGAGACATGTGAAGTCCGCCAATCTGCACTGGTGCTACGTGGCTGAATCTTCTAGGCTCCGAAAACCCTCCCTTAAGAAAGAGGCTTAGCCCAGCTGTGGTATTTATATGCTGCTACTTTTATACACGCATTAATATTATTATTATACACACGTTGAAGCTTCATCACATTGACAATTATTACTATTTCTTGTACAGTTTCACAGCACATTTTTTTATATAAGGTTTCGCCTTACGGCATCTTCAGCTTATTCTATTTTTTTTAAAAAATATGTTGTGAAACTAGGACAAGAAATAATAATAATTGTCAAATATTTATTAGTCTAAAATAATAGTATGAATAAAAAGAGCAAATTTACAAGAAAGATATATATTAAGCATACCGTCGAGTCATTTTCAAAGTAGCAACAGTTCTTGTCAGCCTCCCACGCGCTGGAGGGAAATTGCTTTAAATTTAGTACCGCTCTTTAGAGTTTCATTATTCTTATTGAGTAATAAAATATACTTTTCATAATGTTTAGATAAATTATAGTTCAAAATCATTATAGATACATCGATGCAGTATCGTTGTTTATTATGTGTTTTATACTTTTTTAAATGGTAGAGTCGGGAGAGGAAGACCTAGGCGAATATTTCACAATCAAATCAGAGACGTTCTGAAAAAAGGCCAGGTCAAGAGTACTCTAAACCAACGAGTATGCATGCGAAGATTGATGAAAGTGGGAGAAGCGAAAGGCGTATGTCAGGACCGTAGCAAGTGGAAGAAGTATATCTCTGCCTACCCCGTTGGGAACAAGGCCTGAATATAGATATATATACATATATATACTTTTATAAAATTTCATAAATTTAACTTTGACAAAAGTATTTTTTTTAAACCACCACCTTTTTATGTTAAGGTTACTCTGACGGAGAAGAAACAGTAGAACCTCCGTAGGTATCCTTTATATAATTAAGTATTACATTACATTATAATTTTTTTATAATTAAGTATTACATTATTACAATACAACTTCTAGAAAAAGCTTGGGATCGATCAACACATTCCCAATGGTTACAATAATCTGTGTATACCTGTGTACTATAGACCTTTTTATAAAGTCTTTATTTGATACATTTTTTACACACGTATTGACAGCAAGACTTTGCATACTTACTGAGATTCTTTTGTACGAACGTTTACGTTGTCCCACGAACGTGTTGCTGGCTCTATGGATTCTAGTAACTGTCATTACAAGCTTGTGTCTACATCACTAATCTTCTTAAATGTATTTATATGTTTATGTAGATACATTACATTTTCATATAGGTATATTATTATTTTAATTAAATTTATCTCTGAGGCTCTTGAATATGGATCATAAAAGGCTCTAATTGCCCTGTTTTTTTTTTCATTTTTTGGGAAACCTTTAATTGTCTCTGAAATATAATATATTTAGAATCATAAACGTGTTCCCATCTCCAGTGGCAACATAGCTTCGTGCGGTTGTTATCTCTTGATTTATTGCCGTCACACCGCTACACGAGTACCGTGTACTCCTAAGCCGCATTAAGTGAAGTTTATGAGACACTAGATACACCGTTATGAAGTTATAACGACGGTCGTAATTCTCTGGATACTTTCCTTATAGCTTTTGTAATAGCGTGACTATGATTTCTCGCGCGGTCCTGTCTGTTAATATATTCTTGCGATGACAATCCAGAAAGAAACTTCTAGATCTTTTGTAATGATTAGAAACCATTTAAAAATAAAAGCCTGGAAATTTCATGGCAATATCCGGAAGGAAACCATAGTTGCAGTCGCGATCGCGAGTCGCGGAAGTACATTTTACTACAACGAGTCGTGCGAAGATAAAATTCAAAACTTCATGTCTCATGTCATATGCTGTGTGGGTTTTGAGTCTTTTCCCTTAGGTGACTCTGAAGGCACCCACGGAAAGTCAATCAACTATGATTTTTTTTTAATAATATTTTGGCACGATGTAATTTTATGAAATGTGAAATCTTAGTTTAATATACCGGCATAACGTTGTTATGCAAACAAGCCTCTCAATATTCAATTTCTATTAAAATTAGCACTTAGAGAGCTTAGCTTTCGATAAAACGAGGGAAAACGATATTGCACTTTACATTTTGATATTCGATGCCAAGGCATCGTATTCATTCGAACCATTTTGTTAGTCAGGTTCAAAAATACGTGACCAATTTTTAAAGTTAAACGCTTTAAATGAGGTCTAAACATTGTTGACAAATCTAAAATACTGGAGAACTTCTCCCCAAATGTGGTCTGGGCGAGACCTACCTAAGGTCCTCCCTTTTACCTATTTCTGTCGCTTTTACCTATTTCATTAGAGCATGAGTTCCGATTTGAAAGGTATACCGAGCCAGTATAAATAAAGGATGTTGGGAATTCCATCTTAGTTCACAGGGGAGACAACGCATCTACTTACCTAACCGTAACCTACTTCGATTTAAGTTGTTAATATTTGTTTTCATGTTGCCGACGTCCTGGTGTACCGGTTAATTTCGTGCTACATTCAACTTTTAATTATTAATTTTGGTCCGATCTACGTAAATACAAGAAATCTTCATTTATTATTAGTTATTTGGTTTTAATACATAAATGTTTTGCAAATCTTAAAACTATTTAAAAATGTACCGAATCGATTACAATAACTACGCCAAGCACAACAGCTGTTTTGTGGCCGCCATCTTTGATCGAGGTGTTTTAAACTACCAAGAAGTTAGTGCCATAGATTAAAAACTCTATTCATAAATCACTGTCTACAGGTCTCATATGCTATGCCACAAATATTTCACAAAAATTCAGTGTGTCGCATTTAAAATCATACTGTGTTATTTTTCACATCCTTGACACGATTTCGTCCTTAAAATATAAATAGAACACCCTATGATTTTGTCGTGGAACGAAGTCGCATGCAATTTTTTTATAATTGTTTTTGTGGCATGATAAAACCCCATTCGGAAATGAATTCCCGAGCTCGTTTAGTTTTTCTTAAACCGCCCATAAGGTGTGTATTCTTTTTTTTTTAATTTTATTAGAGTAACAAACGAGCTACTAATCCAAGAAGACCGACGACATCGCATCACAGCAGCCTCCTGGCCTAGGCCTGACCTTTACCGAACAGTGGGAGATTTATAGCTCACTATTTTACTATACCAAATTTAAAAATCCTTTTTGGTAATAAAACAATTTTGTAAATGATATCTCACAATCGGTTTACGGTATACATAATGCAGCCGGATGCCATAACGCGCTGAAAATCGTTTTAATTGGACACTTGAAACATCACGGACTCATTCGTTACATAAGGTATCTGCGGAAAAATACGAGTGGAATTTGCTACAACTCATTTGTATCTCGTTTCGTGAAGAGCCTCGATACCCTAGCGGTCAAGGCGCTCACTTTAGTTTCGCAGCGCTCTAGTGCGACCTAGGTTCGATATTCGGAGCTGGCACCTCTAAATTAGCAATTTTAAGTGCTGTATTTATCATGTGCTCGGCGGTGAAGAAAAACATCATGAGGAAACCTCAAGTGTGATAAGTATGTGAAGCCCGCCAACCCAACTGGAGCATGGCGGGATCTTTCCAGCTCCAAAATCCACTCAAATACTTGAGAAGGAGTTCTTGGCCCAGCAGTAGGAATTGACAGGCTATGATGCTACTTTACTTGACTTTTACAGATTTCAAAAAAATATTTTGATCTATTTTTTCAAAATAGACATTTTGAATCTCGTGATATTTAAGTTTTGCTGAGCATTCATTCACTTCATTGCTACTATTTTCCACTCAATCTACTGCTGGACATGCTCCTGCCCCAGCTCGTCTTGTGTGTGTAATTTTTTTTTTATTTTTTGTTTTACGCGGGGGAAATGTGCTTACTATACCCACCAATCACCAAAGTCTGGGTGAAGTGACTAGTTATGCCGTGATCACCATTCAAGATGTTGAACTGACTAAAATCACCACATTAGATACGCTTTGGGCCCGGTGACCTTGACAGATTCGGAGGTAGAGGCTCTGCGGCCCTTCTGCTCGCGAAGGTTATTGTTTTTTGTCAATATAATATTCTATATACGTGGTACAGCCCAGCGGTGACTTTTACTGTTGTTAGATTAATCCGGCACGACCGGAGAATCACGGTCACGTAGAATACCGGCGTGAGATACAGGCATCTTGTGCATCTGAGTTTCGTTCGTCGAGTGAGGTATCCGTAGGTTACATCCCTTCCCCTCAAGGGAGGCAATGTACCAGCATCTCCACCGCTGTAGTAGTTGTACGTGGGCGTCGATAATCACTAACGATCCGGTGATCTGTATGTTCGTTTTCACCCTTTACCATAAATAAAAAAGTTATAGAATGCCAGGAGCTTCATTTTTAAAAGTCTATAAGTTTACTGCTTAGCTCTTACCTTTTCAAGAAAGCAACGATCAAAGCCTTACATTAATATCATGGGTGTATTTCCCATTGTCATCATGCTGGAAAGATCAAATGCAATGAATATCTGAAAAGATATAACTACATTATCTCTTTACGTAAACTTCCAAAGAAACAGGTGTAAATCTCCGAGAGATTTTCATAAACAGATATAGATTTCTCCAAAGCTTTCTCAATACACAAATGAAATATTTATTATCCTCTCATCCGTATCCTATCTTATACTTCCTTTTCATCTTTATCCTTTCACCATTGTCGTATAATACAACAAAGACTTTTATCATATCATATTTCATCTATGGTAAAAAAAAGGTAGTATAATGGCATCTTGAGCCTCTGTTCTGTTCATCGACATCTTTTTTCTTTGAAAATATAAATTGGAGGCTCAGCGGAAACTGACTACTCTGTCATATGTACTTTATGCATTCACACCCAGGGCCATACAGCAGTCAGATGACTAAGACTTCGGCACTGACCAAAACTACCAGCCCATTTAATGCATAGCAAACTTCGATATTAATGTGACGCCGACATAGAGCTCCGACATAAGTCGGAGCTTTCTTGTGACCGTAATTGCCAAGCAGTGAACTTAATCTCTGTCCACCTTATGACATCACTCTCCGACGACGACCTGAGATACGTAACTCCCGAACAAACAGTGTATTTGCACAACGTCAATTCAACTATTTGGATCATTTGTTATATAAGAACATTAATAACAGACAAAAAATGATGGACGGCAATAACTATGAATTTTGAAAAAAACTTTACACTATCTTGAGTAGCATAAATTTCGAAACCACTGAAAAACTAATACGTTAGTATTTCTATGTAATAAAACTCATAAATGTCCCACATCATACACGCACACGCGCACACAGACACACGAACCGAAATTTACCAGCGTATATTGTAGTGTTTGTTATTCTTATATACCTTTTTGTTAATAATATACCAGCTACCCGTTTTGTATGTTTATATTGTACAAATAGGAAGAGACTTACCCCCAAGTCACAGGATATCCTAGTTTGGTGGTCCAGGGTAATTTTAAGAAAAATTTTACCTTTTTTATTTTGGAAGAAATAAAGATTATTGTTGTTGTTAAGAAAAGATAAAAGATGCTCCTGGTAACAAATCTGAATATACTGGGGATTATGGACATTGTCAAAATAAGGCAAGGCAAGACTAGGCAAGTGGGGACAGGTTTATGTGTAGCAGTAGAATGGGTGGATGGATGGACGAATGAATTAATATACTTCAATTGTACACCACAAAACAATAGTACGTATACAGTTAACATTAAAAGAGCAAGTCAATTAGAAGGTACTATTTGGCAGCCTTATCGCTGCATAACGATCTCTTCCGGGCGTAACAACCAAAGGCGTAAAGCGACAATATAATATAAATATACATACTATACAACTAAAGCTAACACATACAATAAAATAACTAAATAACACAAATGTATTAATAAATAAATTCAAAAACAGTAAATATATTTTAAACAAAATTATAGTAATTATTAGTCCTATCACATTAAAACAAAATATCAAAGTAACATTCTTGCAGTGCTAGTAGATTCAAACAATTTGTGGTAAATTCGCTCATATTTTACAGACTTATTTTGGCAGACACGATTACCTCAAATAACGAATGAGTCCACAATTTTTCAAGAGCCCAATTAAAACGATTTTCAGCGCGTTATTGCTTCCGACTGCAAATCTATTGAAACCACACACCAATTACTGGGAGATTTCAGTTAAAGTAAAACCCGGAATCAAATTAATATTACTTTTCACTGGTAAATAGCTTGACCATTAATCTTTTTGAGGTTTCATAGGTTATATCTATTAAATCTCTGCAGCTATTGAATAGTTTATTGCTGGAATTAGATTGAAGGCTGTATTTATTTAGTAAGTTATATCCGCGACACTTTTACAGCACAACGTTAGAGATCAGATGGCGGTCGTAGAGGTCTATAAATTACATGCCCGCCACAGTGAGGAACAAACACAATCCAAGAGCAAAGCTAGGCAGGGTGATCTCCGATTGGAGCGATGCCAAGTTTTAGAGATTCAACATCTCCGTACAGGCATAGCGTTACCCTTAAAATGTATTCATTTCACTTTGACTCCTTCTTACCGGAATGTAACCATAGAAATAACCGACCGTTTGCAATTATATTGAGTAGCAATTACTTCACACCTTTAATTCGGGCAGTAAAAAGTAAAGATGTCAGTTTAAAAATTAACTTTGCATTTCAATGTCTTGTTTAATGTGTAAGAAAGATGGATGGTGATGAATCGATATTGAGTGTTATAGGTTACATATCGTGCTTGTTGTCTTCCTTCTACTCCTTCAGGATTAACCTTAATTACTGTCAAGAAAAAACTTAGGCTTCTAGGATTATTCTGAAATGGAAAAGTGTCTAAGATAAAATCGAAGTACTGTAAAATGTATGGTATTAAGAACGCAAGCTCACTTCAAATGGCTTTCAATGCTTGGATCGACCATCAAGGTTTAGGACTATTGGGATACACTGTGAGCGTGTCTCTGGTTGAATTGGATTTGGATGTTGATGTTTTGTATAATCTGTTAATTTTTGTATTAGATCTCAAAATACTCTGAAAAGTAGTCACTTAGAAGGGCAGATTATTTAAATTTCTAACTACCATATACATTATTTACTATACGTTTATTTATGTAAGTATATATTATTATATAATGTATTAGTAAATAAACTATATTATCTTAAAAACAATATTGTAATAATTTGTACTAACATAGCAAAACAAGACGTCACCATGTTCAAGTAGAAAATAAAATTATAACGTTCTTGCAGAGCGAATAATTTGTAGTAAATTCACTCATAATTTACAAAGTTATTTTCTTAGACACAATTAACTCAAATTGGAATGCACTGGGTGTATTCGGTGGAATTGAATATGTTACATTGGATTTTGATGTCTTGCGCGATCTGAATTTTTTTTTTATTGTATCTCACGGTACCAGAAACAATGGCCACTTGGAAGTGGGTATTATTTAAATTTCAAAAATCACTCGGAACCACATAACTTTTAGCAATACTACGGTGCTAATGTTCTTATCCATATTTAAGGTTAAAGCTGTGAATAAAGTTGTGCTGAAACTATTATTACTATTATATGGTAGAGTCGAGAGAGGAAGACCTAGGCGAACATTTCACGATCAAATCGGAGACGTTCTGGAAAAAGGCCAGATCAAGAGTACTCTAAACCAACGAGCGTGCATGCGAAGATTGATGAAAGTGAAAGTAGCGAAAGACGTACGTCAGGACCGTGGCAAGTGAAAGGAGATTATCTCTGCCTACCCCGTTGGGAACAAGGCGTGAATATATGTATGTATTATTGACGAGCACAGCGCGTTTAATTTTTGACACTCGAAACGTCAGGTGCATAGACGTGTAAATACAAAAACTCGTTATAACTGGAGTCGTTAAAAAAAATATAAAAAGCATGCTCTCACGACCGTATGCCCTGAGTTGGATTAGCATATGCGCTATAACTTTTTGGTTAATTGGATTTGCTAAAACATAGGAGGGACCTGTTTCTGAAGAAAACAATGCCTTAACTATCGGAGTAGTCTCTGATACTATAGATTTTCAGGAGTAGTTGAGATCACTTAGATAGATAGATAGATAGATAGATAGAATACGCTTCATTGCACACCAAAAACAGTAAAAAAATAATACAAAAATGTAATTAAACATGTACATATAAATATAAAAGAACTGTCTAATTTAACGAAGTTACAATGATAGACAGTGGGTCTTGACAAGATTTTTAAAAACTGATAAGGATTGTGGAGAGTGGGACTCCGGCTACCTCACTCACCGAACGAAACCTCGACTTCACGCCGGTATTCTGCGAGGCCACTGCTTGGCTCTACCACATAAAAAAAAATCAGCACTTTATTAATTTTCATTTCATTTTAAAAGTTACTTATTTACATTCCATTTGGTTTCAAATGACACAGACACTGAAAATTTGTACGCTTACCATGAAACAGATTGTGGACATTCGTTTCGAAATATAAATGTTGCATTGTTTTTTTTTTTTTTAATTTTCCAAAAAAAATTACGTGTTAAGTCGAGATAAATGTTTTAATATGTGTAATTTAATTTACTCAGTAGTGACTATGAGAAAATAAACACGAAGCTAACTAACACATTAAAGAAACACTACGGAGATTTTCTGTCTCAACGTATTAACGAGGATATTTACACAGTGTTAAAGCGTGACTTTAGAAGACACAATAAAAAAAAAAGAATAAGTATTCGTTTAGAGCCGTGGGAGCCCAGTGATCTAGGCGCTCACTTTGGTTTCATAGAGCGCGAGTGACCAGGGTTCGATCCCCGGTGCCGGTACCACTAAAATTGTTATTAACAATTTTAAGTGCTGTATTTACCACGTGCTCAACGGTGAAGGAAAACATCGTGAGGAAACCAGCATGTCCGAGAAATAATAAAAATATTATTTCGAGGATATGTGAAGTTCGAGAACCCGCACTGGAGCAGCGTGGCGGGCCCTTCCCGGCTCCTAAACCCTCTCTGATACCAGTATTTGAGAAGGAGGCCTTTGCCCAGCAGTGGGTACTTACAGGCTGTTACTTTACTTTCTTACCATAAAACTCCGCTGTTCAAATTTTCCAGACGCCACAGTCTATGTTGGGATTGATATGATTAATACTATAAAACGGATCTTTGTGAACGTCTGTTCAAACAACGTAACAAGGGTTCGTTATTTATTTTGTTGTTTCAGCACCAATTTGTTTGTGGGAAGTGATGTTTCGGGCGAAGGCTTCATGATCCGAAATACGCATTTATCGGATACGAAAAAATTACTCTCGTTTGTACTGGTTTTTGTTGGCACTTTCATACAAAGGTCGTATGCCCAGCTGTGGACTTTTAGTAATTTAAACAATATTGCAAAGTACTATTAAAAATCTTAGTTCTAAGGCATCTCTCGGAAATAAAGAAAGATAAAACATAGAATTTCAAAGTGGAAATATTTAACGATTCCCTTATACTTTACATGATCCAAATACGGAAACTCCAATTCGCACAGGAGCAGCGTGACGGGCCCTTCCCAGCTCCATTACCCTGTCAAATATTTGAGAAGGAGGCCTTTACCCAGCAGTGGGCATTTAAAGGCTGCTAAATCATGTGGGACGCTACTTGTGGAGATAAATTGGGGGCGTCTCATACCAGGAGTACATAACCAGTGCAATGACATAAGAGGCAGTTGAATTAGATAAGTGGCTTCAAAACGAGTCTCTGTAGGATAATTTTAGGTTAAAAGGTTAAGGGTAAGGTTGTGAAATTTACCGTAGAGAATATCGGTCCGTGTGGTCCACATGCGATGTAATACCTAAAGGAATTGTGAGTTATTCCTTTCTCGCACAGAGTTAAAATTTAACACATGTTAGCGTGGAAATGCTACCAGCGTTCCACGCGTACGCATGCCATGATAATTGTAATATTAAAATTCTTGTCCTTGTATTTTGTAAATCAAATATAAAGGTATATTTGAACACACGATTAACGTGAACACAGTTTTTTGTACAGATTATTCTGATGACGTATATTCGTAAAGCATATTAACGAAACTTTATAATTTTCTGCTTCTGTATCTCTTGCTCTATATAAATATGATCGTGAAATGTTCGCCTAGGTCTTCCTCTCCCGACTCTACCATTTACACTCGCCTCATATATTTGTCTCGTCAACATACTTTCATTCATCCTCTCCACATGTCCAAACCAGCTCAGAATCTCTTTCTCAATTCGTGTCACTACATCGATTTCACGCCGCAACGCTCTCTGATCACATTATTTCGAACCCTGTCAGTTATCTTCACATCAATCATGCTTCTCAACGCTCTCATTTCTACTGCATTTATCCTGCTTTCATGCCTCTTCTACCATACCCAGGTCTCACTTACATATGTTAGTGTTGGTACCAATACCCCTTTATGCACAGCCAAACGAGCTTTGTGAGATATCGTCTGGCTGTTCATAAATGTATGCAATGCCCCATTCACCATATTACCTGCCATCGCTCTCCTTTCAATGTCACATTCTTACCTTCCATCTCTCGTAAACATTGTTCCCAAGTAAACAACTTGCTCTTAACTATCTTTCCTAATTATATTAATATAATATAAATATTACATTATTTATATATTAAGCGAGTAATTCAAGCGAGTAGAATTTTCATTTTCTGTCACATGTACTCAGTAACGCGGGCCTTAATATTTTGATAACTTTACCTAATGAAAACAACATATAATTATGCCAAAATCAACTAAAACTAACCATTGATTTCTGTCTTTGAGAACTCTACTGAACGTCGAACCAATAGCTCTATCAGCCCTGTCATGTTCACATTGAAGCAATCCAAGTAGCCTCAGTGCTTTAATTATCGGATATTTCCTTTCATGAAATTCAATTTTCCTTTTTATTTCATTGCTTTATTCCATTACTATGTTTGCAAAGATTCTATTAGCATTTAATTGTTAATCATTAAACCATTATCATTTCATTGAGTTTTGAATCTACACAAGTATTGTTTTAATGGTATTGTAATGGTAGAGCCGGGAGAGGAAGACCTAGGCGAACATTTCACGATCAAATCGGAGACGTTCTGAAAAAAAGCCAGGTCCAACGAGTATGCATGAAAAGATTGATGAAAGTGGGAGAAGCGAAAGACGTATGTCAGGACCGTAGCAAATGGAAGAAGATTGTCTCTGCCTACCCCATTGTTTTGATATCAAAACTTTTATATATATATATATATATATATATATATATATATATATATTTAGATATATATATTTATATATATATATTTATATATATATATATATATATTTATATATATATATATATTTATATATATATATATTTATATATATATATATATATTTATATATATATATTTATATATATATATTTATATATATATATTTATATATATATATTTATATATATATATTTATATATATATATATATATATATATATAGATTGTATAATACTGTCATCGTGGTGACGTCTTATAATGCCGAATTGCCCATATTTTTGATTGAAATGTACAAAATTGTTTACAAATAGGATTAGACCCTTATAGAAATATACAGTCTAGCTGCTCGACAATTCGAAAATTGTAGAGCGATGATATCTGCGACGGAAGAAGATACTTCTGGAATTTTAATGATGGTTTTAGGTGAAAATGACACAACTAAAATGAACTTTTCAGACTATCATAAGTCCACTGCTGAATATAGGCGTCCACTAAAGATCGTCACAAAGCTCGATCCTAAGCCACCGGCATCCGTCGCCTTCCCGCTGTTCAGGTCGTACCACATTGCGCTTGGCTGTATGTAGATGCCACTCGAGAACCTTTCTTCCCCATCGGTTGCTACGAATATCTCTCTATCGCGCAGAGAAACTCCGAGCATAGCCATTTCCCTAGCCACTGAGCAACTTGAAGCTTCCTCATATGTCCTGCAGTGAAAGACCTCATCTCGGTTCCGTAAGGCATCACTGGCAATAGGCACTAGATGTATACTTTGCTGTTCAGGTTTTTGGTTTATTATTACAACATGTCAGTAGACAACTTTTGATATTCCCAACTTCGTCATTCAATTAATGCGTCTCTTTTATTTGATTATCATAATAAAACAGGTTACGTAAGCGGATCATAATAATGTAATTCTTATTCTAAAGAAACCTTACAGAATAATATCACAAAACCTTAATCATTTTTAAGTTACCTTTTGGAATCGTTACTTAAATAACATTGGTCGGAAACTAAGTTTTGTCTAACTGTTATTAGCTTTAATGATAAATCTAACTACTGGTATAACTTGCAATATTTATAAAGAGCCGTGGTAGCCTAATGGTCCGGACGCTCACTTTAGTACCATAGAGCGCAAGTGACCTGTGTTCGATCCCCGGTTCAATGCCAGCACCTCAAAATTGTATAGGAATTTTAAGTGCTATATTTACCACTTGCTTGGCGGTGAAGGAAACCTGCGTATCAGAGAAATAATAAAAATTATATTAATATAATATAAATATAATATTATTTATATATATATATAGATTGTATAATACTGTCATCGTGGTGACGTCTTATAGTGCCGAATTGCCCATATTTTTGATTGAAATGTACAAAATTGTTTACAAATAGGATTAGACCCTTATAGAAATATACAGTCTAGCTGCTCGACAATTCGAAAATTGTAGAGCGATGATATCTGCGACGGAAGAAGATACTTCTGGAATTTTAATGATGGTTTTAGGTGAAAATGACACAACTAAAATGAACTTTTCAGACTATCATAAGTCCACTGCTGAATATAGGCGTCCACTAAAGATCGTCACAAAGCTCGATCCTAAGCCACCGGCATCCGTCGCCTTCCCGCTGTTCAGGTCGTACCACATTGCGCTTGGCTGTATGTAGATGCCACTCGAGAACCTTTCTTCCCCATCGGTTGCTACGAATATCTCTCTATCGCGCAGAGAAACTCCGAGCATAGCCATTTCCCTAGCCACTGAGCAACTTGAAGCTTCCTCATATGTCCTGCAGTGAAAGACCTCATCTCGGTTCCGTAAGGCATCACTGGCAATAGGCACTAGATGTATACTTTGCTGTTCAGGTTTTTTGGTTTATTATTATTATTAAGTACCCCGACGCTCAAAAGTTTCCTGTTCCAAGCGCTACTTCGATAGTAAGCTCGTTATCTCGGCGAGTTTTTGTATGTTTCTGAAAGTTTGGTCTGTGGCAATTAACGATATAACGTAAATATTCAAACAAAAATTGTTTTGATCAATAGAGTAGAAATGCTGAGGGTGGCAAGGCCTTCGTTAAATAGCAGAATGACTGAAAGCTATACAAGAAATTAAATTTGCACTCTGCAAATGTTCCCCTGCAGGGCGAAGGCCTACGCCATGGGCCTTTTTAGCTTTTTTGAGCTTCGAAGAGGTAACAGACGGACCACACGTGTCTTCGAATTTTTTATTATAATTTCTCAGGATACCTCACGGTGCATTTCTTCACAATCGAGCACGTGGTAAATTTTTATTTCTTCTACTTCTAATTAACAACGCTAGTTATGTTAATTTTTTTATGGGTCTTCTTATATGAGACGGTCAACGGGTGTAGGTTCAAGAGAACAATGCTCAGTGGTTATACGTGGAAGAGCCAAATGATGGCTTTGCTGGTAGTACCACGGCCTCGTAGAATACCGGCGCGAAGTAGAAGCATCTTATGCCTCTGCTTTTGATTCGGTTAGTGAGGTAACCGGATGACCGCTTCCCCCTTTCCCCCTCTGCATCCTCCGTCCGGTCTCCCGAATATCCTTCAAGGCCGGCTACGCACCTGCAGCTTTTCTGATGTTGCAGATGTACATGGGTAATCCTTTACCATCAGGACCATGATCATGAGCCGCTTGCTCGTTTGAATTCTAGTTTAAAATATATTTTAAACTTTAAGAAATGTCATTAGTACAATAGATTAAAGCCGGCCAATCCACACTGGAGCAGCGTGGCGGACCCTTTCCGGCCTCTAAACCCTCTCTGATAGTAGTATTTGAAAAGTAGTATTTGCCCAGCAGTGGGTACTTACAGGCTGCTACTTTACTTTACTTTACAAAAGTTTAGTAAAAAAACTTACTCATACCCATCAATTGATTTAATTTTTTGATTGGTTGGATTGGTGAAAATTGTAAAAGTGTTAAATAAGATTTTAATCTTTTAAGATACAAAAGTTGAAAAAGCAATCTTAGTTAGTTTATTAACAGGGCGGCGGCGAGCGACGACTAAAAGTTCAATACAAAAGAAAGTCACAAAAGTTTTTGTTCAAAAGAGGCCTAATAAATCCTTAGCTCAGTATAGGGTATTAGCGATCTGTTCATACTATTCTGTATTTTGTCTTTTTAATTCTATAAATAGTGAAGTGTTTCTCGTGGCCACGATAGTAGAGTGATTCGATTCCCTGCGCGGAGGGAATCGAACTAATCAGATATTCGAAACTTACATATTTTTTTAAAGAATACTAGCAATGCTATTTTAGTAACATTACTAATATTCCTGTTAACCCTCCAACTAAGCATTACAGCTTGAGTAGTGGTTCAAGAGAATAGTCTAATGGTGCGCTCGAACTAACGAAGTCATGTTTAGTAGTTCGTACCCTTACCCATTAGGCTATCAGCGTGATGACCTAATTTGATCATTGGCTTGAACACTAAAGGCTCGCGACTGGTACATCACCTGTCATCTTGTTCCTATCACCCCAAAAGTGAATTAGACCGTCTAAATATAGACCTCTGTCCAACCCGGAAATGAGTATACGGTCGTGTAGAGCTTATCTGTTTGTGGTATTTAATATTTTTTTTTTTAATTAGAAATGAAACGCCATGTGGTCCTGGTGTAAGAATGTGCCACAATTATGCCACACGCTTTCCTCCCGTGGGTGTCGTGCGAGACGTCTAAGAGAAAAGCTCTGAACATAACTATGACTACCGATAGATAAGGGGATAGGCATCTCAAAAAATACCAGACTAAAATGAAGCAGACCGATGACGGGGAGAAGCGTCTACAGTGCGAGGTCTCTGGTGCTGTGATCGCCAATATACTCGCTGAGTGTGGCGATAATGGCAAATCCAGGATAGGCTTATGTCCTGCAGTGGACTATAAAGGCTGTAAAGGTAAAGGTGTCCTGAAGATAAAGCCAAGCCTGACGGGTTCAAATCCATGGAGATATTATTTCATCATCATAATAATTTCAGCCTATCAGAAGTCCACTGCTGAACATAGGCCTCCCCCAAAGATTGCCACTGACCCACCTGCATCCATCGACTTCCCGCAACACTGCGCAGGTCGTCACTACATCTTGTGGGGGTTCGTCCTACAATGCGATTATTTATTTATTCTTTATTGTGTACACCAAAAAGATTACAAAAGGCGGACTTAATGCCTTTTGGCATTCTCTAACAGTCAACCCAGGGCGTGAAGAAATGTGGTGATAGGTCCAATTTAAAATAATATAAATATCAAAAGGCCAATTGAGAAATATACTACATAATTAAAACGTATCGCTTATGATAATATGTTAGAGCACATGTCATCATCATCATCATCATTTCAGCCTATCACAAGTCCACTGCTGAACATAGGCCTCCCAAAGATTGCCACGAAGCACGGTCCTGAGCCACCTGCATCCATCGACTTCCCGCAACACTGCGCAGGTCGTCACTCGCATCTTGTGGGGGGTCGTCCTACACTGCGTTTGCCCGTACGTGGCTGCCACTCGAGAACCTCGAGAGCACATGTGCCTTGATGTAAATACGAAGGAAACTTTCGACTAGTGAAATTACTTCATAAATATTAAATATTTATTCAAAGATCACTATGGGATAGCAAGGATATATTTGATCGCACGTCGAATACGCAACGGAAGAAATATCTCTTAACACATTCTTTTTCACATACGTCAAGTATTTCAGTATACTTGTAAAACTCATACGTACGAGTATATTGTGCTTTTTTTGTTTGAAAACCAGAGTACCAGTATTGACGCAGAAAGTGCTAAAATAAGAGAAAGAAATAAAACAGAACATGGATAACCATTTCGATAAATGTTTTGTTTTATATTTGTGTATTACTCTAGTTACCTGTTACCCTACCTGTTACTGTTACTCCAGTAACATCTTTTCAATAATATCATTAAAGATGAAGATAATAATTTCGTTCTGGACGACTATGTCTGTTTAGGAAAATTAAATTTAATATTATCTTTTCTTCGCCGTAAGAAAATTGAGATTCTTATTTTCCTACAATCTATTACCGTTTCGTAATAAGGTTCTATTGACAGAGAAGAAACTCCGTAAGCTATTTTTTTTCACATTTTAAACATAATTTCAATTCATTCAATGTCATAAAAATAAAACGTATAGTCTTTAGTTAACTGAACGACGATTATAATAATATACTGGTCACCGAAATGAAAGCACAAGCTCGAGCAGACCAGCCTCCTCATGTAACATCTGTTCAAAAGTATGATGCATGAATCTGAAGTATCAAAAGGTAATGTGAAACACACAATACACTAGAAAACCTATACACGGTATGTTGCCACACATCGATTTTAACTAGTATTGGAAAGAGAGATCTCACGTTTCAGCAAACATATACGCTTGCGGCTGCACTATAGTGCGTTGTAAAGCGACTGCCAACGAAACTAATAAGCGTTATATGTTCAATAGTGGGCTCCTTCCAAATGATTGTCCTGCTACCAAGCCATTGCAATTTTCAAGGCTTTTCCCTTAGGCGTCTCTTACTTAACCCACGGAAAGAAGCAAGCAGATTCTTACGCCGATACCACACTGTTATAGAATGGTCTTATCAGGAAATTATGTCCACAGTTACGCGTCTGGGGTTGCTCAGCACAGTGCCGGTATTCTTGCACTAGCAATGCAAATTCACATGGCTCTGTCACAACAAATGCCCACCGCTGGGAAAAGGCCTCCTTCTCAAATATCCGAGAGGGTGTAGGAGCCGGGAATGGCCCGCCACGCTGCTCCATTGCGTGATGGCGGGCTTCACATATCCACGAAATAATATTTTTTTTATTATTTCCCAGATATTCAGGTTTCCTCACGACGTTTTCCTTCACCGCCGATCACGTGCTAAATACATCATTTAAAATTGCTACTAACAAATTTTAGTGGTGCCGGCACCGCGGATCGAACCCTGGTCACTCGCGCTCTATGATACTAAAACGAGCGCCCACTTGACCACTAGGCTGGCACTTAACAGCATCTAATTTGCTGTCCTGTGTTGATGCGATCGACACTTGGAAATTTTAGAGACGGCGCTGCAAACTGCACAAAATTATCCCCTTTAATAATAATAATATTTGTATATTGTTTATGGTAAGCAGTGGATTGTCAATTTAAATCTCCTTTGTTTAGTATGAAGCATGAAATGTATAAAACACTGCTTAGTTTAAATAGTGTTTAAATGTTTTGGTATTGAAAGCAATAGATCACAACTACAAAGTAACCTACGTAGGTCCTTAAAAGGACTTGAACTTGATTTAAATGGCAATGGTGACAAGTATAAAAGTAAAAAATAAGTAAGTTAAAGTAAAATAACAGCTTTGACAGTGTATGCTGCCGGGCAAAGGCCTTCTTCTCCTGGAACACACGCTGCGCCTGTGCGGGTTGGCGGGCTTCGCATATCCTCGAAATTTTTTTTTTTATAATTACTCAGACATGCACATATCACTTCAGGTAAATACAGCACTTAAAATTGCTATTAACAATTTCAGTGTTGTCGGCACCGGGGATCCAGCCCGGGTCACTCGCTCTCTATGATACTAAAGTAAGGGACACTTAATTTAGTATCATAGAGCTCGTGTTCTAAATAAAAAAATAAAAATTAAGTTAGTGTATTAAATATTTAATGATTTTTTTGTATTTACGCGAGCACTACACATTCGAAATTAAACTATTATTTATGGATTTTATCAAAATTAATAATTAAAATCTGAAGGTAGCCCGAGTCAAGTATAGTCATGAGGACGTCTGTCCGTGCTGTAAAGCACTCGATACCACGGGAATATAAAAAGAAAACGATAAAATCCATAAATAATAGTTTCATTTACAAATATTAAACATTTACTTACGTTATTTATTTTCATCTCTACATCTGCCTAAGTAAATCGCATTACACCAATGACAAAAACGTAATATAAAGACAAATAAAAAGCAAGACGAATAAAATATTCAAGGCAAATTAAAACGGCTCTCTTTTTCCTTATTTCACTTTTTTATTTACGAAAATTTCTTTCATGTCACATCAAATGAGACATAGATCTGCCAGACGGAGTTACAACATTACCTCTCTTAAGAATGTCTGTCTATTTCTTACTTTGATATAAAATATCACTTTGGTATATATTAGAAAATATATAATCAATTTTTTTTTACCACTGTAAATGGACGCGGTTGGGCAAAGTTCTGCTTTCAAATATTTGTGAGAGCTTTTGGAGCTCGAAGTAAGTGGTACTTGGAGAATAAATATTTTATTTATTGTTTCTTCCCCAATATGCAGGTTTCCTCACGATGTTTTCCTTCAGCGACCAGCACGTGATACACGTTCACGAAATATTTTATTTATTGTTTCTTCCCCAATATGCAGGTTTCCTCACGATGTTTTCCTTCAGCGACCAGCAAGTGATGAAGTCAGTACCTCAAGTTGGTAAACACTGTGTGAGCTTAGTGCTCATAACTTTTTTAGGTATAGAAAAGTGGGCAAACGTTCAAGCTGCTCACCTGATGATATGTGATTAACCACATACAACGTGGTAGAGCCAAGCTTACAACATGGTAGAGCCAAGCTGTTGCTTTTGCTGCTACTTGATTGGGTGGGCTTGACCGGGCTAATATCACGACCTCGCAGAATATCGGTGTGATGTAGAGGCATCTTGTGCTACTGCGTTTCGTTCGGTGATTGAGGTAACCGGAGGCCCACTCTTTCTCCTCCTTACCCCATCCTCATCCTTCCTCTCAACTCCCAAATATCCTTAAAGGTCAGCAACGCACCTGTAGCCCTTCTGGTGTTGCAGATGTATGTGGGCGACGGTAACCACTTACCGTCAGGTGAGCTGCTTGCACGTTTGCCGCCATAACATAAAAAAAAATCACGCCCACGCACATCCGCAACAGCATAAGCGCAGCAGGTACGTTGCCGGTGTTTGTGAAAGGAATAGTCACTTTCACTAAGTCGTAACTATTCGGAAATAGTCAGTTTCCACAAAGACGAAGTGTCTTTGTGGAAACCGACGATTTCCGAAAAAGAAAATTCCGAGGGTAACTCACTGTGATGAATTTCTAACCATCTAGATGGTGTCGGTGGATGGAACTTAACGGCTGGGATCGTTCCGAACAGTTCCGAAGATAATTAATAATTTTATGCGTAAATTGTGTAGACAAATTGTATCTGATTATAGCCGAAACAATTTTCTGTTATAGCAACTTTTATAACACAAAAAGCTTTTTAATTAAACTATTTTCATCACATAAAAATATATATAACAAAGCTTGATGAGGAAACGTTTGTTCAATCCCATTGTGGCTCACCCTAATCCGAAGCCAAGCCGTCTCTGGCCTTACGTTTAAAGTTTTATCCCTCTCATTGAACAGATCTAGGTTAAGTCGACTATTTATTAAAATGACAAAATAGGTTATAACTTATTAAAACGAACACTTATTACTTTCGTCTAAAATACTTTATACAGACAACATGTAATGTATTCTAATACAGATGTGTGTTTAGAATTACCGATTACAAAATATTTGCATCGTTCAAAATTTATAAAATGTGGAAGATTTTTATTTTTTTTTTTTATGAAAAATAGGCTTGCGTTTGACCTCAATCTTTCCCGATGGAAAGCGAAGATGAGGCCTAAGATGGTACACGCTTGCCTAGATGTCTGTTCACTTTGGCCTTGAAGATATCAAGATTTTATCAATTCATACGAATTGTATTAATACGAATTCAATACATTGTATTAATTTTAAACAATGACTTGTTTAAAATTAATACAATGATTCCATCCAAAGGTGAAAGACACCGTTTTGCCTTTGTCTTGATATTTTTCATTTTGTGGTATATATATAAATGATAAGCGAGCGGTACTATTTTCTAAACGTGGTAGAGCCAAGCGGCAGCTTTTGCTGCTGCTCGACCGGATTAGTACCACGACCTCGCAGAATACTGGCGTGAAGTAGTAGCATCTAGTGTTTCTGCGTTTCGTTTGGCGAGCGAGGTAACCGGAGGCCCACTTCCTCTCCCCATCCCTCTGTCCTCCTCCTTCCCGTCTCTGATGTGGCAGATGTACGTGGGCGACGTTGATCACTTACCATCAGGTGAACCGCTTGCTCGTTTGCCGCCATTCCCATAAAAAAAAAATCTTACCTCCAAATCAGAAGAGAAAAGTATTAGGTTAAGAATGGATTTTAACCTGAACCTGGATGAGCGTATCTGTCGTAAGCGTGAGCTAATGAAACGTGAATCGATACGGGCGACATAGCCGCAAGCTTCACGAAACTTCGAATAATGCTTTCAACTTGGTGAACACAGTTCATCTTAAGTATCAATCAAGCGTGTACCGGTTGAATTATACCTAAATATCACTAAGGATTGATTAAGTTCGCTCGAGAAGGTTTTCCTTTGTGTCTGGGACCTGAGCTTATAATAATAAGCTCTCACGACGGTATACCCATTCCGGGGTGGTCAGAAGTCATTTATTTAAGACATTTCAAACATTTTGATCACAGCTTGTTTGGAGTAATGTGGCAGGTGGTGAGCCTGCCGCCGTCTTAGGATTCAAACCTACGATAATAATCATGGAAAACCTTATTTGGTACGAGTCCGCTTCATAAGGGATTGAGGTCGGATCAGGTTATTAAACAATAAATCGTCGAAACCAAACTTAATTGTATTAAATATAAACGGCCCTCTAGTGTCGCAATGGCGCTTCTAGACACAAATTTATTTAATCTTTGTTGCCATTCCGTTATACAGGATGACACGAAAGGCGAATTTAATGCTTGTAGTCATTCTCAGACAACCTATGGTTTGGTAAACTTTTTTGTGGTACAAATTGTATGTAGATAAGAAAAATATTTTTATTTTTGACTTTAAACTTCCTTAAGGCTTCAGAGTAACTCACGATTTTTCTTCGGACGGTAGTAATGGTCCGAGCCGATCCATGAGCCGGAAATAACCGAAGCAAATCCTCTTGAATCTCTCTTATTTTATTAATGGTCATTTGTTATTTTATTTAAAAAGAAACGTTTTGGTCCAATGTTCAAATTGTTTAGTAAAAACGCAACGATTACAACACAACGAGTAGTCGGTAGTCAACTCGATTTATTTGAATAAACGTAGGTTGCTATAGAATTTTTTTATGGAAAAGACGGTAAACGAGCAAGCGGTTCACCTGATGGTAAGTGATTACCGTACCACATACATCTGCAACACTATAGATGTGCATTGCCGGTCTTTAAGGATATTTGGGATATGGGAGGGAAGAGGAGGGGAAGAGGAGGGGAAGAGGAGGGGAAGAGGAGGGAAGAGGAGGGAAGAGGAGGGAAGAGGAGGGAAGAGGAGGAAGAGGAGGAAGAGGAGGAAGAGGAGGGAAGAGGAGGGAAGAGGAGGGAAGGAGGGAAGAGGAGGGAAGAGGAGGGAAGAGGAGGGAAGAGGAGGAAGAGGAGGGAAGAGGAGGGAAGAGGAGGGAAGAGGAGGAAGAGGAGGGAAGAGGAGGGAAGAGGAGGGAAGAGGAGGAAGAGGAGGAAGAGGAGGGAAGAGGAGGGAAGAGGAGGGAAGAGGAGGAAGAGGAGGAAGAGGAGGAAGAGGAGGGAAGAGGAGGGAAGAGGAGGGAAGAGGAGGGAAGAGGAGGAAGAGGAGGAAGAGGAGGGAAGAGGAGGGAAGAGGAGGAAGAGGAGGGAAGAGGAGGAAGAGGAGGAAGAGGAGGAAGAGGAGGGAAGAGGAGGAAGAGGAGGGAAGAGGAGGGAAGAGGAGGAAGAGGAGGAAGAGGAGGGAAGAGGAGGGAAGAGGAGGAAGAGGAGGGAAGAGGAGGAAGAGGAGGGAAGAGGAGGAAGAGGAGGGAAGAGGAGGAAGAGGAGGGAAGAGGAGGGAAGAGGAGGGAAGAGGAGGGAAGAGGAGGAAGAGGAGGGAAGAGGAGGAAGAGGAGGGAAGAGGAGGGAAGAGGAGGGAAGAGGAGGAAGAGGAGGGAAGAGGAGGGAAGAGGAGGAAGAGGAGGGAAGAGGAGGGAAGAGGAGGGAAGAGGAGGAAGAGGAGGGAAGAGGAGGAAGAGGAGGGAAGAGGAGGGAAGAGGAGGAAGAGGAGGGAAGAGGAGGAAGAGGAGGGAAGAGGAGGAAGAGGAGGAAGAGGAGGAAGAGGAGGGAAGAGGAGGGAAGAGGAGGGAAGAGGAGGAAGAGGAGGGAAGAGGAGGAAGAGGAGGGAAGAGGAGGGAAGAGGAGGAAGAGGAGGAAGAGGAGGGAAGAGGAGGAAGAGGAGGGAAGAGGAGGAAGAGGAGGGAAGAGGAGGGAAGAGGAGGAAGAGGAGGGAAGAGGAGGAAGAGGAGGGAAGAGGAGGGAAGAGGAGGGAAGAGGAGGAAGAGGAGGGAAGAGGAGGGAAGAGGAGGGAAGAGGAGGGAAGAGGAGGGAAGAGGAGGGAAGAGGAGGGAAGAGGAGGAAGAGGAGGGAAGAGGAGGAAGAGGAGGGAAGAGGAGGGAAGAGGAGGGAAGAGGAGGAAGAGGAGGGAAGAGGAGGGAAGAGGAGGAAGAGGAGGGAAGAGGAGGGAAGAGGAGGGAAGAGGAGGGAAGAGGAGGGAAGAGGAGGGAAGAGGAGGGAAGAGGAGGGAAGAGGAGGGAAGAGGAGGGAAGAGGAGGGAAGAGGAGGGAAGAGGAGGGAAGAGGAGGGAAGAGGAGGGAAGAGGAGGGAAGAGGAGGGAAGAGGAGGGAAGAGGAGGGAAGAGGAGGGAAGAGGAGGGAAGAGGAGGGAAGAGGAGGGAAGAGGAGGGAAGAGGAGGGAAGAGGAGGGAAGAGGAGGGAAGAGGAGGGAAGAGGAGGGAAGAGGAGGGAAGAGGAGGGAAGAGGAGGGAAGAGGAGGGAAGAGGAGGGAAGAGGAGGGAAGAGGAGGGAAGAGGAGGGAAGAGGAGGGAAGAGGAGGGAAGAGGAGGGAAGAGGAGGGAAGAGGAGGGAAGAGGAGGGAAGAGGAGGGAAGAGGAGGGAAGAGGAGGGAAGAGGAGGGAAGAGGAGGGAAGAGGAGGGAAGAGGAGGGAAGAGGAGGGAAGAGGAGGGAAGAGGAGGGAAGAGGAGGGAAGAGGAGGGAAGAGGAGGGAAGAGGAGGGAAGAGGAGGGAAGAGGAGGGAAGAGGAGGGAAGAGGAGGGAAGAGGAGGGAAGAGGAGGGAAGAGGAGGGAAGAGGAGGGAAGAGGAGGGAAGAGGAGGGAAGAGGAGGGAAGAGGAGGGAAGAGGAGGGAAGAGGAGGGAAGAGGAGGGAAGAGGAGGGAAGAGGAGGGAAGAGGAGGGAAGAGGAGGGAAGAGGAGGGAAGAGGAGGGAAGAGGAGGGAAGAGGAGGGAAGAGGAGGGAAGAGGAGGGAAGAGGAGGGAAGAGGAGGGAAGAGGAGGGAAGAGGAGGGAAGAGGAGGGAAGAGGAGGGAAGAGGAGGGAAGAGGAGGGAAGAGGAGGGAAGAGGAGGGAAGAGGAGGGAAGAGGAGGGAAGAGGAGGGAAGAGGAGGGAAGAGGAGGGAAGAGGAGGGAAGAGGAGGGAAGAGGAGGGAAGAGGAGGGAAGAGGAGGGAAGAGGAGGGAAGAGGAGGGAAGAGGAGGGAAGAGGAGGGAAGAGGAGGGAAGAGGAGGGAAGAGGAGGGAAGAGGAGGGAAGAGGAGGGAAGAGGAGGGAAGAGGAGGGAAGAGGAGGGAAGAGGAGGGAAGAGGAGGGAAGAGGAGGGAAGAGGAGGGAAGAGGAGGGAAGAGGAGGGAAGAGGAGGGAAGAGGAGGGAAGAGGAGGAAGAGGAGGGAAGAGGAGGGAAGAGGAGGGAAGAGGAGGGAAGAGGAGGAAGAGGAGGGAAGAGGAGGAAGAGGAGGGAAGAGGAGGGAAGAGGAGGGAAGAGGAGGAAGAGGAGGGAAGAGGAGGGAAGAGGAGGAAGAGGAGGGAAGAGGAGGGAAGAGGAGGGAAGAGGAGGGAAGAGGAGGAAGAGGAGGGAAGAGGAGGGAAGAGGAGGAAGAGGAGGGAAGAGGAGGAAGAGGAGGGAAGAGGAGGAAGAGGAGGGAAGAGGAGGGAAGAGGAGGAAGAGGAGGGAAGAGGAGGGAAGAGGAGGGAAGAGGAGGAAGAGGAGGGAAGAGGAGGAAGAGGAGGGAAGAGGAGGAAGAGGAGGGAAGAGGAGGGAAGAGGAGGAAGAGGAGGGAAGAGGAGGGAAGAGGAGGAAGAGGAGGGAAGAGGAGGGAAGAGGAGGAAGAGGAGGGAAGAGGAGGGAAGAGGAGGGAAGAGGAGGGAAGAGGAGGGAAGAGGAGGAAGAGGAGGGAAGAGGAGGGAAGAGGAGGGAAGAGGAGGGAAGAGGAGGGAAGAGGAGGGAAGAGGAGGGAAGAGGAGGGAAGAGGAGGGAAGAGGAGGGAAGAGGAGGGAAGAGGAGGGAAGAGGAGGAAGAGGAGGGAAGAGGAGGGAAGAGGAGGGAAGAGGAGGGAAGAGGAGGAAGAGGAGGGAAGAGGAGGGAAGAGGAGGAAGAGGAGGGAAGAGGAGGGAAGAGGAGGAAGAGGAGGGAAGAGGAGGAAGAGGAGGGAAGAGGAGGGAAGAGGAGGGAAGAGGAGGGAAGAGGAGGAAGAGGAGGGAAGAGGAGGAAGAGGAGGGAAGAGGAGGAAGAGGAGGGAAGAGGAGGGAAGAGGAGGGAAGAGGAGGGAAGAGGAGGGAAGAGGAGGAAGAGGAGGGAAGAGGAGGAAGAGGAGGGAAGAGGAGGAAGAGGAGGGAAGAGGAGGAAGAGGAGGGAAGAGGAGGAAGAGGAGGGAAGAGGAGGAAGAGGAGGGGAATACATTTCGAGCACCGTCTGTCGTGCCAAATGGAAATTTCTAATCTTTGCCAATCCCTGTGCATGGTGAGCACGGGTGCTCAGTGATGTATAAAAGTAAAAGTGCAGCATCTTAATGCATCTTAACAAAGCTTAACGGAGTGCAAAGAGCATTGCACGCCACGAGATAGAATGTATGCGATGTTTTATTCTTGTTTATGTATTTAACGTTGAAAACTTTATCGCTCAAGCCATGCTCATAAATTGTAAAAGTCGTTAACGCAGACTTTCTTTAACACTTAAACGTGTAATAAAAGCGCTCGTATATTTCGCTGCAAAATTGAAATTCTACATTACTGAAAAAAAAACGTAGATTAGTATGTCATTAATTTATATTGTAATCACAGATGTCGCTGTACCTATTTAACATATATCGCGATATGGTTTCACTGGTTTATAATGTATAAGTTCAACTAAAAGTATTATAAATAAATGCCCCAAAAATGTCATCCTAATTAATAACGTGTACGAGGCCACGCCCCCGCCCACACTAGTCAGGTCCTACGGATAACACAGCGGGATAGACTTCATTGCCATTATTTCACGGCCCGCACGAGAATTACTCGAGGCAGAGGTCGTCATTGATGTCATAGAATAAGGGGATCCCGGAAGAGGTTTCATCTCCCTGTTGGGGCACTCCTATCGTTTTGGAAGTTTTTCTTTTGATTTCAGGGGACCGCTTTTTTCAACTTGCGGGCCTCCGCTCTCGCAAGTCTCCTTATATGAAGCTGTAAAGACCTCGGGGCCAACAGCAACCTGGATGATTTTTAGTCGGTATGTTTCTCCTTCTGAGATCTGAGTCCGACATAACCTGTTGGGAGGCCTCCCGGCCAACAACGAGTATGGGAACGAGGGAAAATGTCCCTCCACGCCAAAAACAATAAAAAAATATCGAGCAATAGACTACAGATCAATTGTGGTTTTTGGTTAGTTTCATTGCTATTGGGACCTCCTAGGATCCTTGTGAACGAAGTCATTGTACACGTAGGTACAGTACGATCATTATAAATCAATCTTATACTGGTGCCGGTAGTACAAATCTTGTTGGCTGCGGTAATATAATCCGTCATTTATCAAACAGTCCTTACAATAACCTCTCCCTACGTCCGCGAACCAATAACTAGAATAACCATTTTACAGATAGTAGATTCCTTCTCTGCCTTAAAAGATATAGAGAGCCAGTACTGTAATTGTACTGGCTTAAACGTGGTAGAGGCAAGCGGCGGCTTCAGTTGCTACTCGAATGGGCTTTCATGAAAAAAAAAATTCGCAAAATTAAAAAAAAAATTGTTTTTAAAATAGTAAATTTTTTTTTTCCAAAAAAGCTCTTTTTCCTGTACTCTGTATTTCGTAGAACAACCATACTGGCTCACCAGGCTTGGCAAGTGTTAAAGTGTTAAGCGATCTGTGAAAGTGTTAAATCTCGTGGATCTTGGCAGTCTCGAGGCAACGAAAAAGTAAAGAAGGGATTAACAAGTTAGGAGGATCGTGAATGCCATTAGCGAGCTTATACAAGAATAAAATTTCGAGCTATTGTCTTCGATCACACAAAGAACTCAATCTAAAATATTCAAATCTCTCATTGTATGAAGTGATATTTTTTCCTCGGAAACATGAATATGTCAAGTGACACAAAACCTTTTTTGTATGCTTTCGAATCTATTATTATATACAATATAGAAAGGATTCCAGACAATACTGAAATACTCCAAGCCACCAGTGAATTAAATAACATAACCTTTAGGTCTTTAAAATACCTGCTATTACGAATAATTAAACCCAGCTTCTCTTATTATCTATGTGCAGATTGAATCGAAATTATATTGTTAATTGAACTGTTTAAGATTTAGATATAACAGTGTATTTAACATTCATACATACATTTATACACTAGAGCGGTTGTCGGTATGTTACGAGCTCCGAACATTCACTTAATTATCTGAGTTGTAACTGCTGACGCTATCCTTTCTTAGGGCAAGTTAATGTCGTGGAACGAAGATAAGTAAATAAAGCGTATTCGCCAATATTCACGAGGAAGTTATATTAAAATAGTTATTTTGTAACAAAAACAATTGAAAATACATGATTTACAATTCTTTAAAGGTAAAACACATTTCTACGTTTTAGCTGATTCATATATTTAGGATGAGCTCAATGCCCATGGGAACCAGCTTTAAATGTGGCTGTGCGCGAGTGACAGGCGTTCTATTGCCCGTACCTTTGTAATTGAGACGTCTGCTGAATTTACGTGCTCGGTGGTTAATGTAACCATCGCGGGGTAAACAACATGTGTGAGAAGTAATAAAAAAATTTTTTTCGAGGACATCTAAAGTTTCCGGTCACTCTAAAGAAAAAGTCGAAAAACCCTGTGGAACCTGTTTGTAAAATGGTAGCTGTAATGTTAAAATCTACTTCAATATGACGACTAAATTAAAAAAAAAGAGAGACGTTTACAATTTTATAAGAGGGATCAGAGCAAAAAATATTTCTTGTCGTAAATGTCTAAACTCTTTCTATAGCCTCAAGTGAAATTTTTTTCCTCAATTGATCGAATTGTACCTTAAATTATTAAAGTAATTATTTTTAAACTTAAAAATAAAAGTATGCTTCTCAAACTTTTTAACTGACAACTTGTCTGTAAGTGTTTTTTTTATTTTGTTAACCACTCAGGCAAACTGAAATAAGTTACAGAATAACATTAAGTTATCTATTCCTTAAAATAAAAAAAAAATCTTCGAATGGTTCAATATGCCAAGACGTACCTTTCTGTTTTTAGTTAAGTAATGTCGACGAATCAGGCCCCCCCACCACTCATGAGTTCTATCTCCTGGAGCTGAGGATCACGCCAAATGGATCTCTGTTATATATAATCTATAATCATAAACAGTACATACTATTGTCTATACATACACACAGACGTACGTACGCAATCTATCATGATATTAAAACGTGCTCATCGAAAATTGAACTACCTTTTTTTAATGTTAATTATAAAAGTGAGAAATGGCATGTCATAGATGTGCGCAAAAAAAAAATCTGTACAATACAGAAAATAAAACGTAAAGGCAGGTACAGTAAAGTTAACGCATAATTTAAAAAAAAAATACTACTACCAAAAAGCATCTGATTTACTGAAAGCGTAGCCCAGTGCTTCGATCGCCGGTCCTGGCATCACTAAAGCTTGTTAATAGCAATTTTGAATGCTGTATTTACCTCGTGCTCGGCGGGGAAGGAAAACATTGTGAGGAAAACTTGCATGTCTGAGAAATAATAAAAAAAAATATTATTTCGAGGATATGTCAAGCCCGGGAACCGAGGGTGCAGCGTGGCGGGCTCTTCCCGGCTGCTAAACCCTCTCTGATATTTGAGAAGGAGGTCTTTGCCCAGTAGCGGATACTTACAGGCTGGTACTTTACTTTAATGAAAGACAAGTTCAATTTCTTTACTTTAGAAACACAATCCGTCGAATTTTAACCGCAGTTATAAAAGTATATAGTAGAGCGAAATACTACTAACTGATACTAATAGTGAAATCAAAGGAACTAAACACTGTAGTAAATTGAAAATGAAAGGTAGGTTCCTGACATTCCCACTCACCTCTAAAGAGATGAAATACAGTATGGAACTCTTTTAAACAATAAACAAGTGATTTTTAAAAACAATCCCTAGGAAAGTAGAATAGGGCATCAAAATCAAAATAAAATATACAAATTACTATTACTTTACATGCACGAAGTTGGGTGTACAAGCTAGTATTTTTTTTTTTTTATAAAAATTTAGGGTATGTATGATGTACAAATTTGTATCAGGCCCGACATAACACCATATAGCTGTAATGGTCGTATACGTAAAATGAGGTCGGTCCTTGATACTCACAAAATCCTATTACCATTTAGTACCATTAAATATTCATTAAACTGGTGTTGTTTGTCCGGATTTATGCTTTCATTAAACTGATCGGTAACCGCAAAACCAATTAGCACTCTACAAATTGAAGGCTGTTTCGTTAATGAATGAACTATCACAGCGAACACGAAGAGTGTACAAAAGTTCGTCATGAGATCTTTATTTTCAAATGCAATTCACTATCCTGATACTTCCCACTACTAACGTTAGTTTTTATTAGCAAATAACTTCAATCGAAGAAGGTCACACATCCGACACTAAAATTGGCTCTTATACTAAATGTCAATGAACATAAAATATTTTCCGCCTAAAGCTCTCGCTAGACTCTAAAAGCTAACTTGAATATTTACGGTATTCAAGTTAGCTTTAGGAGTTTGTAAAGTGTTAAGTTGCAGACTTTACTTGGAAATGTTGTAGAACTTCCCGGAAACTGTCATACTAAACCCAGGTACCTCAATATTCTAGGAAAAGGCATTTTTAATCAACTTTAATCAACAATGATTGGAATTATTTGTGTAGTATAACATTTATCTAGATAAAATTGGAAAGTAAAACATTGTCTAAATACAAGAATGCATCCAAAACGTTACAGCAGTTTCTGAGAAACCTATAACTTAGTATCATCATGATCATCATCATTTCAGCCTACACAAAGATTGCCATGAAGCTCGGTCCTGAGCCACCTGCATCCATCGACTTCCCGCAACACTGCGCAAGTTGTCACTCCATCTTGTGGGGGGTCGTCCTACACTGCGTTTGCCTGTACGTGGCTGCCACTCGAGAACCTTTTTTCCCCAACGGTTGTCAGTTCTGCGAGCTATGTGGCCGGCCCATTGCCACTTCAGCTGATCTTTACGGCTATGTCAGTTACCTTAGTTCTGCTGCGGATATCATCGTTGCAGACTCTATCACGCAGAGAAACACCGAGCATAGCCCTTTCCATAGCGCGCTGAGCAACTTTGAGCTTCCTCATACGGCCTGCAGTGAAGGACCAAGTCTCGGATAACTTATTATACATATGTATATACATATATACAATAATCTAAAATCTGTTAATACATTCCACAATAACTTAATAATCAATCATATATTCTAATATTATTTTTTATGTAACAAAAAATACATTTAACAACAACTCTATTTGCAATAATTTTATATTTATTTAATTACGAAACTAATCAATTACATGGCAACTGTCGGCAGGGATATTATATGCAGAGTTAATTACAAAAGCCAACCGGATACGCCCAACTACACATTGATCAAATCGCCCACCCCATTTCAGATTAGAGAAATCGCTTAATTAAGATAATTGCGTATAACGTATTCGTTATTTGCATAGCGCAAATATATTCGACGTCATGTGTTCACGGAAGATGTAGCTATTTTCTACACACGATGTTTATAGACAACGCTGATAAGCCGTACCATACTCGTATGACAAAATATTCATAATAACAACTCACTACATTCGATTATCGTTTAAAGCATAATGTATCATAAAGAATCGATAATCTAATTGTTGCACTGTTTTTATTTTGAATATTTTTATTTATTTCCTTTTGATTGGTTTCTTGTATTAACGCGAACACTGCACAATTTAAAATGAAACTATCCTTCACGAATTTCGACTTGTCTAATTTTAGTTTTCATGTTCCCGACGTTTCGAGTGCTTTACAGCACCCGTAGTCGCTACCTTCATCTTAAAGTTACAACAGTATAGTTTTTTCCTTGAATATAACAATGAATAAATATATATAAGATTTTATCACCAAATATTTATTTAAATTTTAAATTTTACAATCAATTACATATCAGCTATTGTTATAGGTTTTTTTTTTTTAATTGAAGACCATCTTTGGCCGAGTCCAGGTAGCCTTACCCTGGTAGAATAGGTTAGGGTGCACGCTTTAGTTGAGTGCGAGTAACCAGGGTTCGATACCTAATGTCCGGCATCATTAAGATTGTTAATAGCAATTTTAAGTGCTGAATTTAACACGTTTTTTTGAGAAGGAGGCAAAGGCCCAACAGTGAGCACTTACAGGCTGCTATTTAACTTACTAGTGGTTTTATACATTCGTGCAAATTATTGAATATTTCTATACTGCGATGTAAAAGCTTTTCTTAGAAATGTAACTACTGGCCCAATACACTAGTCATATTTATATTGCGGTCATAAATTTTGTTTTGTATCACTTTACTTACAATAATATTCTGTATTATTTTTGTCAAAAGGACAAATGTCTAATATACTGTCTATTTATGGTTATTTGTTTTATGTGTATATATGTTTTTCTTATTGTATGTAATTAATAGATTTGTTTGTACCGAGAAAGCGGAGTTAATATTCACTGAATTACTACAAAAATTTTATACCGTATATAAGGGAAAACATGTTTGTAATAAGTTGTTTTAGCAAAATCTATAGAGCTTCTACTTTTAATTGCTTTATTTACACCCTAAAATATTAAGTTAAATTTATACTTGACAATCAGTTCACTATAATCTCGTAGCATCGTCAGTGAACATAACACATAGGCAGTCAAATATTAAAGGGAATTCATTGATATTAACCAAAAACAATGATGCTCTCAATACACTACCTTGTGGTACACCTGGTTTAATTTTCTCGCAATTATACTGTACTCATAAAATTAGTTTTGATGCTTTATCATATGAGATTTTTTTCCTTTAACAACACTTTTTATTTCATAAAATATTTATGCTGGAGTTGTGACGACATTTATTCAGGAAACATCATTTCTCAAGATTGCGCTTCTGCGCATCCATATGGAATCCATCATCACACTATGAAATATCGTTACATATATACAAGATCCAAGTAACACCTTGGAGGAGGAGTCACGTCCTCCTCAGGCCACGAACCTGGCTACTATTTTCCTTCGCACATTCATCTGCCATATTGGTGACCCCGGTGTTCCTGATCTTTACTCATCAGTAGAATATTTAAAGTTATTTTTAATAAATCTCATAAAGCAGCTCCTAACAGGAAGAGTCTAGTTTGTGATTACGTATTAGATCATTGACTATATTCGGATTATCTATTTTCGATTTTTATTATATATTTATGTATGCATCTTTTAATCTATTTCTATTTTATGTATTTGTCTATTTTATGTACTAAATATTTGTTTATTTACATAGTGTGTTTTTTGGAGTCTACAGTTTCTTTTTCTTTGTTTTCTACCTGCCACCACGACAAGGGTCGACTGGTAGCTGAATGCCTCTTGGCATTATGTCCGCCCATTGTAACCTTGGGCTTAAGGTCAACAATAAAAGAATAAATAAATAAATAATGGGCTTTATCCTTTATGCCACAATAATATTTCACAACAATTCCGTGAAATGACACTGCGTTCTTTTTCGTATCCGAGATATGGATTCGTTCACTTGTAACCATTTTATGGATAAAAGAAACCACGGATTTTTCGTGAAACTCCTTGCGGAATAGCGGATAAGGCCCGTAGGCGTAATGGCCCCTATAAATATTTAACTGTACAGTGGTCGTCTTGTAGTTGACATAAAACATGGCGTCTGTGATAAATTAGCGGTACTTGTTCGCGCGTGTTTCGTCGAGATAAAAGCTAACATAAATCAGCTTGAAACTGACATTTAGTTTCGACGGATCCGCGTTTATGAAAGAATTTGATAATTTTATTTTTTTAAACATTCAATTCAGTAATTGCAATAACTTCTTGGATTCATATATCGCTTGAAATACTAGATATCGGGATACCTATGTAAAGTAAATAAAAAAGTTACCACGATCGTTTATCCGATACAAAGGATATCAGAATTCTAAATATTAAGTCGTTTCAATCTACTTTTCATCAGTTTTATTTGAAAAAACGTGACAAGCGAAGAGCCTGTTACGGTCTTAGTTTTCAAGCCAATGATACAAGTTTAAAATAAACTCTTGGTAAAAGCAGATCAAACTAGTCTCCTTATTCGGAGGCAACCTCCCTAACCACTCGTAACCTATCATGGCTTACGCGTTTATTAATCGTGGTTAAATAATAACAGTATTTTGTACTTATAACAATTACAGATATTTATTTAGTATGGGGCGTCATCTATGACACATGAGAATCTCAGAAATAGCGGATATTAATTCTGGAAGTTACTTCTCAAGATGGTAACGCTTTCCCGAAACTCTTCACCGATGTATTGAAAGATGTTTTCAAGCTGTTAAACTTGAAAGGTCAATGGCGAATACATCGCTCACTTTCGATTTTACAACGACTTGTTGTTATTGTAGGATCGCTGGAAGAGGTTTACACTATGCTCAATAACCTCAATAGTGTCTCTCGACAGGTTTTCCAATTAAAATGGACAAAACCAAGATCATGTGCCACCATTACTTATAGACTGATATTTTGTTTATTAGTTTGGTTTTCATGTTAGATTACTGCTTCATTCGCAGTGTTTTTAGCAGTGTTCAATATTTCTGAAATAATACAGCTTTTCATACGTAATCCGCTTAAGGTTATGAGTAAATACTTAGTACTAAATACACGTACATCTTGGAAAAACTAACTATTATGCATATGCTCACAAAGTATTTAGAAACATTAAAACAAAACTAATACAGGAATACTGTAGGGAAAACTTCATTTTCTTTTTGAAATTTGTAAATGTCATTGTAACACCATTAAAAAGACCGCAGAGTTTCTTCCGGTTATTTTGTGAATGGTCATGTTTCGCGAAGCGGTGTAGATTTTGACGCTCATAAAAACTTTAAACCCGATTGTATAAAAAAGTTTTGACTTTTACAAGTTGCAGAAATCTTCGAAAGTTTATATTTAGTTAAAGCGCCAATAGCCTAATGTTGGTAGGTTAGGGTGCGGACTGCGAAACATGACGTCGCAGGTTCGAGCCCACCATTCGACTATTGTCGTGAACCACTCCAAATAGAAGCTCTAATGCTTAGTTGGAGGGTTAAAAGGAATATTAGTAATGTTAGTTAAATAGCATTGCTAGTATTCTTTTTAAAAAAAAAGTTACTAGGATAATATAAACTCGAAGATGTATAAACTTTTTAACTTACATTAGCCTAACATAATTTACTAAAAATTTTGCCGCCTAAGAGTATAGTTATAATCTGTGTACCCCTTTCTTCCCGTGACGATCGTGAGAAGCGACTAAAGGAAACGCCATTGCAAAGCGATCTCTGGCAGTACAACCGGCGATGTAGCTTAAACCTGTCACGTTAGCCGCCGGAGAGGCGGTAAGTGGATTTGGCTACGCCGTGCAGTGACGAATGGTGATCCGTAATCTTTACACACTACACACACACACACACTTTACAGATTAACTGTTTTTTGTTGTGGTATAGACAAATAGCCTGCATGTGGAGCAAATCTTCTTACACAGGCAAATCATTTTCCTTAACCATATTGATTCACCAAAAGCTACGTTTCATGCTCTGTCAGATATTTTCGATTTATGAATTCTTAAAAGAAATATTTATGAACTCTTCATACCTTTAACGTTTACGCATTATTCGTAAATGTAAAGACATCATTTTATTTCGCTTAAAGCTTCTTTTGGCAAGATTTGGCAAAAAAATAATCCTGTTCTTCCGTCGATGATGACAATTTGAAGTTACCCTATATTAACTTTGACATCAGGACGACCAACACCTCGGTAATCTGTAAAAAAATTCAAAGCTTCTGCAGGATTATCCACTCATTACCGGACACTTTTTATATGACGAATTATGCAGTTAATTAAACACACTAAAATTTAAATTTGGTTTTAGCGTTAGAATCTATCGCCCCCTTTCTTCCCGTGGGTGTAGTAAGACGCTACTAAGAGAAAAATCTTGAAAATCGTAAAGGCTATCGACCGATGGTGGGATAACCATCTCGAAAAATATCAGCGACGGTCTATGCTAACAATCCGTTTGCCGACCGTGGTGATTGTGGTAAATCCTCCTTATATGAGAGACCATAGTCCTGCTGTGGACTATTTACATGCTGGTAAGGTGAGGATAATTTAATTGAACGCGTTCTTTAGCAGGTTCTATTCTAATTAAATAAACATAATTTTGTATGTACTTGTGTTTTATAACATGTTAAATGTATAAATGAAACCTTTTTCAATAGTCTTTAAAGAAATTTGACAACCAGTTTTTTTTTTTTATGGAAAAGATGGCAAACGAGCAAGCGGTTCATCTGATGGTAAGTGATTACCGTCGCCCACATGCTTCTGCAACACCATAGATGCTGCAGGTGCGTTGCCCGGTCTTTAAGGATATTTGAGAGATGGGAGGGAAGAGGAGGGAATAGGGAGGGGATTTGCTCGAATGGGCCGGATCGACCGGATTGATACCACGGCCTTGCAGAATACCGGCGTGAAGTAGAGGCATCTTGTGCTTCTGCATTTCGTTCGGTGAGTGAGGTAACCGGAAGCCCAGACCCCCTTCCCATCCCCCTCCTCTTCCTCCCTCCCATCTCCATAATACCCTTAAAGGCCGGCAACACACCTGTTTCACCTCTGGTGTTGCTGATGTACATGGGCGACGGTAATCACTTACCATCAGGTGTTCCCATATAAAAAAAAAGAAAAGTACAACCTGCAAATGGTTTATAAAATATTGGGTTCAGTTTAAAGTTGTTATAAAGTAAAGTAAAGTAGCAGGCTGTAAGTGCCCACAGCTGAGCAAAGGCCTCCTTCTCATATATCTGAGAGGGTGTAGGAGTCGGGGATGGCCCGCCACGCTGCTCCATTGCGGGTTGCGGCCCTTAGTCATTATGTTGCATCATCATCATCATCATCATCATTTCAGCCTACCAGAAGTCCACTGCTGAACATAGGCCTCCCCCAAAGATTGCCACGAAGCTCGGTCCCGAGCCACCAACATCCATCGACTTCCCGCAACACTGCGCAGGTCGTCACTCCATCTTATGGGGGGTCGTCCTACACTGCGTTCGCCTGCACGTGGCTGCCACTCGAGAACCTTTTTTCCCCAACGGTTGTCAGTTCTGCGAGCTATGTGGCCGGCCCGTTGCCACTTCCGCTTGCTGATCTTTATGTTGCATATTAATGTTGAATAAGCAACATATAGTAATAAGTAATAATCAACATAATAACAACGCCGAATGAAACATCTTTCTAACAGCGATAACCCAAATTACATTTTTTTTGCTCCGACCCCGCGCACAGTATATTTTATGTTGCGTTTTCAATTTATTCTACATTTCGTCAAATTTAATCCGGCATCCGACTTTTATGGATTCTTGAATTTCCTTATTCCATAAAATAAGCTTAAGGATATCAAGAAGAATGCAAGATATTGTTATTCTTACGTACGAAATGTAGAACGAATATCATCTGAACATTTGAATTTATTCTCATTTTCAACTATACATACCATCCTTGACAGCATTTGTCGTATCGTGCATAAAAAAAATCGTTATATCACACCCTTATCGCCATTTTATTGGTAATTCTAATCGATATAAAATCAAACGATCCCAAACTCGGTATGTGTCTACGTGCCAGCTGGCGCCAGCGGTATCTCCGAACAGTAACGACTTAGGGACCTTCAGGAAAAGAGCCTATTCCTTCCTTAAAGGCTGGCAGCGCATCTGTAGCTCCTCTGGCGTTGTGGATGTTCGTGGGCGTCGGTGATCACTTACCATCAGGTGAGCCGCACGCTCGTTTGCCCCCTTCAGAACACCGCCATCTTGTGCTTCTACGTTTCGTTCGTTGAGTGATGTAACCAGAGGCCCTCTCCTCTCGTACCCAAAATATCCTTAGAGGACGGCAACACGACTGAACCTGCTCTGGTGTTGCAGATGTACGTAAGCGACGGTAATCGGATTGCTCGTTTGCACTCTTTCACATTAAAAAAATATATACACAGGTGGAATTTTTGGACTGGGCATGGATGGTCAAATCCGAAAATATAGAGAATGGTGAAAAATGCTGAAATGAGCCTCAGGGCGCATTTTACTAAAACTAAAACTGTACATTTAGATTTTTTGGGGACACTTCATAGTGGGGGCAACTTCACAAATATCATGATGATGGGGATATTTGTTTCAGTACCACATCAAAGTATGCCTCTATTACAAATTCAAAAAGTTCATCATTATCTAAATCTATCTTCAAATCACAGAATGTATTTACGAATGTTTATGTGTATAAATATATATCAATATTTAAAAGTATCTATGTAACTTATTTAATTATATGTTATAATTTATATTTAATTGTATACATAATATGTATTATTTATGTAAACACTAAGTTTGCTATTTCAATCAAATTTCCTATTAGGGTCTGCTGGAAGAAATTTCTGTATATGGAATAAGTAGTGCCCTTGTACAAACACTATTAACGTAAATAAATAAAAAAAATCTTACATTCAAATAATTTTTTTTTATTATTTTTTAATAAGATACAAAAAATACGTGACGTGATTGGCGCCAGTTTACTTCCACGAGATTTTTTTTTAGTTTTTTATGGTTCTCTACACAATTGATACCATCTCTATGCTATAAAAATAACGTTGTGATGCTGAATGCGTCAAGTCCGGTTATGTAATGAGAACGGTGGTCATTATTTCGAAAAACCGATCAGATAAAGTTTAATAAAAATAATGAAAATGTGATTAATAATAATTAGACCTTTCCTATAGTTTACTCTTTAATCATACTTCAAGATTTGATCCTTATAAGTACCACTATGGGATGGCGTGATTTTTATATCAACGGGTTTGATTCCCGCCAAGAAAAACATATTTAATTGAAATTCAAAGTATACAATGCACCAATGGTCCCGACACTTCTTTGAGCATTTTCACTTTTGCACAAAATTTTGGATTTGCCCATCTATTGCAAAATATAGTTGAATGATTCAACCTGTATCAATTAATGATATGATATGTTATTATACTTTATATTACATTATTTATGTATGTGAAATGTTCGCACAAAGTTTGCATATCCAATTAATGTTTCTCTTTTAGTATATGGAATAACTAGTGCCCCTCTGTTATAATGTTCTATCTAAACTTATTTGTATATATATATAAGTATGTTATAAGTATGTAAGTATATTATAAGGGATATGTAATTAATATTAAAATTAAATTTACTTTTATTATTTATTTTGAACCTGCCAACATGTTTTCTTTCTCACCCAGGGTTGATTGGGAGATAATGCCAAAAGGCAGAAAGTCGGCCCATTGTATTCCTTTTTTCTTTTAGGGACACAATAAAAAATAAGTAATAAATAAACATGTCATATCTTCTCGTCGAGTATACCGCAAAGCCTCAAGAGCAAAGTATACAACCAGTGCGTGTTGCCAGTGATGACATACGGATACGAGACTTGGTCCTTCACTGCAGGCCGTATAAGGAAGCTCAATGTTGCTCAGCGCTCTATGAAAAGGGCTATGCTCGGTGTTTCTCTGCGCGATAGAGTCTGCAACGATGATATCCGCAGTAGAACTAGGGTAAACGACATAGCCGTAAGGATCAACAATCTTCAGCTTGGGAACGGGCCGGCCACATAGCTCGCAGAACTGACTACCGTTGGGGAAAACAGGTTCTCGGGTGGCAGCCGTGTACAGGCAAAAGCAGCGTGGGACGACCTCCCACAAGTAGGTGTAACGAACCCCCGCAAGACGGAGTGACTACCCCCACAAGACGGAGAGATGACCCCCCACAAGACGGAGTGACGACCCGCGCAGTGTTGCGGGAATTCGATGGATGCGGTAGTTCAGGACCGAGCTTTGTGGCAATCTTTGAGGGAGGCCTATGTTCAGCATAGGCACAGTGAACTTGTGATAGGCTGAAATGATGATACCTATTTGTGTGTATGTAAATGAAATGAAATGAAATCGAACTATCCAGCGACTCGGTTATGATCGTAAATTTCGAGAATTGGAAACTAATTTTCCCGCGACCCGCATATCTTGTAAATCTTAATTACCCAAAGTTTGAACGATTTCCACTTGCAGCGAAGTTATAAGTTCCCTAAACGAAATTAGGATGGAGTGCAGTTGATAGGCTTAAGTCATCTTATTTAAAAAAACACATACCAGATTTTTCTGGAACTTTCTAGAAGAGACCTATATTTGGAACGTTTCCTTCCCCCTTGGGCAAGCGAGCAAGTGTCACAGCTGATAATAAGTGATTAGCTGTAGCTCACGTACATCTGCAACACCAGAGGTGCTGCAGGTGCGATGCCGGCCTCTAAGGGTCTTTGGGAAAGGGAAGGGAAGTTGAGGTGGGGGAGTGGGCCTCCGGTTACCTCACTCACCGAACGAAACGCAGTAGCACGAGAAGCCTCTACTTCACGCCGGTATTATGCGAGGCCGTGGTACCAACCCGATCTAGCTGGCGCATTCCAGCAGCAGCAAAAGCCGTCGCTTGGCTCTACCGTGTATAGAATATTAGCGTGAATTGTGTACACGCGTGGTAATCAGAATAGTCAATTATAAGGGTACACCGAAATGTTTTTCTTATCGTGTTTTTCATTTATTTCCGATATTGCCTTGACAGATTCTCTAGCGTATCTTTTTGTGTAATAAAAGGACGACTGAAATAGACGAAATAGAAAATTCTCATAGGAATGTTCCATTTTGTCAAAATGTACTGCGTTCAGTTCAAGAAAGAGAATTACGAATTTATTTGGGAAGAAGGCGGTAATCCTTGAAAATATGAGCAACGATTTGTTTGTATTTTGTAAAAATTTTACCTGAAATGTGCGAATGAGTACGTAAAGAAATTTTTGGTAAAGGAAAATAAATATCCGGGTAAGAAGATTTACTCCGGGGTTCACACATTTATGTTTATTATTTCATTTCTCCTGAGAATATTTGAATATACTATGAATTAACAGTCATAGCTTGGTAAAAAGCAATAAAAATATCCGATTACGAATCTTCCATTCTTCGAGGGCGATTTCATGGAACTGCTTACATCCAGACCCATGGAGATAGACAGAAATTTCTAATTTCCATTGAGGCAAAAGTCTTCTTTTGCCCAATTTACTCCTCTGAAGGAGAGATAACGGGTAGGTTTTAAAAAAAATTATCGGTGCGAGCCCCTCCCTCTAGAGGAGCACCTTGTTCCAAATTTGTCCTTCGAAAGCTGAATTTGAACTGTAATCTATAGGGCTAGTTATAATGTAAATTTACAAAGTGCTCCGCGGTGAAGAAAAATATCGTGAGGAAACCTGCACATCTGAGAAATGATAAAAAAATGATTTCGAGGATATGTGAAGCCCGCCAATCTGCACTGGAGCAGCGTGGCGAGCCATTCCCGGCTCCAAAACCCTCTCAGATATATCAGAAGGAGGCCTTTTCCCAGCACCGTGCACTTACAGAGTGCTACTTTACTATAGGGCTGATAGATTGAACCTAATGATTAACCCAGATAACGACCCAGCGCCCAATTTAAACACTACACACCTTCATAGTCGTTTGTTCGGCACTAGGATAGCAGCGGCGCCGGCGATTATCACAAAATCCATATACGATGAGTCCGAGCTTCCGGGTTCCGACAATACACTTAACGTTACTTCATACACTTAAAACTTAACACTGGACACGGGTATTCAACCATTTCCATATCATATTTAACATCCGAAAAGTTTGCGGCCGCCGAAAACGGATGCCAGTAGAAGTCCCCCGATTGGTCCACCGCTTTCCGGTTTGGTTGCCACGACACCGGCGGCAACTTCAAACGGGAAAAGAGCACATAAAGAGTGTACGTCTTCTAAACGAATATTTTTGCATTTTACTTTCAACGAGTGAGAAATTATAATATCGATCTAACTTTACGTTACGTGGACATTAAAGCGCGCAACACTGCAGTTTAATAGACGGAGCGATGCACTTCCTCGGTGTAAGTTAAATTGAATAGTTTCGAAACTTGTTGCTTGCTGTTGTACTGTTGTTGTTGCTGGTGTAACCTGTAGTTACCTTTTGTATATAACTTTGAAAAAAATATAAAGAAAAGTATTTAAATTGTTGTATATTTTTGTTTAATTAATCACTTACACTTCTATAAACATGTACGGCATATAAGGTTTACAGCAACGTTTAAAAATTCTTCACAAACTACTATATGTATGTAACAGAATATTTGTTTTTACGACTATCTGTTTGACATGACAGTTAAGACTATTTGATTTCGAGGCTTCTCGAGTTCAATTCTCTATTTAGAATACACTTACTGATACATATCGTATTCTAAAATAAACTCTAATGAAAAGTGTTTAGAAATTACTAAAATAAATGTCTCTAACTTCTGACCGCCAATGGAGAGTAAACAGTCCAGATCGCTAGCTTTATTTATTTATTTTTAAACATTAATAAATTTGGTATTTATCATTATATTTAGAGAATAATAAACAATGCAGAAAGTGCAACAAACAGGCGCTCTACAAAAATGTAAATAGAGTCTGTATTGCTAGAACGTGTACATGAGAGTCCCAAGTTGATTCCCTTTAGGTTATTGAATAAATACTAAGTTTGCGGAAGCGGTCAAACGATGTTATGCAACATATATGTATATATATATATATATATATAAAGTGATTTAGCAAACATACACTGCGATGTACTGTCGCGCACAAAGTGTGTTTCATTAATTAAATGTTGTTATAATGTTTGTCAAGTAGTGAAATGTTTGCCATTTAAGTAACTTAGTAAGCAGTAAGCAAAGGTGTACATTTCTGAACTTGGTAGAGCCAAGCGGCGGCTTTTGCTGCTGTCAAATGGGCCGGCACGACCGGGTTGATACCACGGCCAAGCAGAATACCGGCGTGAAGTAGAGGCATCTTGTGCTTCTTCGTTTCGTTCGGCGAGTGAGGTATCTGGAGGCCCACTCCCCCTCCCCATCCCCCTCCTTATCACCCTTCCATCTCCAAAATATCCTTAAAACCCGGCAATCACTTACTATCAGTTGACCTGCTTGTTCGTTTGTCCTTTTTTTTATGGTAAAAGTACCATAAAAAAATGGTACAGTGATGACCTGAATAGTATTGCTGGAAGTCAATGATTGCAGACGGCTAAAGACCTTCCTTTGTGGCAGCCTTTGGAGAAAGCCTACGTGCAGTAGTGGTCTTGACGGGCTGTAATGATGATGATGATTTCGATGATCACGAGTATTATATATTAAATGTCAACACTTTATTGATTGACTGTACTTTATTGCGAACAACATACATACACGGGCTTTGACATGATGTTAGTTTAACCAAGCACGTTAATCGTGTAAAGAGACTGCATTTGCAGAGATACTGGAATTATGTCGCACAGATTTTGTAGAGGAACCAAAATGAATAATTAAATATTCACTCTACATTATTTTAATTGAATGCACACACACTTGTTCGTCAGCCAATCAAGTCCACTGTTGAACATAGGTCTTTAGGGAAAGGAGCAGCAAAACTCGGTATACATGTCCTGAAAGGTTTGCCTACATTCACCATACTGGGCAATCGGGTGGGCGATTCCAGTGCCGTTACCCTTGCACTAGTGATGCTACATCCCATCACTGGTATGTAATACTTGGCCCCGGCAAGTTCTGATTGATTTTCTACCGTCATTTGGTCACCAGAGCGTCATTCGGCAATCAATGGGTGCAAACCTGCACCCATTGATTGTCAAATGTTGCCGAACGCGGCCGAACATTGCCGAACGTTGGTTAATTAAAATTAAAAATAAATGTTATTGAGATCATAATCACCTTATAACCGTTTTCAAAGGGCCCATTGCTGGGTATAAATAAAGCAATAACACTTAGCAGTATGACGCACAAGGTATCTGACATTCCATACCTCTGGAAGGTGCTACCCGTACAAGTCTGAATATATGGTACGTCATTTTGGGAGGTTTATTTCACAATCTATTTTACTGGCATTTCTATAAGAAGATTTTCACGACATCCATAGAAAGATATTTTTAGTTAAATATTATAAAATTATATTAACATTAAACATTTCATTTAACTAATGTAATATGCAGAACTCGTAAATTTTCAATATTTCCGTATGATTTTCGCTCAATTTTCTTATCTTCGTTCCACGACATTAACTCGCTCAAGACAGGCCGACGTCTGTAGTTACAAACCAAATGGTGAGGTCTATGTACATAGTTACGTTTAACAAACACGCAACCGTGGATTATGCAAGTCTTCATAAAATTAAAATATCCTTAAACCTCAGAAAAAAAAGTAGAATTGGATACTCACTTTGCATAAGTATCATTGTTTTACAGTTTCCATTACTTAATTTATTTTTTATTTTTTGGTTAAATAATTTTTTTTTACTTCTTTTATTGAAACGTTACCTTCCACTGCAGGAATTTCTCCTGTGTCGCGGAGGCAGTTTACATACATGAATTGTACATGGACAAACACCCAGACCGGGAACTATTATTTGTAGTCCATACAAATACTAGTCCCGTGCGGGAATCGAACCCGCGACCCACAGCGCCGCAGCTAAACGCTTAGCCACTACGTCACCGACCCGTCACTTTTTACTTATTAATATATTATATTAAATACACAGTTATTTTACTTATTAAAAAATATCTGTATTTTTTGTATATTTATATAGTGTGATTTAATTTTAACGTCTTGTTAAACTATACTTCTAAAAACTTTGAGAAGAAATCTTAAAGTTCACATGGTTTGCGAAATGTAAATAGCTCTCAACAATACGTACAATACGGGTCACTGCTAAATTAGGATCTAAGAACGCGATAATTTCTAAACGAATCAAATATAATCATATTTTAATTTACTATTCGTTTTAGTCTAGATTCGGTCTTAATGAGATAATCTGAAAAAAAGTAGCTTTCTTTCTTTTATCGAGGCTTGTGTAACAAACGTCACGCTATTTCGTCGTATTAAATTTGGCTAAATTAGATATTGTATATCCTGTGGTTGGTGTTACTCTGTGTTGCCTGCAATGCAGTACGCAGCAGAACTAAGGCAGCAACTAATAAAATTACCATATGTGTAATAACAGCTTATGCGGTAACACAAAGGTAACGTGGTACAGCCATGCGGCGGCTTTTGTTCCAGGTTGGTACCACGCCCTCTCAGAATACCGGCGTGAAGCCGAGACATCTTGTGCTTCTGCGTTTCGTTCGATAAGTGAGGTAACCGGAGACCCACACCCCCTTCCCACCCCCTCCTCATCTTCTCTCGCATCTCCCGAATACCCTTAAAGGCCGACAACGCACCTGCAGCATCTCTGTTGTTGCAGATGTACAGGGGCGACGTCACTTAACCTTCATCACCTTTATCACTTACCATCTGGTGAATCGCTTCCTCGTTTACCGCCTTTCCCATAAAATATGAATACTCCTGACACCGGTCTGAATATGTAATGTCTGCCATACTTTACTATGGTATAATATATGACATTCCATCACCAGTGTCGCGAACAGCTCATGCTGCAGTGCACTATCAAAATGAATGGAGTAGTTTATAATATTGTAGACAAAATAAACCGCTGATATTTATCTTCTAGGCACACTAAGTTTTTTCGTATATTTCTAGTCGCTCTTTTGAGATGTAACAGCTCAAGGGAAATCATACGATATAAGCTAGTTTCGTTTCCTTTCATTTCCTTTTGTTTATTTTTTACACCAGAGACTGTCAACGTAACAAACGCTTAGATAAAAATATATCTATAATCAGAATAACAAAATTTCACACGCGTTCATTCAATTTTGTTTCGGAAAGTAATTCATTTCAAGCATTTGAAAACTAGAAGACTTGTAGGAGAAACATACAAATCCTATCTAAAATCTCCTAAATCCTATATGCTGCATTTTCTATCGGCATACGCGAAGGACGTGAAAAAGTCCACCCCGATAATACTTTTTATTTTAATCTGATGGTGGCATAAGATCAAGCTGCCTACCTGACGTCGCAACACCAGAGGAGCAGCAACCTGCAGAATCTGCCGGCATTTAAGGATATTTGGGGAATGAGAAAGGAGGAAAGGGTGGGGGGAAGTAGAGCTTCGGTTATCTCATTCGCAGAACGGAACGCAAAAGCACAAGATGCCTCTACTGGTACCGGTGGTCTGTGAGGCCGTGGCGGCCAATTCTAACAGCAGCAAAAGCCACCACGTGGCTCTACTGCGTACAAAATTTGATGCAAACAATTTTTGCGAATTTTTTTTTTTAAATAAACGATTACAAAAGCTATAGCTATAGTCATTTCTTTTTTATTATTGTAAGCTAACAGAAAATGCCTAGATATATATGCGATTCAAGCTGCGTTTGGAGGCTACACTCAGTCCTCTACTAAAACGTATTTTATAATAGGGGTTTAATTATGAAGTTGCCGTTTCAATGAAGGGCCCCTTTTGAATTAGAATTCAACCTTGGGCCATGGTCCAAAATTCGCGATAAAACATTTCTATACATAAACTCCAAAATCAAAAAAAAAATATCTTTTGTTTGATTTTTTTTCTGCAATCCGTATTGGAGTTAAAGATGGAGATCTTAAAATAAGAGTAATTTTCAAATAAGAGTTCCGTAGTGGTTCTAACGCATTCAGTACAGCTCGCAGTGTCATCATCAGCTCATAATATAATGCTGCGTTTGGAGAGGATACGACTAAGGAAAGCACTTTGCGTTTTTGTTTTAATCTTTTAGTCTTTCGTAGTGGAAATTTTAAATTGAAGAATGAACCACTAGTAAGACCGGATACTGAGGCAAATAACGATGAATTAACAATAATTGAGGAAGCAGATTCTTATCAAACAACGAAAGAGTTAGTCGTCATGATTTGATTTGTCCTACAATATTGAATCATAAGTGACTTAAAACAAATTAAGGACTCGTGAAATAAATGCCATGCATTGAGAAGCATTCGTTGAAGATAGTCTTGCTTTGATGAGTATGGACCGAATTGTGACTTGTGATTGTAAACTGGATTCTCTACGATAATTCATTTATTTAAACTTTCTTGCTATCACTATAAAAAAATATTACAATGGGCGGACTTAATGCCTTCGGGCATTATCCGCCAGTCGACTCGGGGTCTGTAGAAATAAGCTAATACTCGTAAAAAACAAAACGTTTCATATTTAAGTAAAATAATAAGAACTTAAATACAAAGAACTCAGGTCAAATACCGGAAAAATACCTTAAGTGAAGCTGGGTGAGCTTCAGCTGTTAACTGTTTGGCTATCACTTCATGGTGTGATTTAATACAGGTTTTTGAGATCTAGTGTATCAACAGATGTCTATTGTGAAGAACTTCGAACAATTATGGCGAAACTCTCAGTGAATGATTGAACGAATGAACGGTTTAGCTATAATCTTTCGTTTTACCAGAGGTTTAATTTATATAATAGATTTGGGAATACAGATATGTTTAGGATACAATTGTAACGTAAAAGAAAACTACATTATTTGGACAGAAAATAATATAATATCATAGACTGTTATCCACGCCCTCGTACAGTAAATATCGATTGAGTGGTTGTCGAGTCTATAAGTGATAAACAGACTGATATTGATTTTGTATATAAAAATACACTATCATAAATACCTAGGTTCGTAACTTCAATATTTCCTTCAGAAACTTTAGATATCTATGAAATAGACTGAATAGGCTTCCACTCGGACCCGTTGGAAACGACATTCAATGAGATTAAAAGGAAGACAACAATCCGAAGCAGAGCAAATTTTTTTTTACCAATCTCATGATTTCAAACGTCTTGCAAACGTACTTACATTAAGTTCAGAGGAGGTAATTTCGCCAAGTGCTCCTTACGTCCATCGCTGAGAGTTCATTTAATTTGTCAAAGGACTTCTCAGAGCTCCATACAATTTTTATATAATTTATATGAGTATACACGTTTAGGATCGTATATTAGCATTTAATTGGTCAAATATTCTTAGACCAACTATTTTTACACATAAAATAGTCTTCAGAATCGCCGTAGGCAAATCTTTCTTGGAAAAGACAGTACTTCCCACTCTTTCTAAATGAATAGTGTGAAGTGCAGTCTACTGGACATAGGCGTACCCACCTGCTCCCATGGCCCTACCGACTTTGCGGTAGTACGGACCGAATCTCTCGGGTAAATACGCCGACACTTACACGGGCTTTTTCCCAGCGCGTTTCTCTTCATTCACTATAAATTCATTAATCTTGTCCGTGTCCCTTATTTAGCTGTCTTCCCGTTCTGAACCTTGACATTACAAGTAAGTAACTTGCATGGAGACACCGTAAGTTGGCATCTCTATGGCACTTCGTTGTTCCTTCTTCTGTTACTATCTATGCAAAAGCATTAACGCAAACTAACACATTGTGAAATTCTCACCCGGTGGAACAAGATCTCAGTAGTATGCCGGTCTCGCTTCCTTACACGCAATCCCATTCAGCATTCCACCTCCCATTTCGTCGTATGTCGGACAGAACCATAGGACGAGACGTAAATCCTCATCGCCCTGTCCCACAATCACAAGCGCTGCTATCATTCAATCTCATATTATAGATCCTCTTACGAAAGCACCTTGCTCAGTCAACAGTTGCGACGTTTCGTGATCAGGTTCAATCAAATTAGCTTCGAGTCGGCCTCCGACGTCCGGACTCATCCTTACACTGCTCCTTCCGCATAACTGTAATTAAAAATTATAATTCGTTACCCAAAAAGTCATAGCTCGTCCCAGCCACACCGCCGGCTTGTGTTATTTTCAGATCCGGTGGCAAAACTATCGCCAGAACAGGGTGAGCGGATGTACTAACTGGAACTGGAACTTGGCCTTTCCCATTGGAAGGGTATGCGTAATCGAGCCGTCTGAAGCTAGCTGCAGATGGTAAGACTCCTTTGTCGGAAATGACCGTCTTTAAAAACAAAGGATCTACTATTTTTTTTACAGAAATAGGTAAGGTAAAGGTACAGAACTAACATGACATGACTCTTCAAATCGTATTCGGCTTAACTGCTGATAAGCCACTGTTGTCGTACGGTACTGTACGTCACTCGATACACAGGCCCACTGAAAACCAGGGCTGTAGTCTCAACTGCAGCATTAAGCTGGGTGTGGTCTGTTCGCCCCGTGCGCCGCGCAACGCGTCTAGAGGAAACAACATTAAACATTGTTTGTGTAAATAATTGTTTTATTAAATGTGTTGCAATGTTTGTTTGTTATTGAGTGTTTAGTTAAATGTTTCTTTCTTTCTGCTGATAGGCGGCAGAAGTAGGTAAGAGGATAGTTCTAACTTCCATGGCTCCTTGGCAGTAAAGGAGTCCTGCCATCTAGTAAAACTATTAGTAAGCTTGAATGTTGAAATTAAGTAATGAATGTGTATTCTTTGCAAATTCATTGAATATTTTGAAACACTCGTGCAATTCAAATTTACTCCCAGCAGCTATTTCTGTCACGTTTCTTTACCATGCGTTTTAAATTCATATTTCACGAGAAGGTTTTATATAGAATAGTCCTGCGACTGAAACATAAGAAATTGATTATTAAATATTTTAAGTATTCATTCTGTAAGTGCTCATGTGTGCACTTTTGTAACTAGCTTTTTATTATAAATTGTTTCATTGTCAATTGTAATTTACTGCTTTTGCAATGTACCTTATTTCATAAGCTTTAAGCCGATAGTAGATTCATCGTGGTAGGGCCAAGCGGCGGCTTTTGCTGCTGCTCGAATGGGCCGGCTCGACCGGATTGATACTATATAGGGCGTCGCAGAATACCGGCGTGAAGTAGAGGTATATTGTGCTTCTGCGTTTCGTTCGGTGAGTGAGGCAACCGGAGGCCCAGTCCCCCTCCCCATCCTATCTTTTTCTTCTCTCCCATCTTGCACCTGCAGCACCTATGGTATTGCAGATGTATGTGTGATGACTATAGCTGTGCATAGCCTTCCGGCCTTTGATAGCAAGTGCCAAGTGAAACAGCAGTAGACGAAACTAAGAAAAATCAAATAATATTTTAATATTAAAGTAGTGATCGTTTTAGAGGTTTTTCAAGATATTGTCTTCGTGACTGATTTTGAACATGAGAGGAGAATGGGGGAGGGAGCAGTGGACTAAAAAAGGGTGACCGAGAAAAATAGATAATATTCTGTAAAAAGCCTGTAAGGCCTCCTTCTCAAATATCTTATAGGGTGTTTGGAGCAGGGAAAGATATGCCACTCCGCTCCAGGGTGCGTTGGCGGACTTCACATGTTATCGAAATAATATTTTTCTTATTTTTCAGTCATGCAGGTTTTCCTTCACCGCCGAGAAAGTGGGAAATACAGCTCTTAAAATCACTACCAACAACGTTAGTTGTGCCGGCACCGGGGATCGAACCCAGGTCACTAGCGCTCTATCAAACTAAAGCGATTGCCTTGACCGCTAGCCTAACACGTCTTCGGTAGTAAATTTAAAATTATCTGTAACGCGTGGAATTAAAAAAAAAAACTTTTCAGTAAATCACTTGCTCCAGTTTTCGTGAAATTTAATTTAAAGTTCTCACTAGTTCTGAGTAGACTCAAAGTCGTTCACATTAAATTGCAGCGGGCTAATTTCAAAACCATGTTTACGAAAGTTGTTACCAATAAAGTGTATATGTATATATATTTATTTAAATATATCTATGTATATTATTTAATTATATGTAATCTTATTTATTTAATTGTATACATATTATTTATTAGAAATGTACGCACTAAGTTTGCCATTTCAATTAAATTTCTTGTTAGGGTCTGCTGGAAGAAATATCAATGTATGGAATAAGTAGTACCCTTGTACTAATACTATGTTTTAATGTTTTCATGCCTTTTTGTGTGTACATAAATAAAAAAAATGTTACTATAAAGAAATGCAAATTTATTTAGTGTAAATGTAAATGAAAATTTTAGTTAGATATTTATTTATTTAATTGGATACAATTTATCCTACAAAATTTAAGAAAATTTCTTTTAGTACAAATATTTGTAGACATATTCTAGCCTCGTGATGGAAGTAGAAAAGCTCCCACTTATCTACTTCAGCCAGCAAACAGCAGCGCCACAACTGTTGCGTGCCGGTTTAATGGGTATAGAGAGCCAGTATAAACATATATGTACATACGTAAACTTGGTCTTTCACTGAAGGTCGTATAAGGAAGCACAAAGTTGCTCAGCGCGCTGTGGAAAGGGCTATGCTCGGTGTCTCTCTGCAGACTCTTTGATAATAGAAACTGCAATGAATATATCCGCAGTAGAGGCGGAGTAACCGACATAGCCGTTAGGATCAGCATGCCGAAGTGGCAATTGGCCGGCTACATAGCTCGAAACCGTTGGGGGGAAAAGGTGCTCGAGTGGCAGCCATGTACAGGCAAAGACAGTGTGGGACGATCCTCCACAAGATGCAGTGTTGGGGGAAGTCGATGAATGCAGGTGGCTCGGGCAAACTTTGAGGGAGGCTAATGTGGTAAGACCACCCCGTTTCATCATTATAATATATAATCTTATTATATTTAAAAAAAAAAGTCGTCAAGTAAAAATTGTCGTATATAATGAAAATGTGTACTAATTGTGTTATAATTTGTACTAATAGAACAATTTGTATGTGAAATTCATAACACAAATTACATTTCATTCATCGCTGCATTACACTAATAATATTACATTGAAATGTAGTTTCAATTAACGTTTCGTATATGGAGCTTACAAATATTCTCTAGCGCATATTCTGCAACATTTGAGGGTCTGCTTCGTCTCTTTGAGCTTTGGTCTACATCATTAAATACAATAAAAACGTTAGTATATACCCGTCAATTCGTCATCTAACTTGGACTATATTACACTTTATGAAGCAGTATCAGCTAATGCTATCACCACTAAACTATAGCATTAAATAACTAAACTATTACACTAAAGAAAACAGCGCATAGATAAGTGGCTATCTGAGAAAATAAATATTACGAGAAGATTTGAGTTCTGCCGAGTATGTAAAAGTAAAAATTGCTCATACATTTAGTAGCTGCTGGAGAAAGGCATCATCATTTTATAGGGATAAGGTTTTTAAGCAAGGGAGGGTTGCTCAGGGTGTGGCTAGTTCGCTTTTCATAGCACAGTGCTTATGAATACAGTCTTAGATCATGGTAAAGATTTAAAAAAAAAACTTAAAACATTTTTTTTTTTTAGTTTAACGTGGGGGAAAGGTGCTCGCACCTACCCGTCACCGTCATGTACGTCATAACACTGGTTATCAGCATTGAAGATGCCGGACCGACTAAAACCCCCTCGGCAGGTCTGCTGTTGGCCCAGTGGCCTTTACAGCTACATCGGTAAGAACTTAAAGCAATTTTTTTTTTTCCCTGGGTAGAAAATGCTGTTACGCATACATGGGTTATGTCGGACTCAATCCCCTGAAGAAGGACCATACCGACTAAAAACCATCCACACGCTGTTAGCCCGGAGGCTTTCACAGCCTCATCTGAATTGACTCGCGAGCAGATTGGCCCGCGAGTTTGGCAGGATGACGATTTACTTTAATGGCGCGCGGATTTATACGCGGAAGGATAAGACAAAAATAGTGGTGCGGAGACCGGTGAGCCCTGACAAACCGACGCGACGGACCCCGATCGTGAGACGCTCCGGCAAAGTGTATATGGCTGCTTCTAACCCTTGGGGTGAGCACACGTATGCGCGGGGCGAAGTCGCAAACAGGACTGCCGCGCAGCGTGCGCGGGACACGGACGGCACTCACTAGTAATGGCTCGCGATTGAACGCGGGAAAAGTGGTAGAGTCGAAGTAGGGACCCGCTGATGCGGGCCCTACTAGCGATATACTGACACACGATATATTGTACTGCGAAACTCCGACAAGGTGTTATGGCTGCTCAAACCTGGGGGCGAGCACACGTATGCGGGAGGCTAATAGTGGCGTGAAGACCTATGACCCTGACAAACCGACACGACAGAACCCGATTGTGAGACACTCAGGCAAAGTGTATATGGCTGCTTCTAACCCTTGGGGTGAGCACACGTATGCGCGGGGCGAAGTCGCAAACGGGACTGCTGCGCAGCGTGCGCGGGACACGGACGGCACTCACTAGTAATGGCTCGCGATTGAACGCGGGAAAAGTGGTAGAGTCGAAGTAGGGACCCGCTGATGCGGGCCCTACTAGCGATATACTGACACACGATATATTGTACTGCGAAACTCCGACAAGGTGTTATGGCTGCTCAAACCGAGGGCGAGCACACGTATGCGCGGGGCGAAGTCGCAAACGGGACTGCTGCGCAGCGTGCGCGGGACACGGACGGCACTCACTAGTAATGGCTCGCGATTGAACGCGGGAAAAGTGGTAGAGTCGAAGTAGGGACCCGCTGATGCGGGCCCTACTAGCGATATACTGACACACGATATATTGTACTGCGAAACTCCGACAAGGTGTTATGGCTGCTCAAACCGAGGGCGAGCACACGTATGCGCGGGGCGAAGTCGCAAACAGTACCGCTGTGCAGTATGCGCGGGCGACGGGCGGCACTCACTTTAATAACACGCGGAAAGACAATAGGGCCGAGTAGGCACCCGCAGGTGCGGGGCCACTAACGACCCATTGCGAACTAATGACTCATCCCGCTGCGAAACACTCCGGCACAGTGTTTATGGCTGCTCGATCCGGAGGCGAGCACAGGTGTGCACGGAGCGACGGCGCAAGCGGGACTCATGATTTTTTGACTTAAAGCAAATCTTCTTAGCCCACGTTATATAGCGAAAGTGAAACCCCAAGAAAGCACGAACGGAAGTTGCAACGCACCTCATTGGCTGGACAGCGCGTATTGTTGGCCGTGCGAGTGAGCGAGACAGAGTGCTAGAGGAGAGAACTGCGACAGGACTGTCTCACTTTTCCCAAACGAATTAAATGATATTAATTACTAATTGGATTTATAAACAAAGCGTAAGCAGATTCGATTCGATCACGTGTTCAACCACATCTCCACGTCGGTTTATTTAACGAAATATTAGCGAATATAAAATTATACGTAATGTTTAAGTACAAAATGTTTGTTGAAATGATGGTGATCTTGTACATTTTATGATTTCTATACAAAAATGAAGATCGATATCTTTCAGATTGATGTGGCTAAATGCGAATGAAAGGAAAGGAAATGTAGTGGAAACTAAAGCGTTCGAGCAAATGTTCAAAGAATTTTTCGCTGACCACGTCGAATTAAGATTTAAATAAATGTTCTTCGAATAGGAATTGTTCAAGTACAAAAATAATAAAAAAAAAAAAAAGAAATAATTTCAGAATTGCTGTACTGTCAATTTGAACACAAGAAATAAGCTTTTCTTAATACTTTAAGCTAGTAATTGTTGTATTTATGTCTCATAACAGGGGTATTTTATAAACAAACTCAAGATATTTTTGATTTTTTATCATAGTTTATTTACATTTGATTATAATATTGTGCCATTTTGTAGGTAGTAGTACTTTCAATATTTACTGAGCGGAAATACATGTGTTGTCTGGCGTTTACATTATGAAAAAAATCAACCTTTCTGTTGATCAATTCCGGCCTTTTTTTACTCTATTTCTTGCTTGAGTCACATCAGCTGTTGGTACAGTAGATCCGAATCGATTGTTTTGACCGGCGGTAAAGCCTCATAATGAACGATGTCCTATCAATCCCGGCGTACATACAGCGTCGCAAGTTAATCCGGGCTTCTCTATAGTCCGTGGACCTTAACTTCTTTTTGACCATGTTCGTATCGTAGGTAATCCAGTTTTGATCACCAGTGATTCAGAATTGGTTTGTTTTCATTGCCTTTCAACCGAAATAATCGCAAATGAGTACACGATTCATTAGGTTCCTTTCAGTGAGTTCGTGTGGTACCTAAATATTGTGTATCCAGACTTTTTAAATGGGTCAAAACTGTTTTGTGGTCAACCCTTTGCTCTTAAGCTATGTCGTACCTACTTATATGCCGATGTTGCTTTATTTTTTCAATAATAGCATCGACTTTATCGGTATCAGGTCGACCAGAGCGAGCATCATCTTAGACATCAAAATTCCCGGACTGATGACTGACGTTTGAACCAAATTTGTGCTACTCTTACTTATTTCTTTTGCAGCCTGTGTCACAAAATGAATCGAATTTTTTCGTTCGATTCACTAATTATGGCGGTTTTCTGTCGTCCATAGAAAAATGGCGGGAAACCGTTTTAACTTTTTAATTTTTATTTTTTTAAAATGTCACCTATTTAATGGTTTCTGACCTTCGTTTTGAAATATTTATTATTGTCTATTTATATAAACAACTTTTCCTGCGTGATGTTATCTTAATGCTGGAGATAATGGATTTAAATTTTTTAGTCATTGTTGAAAGTAGAAAATACGCAGCAGGGTGGTTAATAAATTAAAAAAAAAAACATTTTAGCGCATGACGTATTAGGTGTGAATAATTTTTTTTTATAGGAAACAAGCAAGTGGTTAACTTGATGGTAAGTGGTACATCTGCACCACCAGAGGTGCTGTTGGCGGCCTTTAACGGTATTTGGAGAGATGAGAGGGAGAATGAGGTGGGTGATGAGGAGGGGGAGTAGGCCTTCGGTTACCTCACTCACCGAACGGAATGCAGAAGTACAAGATGCCTATACTTCACGCCGGTATTCTGAGATCACGATCTAAGATTTATGATGTCACGTTCTAAATCCTTGAGAGAGACAAAAAAATGGGTTGTGAAAGCTTGTGTGGTTACGCGGAGTAGTGTCTAATGACTTGAATACATATATTTCAAATATGGTAGAGCCAAGCGGCGGCTTTAGCTGCTGCTCGAATGGGCCGGCTCGACCGGGTTTGGTACCACGGCCTCGCAGAATACCGGCGTGAAGTAGATGAATCTGCGTTTCGTTCGGTGAGTGAGGTAACCGGAGGCCCACTTCCCCTCCCTATTCCCCTCCTCTTCTCTCCCATCTCTCAAATATCTTTAAAGACCGGCAACGCACCTGCAGCATCTATGGTGTTGCAGATGTATGTGGGCGACGGTAATCACCTACCACCAAGTGAACCGCTTGCTCGTTTGCCGTCTTTTCCATAAAAAAAAAATTGAAATTATTTTAGAATGAAAATAAAAAAGTGCCGAAGATAAATCACACTACCAGCGCAAATCAGGCCTGTTATCCCTTACGGGGTAAACAAACGTATCAATTTTTTCGACCCTCAAGGTCCCTTTAAAACCCTCAAGACCCCTTTTAAAGATGTGTTTAAAACCCAATGATATAGTTATCGTTATTATTTATGAAAAGGTATGTAGTTGTCCCTCCATTGATACGTAAACTACTTACGAATTATTATTTATGATAATTTCCTGCTGTGATGTAGGTTAGGTAGTTATTTTTTGCAAAATTATGCTGCCATGTATTAATCCATTTTGGGAAAACAACTTACTTTACTTATGTCGAAATGGGTCATAATTAGGAATACAAGTCCTGCGAACTTACAAACAGTTAGACTTATCAGAAAAACTTCTTTGAAATAGTTATTTAAAAATCAAATTGTTATAATTAGTAAAAGTAGTGTATGTAGCTTTATATGAACTAATAATACTGAAATAAACGTTTATTAACCGTTTATTAATGGGGGGGCCATTAGTAACCGTGGTATGCGACGGTGTAGCAAGAGGAACTTAATGGCATAAGCGGTTTCTTGATCTTGATCTCCATGACCTCTGGGTAGCGGCCTCGGGGAGATCCGTTGCCCGCGTGGGTTTGGATGACGACTAGGTACGCGCGTCTAGCCCGGACGGAGAGGAAGAAGATGTGTTCTCTCTAGAAGAAGGGCTGCCTAGAGCGTCCAGCGCCGGTGGGGTCGCGGATGTGTGTGAAAGCGTTCCCGGGACTAAAGGTGGAACACCGTGGCGTTTTGGTCGGTGCAAGCCCGACTTAACCCGTCCTTGGCCCCGTGAGGCCGGGAATATATTAGGCCATGTATGGAAAAAAAGTCCCCCATTCTTAAATATATTATATATACTAACTAATAAACCTGCACCACTAAAACTATTTTAATTTGTAGAAATAATTAAAGTAAGGGAATCTGCAAGGAAGCTAACATCGAGAGTATAATATTTACTCTGTAAACGTGGAAATTCCGAGTAGCGATACGCTTTCAAGAGATATTAGAGAGATTGGATCACTTACTGGTGAAGAGGTAGATATTCCATTACCATTCTGTTATTGAAATGAAATGAAATGAAAATACACTTTATTGTACACCAATAGCAAAAATAGGAAAAAATAAATAAATAAAAAGAAACACAAAGGTACAATTGGCGGCCTTATCGCTTAGAAGTGATCTCTACCAGGCAACCATTTTGCAGAGGAAATAATGACCATTGAGCAAGGGTCAAGGGTGTACGCAAGTTATTCTATAAGAACACGTAAGGGTTTTTTTTTAGTTAAGTTCTAAACTAGGGTAGTATCGTGAAGGACCCGTAAGCTAAGATGACAATGAGCCAGGTAGTTTGCAGGTTCGATTAAGTTTGAGAATAAATGGTTCGTCGTAGTTGATTCTACCATCGCATCTTCATCTCGTGGGTGTCTTAAAACGCGACTAATAGAATGGCTTAGAACAATCTATGGGGACCAGAACACGTATTATCTCTCCTGGTGAGATCTATGGTTGTGTGCCTTTTTGGTTATGTTGACGGCGTAACGAATTGAAATTTATAAAGTTGTATAAACATACTTCGAGAATGTTCCAGAGTGTACAATTAGCCCATTTAGAGTACGATGAGGAGCATAGTAAGCAGTAGAGTGTAGAGTATAAATAAGGAGTGTACAAATTTAAAAAAAATAAATACCCATGGCAGAAATATTAAAGCGTATTTATTATTTAATCTCTTTGAGACACCGTATTCTTGTCACGTCTTTTTTGGGCTCAAATTTAAAACCTTCGAAGTTGCGACCAATAAATGCCCGCTGAATATATATCTACAGAGTATATTCTGTATCTATATTTTCTGTATACTATAGTAAAACTCTAAAAGGATAGCCCTCGTTGTACGTTGATTATTTTTTTTATTTTAATTGAAGTATACTATACTACTCGTACAGAAAAGTTGTTTGACGGTCTGTGTTCGCACCCGCGATACTATATGGGGTGGCAGAATCTCTTAAACTGTCACTAGAATGGCACGAAGTATATAATTAGTTGGAATAATCACAATCTGATGTTTATGATTTTTACCTGTGCGTGCAGTTCATGCATCAGTTGGCTATGGGTAGGACTATCAGAATTACGCGTGACGCAAGGGGCGACTAAGGGAGAAGCCTTGAAACCTCTATGGCTACCGATGGATTGAGGGATAACCATCTTGAAAAATACCAGACTCTATATACGCAGAACGATGACGTGCAGCAACGTCTAAGGTGCGAGGTGTCTGGTATTGCATTCGTCAATCCGCTTGCTGCGCGTGGAAATTATATTAAATTTTCCTTACGCCAGAAGCCTATGTGTTGCAGTTGACTTATAGGCTGTAAAGGTTGAATTTGTTAGTATATTGTTATTTTAAAACAACGACTCGCGAGTACATCCTATTTTATATCATCGCAAGGACAAAGATTTGTGTGAAATATGTTTCTGCGTAACGTTCCTTTTTTACCGAGAGTCGAAAATTGGTTAGAATCGTTCCAAGTGAAAATCCGTAATATTTAGATGTGTGTATGCGTGTAATTACAAATAAATATAGGAAAATAACCGAAATATCACAGTAGTGATGAGGACCGGCATTCCCGGTTAAATTGCGTTTAAAAAAAATGTTATCAAATTTATAATTTGATTACATTTTTTCTGTTCATGCCTCCTTTACTGTTCAGGCTGCACTACTCTGGAATTCCTCGCCTGAAGACATTAGGAAAGTGTCCAGTAAGATATCGTTCAAGAGACAGGTACGTGAACACCTCTTCAAAACATCCGTTCCCACTTAGTGGAATTGATATCATCGGTCATTGTAATTATAATAATATTTTGTATGCTGTATATATGTGTATATGTATATTTATATATATATGTATTGATATTTGTTTATGTGTATTTAATCCGTCTGTATGTATCTAATTGTAAGTGAATTTTATATATTTATTCAAGTACTTTTTTTTAACAAATTTAACGTTTGGCACCCTTACTATATCTATCCACGCCCCGGGTTCACTGGCAGAGAATGCCAAGAGGCATTAAGTCCGCCCATTGTAATACTTTTGTTTAAAGGTAAATAATTTCTTTCATCATAAACCGTTAGCTTTAATGCTATAAATTCAAAACGTATTTATTCAGAAATGGTGGAGAGATGCGGGTACGTATAATACGAAATTAATTGAATAGTTATTATCACAGCTTGTTTTGAGTGAACGCAGACTTCACAGCCCGTCAGCCTTGTCACGTTCCGAGGCTACCAATAATCCAATAGCGGACACAAGTATTCTCATTACCAATCACGCGACTTTGTTGAAATCCAATTTTCCTTTTTCTTTCGGCGTACCTTTTTATTGCTGTTCAATAGGCTCCATTTGTCTGTTCAATTGTTATTGGATTATCGATAAACAATCAATTATTTTTAATTTCCTTCTTTATTTCATATCTTCTCACACTCGCAGTATCAAGAGACTCGAGTTCGATCACCAATGAGGAGGGCTTGTACCAGTGAGTTTTTTCAAAAATCCCATACGATTATTTCGTTGGCTTGCGCACTAAGAGGGCCCTATGCTGACTACACCAGTATGATGTCCTAAATATGCTTTGATGAAAGGACTAAAATGAGTGTTGGGTATCCTGAGGGCTCATTTTTAATAAAAAAAAATTATAGAAGAAGGGGGCAAACAAGCATGCGGCTCACCTGATGGTAAGTGATCACCGACGCCCACGAACATCCACAACACCAGAGGAGCTACAGATGCGCTGCCGGCCGTTAAGGAGGAAATAAGCTCTTTTCTTGAAGGTCCCTAAGTCGTAACTGTTAGGAAATACTGCTGGCGACAGCTGATTCCACAAAGTCGAAGTGCGTTGCAGAAAACTTCGATTAAAACTCACTGTGGTGGAATGCCAACCATCTAGGTGGTATCGATGGAACTTCGAATTCTGTCGCGATGTACGATGGTGAAACTCAGCAGCTGGGATCAATCCGAACAGTTCCTCAGAACATTTCCCGTGGTAAATTTTGTTATGATGTTCTGCCGTCCCTTTTAGTCCCGTGGGTATCGTTAGGCGATGAAGAGAAAAGCTTTGTAAATCTTAAGGCAATCTCGGGGTGCATACCCAGTGAAGATGCTCGCAACCTGTAAGATTCTATCTCTCGGAGAGGCGAAAAGTTAAATCAGGCAGAAGTAAATTTTGCTTCCCTGAATCATTCAAAATGGAGGTCTACAATGAAGAAAAAAATTTGTATCTATCCATAATGCTACCATCCATCAGGGTGTAATATTTTTCGTCAAAAGTCAACCTCACCCACACATCTGCCATCGAGGCTCTGGCGATTGAATGTCAGAGGATTTTTTTTATGGGAAAGGTGGCAAACGATCTGCCGACTCTGATGGTATGATGATTACCGATACCCACCTACATCTGCAACACCAGATGAGCCGCCAGTATGTTGCTGACCTATAAGGATATTTGGAAGGTGGAGATGGACGATGGGGAGGGGGATAAAGCGAGGGGGAGGGAGCCGGTTACCTCATTAGCTCCACTGATGTTGCAGATCTACGAAGGCTACGTTAACAACTTGCCATCAGGTAAGCCGCTTGAAGGTTTCCCCCCTTTACCATAGTAAAAAATGGACGTCAAAAAGTATATGATTGTAATATCCTAATATAAACTAGGTTTTGTGCTAAGATTTTAGACACAGTTATAAAGACCCTATTTTGCTGCCTTGCAGGGCAAAGGCCTATAATTATACCACACTTATTGTTTCCCGAGAAAAATCACTGAGCTTTTATTACGCTTTTTAAAGGCACATTAAATTAATTTGCGTAATACCTGGTTTTAATTGTAAGCCATGTTTGCGGTCCACCGTGACGGCAAATTATTTTACAGCGTAAATTAATTCTGTGAACCTTTTTTAAATGCTCATCCAAATATGCTCATTCTTCGTATGAACTAGCTGTTGTACCAGAAATTGCCCGAGGTAAAAATTATAATACATATATAAAAACCGTTGAGCCTTTCGCTACAATCATAAGAAAGATATCTAAAAAATACTGATCAAAATCAGACCATTGGATTTGAAGATTAGCCAGCACAAAGAAATATAGTTACGTCTTTATATATCAGGCATCGCAGAACTGACAACCGTTGGGGAAAAAAGGTTCTCGAGTGGCAGCCACGTACAGGCAAACGCAGTGTAAGACGACCCCCCACAAGATGGAGTGACGACCTGCGCAGTGTTGCGGGAAGTCGATGGCTGCAGGTGGCTCAGGACCGAGCTTCGTGGCAATCTTTGGGGGAGGCCTATGTTCAGCAGTGGACTTCTGATAGGCTGAAATGATGATGATGATGATGATATCAGGCATGATAATAGTATTTTTTTCTCCTAATCTAACAGTGAAGGAAATTGGTTTCATTCGACGTTATACTCGTTACTGCCTTAGTATAAGTCCGCTGCTGAATATAGGCTTCAAACAAAGATTGCCACTGGGCACAGTCCTGAGCCCGCTTCACAATACTTTCCGAAACTCTATGCGGGTTATCAATTCACCTTGCGGAGAGTCAGTAAAAAACCGGTCAAGTCAAACCACAATCATACAATATGTATGTTCAAAACTACGTTCAGCTGTGAATTGACGCGAATTGAAGAGAAAACATTTGTCTGTTTGTATTAAATATTGGAAGTGGCCGAGTTGATTGACTTCAACACAACTTGACGTGGGTTGAAGTTTCGATTCCCGCAAAGAAAAAGTATAGTGCTCTTGCTTCTCGGGTAAATGCCCGGTTGAAGTAATACCTCTTTGACATTGGAAACTATTACGACTAAATATAAAATAAGGCACGATAGAATATATAATAGTATTTATTGATCATTTTTATATGGTGGTTCGATACGCTGGACTTATATCTGAGCGTGGTAGAGCCAAGCGGCGGCTTTTGCTGCTGCTCGAATGGGACGGCTCGACCGGGTTGGTACCACGGCCTCGCAGAATACCGGCGTGAAGTAGAGGCATCTTGTGGTTCTGCGTTTTGTTCGGAGAGTGAGGTAACCGGAGGTCCTCTCCCCTTCCCCATCCCCCGTCCCAGTCTCCCTCCCATCTCCCAAATACCCTAAAAGGCCAGCAACGCACCTGCAGCTCCTCTGGTGTTGCAGATGTACGTGGGTGACGGTAATCACTTACCATCAGGTGAGCCGCTTGCTCGTTTGCCGCCTTTCGCATAAAAAAAAATCCTAACCAAAAACATAAAAAAAAAAATTTGTAGAGTACAAATGAAAAATACCTACCTACTCTATACAATTTTTTTTTGGAACTACAAATATTTTGTTTTATGCACAGATATATTGTTTAGTTTTATTGAACCCTCGGTGCGCGTAACCAGCTTGCATCTGATCAATTTTTAATTTTAATATGAGTAGAACCCTTCGCCTCGAAAAAGTATGCTTTACATTTTGTTAAAAAAAAAACAAAAAAGAAATCTATTAGAGGCATTGCGACGTGTCATTCAAATAAATAGCAAATTGAAATAGCTGTTCATATGACAGACGTATTCAATAAAGAAATTTATGTGATTAGTACACCGGATCTATGTGAACATCTGTTCAAACAACGTAACAAGGGTTCGTTATTCATTTTATTGTTTCAGTCCTTATTTGTATAGATGAAACAACATATTGTGCACAATATTTTATTAAAAATATACGTGATGGCGTAGAAAATACATTACAAGTTATATTTTTAGTAATATATAATCAGATACGCGTTTAATATGTGCAATACTTGAAACTAACAACATATAATATTAATGTTAAAGTAACATGTAATGTTAATGTTAAAATAGAAAGTAACAAATATTTGCCCAGGATTCGTCCCCAAATTGTTACAGACTCATGGACAAAGGCCTCCTTCTCAAGAGGGTTTTGGAGCCGGGAAGGCTCCGCCTCGCTGCTCCAGTGTTTGTTGGCGAGTTTCGCATGTCATCGAAAAAATTTTTATTATTTCTCAGACATGCAGGTTTCCTCACGATGTTTTCCTTCACCGCTGAGCACGTGGTAAATACAGCACTTAAAATTGCTATTCACAATTTTAGTGGATAGCCGGGGATAGAACCCAGGTCACCTGCACTCTATGAAACTAAAGTAAGCGCCTTTACCACAGGGCTACCACGGCTTTCAAATGTTTACTAAAGTTGTGTTTAAAAGAATTTTAGACTGAAAAGTATGTACCAGATTCAATTATATACCATTATGAACAGTTTTTGATCTCGTAACTCTAACTGTACCTGAAAATTAATTTTAAAAATAATAAAATTCGGTACGAGTAAGAGCCTACTTAAACTGTCTATGATATAATAAAATTTACGACCAGAAACTTGTTAATTGTCTTCACTAATTGCCCATTATTTTCCTCTTAATACATTTTTAGTACTAGCTTTTCCACTTAAAATTGTTTAATCTGGTTTTTAGAAGTATCAAACAGCGATGTTATTTTTGAGTATTAAACTGTTGGTAGAAAAGATAAGATCACGAAAATTTTCAAATCGAATTCCATATGCCTTCAAGGCATTTGCTCATAAACTTTTACACGGACTACTAAATGCCGTATGAAGTTTTATTTAAAAATTTACATGAGTTTGGTCATTTTTTTTATGGGAATGGTGGCCAACGAGCAAGCGGTTCACCTGATGGTAAGTTATTACCGTCGCCTACGTACATCCGCAACACCAGAGGAGCTGCAGGTGTGTTGCCGATCATTGGTGATAATTGGGGAGCGAGGACTGGGCGGACGAAGTGGGCCTCTATTTAACCCACTTACCCAAACGATATGCAGAATCACAAGATGGTGGGCTTGAATGGCTTGGATGGCTCGAAAGAACCCGCTTAAAGGTGACAAACGAGCAATCGGTTCACCTGACGGTAAGTGATTACCGTCGCCCTCGTACATCCGCAACACCAAAGGTGCTGCAGGTGCGTTGCCGGCCTTTAAGGATATTTGGGAGTCCGGTTACCTCACTCACCGAAAGAAACGCAGAAGCACAAGATGTCTCTACTTCACGCCGGTATTCTGCGACGACGTGGTACCCAGCTTTCGAGCAGCAGCAAAATCCGCCGCTTGGCTCTACCACGTTTATGTATCGATCTTCGCAACTCTTCTCTTTGAACTAGGATATACATACAAATATATTATATGCATGCGAAATGGGTCGAGACCTGAAGAGTTTTACCGGTTCCGTTACAGTCAGTAGAATCTGACGTCATTTTGGCGGAAACTCATTATTTTAAAGATGTTGGAAAAAAATCGCTTTTCACAATATGATGATTAAAATTGCATATGGTATGGTCCGAAGAGAAAATGAGCACAACCTCCTTCACCATAACAGCAACCACCACAACTCGAATGTCAATGTCACATCACCAACATCAACCACACACTCGATATAATATTATTATATCGAAACATGTCCCGGCTATTTACTCACTCAACATTGCGGGCCCGGCCTGCTTCTTCCATCTATTTGTCCACTACAAATAGCCATCCAACGTAAATCGACTATAGCAATTATTAGTCATAGACTCAGGCGCAAATTCGAATTGTTTTAAATCTCGATCAATTTCTTCATCAACTATGAAAATAAACGTATGTATGTATATATGTATATATTCACACCTTGTTCTGACATACGTCTTTCGCTTCTCCCACTTTCATCAATCTTCGCATGCATGCTCGTTGGTTTAGAGTACTCTTGGCCTGGTCTTTTTTCAGAACGTCTCCGATTTGATCGTGAAATGTTCGCCTAGGTCTTCCTCTCCTGACTCTACCATTTACAGTTGAGGCAAGTGTATATTTTATGTAAATATATTTATTCAAAAATAAACGTAAATCTACTTAATGCTACATAATATCTTTTGCGAGTATCTTATGAGTGTGCTTAAATAAGCTTAGACGATCGAATACCCAATACATTTATTTACGCCACTGACGTTTATTTTTAGGTTCAATTATTATGTGGAGAGAATATATCAATTAGATTTTGGAATCTTTTGTGCGATTTATAACGATAGCCAAGACAATAAGACGGATAAAAAGAAGAAATTCACACTTGTTGTGTGCTTATATATACCTATTTTTTCACTTTATCTTATTTATAGCAGCGTGACTGGAGGTGTTCATATGAATATATCTGCTGCAATTAGATACTTACCCAATGCTATATCTTGTTTTAATCGATGACGTAATTCGTCAGACGCCTGTTGTTATATATTACGCGAATTCATACGCTGCTTTAACATTATTCAGTGGAGAAACAAAACATCGTGAGAACACTCTTCACCTTCAGCTTCTTCCGGCTTCAATGCCCTCTCGAAAATCAAAGACCTTAACCTATCAGTAGTGCATTTACTGAATGCTATTTTTTCTATTTATGAGATTTAAAAGCAAATCTAATATCTGTAAAGATTTTAACAGATCATATAATTCATCCTTTCGGAATGTTTGATAATATCCAATATCTAAATGATCAAATCCGTGTAAGGAGGAATATGCCATATATTTCTCTAAATGCCTACATCACCTGCACGTGGTGTACTTCAATAATAAACAAAGGAGACTCTCTCGAACGAATATATTCAGCAGAATTTGCCGAATACAAAGCCCCATAAAGTAAAGTAAAGTAGCAGCTGGAAGTGCCCACTGCTGGGCAAGTGTCAAAGCCGGGAAGGGCCCGGCACTCTGCTCCAGTGCGGGTAGATAAGCTTCACATATCATCGAAATAATATTTTTATTATTTCTCAGACATGCAGGTTTCTTCACGATGTTTTCCGTCACCGCTGAGCAATTTTTTTGATGCCGGCACCGGGGATCAAACCCAGGTCTTTCGCGCTCTATGAAACTTAAGTGAGCGCCCTGACCATTAGACTACCACCGCTAAAGCCCCATAGTGACGAAGAACGATTCACCAGACCGCACATTACGAAACACAGAACAATCAGAGCCGAACCCAATCATCAGTTTTTTTATAAACGTTTTCTCCGGTTGAATGTGAACCCATGGTACAACTGACACGCTAACCACTAAGTCAAGCGGTGGTTGTCGTATGTCCTATGCTCATAATAAGATTGGAAAGCTTGCCAAACCGTACACATGCTGGCGCACGCGAACGAACTACGTAGCAATAAACAATCTGCGACGTCCAGATAAATGCCAACATAAATCAGACTGAAAGTGACATCGCCGTGCCAATGGCCATGTGTAAAATGGGAGGCAAATTTAAATTCAATCATAAACTCGCAGACCCTTTCGAAACGTACGTTAAATGAGTGTAGCGAATACCGAAAAGAGAAGCCAAAACAAAAATGTCTCCTTACCCACCCACATCTACCCACATCTTTAGCTTAACTTTTTAATAAGCACCACTAGTAAATCAAAGATAAATCAATACAATTAAAAAAAACCACTCGTCATTACTAACAAAACAATAACATAACAAGACAAGAATTCAAAAATTTATTTGGTTATTTAAAACTTTAAGATATGTTATTCCTAATGATAGGTCAAATATACCTGGCTTTCCAAATAACACCTTGAACAATGTTTATATCGCTTTAGTGCAGTCTATATTAATATACTGTTTACCGATTTGGGGTGATGCTGCTAAAACTCATTACCTTGTAGTGGAACGAGCTCAAAGGGCGTTACTTAAAGTAATAAACTTAAAAAAAATATATATCCTACTTATAGTTTAAATGAAAATAGTGACTTATTATCCGTACGGCAGTTGTATATATTACACATTGAAATTAACACAAAATCTAAAAGTAGGAAATATACTGTCAAACACTGCCCCAGTAAAAACGGTATTCGCAAGCATGCAGTATAAGAAACGTTCTGCTTTGCACTCTAACTCTGCACGCATGTTACTTTATAATTAATATTTTGGTAAATATAGATAATATATTGCGTTAATTTAAGATATGGAAGAGCGGCGTCTCCTGGCACAGGCATTTATTTGCTTAAAAGGAGTCTCCAGATATGGGTTATATGTATTTTCTGTGTTTACGTAAATAAAGATATTTTTATTGTTATTTTTTATTTTATTACATATCCCTAATGCGAATTACCATAAACTCGTTATAGTTTCTACCCATTGTATATTCATACCGTCGATAAAGAGTACAGAATGAATATAGTCTTTCTCTCCGTGATACCAAGTATATAATAAGCAGGTTAGTTATATATTCGGCGGGTATAGAATTGTGCGACATATGCTCAATATGGAATATTTTATATCAAGGCAACGATTAAATCAAATAGATTTGTATTAAATGAATGAGATGGATGAGACGAATGAGATGAATGATAAAAATTTTGAAATTATTGAAAAATTTATGATTCTTCTCCGACAGATAAACCTCATTGCGTTTCGTCTAAGAAACTGGCGAATGAAACACGGAAGGTATCCTCTTTTTTGTTTTTTCCTTCCAATAATTAAAGTGTATCAAAAAATTAAAGGTACTACAAGAATATATTGATCCACCAAACTAAAGCATAGTGCACTGCAAACTCAAGGAGACCGGCATCTGTTCACAAATATGACGCATGTGGAAAACCATTACCCACCTAAACTGTAGTAGTGGACGATCCGCCAGATATGATCCCACATGTGAAAGCAGGGCGGCATGCTATCGACTTCCGATGCTAATTAGAAAAAATATGCTTCGAAGTAGAATTCGCATTCACAAAGCAGATTCACTTATTATAGCTTCGTCATCGCTTTCATCTAGGTGGCAAGTGCATAGTAGCTACGAATCCGTAGTACTCAAGTCTGTAATGGCCTACGTTGTAGCTACGAACCCGTAGTACTCAAGTCTGTAATGGCCTACGTTCTAGCTACGGATCCCTATTATTTCGTAGACTGGTATTAGCAAGGATTCGGTCTAATTCCTTACCACCTACATGAAAACGGTTCATACAGTGATGATCAAACTACAGTGCAGGTTCCATACGGTTAAATGATGACAAATTAACTTAACGCGTAAAAATCTTAGCTGTAAAAATAAATTGTATCAAATGTACAGTTCCTAAAGTGAAACCGATAGTAATCGGGTATTATGTGCCACTCGTAAATGGTATATATAAATGTAAGTTCTACTATGTAATTAAAATATTTACAACCCTTACTAATATATCAGCCTATTTTAGTCCAACGCTGAATATATGTCTCACCGAGAAAGAAACGACAAGAGTTTGGCCCATTCGTGGCCTTTCACTGCAGTCATTACAGTCTAAGACAGGTTTTCACTCCGGTATTTAGGGTGTCGGGGAATTTTCTGCCATCATTCGGTCGCCAAAGCCTCGTATTTTTAGCTGGCAGGGTGCATGCCAGCCTTACCTGTACAGGACAGGAACAGGACTTTATTTGGAGAAATATGTATAAATATATATTTCCCCTTTCATCGCAATAGTATTAGTACAATATATAAAGAGGGCAAACGAGCTAGCGTCTCAGCTGATGGTAAATAATTACCGTCTCCGACGTACATCTACAACACCAGAGGAACTGTAGGTGCGTTGCCGGTCTTTAAGGATTTTTGGGTGATGGCAGGGAGAGCAGCGTGGGCCTTCAGTTACCTCACTCAACGAACGAAATGCATTCCGAGAACCCGGTTTTCTGCGAGGCCGTGCTACTAGCCCAGGCGAGCCGGCCCATTCGAGCAAGCACCATGTAATAATTATGCCGAATACCATGCCAATATGTAGGTTAATAGCAATGAACTGTATTTACATTCAGACAAGCGGCAATAGAGACTGCGATTATTTGATAATGTACGGTCAACTTTTACTTGTCACAGCTTTAGTGATAAATTAGCGGAACTTGTTCGCGCGTGTTCCGTCGAGATAAAAACTAACATAAATCAACTGGAAAATGGCATACTCTGCGATGATCGCGTGTTAATGGTACAATTTATGGTTTGTTCATTCCTGTCCATTTTTTATCATTGTTAATTCTAACAGCGTTACTTCAAACCATGAAACTGAAATATTTTAAAACTATCTCTTTTATAATTAAATATTGTGTAAGTAGACTATTTCTTATGACCCCTAAGAAGTGAGTTTAAATCAAAGTTCGAGAGAAACAATCGATTACAACCCCCTATTTTCCCATTTGCCGTTCTTAGGTGTGATATATTTTCTTTAAATAGGACCAGTCTCGGGGTTTAAATAAAGAATCATTGTAATCTGTTCACAATCGGCGAAGATAGATAGGAGGAAGGTATACACAGTTTTACACAAATATTTATTTATTTGAACTTTATTTAAATACTTTTAAATAAAAGTATTGCTAAGGGCAGCCTTAATGCCTCTTGGCATTCTCTGCCAGTCAACCCAGGGCGTGGAGAGATATAGTAAGGGTGCCAAACATTAAATTTGTTAAAAAAAAGAACTAAATGTACATGAATAACTTACACTTACTATTAGACACATACTGACGGAATAAATACATACAAACAAATATGAATATATATATATATATATATACAAAATATTATTATAATTACAATGACCGATGATATCAATTCCACTAAGTGGGAACGGATGTCTTGAAGAGGTGTTCACGTACCTGTCTCTTGAACGATAACTTGCTGGACGTCTTCAGGCAAGGAACTCCAGAGTAGTGCAGCCTGAACAGTAAAGGAGTTGCAAACGAAATCGGTGAAGTGTTGCGGAATGCTAATCTTATGATTAGATGAAGAGCGAAGGACCCGGTCATGAGTTGAAAACACAAACTAAAATTTATCCTTTAGGTAACAAGGAGATGTAGCATCATTTAAGATAGAAAAGAGAATAATCAGGATTCTAGAGTTACGCCTTTGTTGGACAGCGAGACATTTAAGGCGAGAACGGTATTGTGAGATATGGTCATACTTTTGAAGGTTGAAAATATACCTTATACAGTTATTACCAAGGCGCTCTAGCTTGTAAAGAAGATCTTTGTTCAAGTCAGAGTAACACACATCTGCATAATCAATAACAGGAAGTATGAGAGTCTGGACAAGCATGTGTGAAAATATCTCTTACTTTGCACTTCCCCTGGCTACTGATATTTTGTAAATTGACTTAAAAAATAATAATATATATATGACATAGTATGATTGTAGATGTCTAGATGTATTGATTTAATTATACATTGTAACGTGGCATTAAAATAAAAGATCGCGGAGTTTTTACCGGTTCTTCTTTGATAAGGTCATGTTTTGCGAACCGGCGTAGATTTGAGGTTCGTAAGCCAAAATTAAGTAAGGATCAGCAAGCTGAAGTGGCAATGGGCCGGCCACATAGCTCGCAGAACTGACAACCGTTGGGAAAAAAAGGTTCTCGAGTGGCAGCCACGTACAGGCAATCGCAGTGTAGGACGACTCCCCACGAGATGGAGTGACGACCTGAGCAGTGTTGCGGGAAGTCGATGGATACAGGTGGCTCAGGACCGAGCTTCGTGGCAATCTTTGGGGGAGGCCTATGTTCAGCAGTGGACTTGTGATAGGCTGAAATGATGAATGATGACGATGAAGCCAAAATTTAATAAACATAAGTTTTGACTTTGATGATGCGACTGCCTCGTGAAAGTAGTCTCTTCGGAATATTATTTCTTCATTATTTATCGGCCTGTGAAAGTACACTGCAAGACATAGGTCTTTCCGTCAAAGCGTCAACAATAGCCAGCTACCACCTATGGAAGATCTGCACAAACTCACCTCTCACATCTTACTCTCGGACTCCCCTTAACTATATGATAGGTTATGGATGTAAGTGTTTCCATCACGCATAAATAGCGGAAGCGGTTTTGATGTAATTTGGTATGGAGATACCTTGAAGGAGATAGACTACATTTAACCCTGGAAAGTCACGGAGAAGTTCTTCACGTGGGCGAAATCGTGGGCGGAAGGTATTTGTTTATAAAGAGCAAATGCCGCTATTGTAATCGAAGTTAATCTTCAGAGTTAACTACTTAATAACTGGTATTTAGAATAATATAGTATTTAATGTTTGAAGAGAATTCTATTCTGAATTTCAACCCTTACATTGAAATTATATTAATTATAGCTCTCACTGATGTTTGCCTCAATTGGATTAAGTACCAATTAGTTATATCTTACGAAAACATGAAAGGATACTTACTTAGGCATTATTCCGCACCTCCTTGTTATATTGTTATTTATTTAAACATACTCTATTAAATTTTTATTCATAATACATACTGCTATATACATATACCAAGTAGCCGAGTGGTTAGGAGATCTGCCCCCGAATCAGAAGACACGATTTCAATCCCCTGTGCTGAGTGCCCATGTAAGGCTTTTTCGAAACGTTTTTTCTTCTATGTACAATTTTCATCATTGGCTTGGACATTAGCTAACAATAGGCTCACCACCGGTCACGTTGTCCCAGAATAATCTCTCGTGAAAAGTGTGTTGAATATACTAAAATGGTCGGAAGGCTTAATTTATTAAATTCATTGATAACATTTGGATATAAGGGGGAATATACCATCTGTTTCTAATCTTTCAAATGTCAAGCTCATGGAGCCCGATTAGCAAACAAACGAGGTTCCGAGGACCGACTGATAACGAAATAATGCTCCCAATGCATCCAACTCAAATCCCGCAGATCAGTGATAAGAAGCACCATCACTAGTACGAGAATACCGGCACTTAACTTTTAAACGTGGAAGAGCCAAGCGGTGGCTTTTGCTGCTGCTCGAATGGGCCGGCTTGACCGGACCGTACCGCCGCGCAGAATACCAGCGTGAAGTAAAGGCATCTTGTGCTTCTGCATTACGTTCGGTGCGTGGGGTAACCGAAGGCCAACTCCCCCTCCCCATCCCTCTCCTCTTCTTTCTCCCATCTCCCAAATATCCTTATAAGCCGACAATGCACCTGCAGCACCTATGGTAATCACAGTAATCACTTACCATCAGGTGAACCGCTTGCTCGTTTGCAGCCTTTTCAATAAAAAATAAATTACTCACTAACCCACTTAACCAGAGGGGTTAGTGTGGGCGAACCTTCCAAGAGATATATGTTTGCTTATCCTGGTCCTCTCTTGAAGAGGCCTATGTTCTTAAAATTGACTGATGAGGTCGTATGCTCACACTTATAATGTTTTAGACACTACTGTGATTTTTCTGTGATATCGTCAGATTTAACAACATAAGTGAACCTTCAAATTACAGATCACAAGCTTAGATGCCTTATTTTTAAATAAAAATAAAAGTTACACACGAGCACACGCCCATACAGTTCACCTGATGGAAAGTGGTAAGTGAAGCCCATAAACACCTACATCGATGTTTATTAATCGGTATTCAGATATCTGGTCACTCCAGAGGATAAGATTCCTCTCCAGGTTTTGGTAGGTTAACCGGTCTCCGATACAATTATTTACAACATTAAATGAGTTGGCGTTATCTTGCTTTTTTTGTATCCGACACGGCATCTGACCCTTCTGCCAAATTTATGCGTCACATCGGATAAGGGAAGGTAAAGGCGAGCGAGTGCCTCTGTGTTTATCACGGTACACTTGCGGCACTATATTTCCTGCTTTGTTAACAACTACCGATGGCGATCGGAAGTTGTGGCCCTGGTCGTAATCGCCAGCCAGGAGTACATCACCATCGTACCTGCTAGCGATGGTGATGTACTCCTGGTCTACCCGTTTGGCAAGCGTGGACATTTCGGATGAGTTTTTAGCGGGCATTTCATTGAATTCAAGCCCCGCTAATTAGCTAAGCTGGTACGTCGCGTGTTTGACAGAGAGTTTGGTATTTTAAACAACAACATCTCCCCCTTAAACCATCGTAAATAATCATAATCAAATTTTTAGATGTGTTGTACATCAAAACAATACAGCATAACGTACAATTGTGATAACGTAATGCTTCTCGGTGTGTGCAGAACTTGAACAAATTTAAATGTGAGATTATTATATTTACTACTCAAATATCATGTTTCCTTTTACGCAATTAAAGACATAATTAACCACTTTAAGTTCAACGGATGGTACTAAATATGTATTATGAGGCGAATAATGGGCAATTAGCGAAGCTAATTACCAAGTTTTAAGCCGTTAATTTTGTTTCATCATCTAAATTTCACAACGAAGAAGTAAAACATAAGTAAGGTTTATGTACTTAACCAAATATACGTTTAGTTAAAAATAAAAGTGTTGTTTTTATCTATGTATCATTACATATAGGTACGTGTTAGAGTCGTGGTAGCCTTGTGGTCAGGCCGCTTAATTTAGTTTCAAAGAGTGACCTGGGTTCGATCCCCGGTGGTCGGCAGCACCACTAAAACTTGTTTATAGCAATTTTAATTGCTGTATATGCTTGGCGGTGAAGGAAAAACATGGTGAAGAAACCTGCATGTCTAAGAAATAATAAAAATATTATTTAGAGCAAGGCGGGCCTTTCCCGGCTCCGTAACCCTCTCAGATATTTGAGAAGGAGGTCTTTGCCCAGCAGTGGGCCTTTACAGGCTGCTACTTTACTTATTACTTTTACGTGATAGAGCCAAGCGGCGGCTTTTGCTACTGCTCAAATTGGCCGTCTCGACCGGATTGGTACCACAGTCTCGCACAATGTCGGCGTGAATTTGAAATTGCTTCTGCGTTTCGTTCGGTGAGTGAGGTAACCGGAGGCCCACTCCCCACTCTCCTCCTCCTCCTCATTTTTATTCGGTTTGTGACAGCCATGCAGCGAAATAAAATAAACAAGTTTTTCTAATAGTAATGGTTATGATGTATGTAAAAGAAAGGAGTAGTATATAAATATTTAATTGCTACGCAAAGACCTCCCCCTACATATTGGAGCTTCGGAACCGGGAATTGTCCGACACGTTACTACAGCAAGTTTTTCTCGATATATATTTTCTAGTATTTCTTAGACGTGCAGGCTTCTTTAGGATGTTTTCCATCACTGCTCGACACGTGGAAAACTCGTTTTTACCGTTACCAGGATTTGAACCCAGATCACACGCATAATACGAGTATTAAATCGAAGCTATCATAGTTACGGCGGCAATTTCTTTCAAGTATATTTAGATTTCTCTTACAGCGATTGGCGCATTAGCTAACCGATCGTGGAAATCGAATCCCCGCAGAACAGATCTTTATGATGATGTTGAGCGCAGAAATCAGATACCACGTTAGGTTATAGTCTCTAACTTATTATTAAGTTCATTAGATTATATTGTTCAGCATTACTTATCGCTTCTCAGAATAAGCTAAGAATTAAGGTAATGAGATTGTTCCCCCGCTATCCATACACTTTACATGATATCAGTCTTACTGCCGGAGCTGTAAAATACCGCCGGGGTAACAGCGTATCTCTAAAACGGGCACTTGAATACTGATCCCGGCGAAACCGGTCACTACCTTCAGTGGCTGATAGCTGTTTTCCCTACCACGAGAAAACAAACAATTTCTAGACATATCAATCCCGGAGTGACCGACACAACTCGTCCTCGTCCGAGGCCGAGTCTGAACCTCTTTTGGACGGTCAATGGATAGCTTATCGAATAACGACAAACAGTACAGGTACATTAGTACACCTAATTTATAAAACGCTCTTTCAAGCTCTCTGCATCAAGTTCTTTTCTTTTATGGGAGTTGTGGGCAAACGAGCAAGCGGCTCAGCTGATGACAAGTGATGGCTGCCGCCGACGTACATCTGCAAGACCAGAGGAACTGTAGGTGCGTTGCCGGCCTTTAAGGATTTTTGGGTAATGGGAGGGATAACAGGGAGGGAGGTCAGGGAGAACCGCGTGGGCCTTCAGTTACCTCACACACCGAACGAAATGCATTCCGAGAACCCGGTATTCTACAAGGCCGTGGTAGAGCCGGCCCATTCGAACAAGCAGCATGTAATAAATATGCCGAATACCATGCCAATATGAACGTAAATAGTAATGAACTGTACTAACATTCAAAAAAGCGGCAATAAAGACTGCGAATATTTATTTATATAAAAAGATATCTCAATAATTTATAGGAAGCAGAGCTTTTGAAATAGTTCTTTCCTTAAAACGATTTCTTCTCAAAATATTCTAAAGAAGATTGAGAGATTAAGAAAGGAAAACTTTTCGAGCATTAAATCGAAGAAAGAAACTTTATTCATTACATCACAACTAGTTATCAAGTTATTAATTAAACAATTAAAAGAATAATAAATACTAAAAAAAAAAATCAAGATTTTTGAATATTGTTTTTCCTGCGCTACAGTGTGATGCAAGAAATGGCTCTACGCTCAGTTTATGTTACGGATTCCCGCGACACTGATTTTCAGCGCTGCCTTATACCGCTATTGAGCCGGGACTAAAATGAATGGTTTAAATATTTTGTTATATTTGTTATCATCGCTATATGAATACTACATAATTTTTTTTTATCATTAATCTTTTTGAAAGACATAAAACATTGACGTTGCCCTCATTTTACATATTTGAGAGTGCAATGTTTCCGAAAGCAAGTCATAATCGCCGTAGCACGTGACATCTATAGAGGCGACGGCAATCCCTTACCATCAGGTGAACCGCGTGCTAGTTTGGCGCCTTTACTATAAAAAAAAAACAATAAAAATGGCTGAACCTACGACCACTTAAGTATTAGCTGCTTCCTGAAGTAACATAGTTATCGCGACACATATCTTTGTCTTCATTATATTGATCTATTTCATAGTAGCTACGAGTATCATAAATAAGTATCCTTATGTTTTTTGTCAGTTTATTGCACTATATATATTTATATTGCTGTTAAAACCAAGTATTAATAACATTAACAAACTAAAGTTATTTCGTCTGTAAAGAAAAGCCTTTTCAGAGAATCTGCTCAGCGTTTTTTTAAAAGCGTACTAACTTTTAGTAGCGACCTTTGAATGTTCAAATATTGGAAAAAAGATTTAGGAATGAATACGGAATGGAAAAACTTTTCCAGGCTTGAGTTCGGGTTTGACTTATCGCGTTTCCACCATGATGGATATATTTCAAATAACGTACCTTCCGTATGTTAGTCAAAATTCTCAATGATAATAAATATCTATACATATCATACTAATATTTTATTTCTTTTAAATTTAATTTTTTTTCTTATTATTCTGTACTAATACCTACTAGAGTAACTAGACTACTTTAGCTGTTGTTATAAGAAATTATTATTGTTAATCAACTTGGGAGAAAACACTGACCTCTGTAATACAGGTTCTTAACCTAGTATGGATGTCAGGGAATTCATACTTTGTGTTCCAAATTCTTATGACAATAAAGATTATTATGTGCGGTTATTTTGATATATACTCGTCTGGTTGGGTGATATATATAAATATGTCTATATACATAAAATACAATAAAATAAATAAGTTATCTTTAATATATATTATAATTAAAATACATAAAATAAAAAATTTACACGTTTTTTTAAGAGGTAAGTAAATGCCATCGCCCACGTACATCTGCAACACCAAAGGTGCATATGCGTTGTAAGGTTATTTGGGAGATGGCAGAAAGTTAACCTCGCTCGCCGAACTAAACGCAGAAGCACAAGATGCCGCTACTTCACGCCGGTATTCTGCGTGGTCGTGGGACGACCCCGGTCCTCCCGGCCCATTCGAGCAGCAGCAAAAGCTGCCGCTTTTACCACGTAAAATCTAGAAATTTACTCACCGAGGATATGTTTTCAATTTGAATAACTTTAATAAAGGTATCGTGGTACACCCAGCAATATCTAATTATAATTGATTATAGTCTAATCAAAGAGTCGCCTTTGTGATGCGCAGCTATGCGGAAGCTCCAACTGAGTCTTGAATAGAATAGTCAATAATTCAGACCGGCCCGATTCTGTGGCGTTGGGCGCATGCACACATGTATACGGGATATAGGACCGAGCTTTGTGACAAACTTTTGGGGGGAGGCCTGTGTTCAGCAGTGGAATCATGATAGGTATAAATGATGATTGATTTTTGTATCAATTATTATTATTTCTCATCCAAAACAGATTGTTATCACGAGTGAAAGAAAATAAAATTTTTAATGCAAATTACACAAGGTATTATATTGTATATGGTAGAGTCGGGAGAGGAAGACCTAGGCGAACATTTCACGAGCAAATCGGAGACGTTCTGAAAAAAGGCCAGGTCAAGAGTACTCTTAACCAACGAGCATGCATGCGAAGATTGATGAAAGTGGGAGAAGCGAAAGACGTATGTCAGGACCGTAGCGAGTGGAAGAAGGTTGTCTCTGCCTACCCCGTTGGGAACAAAGCGTTAATATATACATACATATTACCCATTGAGAACATTAAGCTATTCAAACATCATATTAAAACACTTAAATAATATGTCTAGACCGTGACTTCTAGCACACAACCGGGTTTCCTCTTATCCGAGACGTGGAAGTCTTTCAACATTTTCAGAAGCTTGTTATCAAAGTCACGTAGTTAAAAAGTTTTCCAGGAAATTTTCCATTCGATAGTTTAGTGTACATTTTTAAATGAAAAGTAATGTAGTGTAAAACTCAATACAACCTTAGGGAAAACTTTGTACCTCGTTATGTACCTAATTAAAAACTATTGAAACTTTGCTTTTTTTATAGGATTTTCGGTTAAAAACTAGGAGTATGGGTAAATATAACGGTGTTATGTGACATGCTGTCACATTTATTAAATTTTATTAAATTTTATTAATTATTTAAATTAATAATTCGAGTTTCATCTTATTTACATAAGTTATTTTGAGGTGTTATTCTGTGATGTTTATTTAGCAGATAATTGTTTTACAAAATTTTTAATGTAGTTAATTTTATATTGTATTCTCTTAAAATCAATATTTGTTTTCTTTATTTAGTTATGTTTGTTTTTTTTTTCTTTTTGTTTTTAACAGGGTCTGTTTAACTGTTCCCGAGGTTTAATATTCGACAAGGGCAGCTGCAGAACATCAGCGCTGTAGCTACACCGCTCCAGCATAATGCTGAGTCGAATGCCCTTTTGGTGCTATAATCCAGCATATTGTATTATCTGTTTTTTTTTTATGGAAAAGACGGCAAACAAGCAAGCGGTTCACCAGATGGTAAGTGATTACCGTCGCCCACATACATCTGCAACACCATAGATGCTGCAGGTGCGTTGCCGGTCGTTAAGGATATTCGGGAGATGGGTGTGAAGAGGAGGGGAATAGGGCCTCCAGTTACCTCACTCACCGAACGAAACGCAGAAGCACAAGATGTCCCTACTACACGCCGGTATTCTGCGAGACCGTGGTACCAATCCGGTCGAGCCAGCCCATTCGAGCAGCAGCTAAAGCCGCCGCTTGGCTCTGCCACGCTTAAAATTTCAGTTATTTCTTTGTTGTGTTTTAGCATCGAATAAACATTGTTTCTCTCTTTCTAATTCGCGAAAATATACGTCCTGTGAAAAGTAAAGCAGCTGCTTGTACATGTTTTTGAGCCGAGAAGGTGGATCCTTCTCGGCTCCAAAACATGTACAGGCTAACACGCTACCCCAGTGCGGGTTGGCGGACTTCACATGTCCACGTAATAATATTTTTCATTATTTTCTCAGATACGCAGAGCACGTGATAAATTCAGCACTTATTTGAGATAATTTTAGTCACATGGACTTATTTTCTGTTTTGTTGTTTTTGTTTGTATATACTAGATGTCGCTGCCTTATTTCGCATCTCGATGTCGTTGGCATGATCCGGAGTCATTAGATGAAGCTTGTTGATATCAATAAATGGGATTTGGGATCGTAAATCAGAACTTTCATTTATCTGAAGACGTTATCCCTTGGTTGAATCTAGTTGAACAGCATTGGTAATTCCTAATAATAAATTCAGAGATGCCATCACCGGGCATGGAACCTAGGTCACACGCGCTCTATGCTATATCTAAACTAAACCGTACGCCATGACCACGAGGATTTTATCCATCACTAATCACATAGAATATAAATTTGATTTTTAACACCTACTTAGATTTTCGTTCCTACATCTATTTATGTTTTTACGCTTCTTAATATTTTCGCTTGCTTATCACAGCGAACTCAATCGCTGTAACCTTCCGATGTCACTTATGCGATACGATCAGGGGGTGGGTTGAATGTACCGAAACGTCACACAGCACAACCAGGCCCGAAGCCCCTTTTTAAACCCGAAGAATAAACTAACTAAATATTTATTAATTTATTCTAATTAAAACTTCATTTGCAAAAGAAAAGTGTACTAAAAGGTAGAACGAGTACAAAAAGTATTCTCAAGTACTAGCTTTAGGTTGAGCAGAGAATATGTAATAGGTGCAAAGCGCAAAGTAGATCCAACCAATTTGAAAACTGAACACTAATGAGTATTAAATATGTAATTATAGTTACAAAAAAATACTATATAACTAAAATATATGTTACACAAATACATAATTTGAATTTATCTAGGTGATGTACAGCTGAAGTTGCCCAGGATAAAAATAAAAAAAAATCATAAGGAAAAAAATTTAACTTAAAAATTTAATTTAACTTATGATTTTGCGATGGACCAAGACCATTGAGATACATAACTAAAAAAAGCTATATATAAAAATCGGGTCAGGAGGTTTGAAGATTAGCCTGCACAATCAAATACAGTTAAGTCTTTATAGTAGTAGTATATTTATTTATTTAGGTAACATGAAAGTTTGTAACTGGGCTTAGTAACAATAAATATTTAACAAATATGTTATTAAACACTAATAGGAATCTAGTCTTCTGTATGATCTTACCTTTAGACAACTACTTATCTTCCCTCCCTATATCATTTCTATTTTTAGAAGTTTTTATTATGGGTATTAGGGCGATTCTAGGGGTAGTGTACTGTCCTCCCAATGTGTATTACTTCAATGCTCTTGATTCTGTCGGATCGGAGTACACACATTGCATGATAATGGGTGATTTCAACACTGATCTATTAAGAAATACATTTCGTTCTCATAAACTTCGGTCAATTACTGAGTCAGTCGATCTCCACATTCTGCCGTTAGCGGCTACTCATCACAATGTCGACACTAATGATTCATGGATTGACCTCATTATTATGGCTTCCCCTGACAGTGTCAAAAAGCACGGTCAGTTGTTGGCTCCTAGCTTTTCCCATCATGACTTGATTTATTTTTCCTATAATGTGATCCCTCCCAAACCTGTTCCCACGATTTTAAATTTGCGTAATTTTTCAAGAATGGAATTGGACAAACTCAGAAGTGACGCTTCCATCATCGACCTGGCCCCTTTAGCAGCAGCGACTACAATAGACGATAAAGTGTCGCTACTTAACAATATTGTCCTCGATTTGTACAATGTCCATGCTCCTATACACAGCGTGAGGGTAAAGCGTCCTCCTGCTCCGTGGATGTCTAGAGGCGTAAGGGTGGCAATGGCTAGACGGGATAGGGCTTTTCGGAAATTTAAAAGGGAACGTACGGAGGAGAACTGGTCTCATTTTAAATTGCTGAGGAACAGATGCAATCAGATGGTACGAAATACTAAACGCCGTTATATCCATGAAAATATTATTAACTCTTCTACCGCTGACGTGTAGAAGTTTCTTAAATCTCTTGGCATTTCCAAGCCGACTTCATTTGACTATGCCTCATCTCTTACTTTGAATGACATAAACCAGCATTTTACTTCCACTTCATCTATGGACCCTTTAGTCCGCTCTCAAACAATAACTTCTATTGGTTGTATGTCTCCTCTTCTAATCCCCGATTTTCAATTCACACCGGTAGCTCTCAATGAAGTTAAAAATGCTGTTTTAGCAATCAAATCTAAGGCTGTGGGGAGTGACGAAGTTAGTAAGCAAATGGTATCCATGATACTCGAGTACCTTTTACCAGCAATTACTCACATAATTAATTTTTCCTTGGACTCCGGTATTTATCCGACCCTGTGGAAAAGGGCTTTTGTACTACCACTCCCTAAAATCTCCAATCCCTCCTTGCCCAATCATTTTCGTCAAATTTCTATACTTCCTTTCCTTTCTAAAGTTCTTGAAGTCTGTGTACATAAGCAAATCTCCGTGTTTATAACAAAATATAACCTATTGAATGTTTTTCAATCTGGGTTTCGTCCAAGTCACAGTACCACCACTGCCCTTATCAAAGTCACCGATGATATAAGAAAGGGTATGGATGAACAAAAGTTAACAGTGATGGTGCTTGTTGACTTTTCAAACGCTTTTAACACAGTTGACCACGATATCCTCATATCCTACCTTACTTATCTTAGATTTTCAACCCCTGCCTTGGACTGGTTTTCATCCTCTCTTCGCGGCCGCCAACAGTCAGTTCGTCTAGGACAGCAGTGTTCTGCCTGGGCGGACGTTGGTACAGGTGTGCCGCAAGGCGGTATACTTTCTCCCATAATGTTTTCGTTATTTATTAATTCTATCACCTCCGCTGTCGACTGTTCGTATCATCTGTATGCAGACGATCTTCAGCTTTATGCACAATCAGGCACTAACGACCTCAATAACTGCATAATGAAGCTAAATAACAATCTTGTCTCTATTAGAGATTGGTCGCACAGATTTGGGGTTACTGTCAACCCATTAAAATGTCAAGCAATCATAGTAGGTGGTCCTAGGATGCTTGCCGGGATTGATTATGGTAACCTTGCTCCAGTTTATTTCAATGGAACATTAATTCCTTTCTCCAAAACTGTGAAAAATCTAGGCATTCATCTGGACCAGTCATTGTGTTGGGAGACTCAGGTTGCTGAAGTCAGCCGGAAAGTCATTGCCACCTTACGTTCTCTATATCGTTTGAAAAATTTCTTACCCTTTAAAACTAAGCTTTTGCTCACTCAATCCTTAATTTTACCCATTATCGACTATGCAGATGTCTGTTACCCGGACCTATCCCAATCACGTCTCGATAAGTTGGAGCGCCTTCTTAACAACTGCATTAGATTTATCTTTGGTTTACGTAAATATGATCACGTCTCTTTTTATCGTTCCAAGCTTAATTGGCTTCCTATTTGTCAAAGGCGTAATTCTGTGTTTATTGTATTCTGTATTAACTGATCCTAATTCTCCTTCTTATCTTAAGAATAATTTCCAATATCTTTATTCTGCTCATGACAGAGAGCCTCGTTCCATAAACCAATTTAAGATTCGAGTTCCACAACATAATACAGGATACTATAACTCTTCTTTTACTGTTCAAGCTACACTCCTCTGGAACGCCCTGCCCGATAAGATAAAAGCAGCTCCTAGCAAGAAACTGTTTAAGAGTCTACTTCGTAATTACCTAACAGAATAATAGATCATTGACAATATTCGGCTTATCTATTTTAGATTTTTATTATATATTTATTTATGTATCCTTTTATATACTTGTATACCTATTTGTGTATTTTATGTTATAAATATTTATTTAATTATATAGTTTATTTATATGTACTAATCAAGTTATTTTTATTGGAGTTTTTTATTATTATTTTTTTTTTTTTATTCTTTGTTTTATACCTGCCAACTACCTTTCACCATAACAAGGGTTGGCTGGTAGAGAATGCCACTTGGCATTAAGTTCGCCCATTGTAACCTTAAGCTTAAGGCAATAAAGAATAAATAAATAAATAAATAAATAATCCTAAATATTCAGTGCAGTAAACCTGTGTCCTTTTATTAGTTTAACGCTAAGTAACTGTTTAAAATAGATCACGGATTATAACTACATTAAAAATCTGTGACTTGAATTTTTTTAATACTGCCATCTAGCTATTGGCTAAAAAGTATCAAGAGTCACGTTTTCCCTCAAAAGTTTGAAGCTTTCGTTCTTCAGACATTATGTGCTGAACACAAACTTGTTTCACACTGTTACCCATAGATGGCGCACCTATTTTGTTTGTTTGTTTTCAATCACGCATTAGTGTATTATACTCAACACTTCAGAACTTTAACCTGTTTTAAATAGATGCCACATTTAAAAATAATGTTATATTTAATTTCATTATCATCGAAGTATATATCATGTCCGATAACATTAATTCAATTAATTCAATAGAAATTTCTTACTGGACCCAACAATGGTTTCTACTGTTGTTCACAGAGGGCGCTGTAATAATATTTTTGTGCTCTCCATTTGGGTGTGACAAGTCGTACCTCCAGAACATTATTCCGGTTTTTCATAGGTGGCGAGGCATGTCTTTAAAATGAATGCACCTTACATTTTATGTTAATATCGGACACAATGCAAGCGTACAAAATCTCTTTATCATAACAATTTCTGTGCAGTAATAAATTGACCTAAATGTCTAAAATAATGGGCACAGATAATATACAAGCAATTTGCCAAAATAATATTATGTAATACCACTACATATTATAATTTGAGTTTTTTTAATTGTTACGTTCAATACAAAGTTTTATATTGTTATTTTTTAACGTTTTCGGATGACTATATTAATATGGTTTTGTGTGTATGTTGCGGATCAAAGTGGGGCGAAGTATAGAATATTTTCTATGTTACATACAATGAAAATGACTGAGAGTTATGAAAATGAATATTACACACACACTACATAGTTTATCTGTGTCATAAGTTTCATCAAAATTGGATAATTAGTTTTAGAGGGGATTGCAATAAAAATTTTACCTAAGTCGGAAATGGGATAAGGTAGGTACCAATAAAATAATAATGAAACCATATTCACCTCATGGTGAGTCATTACCGTCGCTCACGTACATCTGCAACACCGGAGGTGCTGCAGGTGCTGTGGCATTTAAGCGTATTTCGGAGATGTGTGGGAGGATAAAGAGGGGTGTGGGGAGGGGGAGTGGGCTTCCGGTTACCTCAATCACCGAACGAAATGCAGAAGCACGAGATGCCTCTAATTCACGTCGGTATTCTGCGAGGCCGTGGAACCAGTCAGGTCCAGCCGGCCCATTCGAGCAGCAGCAAAAGCCGTCGCTTGGCTCTACCACGTAGAAAATCTTCGTTGTTAAGCTTAAGGTTACAACGGACGGACATAATGCCAAGAGGCATTCTCGGCCAGACCATATACCAAATATCTATAGTAATAAAAAGTAAAAAAAAAAATGTTATTAAAAGAAGATGAATTAAATGAAGACTAAGATAGTTATAATACAATGCTGCGACACAATAGAGTGCTGAACAACGTAGCAAATTGAAGCTAGTACGTATCTCGGATTGTTAAGAAAAATAAAGCGGGATCAACGACAACAATGCCACGTATCAACCAATTTCGCAGTTCAGTTGCTCCGTGAGCCCGGCAATGGGTTGGCGCGAATACCCGCACAATGAACGGGACAATGGGCGAGATACGCGTGAAACTGGGTTGGAGTTATAAGCCAACAGACCCACAGAGAATTGTGTTTTAGTTCTATTTATAGAATAATATATTGTAAGCGTGTTAAGATTACTGAATTTGATTATTTATATTTGATCTCAGCCCGTATCAGAATAAATTATTCACGTTTTCGATGTAAGTAGTAATTATTCATAAAGAGCAACTGAACCATACGAGTTGAAAGTGAGTTCCCGTCCTTCAAGGTCATTTTGAGAGGGGAGTAGAAGAAGAGGAGGGGAGAGGGTCTCCGTTTACCACACTCACCGAATGAAACGCAGATGCAAAAGATGCCTCTACTTAACATCTGTATTAGCTAGTCAAAAGAATTGAAGATTATCCCGGTCGACCCGGCCGCTAATATTTTGTAAATATTAGCTAATTGTGAACTTACTTAATGAACTTTTGTAATTAAAATTACATAAATAAATAATAGAGAAGAAAAACCACCTAGTATATTAAATCTTTGGGGGAGGCCTATGTTCAGCAGTGGACTTGTGATAGGCTGAAATGATGATGATGTTGATATTAAATGTTTGTGATTATTGTTTTTGCGTTTGGGTAATGTTGCAACGATTAAAAAGTGTATTTCTTTCTAATTGTTTAATTTGAAAAGTGTACCGTTCGCGTAAATACAAAAAAAAAAAAATACATAATTTTTTTTTTTTTTTTTTAAAAACGTTACCTTCCGCTGTAGGAATTTCTCCTGTGTCGCGGAGGCAGTTTACATACATGAATTGCACATGGACATACACCCAGACCGGGAACTATTATTTGTAGTCCATACAAATACTAGTCCCGTGCGGGAATCGAACCCGCGACCCACAGCGCCGCAGCTAAACGCCTTAGCCACTACGCCACCGAGCCGTACATTGTTTTATTTTATTTGTAACATGGGAAAAAGTGTAAAATCTTGACATGAAAATGCTTTCCAACATTATAAACTTGGTAACGAAAACGCCGGTAGAACGCAGGAAATTTCCAGCGAAGTTGCCGAGCGAGACACAAACTTCGATTCCCATTAAAGTTTGCAGTTACGGAATTCTAAACGACAACAGTTAAATATTGTACACGAGAAAATTAGACATGTCTATATTATGATCGAAGTATCGCCAGTAATGAACATTGTTTACAATATAATTATTTCATTGAACATCATTTTCACGGCACCGGTATATGTCGGTGGTAAAAAGACAACAAGAAAGCAAGCGCGCAAACTTACGCCTACTTATTACTCATCACATCTTCTACATGCCTTAGTGCTGTAGATTTTTTTTATGGGAAAGGCGGCAGACCTGCAATCGATTCACCTGATGCTAAGTAAATACCGTCGCCCATTGCAGATGTAGCTGCAACACTAGAGGTGCTGCAGGTGGGTTGCCGGCCTTTAAGGGTATTTGGGAGATGGGAGAGAAGATAAGTACGGGGAATGGGTCTACGGTTACCTCACTCACCGAACGAAACGAAGAAACACAAGATCCCTTTACTTCAGGCCGGTATTATGCGAGGCCGTGGAACCAGTCAGGTCCAGCCGGCCCATTCGAGCAACAGCAAAAGCCGTCGCTTGGCTCTACCACGTAGAAAATCTTCGTTGTTAAGCTTAAGGTTACAACGGACGGACATAATGCCAAGAGGCATTCTCGGCCAGACCATATACCAAATATCTATAGTAATAAAAAGTAAAAAAAAAAATGTTATTAAAAGAAGATGAATTAAATGAAGACTAAGATAGTTATAATACAATGCTGCGACACAATAGAGTGCTGAACAACGTAGCAAATTGAAGCTAGTACGTATCTCGGATTGTTAAGAAAAATAAAGCGGGATCAACGACAACAATGCCACGTATCAACCAATTTCGCAGTTCAGTTGCTCCGTGAGCCCGGCAATGGGTTGGCGCGAATACCCGCACAATGAACGGGACAATGGGCGAGATACGCGTGAAACTGGGTTGGAGTTATAAGCCAACAGACCCACAGAGAATTGTGTTTTAGTTCTATTTATAGAATAATATATTGTAAGCGTGTTAAGATTACTGAATTTGATTATTTATATTTGATCTCAGCCCGTATCAGAATAAATTATTCACGTTTTCGATGTAAGTAGTAATTATTCATAAAGAGCAACTGAACCATACGAGTTGAAAGTGAGTTCCCGTCCTTCAAGGTCATTTTGAGAGGGGAGTAGAAGAAGAGGAGGGGAGAGGGTCTCCGTTTACCACACTCACCGAATGAAACGCAGATGCAAAAGATGCCTCTACTTAACATCTGTATTAGCTAGTCAAAAGAATTGAAGATTATCCCGGTCGACCCGGCCGCTAATATTTTGTAAATATTAGCTAATTGTGAACTTACTTAATGAACTTTTGTAATTAAAATTACATAAATAAATAATAGAGAAGAAAAACCACCTAGTATATTAAATCTTTGGGGGAGGCCTATGTTCAGCAGTGGACTTGTGATAGGCTGAAATGATGATGATGTTGATATTAAATGTTTGTGATTATTGTTTTTGCGTTTGGGTAATGTTGCAACGATTAAAAAGTGTATTTCTTTCTAATTGTTTAATTTGAAAAGTGTACCGTTCGCGTAAATACAAAAAAAAAAATACATAATTTTTTTTTTTTTTTTTTAAAAACGTTACCTTCCGCTGTAGGAATTTCTCCTGTGTCGCGGAGGCAGTTTACATACATGAATTGCACATGGACATACACCCAGACCGGGAACTATTATTTGTAGTCCATACAAATACTAGTCCCGTGCGGGAATCGAACCCGCGACCCACAGCGCCGCAGCTAAACGCCTTAGCCACTACGCCACCGAGCCGTACATTGTTTTATTTTATTTGTAACATGGGAAAAAGTGTAAAATCTTGACATGAAAATGCTTTCCAACATTATAAACTTGGTAACGAAAACGCCGGTAGAACGCAGGAAATTTCCAGCGAAGTTGCCGAGCGAGACACAAACTTCGATTCCCATTAAAGTTTGCAGTTACGGAATTCTAAACGACAACAGTTAAATATTGTACACGAGAAAATTAGACATGTCTATATTATGATCGAAGTATCGCCAGTAATGAACATTGTTTACAATATAATTATTTCATTGAACATCATTTTCACGGCACCGGTATATGTCGGTGGTAAAAAGACAACAAGAAAGCAAGCGCGCAAACTTACGCCTACTTATTACTCATCACATCTTCTACATGCCTTAGTGCTGTAGATTTTTTTTATGGGAAAGGCGGCAGACCTGCAATCGATTCACCTGATGCTAAGTAAATACCGTCGCCCATTGCAGATGTAGCTGCAACACTAGAGGTGCTGCAGGTGGGTTGCCGGCCTTTAAGGGTATTTGGGAGATGGGAGAGAAGATAAGTACGGGGAATGGGTCTACGGTTACCTCACTCACCGAACGAAACGAAGAAACACAAGATCCCTTTACTTCAGGCCGGTATTATGCGAGGCCGTGGTACTAACCCGGTCTAGCTAGCCTCTAGCTAGGCAAAAGCCGCCGCATGTGTCTACCACGTTTATAGATATTAAAAGGTAAATTAAAGTGATAAGGTACAGAATAAACAGCAAGAAAAACTATAGGATGTCATGATTGTATATCTAACACTGGGGTGGTCAGAAGACCAGACATTTATTTGAGTCGTTTCAACCCACTTTTAACAAAATAGCAGGTCTGCCGCCGTTCAGTGTTCAGGCCTTAGATAAAAATCGTACGTAAGTTTCGAAAAGTTCGGTGGTCCGAGCCCTCTATATAGAGGATCAAATTTTGTTCACCTGAATCGAAGGCATATCCTCTAACCACAAGTGTATCCCGAAAAAATGGTTCAATCTTTTAATAATCATCACCTTAACGGTCTGTTACTAGTCCATTGCTGGACATAGACCACTCCCATAAGGAAGATTTGCCGTAATCGGATTGCAATTGAAGAGCGAATTGGTGATCGTGCCGGCTTAGATGCTGCTATCCTTTATAGGTCTGCCTAATTAGGGTCGGGTATATCACCAGATATATATAATCCGCAGCAGAACTGGCGCAACCAACACAGCTGTAAGGATCAGCAAGCTGAAGTGACACCGGAGACAGGTTACGAACCACGTTAGCCTTTGGCGGAGAAAGATTCTCGAGTGGCAGCCTCATACAGGTAAACGCAGTGTGGGGTCGCCCCGCAAGATGAAGTGACGACCTACACAATCTTACCGGAAGTTGATGCAGCAGGTTATGTTATGTTCAGCAGTGGAGTTGTGACTTGTACAGACACAGTGTTATTTGATATTACCATCCCTATTCCTCGTAAGCACCTTGTCGCATATTATAGGTTAATAGTTTTTTAAAATTTATTGACAGAAAGACTTTGGGCACTTACTGGGATTTTGTTGTTCAAGCATATATATTAGGAGTCTAGTAAATATATTGTGAGGCCAACGTTCTAATATTTACTTTTTTTAAATTTATCTCTAAGAGAAGTTCTTGAATTCAGATCATAAATAGCACTTTTGCAAGGCTAACATAGTTTCTATATGAGCTGCATGTCACCACAGCAAAATACCGTATGACGTTATGATAGGGAAATAACTAAAATAAACTATTCCAGCAGTTTCTACTTCAGCCGATTTCTTATTTTCCTTTTATCATATGCTGCAGAGCTAAGTCTACTTACAAGTTTGGATATACCCATTTAAGTTTTGAATCAAGTGTTATTCCAAGAAATAAAGTGGTTTCCACAAGGTTCATCTCCTTCCCATGTAACAGTAACAGTAATTAGATGTTGAGTATTTAGTATATATAGTTTTTTGCAATTTTAAAGCAAATTATTATCATTAAACCAATTAACATTTTTGATATAGCATTATTTACCACGCCGTATGTGCCATGTTTTCACTTGATTTTAAAAATAATGAAGTATCATCAGTAAAGAATACTATATTATGTTTGTCCCGTACTAAGAAAGGTAAATCATTAATGTAAGTAAGAAAAGAAAGGGGCCAAAAATTGAGCCCTGCGGAACGCCCATTATTACCGTCGATCCGGAAGAACTCGCACCATTGATTACTACTTTTGAATACTAATACTCAAATAGGAAATAATAAATTGAAGCGGTGTACTATTTATGCCATAATGATGTAGTTCAGTACCTAAGTTGAAAAGAAATAGTTTATTTGCATCAAAAACATATATAAAAATTAATGCGTCGTTGAGACACTGCTGTTCTACATGAGGATGGGCGTTGAAACTAGTCTCCTTGCGGACGACTTTAAAAACAAACCGTATATAAACAGAGGGGCTGTTTCCCATCTAAAAGCGCGATTGAAATCAGCTCCTGTAAATGGAATTTTTGAATAAGGAACTAGGAAATGAACTGATCATTATTTTAATTAGCAAATATTTTTTTCCCCAAGTGTTCTATGAGTAGTATATTTAATAATAAATGAGCATTTATTTTATGTTCTTTTCGAGATAGTGTTATCGGCCTTGAAGTAACATTTGTGGTTGTAATAATGTAAATATATATTTATATATATTCAAAAACATTTGAATTAATTTATGATTGCACTAATTATGTTTTTTTTTTATTTTTCCGTTTCGGTTTGTAGTTCACACATAATATTAAGTAGCGTGCGGCTTCATGGTACATGTTACAAACTGCTTAGTAGTGAGAACGGGGTTTTAATTTAATGAAGTCAATAACAGAAGCCCAGTGGTCAAGGCGCTCGCATTAGTTTTCATAGAGAGCGAGTGAATAGGGTTCGATCCCCGTTTCCGGCACCATCATCGCACGCGCGTCCGTTCCGTTCGAGGTCCCAAGGTAGAGTGAGTGAAAAATTAGGGAATCACCGCTCTCTCACCCTACCCATCTTGTGGGTCGTGTCCGCAGAACACTACAGAATCTCTTTTTTAAATGGACACATATATTACGGGTGTCAAAATAAATGTAGCAGAAAGATAACCTCGTAGATTTTATGTGTAAAAAGACTGCGATATTTTAAGTAATTTATTACTTCTAGTAACATTTCTGTGAAACAATTGAAACTCTATTGCTGTAAGTCATATCAGGAGGAGTGATACAAGAATGGTTATTCTCCAACGATTTTTGTTTTCGGCCGAGTTTTAACGTCAGATAATTAATTTTATAAAACCTAACCTGTCATGCTTATTTGAGCACGGGTGATCTGTATGCAAATAGTATATAAGCGGGATCTAGTGTTTCCGTGTTACAATAAGCATATTTAAGCATCACCGTTCCAAGTCTTAGCTGTAATCATTTTTGGTTTCATTTTTCGGGTAAGATTATTTGTCATCGTCTTCCTCCTCTCCCATGATTTAATAAATAATAAATTTTGAAATAAAAACCTAATAAAATTCATACATTTGTTAATTATTATAAAATTATGTGTGGATTTTTCTTTGTGTTAGGTATAAAAATGTTCTTTATAATATTATGCTGTGTGGTTTTCGTACTCTATCGTTGGATCTGCCGATCTAGCCGAGACCCTCCTCAGGGTCCTGGTGGCATGCCTATTATAGGACACGCGTATTCTTTAATGGGGGACAACACACGTGAGTATTATATTTTTTACATAATAATTCGTTTCTTATTCAGTTAAAGACGCATACTATTATTAAAGTATAATTCAAACTGCTCTTATAATCTTAAACTAATTGGCGCTAGATATATTTAGTACGCGATATGGTTTGCCTTTTAAAAAGGCAATACGAATGTTGATTTGATAAGTTCAAATATACTGAAGGGGGCAGAGCCCCGATACAGTTTCCCCGACGCCGTTAAGGCGTTATTAATGTATAATTCAAACTGCTCTTATAATCTTATGTTAATTTCTACATATAAACTAATTGGCGCTAGATATATTTAGTACGCGATATGGTTTGCCTTTTAAAAAGGTAATACGAATGTTGATTTGATAAGTTCAAATATACTGAAGGGGGCAGAGCCCCGATACAGTTTCCCCGACGCCGTTAAGGCGTTATTAATGTATAATTCAAACTGCTCTTATAATCTTATGTTAATTTCTACATATAAACTAATTGGCGCTAGATATATTTAGTACGCGATATGGTTTGCCTTTTAAAAAGGTAATACAGATATTGATTTGATAAGTTCAAATATACTGAAGGGGGCAGAGCCCCGATACAGTTTCCCCGACGCCGTTAAGGCGTTATTAATGTATAATTCAAACTGCTCTTATAATCTTATGTTAATTTCTACATATAAACTAATTGGCGCTAGATATATTTAGTACGCGATATGGTTTGCCTTTTAAAAAGGTAATACGAATGTTGATTTGATAAGTTCAAATATACTGAAGGGGGCAGAGCCCCGATACAGTTTCCCCGACGCCGTTAAGGCGTTATTAATGTATAATTCAAACTGCTCTTATAATCTTAAACTAATTGGCGCTAGATATATTTAGTACGCGATATGGTTTGCCTTTTAAAAGGTAATACAGATATTGATTTGATAAGTTCAAATATACTGAAGGGGCAGAGCCCCGATACAGTTTCCCCGACGCCGTTAAGGCGTTATTAATGTATAATTCAAACTGCTCTTATAATCTTATGTTAATTTCTACATATAAACTAATTGGCGCTAGATATATTTAGTACGCGATATGGTTTGCCTTTTAAAAAGGTAATACGAATGTTGATTTGATAAGTTCAAATATACTGAAGGGGGCAGAGCCCCGATACAGTTTCCCCGACGCCGTTAAGGCGTTATTAATGTATAATTCAAACTGCTCTTATAATCTTAAACTAATTGGCGCTAGATATATTTGGTACGCGATATGGTTTGCCTTTTAAAAAGGTAATACGAATGTTGATTTGATAAGTTCAAATATACTGAAGGGGGCAGAGCCCCGATACAGTTTCCCCGACGCCGTTAAGGCGTTATTAAAGTATAATTCAAACTGCTCTTATAATCTTAAACTAATTGGCGCTAGATATATTTAGTACGCGATATGGTTTGCCTTTTAAAAAGGTAATACGAATGTTGATTTGATAAGTTCAAATATACTGAAGGGGGCAGAGCCCCGATACAGTTTCCCCGACGCCGTTAAGGCGTTATTAATGTATAATTCAAACTGCTCTTATAATCTTATAATTCAAACTGCTCTTATAATCTTATGTTAATTTCTACATATAAACTAATTGGCGCTAGATATATTTAGTACGCGATATGGTTTGCCTTTTAAAAAGGTAATACGAATGTTGATTTGATAAGTTCAAATATACTGAAGGGGCCAGAGCGGCGAAGGGGCGTTCGTGAGAAGATCCAAGTTGTTGTTCCAAGTTCCAAGATACACCAGCTTAGATTAGTATATGGTTGTGGTTTTATTAAACAACCTTTCGAGTGTACCCAGACAGATCAAAGCCCTGTGTGGTTCTTAACAAATTCATATAACATATCAATACATATAGAAGAGTTATCATTACATTTACTGTACCATGTACTATACATGGGTCGGTAGGTGCCAGCAGTGGACTTGTGATAATGAAGATTATGCCTTAAGTAAACCGCGTCGGTTAATGGACAACCTAACTGTTTAGTCGAGTCGAGTAGAAAAACGTAACGATAGTATTTTTCTCTATGCGTGTATTTTATGCTATTCACTACGGCTCTGGAAATATTTACGGAGTTAGGTAATCCATGGTAACTCAAGTGAAGAACACTCGCTAGTATAAATTATATAGTGCTCGAGTAAGGGAGAGGAAGAAATTGTTAATGTCAATTGTTAGTCAAAATATAACGTCCTTGATAGTGTAGAAGAAATCATCCTGCTTCTATGCGAAATAAATAATATTTCGCGAATTTGCTGATATCTAAATCCGCCTCGAGCCTGCGTGAGATTTTTGACATCAAAACTCTTTCCAACAAGCCGAGAAGGTCTGTGCTCGGTAGGAATTATTAAATTATAAGCAAAATAAAAAAATATTTAATTAATACGCAGTTTAATTTAACCGAGTTATCCTTTTCAGATGTATGGAATTTTATAAAAAGTGTGACGAGCGAATGTTTAGCGGGCGAGCAAGCATGCACCGTTAACGTCGGACGAAAATTTTACGGTACGATTTTTAATACTTAAGACCTAATATAACGTCGTTATTTATAATCAACAATAATAAGTAAATACTATTTATATACTACATGTAATTAATCTGTTACAAACATTAGTATTACATTATACTCGTAGTAAGTAATGATCATGTTTCACATTTTCGTACTAAGCTCAAGTGGCTACCTATTCACCTTCGTCGGAATGCTCATATGCCTTTTCTTTTATATAATGTGTTGTATAACCCTTCTTGCCCTTCATATCTTAAGCTACGTTTTGAATTCCTTCATGGTTCTCATTCACGGTTTTTGAGGTCATCGGAGAATTTGAAATTAAGAATACCAGTTCATAGCACTAAATTTTTTGACAGATCATTCTCTGTACAAGCTGTCCATCTATGGAATGCCCTACCGCTATCGGTAAGACGCGCCCAATCCTTACCAGTTTTTAAAAATCTCGTCAAGGCCTACTATCTATCTTTGTAACTTCGGTTATTTAGACAGTTCTTTTATATTTGTATTGATTTAGTCTATTTATGTATATGTATACATATATAATAGGTATTTATAAAACATGTATGTATTTCTATAATATGTGTATATTATTTTTATGAACTTTTTTATTTGTATATCAATTGCTTTTATGCAACTTCCAAATTCATTTCTAACAATCCTGTCCATCCGAAGGTTGTCTGGAAGAGATCGCTTTTAGCGATAAGACCGCCCATTGTTCCACCTCTCACGCCTAATTACGTTTTTGTACTATTACATTATTTTCCTGTTTTTGGTGTGCAATAAACCGTACTCTATCTATATATCTAACTAATATTCCATACTGATTGATCAGAATGCTGTCCACCAAAGCATTAGTTAATATACCCTTCGACTGGATCATATATACATAAATAGTTATTGCGAATAACATAAGAGTAGAAGCTACCTAAGCTTTTTCATTCATCTTTTATATGTACTTGTATTACGATTAAAGAATAACGTTATCAACGTGATTTAATATATATACGTGAACATACTGACGTAAGGTGAATACTAACATAGCCGCATAACGCGGAAGCATTTGAGGGACTGCATTGAGCCAGGACCAGTTTTTTTTTTTAGGTTTTTATGGCAAAGGCGGCAAACGAGCAAGCGGTTCACCTGATGGTAAGTGATTACCGTCGCCCGCGTACATCTGTGCAACACCGGAGGTGCTACAGGTGCGTTGCTTTAAGGATATATAGGAGATGGGAGGAGAATGAATATTACCGAACTGACGAGCGAATAACACGTTACAGCACTTGCTCCGTTACTTGGTTGAGAAATCGCTGGATTTTGGCTAATAAAGTTATGTTAGTTTAGTATTTCGGGTTTGTTAACAATTGTTTTACGATGTGTTATGTTACTGTGAAATATGTGCAGTGAAATAAAGTGTTTAAAGTGGACAAGTTCTTTCTATAAACAAATTCAATCGAACTATTCTATTAAAACACGTAAGCGCCGCGATTCTCACGGCGGTTAAGACCTTTTCGTCGCGGCCTCCTTGATCAACCCGGCATAGCCGATTGTTCTTGTACCTGCATGAAGTAAACTATAGCATTTTATTAATTTTACTTATATGCAATGAATTCTCAAAGATGTGCGGGATGTCCGAATATTCTTAAGGGAATATCCCTTCTTAATTGCTGTCGATGCCCGGATAGATATCACTACACTTGTACAAATTTTAAAAAAGAAGATTTTCAAGGTTTTTCAAAGGAATTCAGAGAAACTTGGGTTTGCCCATCGGGTCGCTGCAAAGAGCCCAAACGAGGAGATAACTCCAACACTCCTATCCGTGCTTCAGGTACGGTGTGTCCAGCTAAGATCACAGACAATTCGTCAATCCCACAGCACGATCACGATAATGTTACTCTGCGCTCAAAACATCACAGCGGCTCTGTCAACTGAGGCAGCCTATCTGCTGATATAATTAGAGAAATAATCAGAGGAGCTGGACAGAAAATTTAATACCGAAATCAAGGACATTCAATCTAAATTATCAAACTTGGACAAAACACTAGTCTTTTTTAGCGCAGAACAGGAGAGAATTAGCAGTGAGTGAGAGTCGCAGAAGAATTTAACTATTAAGCTACAGAAAGATAACGAGCAGTTGCAAGATACTATTCGGGACTTAACACATCGCTTGCACCAGGTGGAGCAATTGTCTCGTACAGAAAATCTTGAAATACAGTGCGTACCAGAACATAAAAGTGAAAACCTATATAATACAGTACATCAACTATCGAACATAATCAAGTGTCCATTAACGGACTCTGACCTTCAATATTGCAGCCGTATTGCGAAATTTAACAGCAGCAGTCCCCGCCCTCGTTCAATACTGGTAAAGTTTGGCGGCCGTCGCCTGCGCGACACCTTCTTGGTGCAATTAAGTTTAATAGAAATAACCAAGGTGACAAGCTAAATACCAGTCATCTAGGCATTGGTGGTGACAAAAGAGTCCCATATACGTATCTGAGCACCTCACTCCGGAGACGAAGGCGCTGCATACTGCAGCAAGACTAAAAGCCAGGAACTGAACTTCAAATTTGTTTGGGTACGTGACGGGAAGGTTTTCTCAGGAAAACCGATAGCTCTAATTTCGTTTTTTTTTTTTTTTTTTTTTTTTTTTTTTTTTTTTTTTTTTTTTTTTTTTTTTTTTTTTTTTTTTTTTTTTTTTTTTTTTTTTTTTTTTTTTTTTTTTTTTTTTTTTTTTTTTTTTTTTTTTTTTTTTTTTTTTTTTTTTTTTTTTTTTTTTTTTTTTTTTTTTTTTTTTTTTTTTTTTTTTTTTTTTTTTTTTTTTTTTTTTTTTTTTTTTTTTTTTTTTTTTTTTTTTTTTTTTTTTTTTTTTTTTTTTTTTTTTTTTTTTTTTTTTTTTTTTTTTTTTTTTTTTTTTTTTTTTTTTTTTTTTTTTTTTTTTTTTTTTTTTTTTTTTTTTTTTTTTTTTTTTTTTTTTTTTTTTTTTTTTTTTTTTTTTTTTTTTTTTTTTTTTTTTTTTTTTTTTTTTTTTTTTTTTTTTTTTTTTTTTTTTTTTTTTTTTTTTTTTTTTTTTTTTTTTTTTTTTTTTTTTTTTTTTTTTTTTTTTTTTTTTTTTTTTTTTTTTTTTTTTTTTTTTTTTTTTTTTTTTTTTTTTTTTTTTTTTTTTTTTTTTTTTTTTTTTTTTTTTTTTTTTTTTTTTTTTTTTTTTTTTTTTTTTTTTTTTTTTTTTTAACAGTTGTAAACGCTTGTCTACAAAAGAATCTATTTTACGATTTCGCTAAACCCGGTTTCGGCGATGGCCTGGTTTCCGCTCCAGGTATGTTATTAATCAAGATAATCAGCATCTTTAGACATTCCCATCATTGCATTAGCAATTATATCACAATAAGACTTCTAGAGGAATTCTAGAGGCTTTTTTTCATCTGGTAGGTGGCAAACGAGCAAGCGTTTCACCTGATGGTAAGTGATTGCCGTCGCCCACGTACATCTGCAACACCAAAGGTGCTGCAGGTGAGTTTTTAAGGGTATTTGGGAGATGGGAGGGAGAATGAATATTACCGAACTGACGAGCGAATAACACGTTACAGCACTTGCTCCGTTACTTGGTTGAGAAATCGCTGGATTTTGGCTAATAAAGTTATGTTAGTTTAGTATTTCGGGTTTGTTAACAATTGTTTTACGATGTGTTATGTTACTGTGAAATATGTGCAGTGAAATAAAGTGTTTAAAGTGGACAAGTTCTTTCTATAAACAAATTCAATCGAACTATTCTATTAAAACACGTAAGCGCCGCGATTCTCACGGCGGTTAAGACCTTTTCGTCGCGGCCTCCTTGATCAACCCGGCATAGCCGATTGTTCTTGTACCTGCATGAAGTAAACTATAGCATTTTATTAATTTTACTTATATGCAATGAATTCTCAAAGATGTGCGGGATGTCCGAATATTCTTAAGGGAATATCCCTTCTTAATTGCTGTCGATGCCCGGATAGATATCACTACACTTGTACAAATTTTAAAAAAGAAGATTTTCAAGGTTTTTCAAAGGAATTCAGAGAAACTTGGGTTTGCCCATCGGGTCGCTGCAAAGAGCCCAAACGAGGAGATAACTCCAACACTCCTATCCGTGCTTCAGGTACGGTGTGTCCAGCTAAGATCACAGACAATTCGTCAATCCCACAGCACGATCACGATAATGTTACTCTGCGCTCAAAACATCACAGCGGCTCTGTCAACTGAGGCAGCCTATCTGCTGATATAATTAGAGAAATAATCAGAGAGGAGCTGGACAGAAAATTTAATACCGAAATCAAGGACATTCAATCTAAATTATCAAACTTGGACAAAACACTAGTCTTTTTTAGCGCAGAACAGGAGAGAATTAGCAGTGAGTGAGAGTCGCAGAAGAATTTAACTATTAAGCTACAGAAAGATAACGAGCAGTTGCAAGATACTATTCGGGACTTAACACATCGCTTGCACCAGGTGGAGCAATTGTCTCGTACAGAAAATCTTGAAATACAGTGCGTACCAGAACATAAAAGTGAAAACCTATATAATACAGTACATCAACTATCGAACATAATCAAGTGTCCATTAACGGACTCTGACCTTCAATATTGCAGCCGTATTGCGAAATTTAACAGCAGCAGTCCCCGCCCTCGTTCAATACTGGTAAAGTTTGGCAGCCGTCGCCTGCGCGACACCTTCTTAGCTGGTGCAATTAAGTTTAATAGAAATAACCAAGGTGACAAGCTAAATACCAGTCATCTAGGCATTGGTGGTGACAAAAAGAGTCCCATATACGTATCTGAGCACCTCACTCCGGAGACGAAGGCGCTGCATACTGCGGCAAGACTAAAAGCCAGGGAACTGAACTTCAAATTTGTTTGGGTACGTGACGGGAAGGTTTTTCTCAGGAAAACCGATAGCTCTAATTTTTTTGAAGAACGCAGAAGTTTTAAAAACTTTAATATAATTACCATATTTTATTTTTCACGCTTTCATTAATTTTCGGTATTTGCATTGTTAACACTAATCTTGCCATTCATGCTAAAATTTTACTATCAAAACGTACGTGGCTTAAGAACTAAAACGATTGATTTTTTTAATAACGTTGTTTGTAACAATTACGACGTTATAACTCTTAGCGAAACCTGGTTAAATAGCACTATCTTCGATTCAGAATTGTTTGATAGCCGGTATGCTGTTTATAGGCGCGATAGGGAATCTAGTGGCTATCACAGCATGAAAAATGGAGGGGGTGTACTAATAGCTGTCTCTAAACGCTTTCATTCCAGACAACTGCAAGACTTCGAGTCTAATTGCGAGGATTTGTGGGTAGAAGTAGAGTGTTGCAGCGATAGAAATAACAAAGAACTCTTGCACTTATGTGCAGTTTATCTTCCTCCACCAATTCAGAGACACATTTTAGATAGCTTTTTAAATAATTCTAATCAAATTTTGGAACAGAACAATATCCAAAAAGTTATGTTAATTGGCGATTTTAACCTAGGATCAATAACATGGAATTTTTCAAATAATGAACATGTTGCTATAAATAATCCAACAAACAGCAATGTATTTTCCACTTTACTTTTGGACTTCGCTACGCTGAATGATTTGAAACAATATAATTCTGTGCATAACAGTATGGGTAAAACCCTTGATTTAGTTTTGAGTAATTTTAAAATTTCTAATGTTGAAGTCAGTAGCTGCCCTCTTTCCATTGTTGACCCACTTCACCCACCATTAATTTTTTCTGTGTTTTTGGACTCTTGTATAAACTTAGCCTATAACCGTGAATTTCAATATTGTTTTTTTAAAGCGGACTATGACCAGATCAATAATGAAGTTAAGAAAGTATGCTGGGACGAATTATTCAAAACCTGCAAAACAGTAGATGACATGCTCGATACGTTTTACAAATTCATTCGTGTAGTCATTGAGAAATACGTTCCGAAATCAACTCCTAAGTCTAGGAAACACCCTATATGGTTCTCTCAAAATTTAATAAATCTCTTGCGTGAGAAATCGAAATACAGAAATAAACTTCGTAAATTTAATAATAATCCACTAGACAGACTGGCTTTTGAACTAGCAAAAAAACGCGCGGCAAAACTAATGAATCATTGCTACGATGATTATATTACCCGACTCGAAAAGAACATTCGCACTAATCCCAAATTGTTCTGGACTTATGTCAAAAACAAAAAAAGATCATACTCACTATCCCGCTCGAATGTCACTTAATGATAATACGGCTACTAATGGTAAAGCTATTTGTAATATTTTTGCTGATAATTTTTCCGCTGTGTATGCATACCACCATGCTTCTAATGCCCAGCCTTCAACGGTGGGTGATGCATTTACCATGCTGACGAACAACTTCTTGACTTCAATTAAATTCAGACACGATCAGGTTTGGAAAGTTTTAAAAAGACTAGATCTTTACAAAGGTGCAGGATCCGATGGCCTTCCGTCAATATTTATTGCCAGATGTGCATCCGCCTTAGTGGAGCCTCTGAGCCTTATCTATAACAAATCTTTGAGCACAGGAACCTTCCCTTCTGTTTGGAAAACGGCATTAGTTGTTCCATTATTTAAGAGTGGCGACAAAGCTAAAGTGGAGTGTCATGGCACTTTAAACAATTAATTAACAGTCGTCAGCATGGCTTTATAAAAGCTAGATCGACCACTATTAACCTAGCATCCTTTATAAATGACGTTTCTTTAGCGGTTGATTCTCGTTCGTCTGTGGATGCGATCTATACCGATTTCAGCAAAGCTTTCGATCGGGTTAATCACCACCTATTAATCCGTAAGCTTTCCGCCAATGGTGTAGCCGAGCCACTGCTGAGCTGGTTCGGATCGTATCTATCGAGTCGTAAATCCTCAGTGGTGGTGAATGGCTTCTCCTCTGATCTATATTCAGTACGTTCGGGTGTCCCTCAGGGATCGCATTTGGGCCTGCTTTTTAACATTTTTATCAATGACATCAGCGACTGTTTTCTGTACTCAAACTACTACCTATTCGCCGACGATCTTAAGATCTTCAAAGTTGTTAACACATCCTCGGAAGCTGTTTTATTGCAGGAAGACCTAAATCGCCTTTTCATCTGGTGCGACACTAATAGGATGAATCTGAATGCATCAAAGTGTTTTACTTTGCGTTTCTCAAGGAAAAAGTCTACTGATTTTTTTGAATATAATATCCAGAACGTTACATTGTCTAAGGTTGACCATATCAAGGATTTAGGAGTCATCCTCGATAGTAAGTTACGATTCAATCTGCACATAGATAATATTTGTTCCAAGGGATTTAGGAATCTGGGTTTTGTGCTTCGTAATACCAGAGATTTTAAAGACCCTAAGGTCAAGATCCTGTTATTTAATTCACTTGTCCGCAGTGGTTTGGAGTATTGCAGTATTGTCTGGAATCCTTTCTATAATATATATAATAAAAGATTAGAAAGCATACAAAAAGGTTTTGTGGCACTTGACATATTCATGTTTCCGAGGAAAGATATCACTTCATATAATGAGAGACTCCAATATTTTAGACTGAATTCTTTGTGTGATCGAAGACAAATGCTCGAAATCTTATTCTTGTATAAGCTCGCTAATGGCATTCTCGATGCTCCTAACTTGTTGTCTCTTCTTTACTTTTCCGTTCCCTCGAGGTTGCCAAGACCCACGAGATTTAACACTTTCACAGATCGCCTAAGTAAATCGAATCTTGGACAACATGCGCCTCTTAACCGAATAGTCAAGAAATATAATAACCTAGCGAAGACTTCAAAGTTAGACTTGTTTTCGGATGCAATTGGCGGGCTTAAGAGGAAATTGTTATTATCTTAACAAATTATGTCATGATTATGTTTTTTTTTTTTTTTTTTGAGAGCAATGTATTCACAATTTAAAAAAAGGAGTACTAATCATAATTACCATAAGGCATTATTAATTTCTATGATTGGTTTGTGTAAATTAAAAAACATAATTTTTTGCTCATTATATTTTGCACGTAGTCTTCGCCTGTAACTGTAGTGGCACTGAGCTAATATCATTGATGTTTACATTTTATTTGTTGTAAGAGTGTACATTATGTTGGCGTTCGTTAAATAAAAAAAAAATAAAAAAAAAAAAAATGAGGAGGGATGGGGGGAGTGGGGTAAGGGCCTCCGGTTACCACACTCGCCGAACGAAACGCAGATGCACTAAATGCCTATACTTTACGTCTGTATTCTGCGAGGCCGTGGTACCAACCCGGTGGAGCCGCCCCGCCTTGGCTCCAAGCGGCTAATACAATCTTAGCATAGACGAATCAGAGACCATCTGTTTTGCTTAATAATAATAACAATAATTTATTTATTTCTTTTACAAATTTCTTCGATAATAATGAGCTGTGACTGAAGTCGACTTTTAAGCATGTTATGCCTGTCCCAGGACACTCCGCTCTCCCTAACTATACACTGTTCATGTAAGAGAAGTTTAAGTACATATAAGGTTAAATTATGTGTAAATCGTTATTACTAGAAAAATGCTTGCGATTGTGTGTTCGTGCGTTAATGGCTGCATGTGTATATCAGTGTGTTAGTGGGTGCGCGTGTATATTTTGCGTAGAATGCATACATGTCAAATCAAATCAAATAATTTATACATCAACATAAGAAACATAAATTTCACCTGTCATACGTCATTCACATACAGCCACAATGCAATTTATGCTTATTGGAATGTCTGTATAAAATTAATTTTGTTCAATTACGGCTTATTACACCATTTTATAGAACACCAATGAAACAAAAATTACCAGTTTTTGCACTGCATTATTCTATTTGCTTATTGCTACAATAATTACGGAGGCAGTCATTATTTTGAGTTATATCTTTAATTATTTACATAAATTGCGTTTAAACGTTGACATCCGGTATAATTTAATTATGGATATACTGTTTTTTGTTTTGTAATAAAATTATGTATCAACAATTGCAGTACACATTTGGAAGCAACATCGGAAAATACTTAATCCAGCTTTCAACCTAAAAAATATGCTTGGGTTTTTGGGCGTATTTAATAACCAAGCAAGGCTATTAGTGAAAGAATTGTCAGTGGAAGCTGGACGGGGACCATTTAATCATGAACCCTACATACGTCACAATGCCATGCAGACAATCTGTAGTAAGTCAATTGCTTTAACTTTGCTGTGAAGGCATAAGGCTGCATACGTTAAGTATACTTCTATATCACATAAAGCAGATGTTTCTATTCTTGTTCGATCTAGCGAATGAATCCAGATCCATTTATAATGTAAATTGTATAATTATAAAGCTGTCGGTAGCCGAGTTAATCTTGACCTCAGTACCTCAAACAGTTCATTTACTGTCTGTGCGTTACAGCACCCGAAACGTTGAGAATAAAAGTAAAAAATAAAGTTTAATTTCAAGTTTAGCTGGTTTAGTAAGTATTAAACTCAAAGTTTAATACTTACTATTTATATAGTTCACTCGTGTGTTTAGGTATACAATGCAAATATTTTCATAATCAGATCTACGCTGCAGAGGTTGTAGATCAAGCCGTAGTAAAACGAAACTTCTTCAAATAATATTGTCTTATATTAAATCTATAAAATAAGTAATTTTACCAAAACTTAAGCGTTGGTAGTACCATACAGAAACATGCTTACTGTTTTAAGATGCAATTGTACTAACAGATTTGAGTTTAGATGAGACTATACACAGTTCTGTCACATCACGCTATAATTATCTATACTGGACAAATTTGTTTATTATACATGTAGTATTGATGTGGTAACATTAGAAGTAAAGTTTAAGTTGTAAGTTATCTATACATGTATACATATTTTAACACATAGTCTACTTTCTTCTAGTAACGACTCTAGGAATGGATTTTAAAAACAACAATGATCTTAATACCAAATACATTGAAGCGTCTGATAACATTTTCAATATTATAATCAAGAGAGTCGCTAAGGTCTGGTTACATAGTAATTTTATTTGGAATTTTAGTTCTATGAAGAAAATTCATGATGAGAATGTCAAAACGCTGCATAGTGTATCAGATAAGGTAAGTCGTTAAATTTAAAAAGTACTACGTTTAATATTCTGTGTGTTCTGCATCTACATCAGTCTATATTAAACCTCTCCAAGAAAGCTCCAGCCTAAGCCAGCTTAAATTTGTTGAAAGGTTTACCCTAACCCTCCATGCTGAGCACGCGAATTGGTGAACCATCACTTGTCTGTGAGATTTGGGTTCGCCAAATTGGAAAAGATTTTCGGTCATGATCCAGCGTCTCGTTTATTTGGTAGCAGGTTGCATCGAGTGCTGGTGATGTTAGCATTTCAAGGAACAGATTGTATATTTTTTGGGTTAGTATTAGATAGCACTAATTTTAATTAACATTTTAATTTTCAGTTGCTTCAAAAAAGAAAGAAAAAATATATCTGCAACGAAATAGACAATAATGAATTCAAGGGTGAGAACAAACTTTTTTTTTGATAACATTCAAAGTTTAGTATAATATAATAAGTTAACATTAACATTTGAAACAAAAAATTCGAGAAAAAGTTTATATTTAATATTATTAGTACGTGAGTATAATATATTTTAATTACCGTTGGCAACACCAATTGCAATTTTAATTACAATTATTTTCAATGCTCATCTGTAACATTTCTGCAATAGGGAACAGTGTATGTGATGAATAAATTCCAGAGCGTGTATAGTATTAGAACAACCTGTATTAGAAAGGCGTTTTGAATTCTTTAAGGTTCCATCACTCACACAAAGTTTAAGGGTCACTGCTGTATCTCGGATTTACTAAGATAAGAGCCCCAGGAACCTACAATAAACTCGGGCATATGATGTATTAGTTATATTAACGATGCCCTTTTTCCGCTTGCTACCCTGCCATGCCTGTTGGTTTGAAACGGTTTCAAATTTCATTAGTAATAATAAAATTCTTCTAATATATTATCACATAATTTTACCAAATTAGACGTTTACACATAATTTCAACTTCGAATCAGGTGAAAATTTTAAGCCAATACTGGATATACTTTTTGAACTGAAGCCTACTTATGGACAAGAAACTCTCTCTGACCAAACTATTAGGGAACACGTGGATACCTTCATTGTGGCCGGAAACGACACTGTGGCATGTACATTACTCTATACAATGCTTTTGATAGGTTCATATCCCCAAGTGCAAGATAAAATTTTCGCCGAGTGAGTATTTTTCAAAGTTTTACTATTATTTTTCGCTAACACTTTACTACAACTTTGTAAAATTTGTTACACAAGCGAAAATTATTGAACTTTTTATAATATCACATATTATTATCATCATCATCATCATCATTTCAGCCTATCACAAGTCCACTGCTGAACTCCCCTATATATATCCTCCTTACATATTATTGTTATTAGATATTATTGGTCTTTATTACCGTCGTATCTTTAAAATATTGGCAAATTTACATATTCTCGCAATTTGAAGTCGATCATATGGATTTATCAGATGCCGTTTGCGACAGTTATATTATTTGATCTAACTGTCGCAAGCGGCACTCTCCGCTCTTGCTCGCACGCAAGGTGTCGGTATCATAGTGTGTCTCTGCACATTTAACAAAGCATCGCCTCATCTGTTTAGATCATTAAAATACTAAAATCACGGTCCAGAAGTGTAAAATCTGTGTACAACTAAGCTAAGCTACTACGTCGTGGCATTTTGTGGCAATTGAAAATATATGTATGAGTGTATGTATGTATGTAAAAAGGAACTTGGTGTACCTTGTAAAAAGTTCTTTTTTTTGTTAATATGTAGATAGTAATTTAGTTATTGTTATACCAGACTTTCCTGCCGAGCCGAGCAAGCGTTTCATCTGATGGTAAGTGATTAGCGTCCCCACTTACATCTGCAACACCAGAGGTTTTCCAGGTTCGTTGCCGGCATTTAAAGGTACTTGGAACATGGGAGGGAGGATGAGAAGGGGAATAGGAAGGGAGTGTGGGTCTCCGGATACCTCACTCACCGAACGAAATGCAGAAATGCTCCTCTTCTGCGAGGTCTTGGTACCAATCCGGTCGAGCCGGCCCATTCGAGCAGTAGCAAAAGCCGCTGCTTGCCTTTACCACGTGGAAAAAATTACAGCTGCTTGATCCTTCTAAATAAATGTTTTCATAATTTTTTTTTTTTTATAGAAGAAGCGGGCAAACGAGCGTGCGGCTCACCTGATGGTAAGTGATCACCGACGCCCACGAACATCCACAACACCAGAGGAGCTACAGACGCGCAGCCGGCCTTTAAGGAAGGAATAAGCTCTTTTCTTGAAGGTCCCTAAGTCGTAACTATTCGGAAATACTGCTGGCGACAGCTGATTCCACAAAGTCGAAGTGCGTGGCAGAAAACTTCGATTAAAGCGCACTGTGGTGGAATGCCAACCATCTAGGTGGTATCGATGGAACTTCGAATTCAGTCGCGATGTACGATGGTGAAACTCAGCAGCTGGGATCAATCCGAACAGTTCCTCAGAACATTCCCCGTGGAAAATTTTGTAAAAAATGCAAAGAGAAGCAACATCTCTTCGCAAGGCCAAAGGATCAAGCCGATCAGAGAGAGCTTGGTCGCCGACAATTCGAGCCGCTCGACGTTGGATGCGGTCAAATGGAAGGAGTTGGGGTGCCCCTGCCCAGAGATGAGAACAGTATTCCATGTGGGGCCGAACTTGCGCCTTATAAAGTTGCAAACGGTGGACCGGCATGAAATACTGTCCCGCTCTACAGAGCACACCAAGCTTTGGAGGCCAATTTGGCCTTTCCTCAAGTGACCACGGAACTGAACGTCGCTCGATATGTCAACGCCAAGGATTCTGATACTGGCTGAGGCAATAAGGGAATGTTCTCAAAAGAGGAGAAACGACAAAGGGATTCTTTTAGCGGTGAACGCGCAAACCTGTGTCTTTTGGGGTTGAATAGGACCAAATTACGTCGACCCCAATCCGAGACTTTGAATAACAAGGTCTCGACTTCAGACACAAGTTTGTTCCGGCACTCGTCGACGTGTTCCCGAGAAATATTCGCACGGCCTGTATATAGGGCATCACCCGTGCTGTCGTCTGCATAGCAATGAATGCTACTGATTTGTAGCATGTCGTTGATATGCAGAAGGAACAGAGTGGGAGATAGCACACAGCCTTGTGGAACACCAGCATTCACGGGTTTGGGGTCCGAGCATGCACCGTCGACAACAACCTTGATGCTCCGATCCGTGAGGAAGCTGGTGACCCAGTTGCACAATCTCTCAGGAACCCCGTAAGATGAAAGCTTTGAAAGAAGCGCTTTATGCCAAACCCTAACAAATGCTTTCGATACGTCCAGACTAACCGCCAAAGCCTCCCCCTTAGACTCAACTGCTTCTGCCCATCGGTGAGTCAGGTAAACTAGAAGATCACCAGCTGATCGTCCGCGACGGAAACCGTACTGTCGGTCACTGATGAGCTGGTGTTCCTCCAGGTACCTCAGGAGCTGGGTGTTGATGAGTGACTCCATTATTTTAGATAACAAGGGGGTGATGGCAATAGGCCTGTAGTTGGACGGATCAGAGCGGTCGCCTTTTTTCGGTATTGGATGCACAAATGCTGTCTTCCAAGATTCCGGGACGACGCCTGAAGAGTAGGAGTGCCGGAAAAGACGCGTGAGAACCGGTGCCAACTCAGGGGCACATCCTCAGCACAATTGGAGGATTCCGTCCGGCCCACTCGACTTATGAATGTCCAGGGGCGGAGTGCCTTTCGCACTGAGCTCTGCAGAAACTGAATTTCCGGCATGGAGCACTTACACCACGGGATGGTAGGTGGAGAGTTTCCCCGGTCATCAAGAGTCGAGTTGGATGCAAAAGAGAGCCCAAGAGATCGGCTTTCTCTTTTGCAGTATGGGCCAACGAATCATCCTCCTTGTGTAGAGATGGGAGAGATGGCTGACAGAAATTCCCTGGACAGCCTTGGCGAGAGACCAGAATGCGCGGGATCCCGATGGGAGGCGAACTAGTCTCTCGCCAATTCTGCCAATGTGCTTTAACTTTGCCGCAGCGATAACTCTTTTGAAGGACCTGGAGGCAGAGTTGTACTCGTTTTAAGAGCACTGGTTTTGCATCCCGAGACGCCGATGCATCGGCCCAGGCCTGGTAGCACTTCCGCTTTCGGCGTGACGCTATTTTGCAGGTGCGACCAAACCAAGGCTGGGATTTACCTCCGACAGGCACTGCAGAGAACGGAATAAAAGTTCCATTCCTGAAGTACCACATCGGTGACAGAATCTGCAACGGCGTTGGGATCATCCAGCGAGAAGCAAACCTGCCCCCATGGGTAGGAAGCAAAGAAAGACCGCATTCCATCCCAATCTGCCGACCTATAGTGCCACACAAGGCGGAAGCCCGCAGATCGCGTTCGGGATCGGCGCGCGATAAACACTACACTCCGGATCAGACAGTGGTCCGACGAGCCAAGAGGGCATCGACTGAGACCAAATATCCGTCCGGGTGTGAGGTCAGCAAAAGGTCCAACAGGGAAGGTGTATGACCTTCCACGTCTGGGATCCGCGTCGGCGAAGTTACCAGTTGTGTCAGGCCATATGCTAATGCAAAGTCGTGAACAGATCTCCCGCATGATCGGTTATGCGAGAACCGAGCCAATCGGTGTGGTGGGCATTAAAATCGCCGAGAATCACGATCTCTGCGGATGGGATCTGTTGTAGCACGGAATCTGTAGCCATTTGGATGTGGTCGATGAGTCGGTCAGTTACGGTATTACCGCTATGGGACCTGTAAAGGCACGCATAGACGCGCGGATGGTCGTCGCTGTCGATGCGCAGCCAAAGGGTGAAAGGTCCAAACCTTCAAGACTACCGAGGCGTCGAGAACAGATATCATCTCTGCCGTATACGCAAACTCCGGCACGGGGCACAAAGGAGTGTTCAGTTTGTACCCCGGGTAATGGAGATAAGAGGTATCAGCCGGAGACGATATCTGAGTCTCTGTAAGAAAAAGCAAGGCCGGCTTCGCCGTTTCAAGATGGTAATGAACGGCGCTAAGGTTCGAGTGGAGTCCCTGATATTGCGAAATCCACGGCGAGCGCGGTAGGGGATGCCATAGTTTCTTTGCTGCGTTTGCCTCGAGTAGGAAAGAAAGAGAGCGGAATATTGCCCCCAGAATACGCGGGGCAGACTGAGCATCCACGATTAGGTAGCGTAGGAAAGCCTGAACGTGGATGCTCAGTGAGGGATTCTCCAGAACCGTAGGTACTGGTACCCTCCTGGGGTAGCTCAAAATTATATACCGCTACCATATTTGGGGAGGGGGGAGGGGGGAGAGGGCCTCCGGTTACCTCACTCACCGCACGAAACGCAGAAGCACAAGATGCCTCCACTTCACGCCGGTATTCTGCGAGGCCGTGGTACTTATCCGGACGAGCCGGCCCATTCCTGCGACAGCAAAAGCCGCCGCTTGGCTCTACCACGATTAATACTACAATAATCCTAAAAAAGGCCAAAATCTTTGTTTCATCCTCCATCAGCCTAAGGGAAATCCTTGCTACTTAGAACAATGTACACGACCTACAACGGACTGTTCGCAGACAAAATTATATATGTGTAAATAAATTCTTGATTAGGTTGCACGATATATTTGGAGAATCTGACAGAGATGTTACGAAGGAAGATTTAACACGTCTCGTCTACCTAGAATGTGTTATAAAGGAAGCTATGCGGATATATCCTGTAATTCCGGCGATAGCGCGATACCTCGATAAAGACGTAAAGCTTAGTGAGTATGTTAACAATAGAAATATAAAACGTAACAATATTTTGCTTTGCAAACGTTTTTTTTCATAGGGGAGGATTAGGAGCATGATGCCGGTACTTCACGGCGGTATTCTGTAAGCCCGTGGTATCAACGCGGTGGAGCCGGCCCATTAGAGCAGCAGCAAAAGCCGTCGCTTGTCTCTGTTATGCCAGACCATCCGTTACTCTTTTTGTCTTGTATATGACATAAAAGTGCTCAAAGGGAAATGCTAGGAATAATGCGTGTTATCTTGTAGATGCTGTAATAATTACCTTGTATATGCAGGGATGTGATACAAATATCGCTCCTGAAATTCTTTCATAACAAAGCCGATTAGTATATGTGCTTCAGATGATCACTCATCCACCTGTCAATCACAGCGAGAAGATGACACTTGTAAATTGAGAGATTTACATTAAGCAGTTGACGGAAATCTTCTTTCCATCTTAAGTTTTCCTTGTTTTACAGCCTTCGTAAGTCCACTGCCGGACATAAGCCTATCCATGACCGAGTGCCAACTAACAATGCGTTTGGCATTGTGCCGGAACCATCGCACTGGAGATGCTGCGCTCCACCCCCAATCTGTCGTATTGGGATTCAGTCTATTCGGATGATCATCCTCATCATTCCTTTACTCTTGCAAGACTATCTATTTCTGTTTTTTTTTTTTCAGTAGAATGAGTAAACGATTAAGCAGAATTCTGTTAGACTATTATGATACAAAAATTGTGTTGCTAATGAATTATTAACATTTTTAGAAAATCATACACTGTCGTCGGGTCACGAGTGCATTTTAATGATTTACGGCGTACTACGACATGGAATGTGGGGTGAGGACGCGGATCAGTTTAAACCAGAAAGATGGCTGGAGCCATCTAAATTGCCTGAGAATCCTAACGCTTTCGTTTCATTTAGTCTGGGAAGACGTGATTGCATTGGTAATGATTTTTGTTTAAAAGAAACTCGAGATAAAGAAATCATCCGATGAGTAGACTTAATTATCTTGGAAAATGAATTATTGTATTATTTTAGAGTCCGCCACACTGCTTCAGTGCGAGTTTTGTTTTTCTTTCTTGCATATAATTAATAACAATCAATTTTAACTTCAATAACTGTATGAAGCAAAAAGTGTTTTATTGCAGAAATTCACGAGTTCTATAAAATTGCATTTCTCATACTCACCAAATTTACATTTTATATTGAACTAAAATAAAAAGCATTTTTTTTCTTAATTAAGGGATTTACACTTAGACTACTTTCACAGTATACTTATAAAAGTGCCGTGAAGCGAAAATAGATAATTTGTATTAAATTAATTAATTTCGAAACTAGTACATAAAAGTGTTATTTCCAATGTTAATATTGGTGCAGATATAGTTTAATACAAATTGAGGAATAATAATAATAGTAAAAGATTACATCACATATCAAAATCTGTTTCAGGTAAGACGTACGCGATGTTCTCGATGAAAACGTCACTGTCCCACGTTCTACGGAACTATCGCGTATCCGGAGATCATACCAAAATGATTAACGAATATGACTTCATTTTGAAACCAGTCTCTGGATACTACATATCCATAGAAAGAAGATTTTAATTTAAAAATATATATATATATATATATATATATATATATATATATATATATATATATATATATATATATATATATATATATATATATATATATATATATATATATATATATATATATATATATATATATATATATATATATATATATATATATATATATATATATATATATATATATATATATATATATATATATATATATATATATATATATATATATATATATATATATATATATATATATATATATATATATATATATATATATATATATATATATATATATATATATATATATATATATATATATATATATATATATATATATATATATATATATATATATATATATATATATATATATATATATATATATATATATATATATATATATATATATATATATATATATATATATATATATATATATATATATATATATATATATATATATATATATATATATATATATATATATATATATATATATATATATATATATATATATATATATATATATATATATATATATATATATATATATATATATATATATATATATATATATATATATATATATATATATATATATATATATATATATATATATATATATATATATATATATATATATATATATATATATATATATATATATATATATATATATATATATATATATATATATATATATATATATATATATATATATATATATATATATATATATATATATATATATATATATATATATATATATATATATATATATATATATATATATATATATATATATATATATATATATATATATATATATATATATATATATATATATATATATATATATATATATATATATATATATATATATATATATATATATATATATATATATATATATATATATATATATATATATATATATATATATATATATATATATATATATATATATATATATATATATATATATATATATATATATATATATATATATATATATATATATATATATATATATATATATATATATATATATATATATATATATATATATATATATATATATATATATATATATATATATATATATATATATATATATATATATATATATATATATATATATATATATATATATATATATATATATATATATATATATATATATATATATATATATATATATATATATATATATATATATATATATATATATATATATATATATATATATATATATATATATATATATATATATATATATATATATATATATATATATATATATATATATATATATATATATATATATATATATATATATATATATATATATATATATATATATATATATATATATATATATATATATATATATATATATATATATATATATATATATATATATATATATATATATATATATATATATATATATATATATATATATATATATATATATATATATATATATATATATATATATATATATATATATATATATATATATATATATATATATATATATATATATATATATATATATATATATATATATATATATATATATATATATATATATATATATATATATATATATATATATATATATATATATATATATATATATATATATATATATATATATATATATATATATATATATATATATATATATATATATATATATATATATATATATATATATATATATATATATATATATATATATATATATATATATATATATATATATATATATATATATATATATATATATATATATATATATATATATATATATATATATATATATATATATATATATATATATATATATATATATATATATATATATATATATATATATATATATATATATATATATATATATATATATATATATATATATATATATATATATATATATATATATATATATATATATATATATATATATATATATATATATATATATATATATATATATATATATATATATTCAAGACTAGGTTGGAGCTTGATATTTACACTCGCCTCAAGTATTTGTTAAGCAAAAGAAAAAAAGGTTTGTATAAAGCAAATCGTGGAAAGAAAATGCACGTGCATGACACTGTTCATGCTTCACTATAAAGTCTACAGAGCAAACAAAGATAACAAGGATAGGATTAAGAAAAGAAGGTGAACGATTAGGAAAGGAGTGTGTTGCAGAGAGAGGAAAAAAATTATAATTAATGTAAATCTATATATAGATACAATATACGCATACATACAATTATAAATACATACATACATTTATATTTATTTAAATATATTAATAACTGAAATATTAAAATAATCCATTATAACCGAATGCTCTTCATATTGTGGAATAAAGTGATCAAAAAGACTTTCAAAAGCAGGAAGCATTCTCTACCAGTCAACCTTTGGACGATGCAGAGATGAAATGAAGTAGGTGTAAGTGATAGAATAGAGACAACTAAAGAGAGGAAAAAAATTATAATAAATGTAAATCTATATATAGATACAATATTTCAATACGCATACATACAATAATAAATACATACATACATTTATATTTATTTAAATATATTAATAACTGAAATATTAAATATACATTAAAATATTAGTCTGTTATTGAGATGATTCTGCCATTTTGTTAAGGATGTGTTCCTTAGCTTTCATTTTAAAAATGTACCGACTGTCAGACGCTCTGATTTCGAGTGGGAGTGCATTCCAAAGAAGTAAGGATTGAACAGGAAAGGATGAACGGACAAAACATGAGGTATGTGAGGGACACTGGAGTAGGAGATTATTAGACGAACGTAGGGTTCTGTCGTGGTTTGAGCAAAGGTAACGAAAGTAGGAAGACAAGTAGGAAGGAGCAGTAGGAGACATCAGGATAGAATAATGGTAAAGGCTAAAGGGGATATACTTATTGATTCGATTTGAAATATGTGTATAAGTTATAATTGGATTCCTAAGTAACGCAGAACAACTTTCATGTAGGTAATTAAAGGTAAATTGAAATTTTTCTGTGGTGCCGGGATCGAATTAAGGACATAACCATGAGATTTATGGCGACCGGTGACCTTTGAGTTTTCATGATTTGATTTGAAATGTGTATAACAATTATTATTGTATTCCTAAGTAGCGCAGAACAAGTTTCGATGTAGGTGAGTATCAAGGTTTCTAGGAGAATTGGCGTCTAGAATGCTAAGCAGCCCTCCGAGAAATTGTGATTCAATGTGCAGGTGCCCTTGACTCTGGCAGAATTTTTGATTAGTAAGCTCTTTAGGTCATATCTTGTTTTGCAATGATGCAATAAAACCTATAGTAGTTTCTATAGTAGAATAACAAAAAAAAATCGTTACCACATCCACGATGGTGAAGGAAAACATCAAGAGGAAAACTATATGTCTGAGAAAGAATAAAAAAAAATGTTTAAGGGCAATGGAAGTCCAGCAACACGCTCTGGACAAACGGCTAAATCTTCTCGACTCCTAAACTATCTCAAAAATATTTAAGAGGATGCCTTTGACCGGAATTTATAGGGTCGTTTTAACTATTTTAATTTTCTATATTAAATTTATTGAATTCATTCCGATTTTGCCGTGGTAGCCTAGCGGTCAGGGCGCTCACTTTAGTATCATAGAGCGCGAGTGACCTGGGTTCGATCCCCGGTGCCGGCACCACTAAAATTGTTATTAACAATTTTAAGTGCTGTATTACCACGTGCTCAACGGTGAAGAAAAACATCGTGACGAAACCTGCATGTCTGAGAAATAATAAAATATTATTTCGCGGATATGTGAAGCTCGCCAACCCGCATTGGAGCAGCGTGGCGGGCCCTTCCCGGCTCCTAAACCCTCTCTGATACTAAAAGGTATTTGAGAAGGAGGCCTTTGCCCAGCAGTGGGCACTTACAGGCTGTTACTTTACTTTTTTTTTTTTTATTCCGATTTTCATGAGAAGCACAAATAGTCAAATTCTCTTTACGGTTCCGGTGCCATGTTCATCAACTGGCCTGCCCAGTGTAGGAGAATGGGCAAATCTTTCATGCATGGTACACCAGCGTTTGTTGGTGCTTCCTCGAAAACGTAGTCCATTGTGTCCGGTAGTGATGGGACTCACCGATAAAGAAGACGAAACTATGAAAAGGAGCCAAATTGTTCTATATAATATATTATCTAACACTACACCCGATTTTTCTCGTGTTTTTCATTGTAATCTTTTCCGTGCTGATTGCAATTAATTCTGTGGTAATTTTGATAATTCTGTTGAAGCGGTTGAATAGGAAGCGGAGAAAACAAACAAGTCATCCGTTGTAGCACTGCGTATATTATTTACGAGCTGTATTTCGAGTGCAATCGGTTAGGGGCGAGCGACATGCGCTTTGGCTAGGTCCTGTATCCCGACTGCCCGCGCGACCGTGCGCTCGGGCAATCCGATAGCGGGGAGGCGTCAATCGCGGCGCGTGGACCGGTTCTTGCATTCGATACACAGAAAATTACTAATAACAAAGTAAGATAGTTTTGTCCGGAAGTTACATGCTTATTTTAATAACTGAAACATTTTATTTTACAATTTAAATAATTTAAATAGAAGGTACGCTACACTGTTTATTTACATTTTAGGAGAATATTGTTTTAAAATACCCAGCAAATACTACACGCACTAATTCATTACCATGCTAAGATCTAAAAATAGGTTCAACATATAAAAGTAATTATAAAGTTGCAATTGCAAAGTAATAATTATGGAAATAATTGTGGTTACAAAAAGTTGTTTATACATAATGTAAGCTAATGTAAAATTATGTATCATTTAACGAATTATTTAAAATAATTATGTGAATACTTAGTCGTATTATTATTTATAAATTGATTATTACATCGAGTAATATAATTCGTCTAATAAATTCGTAATGTTGTCCTAGTCAGTAAATGGATACAGGAAGGAGACCGATGGGCATTACTATTTTGGTAGTTGGAAAAGAAATATGCAAGTCGAATTATCATTGTAATAAGTATCTGAGTAAAGAGAAATACACGAATATTTGATACGTTAGTGTTGTGTTTAATTATCGATGTTCTCGATGTAGTTAGTTTTACAATAAATAACGCATTTGAAGACTGATACAAAATAAGCTTAACTTAATGACATTGACATAATTATTTAATTCGAACAAACCCTTCATTAAATAAAGATTAAAAAAAATATTGAATAGTAACAAATAATAAGTAAATTAATAGTAATAACTGGTTCAAGCGTGTTTTGACCGTCATTCGTATTAGTGGTACGAATAAAATCGACCGTGTGTTATTATCACGACTATTATTTGACATTTCAGATGTCATAATGATGAAGATGATGAATGAATGAATGAGAAGATAAATGGCAAACTTATTACAGCTCGTTAATCAAAACAGATGCGAATTTCTGTTTAACTTTATGTTATTAATCATCAAAGTTTACGTCGCAACAAAAGTACTCATTAGTAATAAATGTTATTTTATTTAATTGGCAACAATGATGTGAAAATAAAGATACGTTATATGTTTTACATACAATTGGTTCATTTGCGCATAACGCATGAAGGCATTTGAAGCTATGAAACGAAATCTAAACACTCGTAGCTGGAACTGGTAAGCACGTGTATATAGTCTACTTATTCGAAAGCGACTGAGGCCGGAGGCGACAATTGTAGTCTTTTGTTGGCTCCATTTTCGATGCTCTAGTAACGTATGTACATTTTTTTGTATTATGAAATCATTGACAGTGAAAATGCGTTGGGATATAGAACTAGCAATAATTGTATGTGATTTATGAAGTGAAAATCGTCATAATTTCAGCTTGTCTCAAGTCTAGCTGAAAATAGGCATACTCCGAAGATTGCCACAGAGTTCGGTTCAGGATCGTCTGCATCCATAAGCTTCCCGGAATACTACACTACAGGTCATCACCTGATGAAGGGTGAGGAGGGTGGGGGTCGCACTACACAGGTTGCCGGACGAGAATCTTTCTTCTCCATAGGCGAGCTGTGAGGCTTGCATTGCCACTTCAGCCTGTAAATACTTAAGGTAATATCGGTTGCTAATACAGCGAATGGCAGTCCCGCTTGCGCCGTCGCTCCGTGCACACGTGTGCTCGCCCCAGGTTTGAGCAGCCATGACACTGTGCCGGGTGTTTCGCAGCGGGATGAGTCATTAGTTCGCAATGGGTCGTTAGTGGCCCCGCACCTGCCTACTCAGCCCTATTGTCTTTCCGCGTGTTATTAAAGTGAGTGCCGCCCGTCGCCCGCGCATACTGCACGGCGGTACTGTTTGCGACTTCGCCCCGCGCATACGTGTGCTCGCCCCTCGGTTTGAGCAGCCATGACACTGTGCCGGGTGTCTCGTACTCAGTATTTGTCGCGTAGATCATGTCAGGGTCGTCGGTCTCCGCGCCTCCATCTTCCCGCGTATTCGCGAGTTATTATTTAGTGAGCCGTCCTAATCCCGCGCACGCTGCGCGCGCAGTCCCGTTGCGACTTCGCTCCGCATATAAGGTCACTGTGCTAAGCGTCTCACAAGCGGGTTCTGTCGTGTCAGTTAGTCAGGGCCGTTGGTCGCCGCGCCTCAATCTTCCCGCGCATATTCGCGAGCTATTAAGTAGTGAGTGTCGGCCGTGTCCCGCGCACGCCGCGCAGCAGTCCCGTTGCGACTTCGCTCCGCATACGTGTGCTCGCCCCTCGGTTTGAGCAGCCATGACACTGTGCCGGGTGTCTCGTACTCAGTATTTGTCGCGTAGATCATGTCAGGGTCGTCGGTCTCCGCGCCTCCATCTTCCCGCGTATTCGCGAGTTATTATTTAGTGAGCCGTCCTAATCCCGCGCACGCTGCGCGCGCAGTCCCGTTGCGACTTCGCTCCGCATATAAGGTCACTGTGCTAAGCGTCTCACAAGCGGGTTCTGTCGTGTCAGTTAGTCAGGGCCGTTGGTCGCCGCGCCTCAATCTTCCCGCGCATATTCGCGAGCTGTGAGGCTTGCATTGCCACTTCAGCCTGTAAATACTTAAGGTAATATCGGTTGCTAATACAGCGAATATCCTAGCAATACAAAGGACCCAATTGGTATTCGAAGTCGAGACCCTAGACGCTATGCCAGAAAAAAATATTTCCTAGAAATTACGCGTGAAGTCAACCCGTGTTTTTTTTTATTTATGTACATAAAAAAAGGCATGAAAACATTAAAACATAGTATTTGTACAAGGGCACTACTTATTCCATACATTGAAATTTCTTCCAGCAGACTTTAATAGGAAATTTATTTTGAAATGACATACTTAGTGCGTACATTTCTAATACATATTATGTATGCAATTAAATAAATAAGATTATTATAATTAAATAATATACATAGACATATTTAAATAAATATGGAGTGACGACCTGCGCAGTGTTGCGGGAAGTCGATGGATGCAGGTGGCTCAGGACCGAGCTTCGTGGCAATCTTTGGGGAGGCCTATGTTCAGCAGTGGACTTCTGATAGGCTGAAATGATGATGATGATGATGATGATGATGATGATGATGATGATGATGATGATGATGATGATGATGATGATGATGATGATGATGATGATGATGATGATGATGATGATGATGATGATGATGATGATGATGATGATGATGATGATGATGATGATGATGATGATGATGATGATGATGATGATGATGATGATGATGATGATGATGATGATGATGATGATGATGATGATGATGATGATGATGATGATGATGATGATGATGATGATGATGATGATGATGATGATGATGATGATGATGATGATGATGATGATGATGATGATGATGATGATGATGATGATGATGATGATGATGATGATGATGATGATGATGATGATGATGATGATGATGATGATGATGATGATGATGATGATGATGATGATGATGATGATGATGATGATGATGATGATGATGATGATGATGATGATGATGATGATGATGATGATGATGATGATGATGATGATGATGATGATGATGATGATGATGATGATGATGATGATGATGATGATGATGATGATGATGATGATGATGATGATGATGATGATGATGATGATGATGATGATGATGATGATGATGATGATGATGATGATGATGATGATGATGATGATGATGATGATGATGATGATGATGATGATGATGATGATGATGATGATGATGATGATGATGATGATGATGATGATGATGATGATGATGATGATGATGATGATGATGATGATGATGATGATGATGATGATGATGATGATGATGATGATGATGATGATGATGATGATGATGATGATGATGATGATGATGATGATGATGATGATGATGATGATGATGATGATGATGATGATGATGATGATGATGATGATGATGATGATGATGATGATGATGATGATGATGATGATGATGATGATGATGATGATGATGATGATGATGATGATGATGATGATGATGATGATGATGATGATGATGATGATGATGATGATGATGATGATGATGATGATGATGATGATGATGATGATGATGATGATGATGATGATGATGATGATGATGATGATGATGATGATGATGATGATGATGATGATGATGATGATGATGATGATGATGATGATGATGATGATGATGATGATGATGATGATGATGATGATGATGATGATGATGATGATGATGATGATGATGATGATGATGATGATGATGATGATGATGATGATGATGATGATGATGATGATGATGATGATGATGATGATGATGATGATGATGATGATGATGATGATGATGATGATGATGATGATGATGATGATGATGATGATGATGATGATGATGATGATGATGATGATGATGATGATGATGATGATGATGATGATGATGATGATGATGATGATGATGATGATGATGATGATGATGATGATGATGATGATGATGATGATGATGATGATGATGATGATGATGATGATGATGATGATGATGATGATGATGATGATGATGATGATGATGATGATGATGATGATGATGATGATGATGATGATGATGATGATGATGATGATGATGATGATGATGATGATGATGATGATGATGATGATGATGATGATGATGATGATGATGATGATGATGATGATGATGATGATGATGATGATGATGATGATGATGATGATGATGATGATGTCGGCCGTGTCCCGCGCACGCCGCGCAGCAGTCCCGTTGCGACTTCGCTCCGCATACGTGTGCTCACCCAAGGGTTAGAAGCAGCCATATACACTTTGCCGGAGCGTCTCACGATCGGGGTCCGTCGCGTCGGTTTGTCAGGGTCATAGGTCTTCACGCCACTATTAGCCTCCGCATACGTGTGCTCGCCCCTCGGTTTGAGCAGCCATAACACTTTGTCGGAGTTTCGCAGTACAATATGTCGTGTGTCAGTATATCGCTAGTGGGCCCCGCATCAGCGGGTCCCTACTTCGACTCTACCACTTTTCCCGCGTTCAATCGCGAGCCATTACTAGTGAGTGCCGTCCTAATCCCGCGCACGCTGCGCGGCGGTCCTGTTAGCGACTTCGCTCCGCATACGTGTGCTCACCCAAGGGTTAGAAGCAGCCATATACACTTTGCCGGAGCGTCTCACGATCGGGGTCCGTCGCGTCGGTTTGTCAGGGCTCACCGGTCTCCGCACCACTATTTTTGTCTTATCCTTCCGCGTATAAATCCGCGCGCCATTAAAGTAAATCGTCATCCCGCCAAACTCGCGGGCCAATCTGCTCGCGAGTCAATTCAGATGAGGCTGTGAAAGCCTCCGGGCTAACAACGTGTGGATGGTTTTAGTCGGTATGGTCCTCCTTCAGGGGATTGAGTCCGACATAACCCAGTTGCTGGCCTACCGGCCAGCAACAGGGTAACAGCATTTTCCATCCAGGAAAAAAAAAAAAAAATACAGCGAATATCCTAGCAATACAAAGGACCCAATTGGTATTCGAAGTCGAGACCCTAGACGCTATGCCAGAAAAAAATATTTCCTAGAAATTACGCGTGAAGTCAACCCGTGTTTTTTTTTATTTATGTACATAAAAAAAGGCATGAAAACATTAAAACATAGTATTTGTACAAGGGCACTACTTATTCCATACATTGAAATTTCTTCCAGCAGACTTTAATAGGAAATTTATTTTGAAATGACATACTTAGTGCGTACATTTCTAATACATATTATGTATGCAATTAAATAAATAAGATTATTATAATTAAATAATATACATAGACATATTTAAATAAATATGGAGTGACGACCTGCGCAGTGTTGCGGGAAGTCGATGGATGCAGGTGGCTCAGGACCGAGCTTCGTGGCAATCTTTGGGGGAGGCCTATGTTCAGCAGTGGACTTCTGATAGGCTGAAATGACGATGATGATGTATATATTCACATTCGTAAATATACAATATATATTCGATTAACACGAAGCTAATTAGTGATCATTTACACGTTACTTAAATAAAAGTATAGTTCCGGAATCTCTTATAGTAGGCGGTAGTGAGTTCCACAACCTAACTGCATGGACTGCAAAGGAATAGGAATAAAAACTGGAATTATGGATAGGATAATTAAGGAGAGTCCTGACATGCGATCTGCATGGCACATCCGGAGGGTGAGCGAAGGAAAATAGGTTCCTGAGGTATGACGGAGAGGATGGGTTATGCAAGATGTTATAAAGGAGATATAACAATCGAGTGTTCCTGCGAAATCGAATTGGGAGCCACTTGAGGGTTTTGCGAAACTGAGATATTCGGTCAAATTTCTTGAGTCCGAAGATAAAACGGATTGACAGATTTTGCAAGCGTTTAAGTTTATTTAGTAGCTCCTCTGTAGCATCAAAATAGCAGGCATCAGCATAATCTAGTATGGGCTGAATAAGAGTAAGCGCCAGTGTGATTTTAGTTTTAAATGGCAAGAGATTTTGAAGGCACTTCAGCGAATGCAGGGTAAAGTGAACTTTTCGACTAATCACAGCGACGTGCGCGGACCAGGATAAATGCTGATCAAAAGCCACACCTAAGTTTTTAACAGTATTAGCATAGGTTATAAGAATGCCATCCAGACACACGCGAGGTACTGTTGAATAATCTAACTTGTTTCGTAGGTGTTTGCTGGCTATTATTAAGGCCTGTGATTTGGCAGGATTTACTAAGAGGCCAAAGGAGCTATACCATTTACTTATGCGTGTCAAATCACTTCGACTTCTGATTCTTGTGGAATCAGCTGTCGCCAGTGGTATTTCCGAACAGTTACGACTTAGGCACCTTCAAGAAAAGAGCCTATTCCTTCCTTAAAGGCCGGCAACGCATCTGTGGCTCCTCTGGTGTTGTGGATGTTCGTGGGCTTCGGTAATCACTTACCATCAGGTGAGCCACACAGTCGTTTGCCCCCTTCTTCTATAAAAAAAATATAAAAAAGAGTTCATAGCAGCGATTGCCGTTTTTTTTTTCACTTTTAACTTTTTAACCAACAAATAAAACCATGTCGTGAGTGTAATTTTTTACACGTAATGATGATTTTATTGCAAAATGGCATAGCGGTTGCATTTTTACACGTGGTTTTGCTGCTGCTTGAATGGGTCGGCTCGACCTGGACCGTAGTACCGCGGACTCGCAGAATACCGGCTTGAAGTAGAGACATCCTGTGCTTCTTTCGTCCAGTAAAATGTAAACTATTACTGTCATGTGTGTCATTCGTATATTCACATTGAATCTGTCTCTACCGGGGGCCTGAGCTATCTTTCGTATTCTACCTACACCATCTAGCATTCCGCAATAATTAAATTCCCGGCATTAGAGACACAAAACGAACCGGCACTTCGCTCACAAACCTAACAAAACTGGTGCAAGCCTTTCATGAAATTCATTCCTTCCATTCCAAAATGCAATCCAAAAAGCATGCATTCCAAATGCCGTAATTCAGTTGTAGTCACAAAAAGCTATAACCTTATGTGAATAATTCTGATTTTCGATTATATTTATTTTAAAAACATCCACACCTGTACTATCACTGAAATTTCCTATGCCTATGCCATATGCTAGCCCATTTGGTCACGCTAAGTTGTGCCAAATGACCCTGTCCTCTTCCCACATCCCCAAATATTCCTAAAGCGTAAATCAAACAGAATTACAGTGATTGCTTTCCACAAAGTGGATATGGAGCCGTCAGCCATTTTTAAGACGCTTGTGTCATCGTAGCTAAAGACACCAACGATTTCTTTGTCAAAGATCATACAATATCAATGCCTCCCCGTGCCGTCAGGACTAGATGGGATGAAAGTGCCAGAATCATGTAGCCTATTATTAAGGCTTGTGATTATCACGTGAAATTAAGATTACCACCTAGTCACGAATTGTGAAATATGACCTGATGCCGGGTGCATACCACACAGGGCATGTCCTGAATCAGTCCCTGCTGCTTAACTGAATGGTTCCATCAAATCGCTCGCTGTTCCGACACGCCGACGGGTGAAACAGAAATGTACTCCCAGGCTGCTGAAAAAAATGTTCATCTTAAGAGGATTACAACAAGCAAAATGATATAGTGTATATTCACAGCTGCTAAAGAAGCTTCACTACCTGTTAGAAAAGTTCAATTTAATCATGATTACTACATCTGTCATGGTTTGGTAGGGGATGATCACGTAGTTGAATTTTTCGGAAAGGAAGACATTAACTTGTCACGGTTTTGAACGTTTTTAGGTTTACCGTAAGATTACCGTGTACTTCCAAAAAAGAACATTCTCCCAATTGGACATAGAAACCCGAGAGACCGAGTGGTGCCATCCTTTTAAAGGTCTAACTCGTGGGAAACGAGATAACAGCTGAAAAATCGTCGACGGTGAACCCTTTAGCACACTTAATTCAATAAAAAAATATTATAATTTTCACTGTTCTCAAGATTTGGTATAAGTTTTTGAAAAAAAAAGAAAGAAATTAAATTAATTTTTTTTTTATAGAAGAAGGGGGCAAACGAGCGTGCGACTCACCTGATGGTAAGTGATCACCGACGCCCACGAACATCCACAACACCAGAGGAGCTACAGATGCGCTGCCGGCCTTTAAGGAAGGAATAAGCTCTTTTCTTGAAGGTCCCTAAGTCGTAACTGTTCGGAAATACTGCTGGCGACAGCTAATTCCACAAAATCGAAGTGCGTGGCAGAAAACTTCGATTAAAACGCACTGTGGTGGAATGCCAACCATCTAGGTGGTATCGATGGTTCTTATTTTAAATATAATTCCGAATTCAAGAGAAGCATAGCTTGGCCACTCTTTGAAGCTACATGTACAATATATAGGCGTCGCAGTGACGACCCCACCGTCCACCGACGTAACAGCTTAATATATAAAGCGATACCTGCCGGACAATTAGACATACATGAAATAATTTTTTTTTTATTCATTTAAATAATTTTATTGCTTACACCCTTATAATAAAAGGTGACAAAGGGCGGACGAAATGCCTATTGGCATTCTCTGCCAGTCAACCCATGCATGGGTTGGTGAGTAAATTAACTAAGTAATAAAATTGTTTTAAAATAACTATTAACAAATATAAATAAATATAATAAAATTAATGAATAAAAATATGAAATAATATACATGATATACATAATAATATACTATTATATATGTATATTGATATATAAATATAAATAAGAAACACAATAATAACTAAATAAGTCCATTTAAATAATGTTCTTTAACAAATTTTTTAAAAGAGTTCCTGCTTGCCGATTTCTTAACTTCGTCGAGCAGGGAGTTCCAGAGCAGTACAGCCTGAACCTTAAAAGAGTTGCCGACAAAACAGGTTAAAGTTTTATCCATATGCAGTTCCAGAATTCTAACCGAATCAGAAAATGGTACTAAAATACCATTGTATTCAATAGAGGGCAAGGTTCCAAGATCGACCTTAGCCAGCATTCTTGAGCTACCTATGAGTATAGCTGTATATATTATAGCTGTATATTGCATAAAACACATTACACACTATACATACATACATATTAAATATATACATGTTATTTTAGCCATGGTAGCCTACTGGTCAGGGCGCTCACTACAGCTTCAAGCTCGCGAGTGACCTGGGTTCGATCCCCAGTAGCCAGCATCACAAAAATTGTTAATAGCAATGTTAAGTGTTGTATTTACCACGTGCTCGGCGGTGAAGGAAAACGTCGCGAGGAAACCTGCGTGTCTGTGAAATAATAACAATATTATTTCGTAGATATGTCGAGAAGCGGGCTTGTCTGCACTGGAGCAGCGTGTCGCGCCCTTACCGGCCTCATAACCCTCTCAGATACTCGTATTTGAGAAGGAGGCCTTTGCCCAGCAGTGGAGACTTGCAGGCTGCTACTTTACTTTTTTTTATATTAGGTATTACATACGTAAAGATAGATGGTTTCTGATATATTATTACAACTGCCACAACGTTTATATATATTTCAAAAGATGGTTGTAATATAAAACGCAATCATTAATGTAACCTTAGTCCTATTTTATAAAACAATTTGTGACATCTGTTGTAATTCGAAATTGATCCGACTTTGCTGCGCAATGATTGCCTAGCACCTGGCTAAAATATTTCAGAATAGCGAAATATAAGCTTTTGCCACGACGTTACGACACAATTTCGCGTGCAGTATATTTTATATATTCTACTTTGATCAAAATCAACTTTAACCGTTTGTTGGGTTTTCATATGAAAAAAATCATTGCAAGAGTGTTTAATATCAACTTTTAAGATATTTTTTATCAATTTTGTAATACCATTGTACTTGCCTGTGTTACATTACACACACATGTGTGTGATATTATAAGTAAGTAGATAGGCAGGTAGGTGGGTAGGCAGGTAAGTGGGTAGGTGGGTGGGTGGGTAGGTAGGCACATTTAGTCGTGAGTTAAGGGACTCAACCTTGTAAATATATACTCGTATTCCGGGAAATACTATCTAGAAGACTTTATAATAATGATCACTGATAAGCCAGTGATTACTTCGACGAAACAAGTGAAGAAGTACAACGTTACTAGAATTATTATTTGATAGGAAGGGTGGAAAACGAGCAAGCGTTTCACCTGATGGTAAGAAATTACCGTCGCCCACGTACATCTGCAACAGCAGCGGGGCGGTACGTTGCCGGCATTTAAGGATATTTGGGTGATGTGAAAGGGGGGATTAGGGATGCGGGATGCGGAGGGGGAGTGGGCCTCCGAAAGAAACGCATAAGCACAGGATCTCTCTACTTCACGCTGCTATTCTACGTGGTAGTGTTACTGCACCTGTCAAACCGGCCCATTTGAACAGCAGCAAAAGCCGTTGCTTTGCCTTACCACGTAACATGGTCAATATGAAATATCGTCAAAATATCTTTCTGATATCTCCTGCAATACTTTTTATATATAATCAGGTATACGTCAATTAGTATTTGAAGTAGCTATTTATGCCAGGAATAAGTTAATCTGAGAAGATTAGCGAAAATAATTTAGTAAAGCACTTTTTAGCCCGTCGAACATTTTAGCGAACTCGGGAGAACTTAAACATCATGGAGCCGACAGGATATAATAAATCACCAACTAACGCACCGGAGCATTTAGCCATGAATGTTTTTTAAAAGATCTATCTAAAATAATAGTCAATTCATTTATTTTTCCTTTAAAGGCCTGAATAAGCTGAAAGCTGAAGGCTTATCGCCTTTCCAATGAAGGACCAACAAAGGGCGGGCCCGGAATTCATGGAAGATTTACCAATACGTACTATTCTGGACAGCATACAGAACAGCTAGATTCTAAACATGGTAGAGGCAAGCGGGGGCTTTTGCTGCTCGAATGGGTCGGCTCGTCCGACGTGAAATAGAGACATCTAGTGCTTCCGCGTTTCATTCGGTAAGTGTGGTATCCGGAGGCCCATACCCTCACACTCCCCTCACCCTTATCCCCTCTCCTCGTCCTCTCTCTTGTCCCTCAAATAGGCTTAAAGGCCGGCAACACACCTGCAGCACGTCTGGTTTTGCAGGCGAGGCAACGGTAATCACTTACCAGGTGCACGTTTGCCCCTTTCATTAAAAAAAAAAGGCTGAGTTACGTTAGCTTTCGCACTTCGTGGTATACCACATTACGTAAAACAACATAAAGTTCAAATTTAACCATCACCGAAACTTACCGGCTATTTACTATCTTTAGCGGATTTTCTGCTGATTGTTTCCTTTGTGGCCATCTATGGGAGTGGTCTATATTATTATGTCCTATACTAGTCTTTGCCTGACTTTATCCAGAATCGACTGGATAAAGTCAGGCAAAGACAGGGAGTCTTGGAAGAAGACGGAGGAGGCCTTTACCCAAACAGGGATCCATATTTCATAAAATAACACTATCATTAACATAAGTAATAGTTATTAACATATATAAGTTAATAGTAACATTCATTATAAGAATTCATATTTTTTTAAGCTAAAAGCTACTAACAAAAATTGTAATGAAAAACTAAAATGAAATGTGGAATAAATGGCTTTATTATTATTATTATTATTATACTAGTCACGTAAGAGCGTAGCCTTATTAATACTATTCTTGATTAAGGCAAAAAAGTTTAGTGAAGTTTCTTCAACTCCCTAACAAAAAGTAATATTATAGCGGACCAGAAATAGCTGTTGTAAGAAACAAATAACTTGTTTCTGAGAAGTAAGACATTTTAGTATGAAGAAAACCTTATTTCATTTTCATAATGTTCTGGTATAAAGTTTTATGGATTGTAAGTAATACGAGCATGACGCGAATAATTGGTATAGATTTTGAAGTTTATGGAATATTTAAACATGCCTAGACATCATTGGCGACATCTGAAAAGGTTTTTCTTCTCTTGTATTTATTTATGTGATTTTAATTATGTATTTATGTGTTGCCAGTGATGACATACGGAACTGAGACTTGGTCCTTCACTGCAGGCCGTGTGAGGAAGTTCAAAGTTGTTCAGCGCGCTACGGAAAGGGCTATGCTCGGTGTTTCTCTGTGCGATAGAGTCTGCAACGATGATATCCGCAGCAGAACTGAGGTAACCGAAATAGCCGTAGGGATCAAGCTGAAGTGGCAATGGGCCAGCCACATAGGTCGCAGAACTGACAACCTTTGGGGGAAAAAGGTTCTCGAATGGCAGCCACGTACAGGCAAACGCAGTGTAGGACGACCCCCCACACGATGGAGTGTCGATTTGCGCAGTGTTGCGGGAAGTCGATGGATGCAGGTGGCTCGGGACCGAGCTTCGTGGCAATCTTTGGGGGAGGCCTATGTTTAGCAGTGGACTTGTGATAGGCTGAAATGATGATGATGATGATTTATGCCTATTTAGTTTTATGTATGTCTATTGCATATATTAGTGTAATATTATGTTATTAGAATATAAAATATTGTTTTAGTCTTTGTAGGTATTAGCATGTAAGTTTATTATTTACACAATCACCCACTGTTCAATAGGTATTTTTTTCCTTAGCGTTGACTGAAAGTGATCGCTCTTTAGCGATCAGACCGCCATATTGTACCTACCTCTTATTGTGATTTGTGTGTGTGTGTGTGTGTGTGTGTGTGTTTGTGCAGTGTACAATAAAGTATATACATATATACATACATACTAGCGTGGTAGAGCCAAGCGGCGGCTTTAGCTGCTGCTCGAATGGGCGGGCTCGACCGGATTGGTACCACGGACTCGCAGAATACCGGCGTGAAGTAGAGGCATCTTGAGCTTCTGCGTTTCCTTCGGTGAGTGAGGTAACCGGAGGCCCACATCCCCTCCCTATTCCCCTCTTCTTCCCTCCCGGAATATCCTTAAAGACCGGGAAGGCACCTGCAGCATCTATGGTGTTGCAAATGTATGTGGGCGACGGTAATCACTTACCATCAGGTGAACAGCTTTTCCATAAAAAAAAAAATACATTGGATAAAAGTTTTTAATTATTCTCTACCGTCGCAATTATTTATCAATTTAAACTTTATATGCGCTTCAAATAGCAAAATGGCGGACTTAACGCGAATAGGCATTCTCTACCGGTCTACCATTACGTTGAGTAGAGACAATGTTAAAGGGTGCACATTGCAGAAGAGAACTAAATATTATGTTTATATATATGTATATACTCATATAATATACTACGATAGAATACTTATATATGACGGTACTTAGACATATATGTAATTTTAGTTGTACATTACATAAAACACACTATACATACTTACATAAATATATATATTTACATACGTAAACATAGATGATTATTGTTCCATTGATTATTCCATTGGCGTGTAAGGATATACTAAATTTCCTCCAAATGAGTGACTCGCATGCACAATGTGCATCCTGCTGCCTAACAAAAGAGGCTCCCCGGCGACCGGATGTTGAAAAAACAAACGAATTCGCTAAATCCAAGTCACAGACGAAAGCGATAGCGATCAGCTTCAAAAGTGCGAGCTACCCAGGTCTGTGCTCACCAACTCTTCAGTCCAGTTTAGTTACAATGAGCAGAGCCAGCAAGAAATTAACGTCAGCTCCCACGCGCCTCCGTGGATGCCCCAATTGTCTAACAGTTGTGTTAACTAGTTCTATAAAGATTGTTAAGGTTGTCATTTCCGTGATTTGATCATTACACCATTAACTGATTGAGTTAAATGATTTTATAATAAACAAGGTTGCCATCGCTTATTACCAAACCAATAACCATCAATACCAAAGGCATAAGATGTATCTATAAATTCATATGACACTGTTTGACTTATGACAAGCCATGCCAAGGCGAGAACTGGGTTTCAACATCTGAACAATAAACGAGACTACTGACCATGATATTATATATTTTTTTTTTTATAGAAGAAGGGGGCAAACGAGCGTGCGGCTCACCTGATGGCAAGTGATCACCGACGCCCACGAACATCCACAACACCAGAGGAGCTACAGATGCGCTGCCGGCCTTTAAGGAAGGAATAAGCTCTTTTCTTGAAGGTCCCTAAGTCGTAACTGTTCGGAAATACTGCTGGCGACAGCTGATTCCACAAAATCGAAGTGCGTGGCAGAAAACATTAGAAAAGCCCAATATAAAATTTCTTTCAAAAGATTGGTACGCGAACACTTTTTAAAACAATCTGATACTTGTTAGTATTTATTCTGATCTATTATATATGTATGTATTAATGTGTTTGTATGTATGTATATATCTGTGTTGTTATTTCTGTATATATTATAGTATGTATTTGTGTATCTATGTGGATGTGTGTATATGTATGCCTATACATTTATATATGTTTTAATTATGTAGTGTATTCCTCAATTAGCCTTTCATATTTATATTATTTTAAACTTGATGCACCTATCACCACATTTCTTCACGCCCCGGGTTGACTGTTAGAGAATGCCAAAATGCATTAAGTCCGCCTTTTGTAATCCTTTTGGTGTAGACAATAAAGTATAAATAAATAAATAAATATTTGACCATAGGCCTAAGGTTAAACACTTTTCTTATTTAGTACGCGCATCTAATATCTCTACATCTATACATATAAACCAAGTAAGTGTCTGTCTGTGATTTCGATATAACACCTTTCGCGTGTTCAGGTTATCGATTACAAAACCATATCGTTTTCAAACTTTTTGACGTTACTTATTTAATTAATTTTATTTTCTCAAAATGTCCCAATAAGTTAACTCTGAAATAATCGTGGACGTAGTCGCGGGTGTAGCTAGTCAAAAATAAACGGTACGAGCTTAATTGCTTAATGAGTCCCAACGCCCGCTCGTGCGGACGTAACAAAATAGGCAGGTCGATGAACCTTGCATACACTTTGGTCTTCGGCAAATTTGGGTTAACAAGAATGGATGAAATAGGTTGCGATGTGTTTTTAAAAGAAAGAAAGAACGATTTATTTGGTACACATATTTAAAACATTAGGAATACAAAATACAAACATTTAAAAGAGGAACAAAAAAAATAATAAAAATACAACATTTAACACAGTCAATAAAAATGGGTACAAAGTAGGATTGCAGCTCTGATATTCAGCTGGAGCCTCGTGACGTCACCGACAAGCCGATGTGCGATCCTACAATAGTTTTATTTACTAGTTGTATTACAATAGGAAGTTGTACTTATGTAGTAGTTTTAACAAGTTCTTACCCGTTATTACACAAGTAATATCTTTTTTATCATTTCTTAGATTAATACAGATAACGAAATAAAAACATAACTGAAAAAAGAAGCAATGAAATTAAAAATAAAGGTGAAAAAAAGTTGAGGAAAAAATATACAGAATAGTTTAATAATAATTCAAGTATTAATTTTTTTCTTACAATTAAACTCTTTTGTAATAAACTTCCACTAAAACGTATTTCAGTAAGTGGCTTAAGTATGTACTCTTTGATGACGAGAGATGAGATGGTAGACTCCTTCTCTGCATGGCTTGTCGTTGGTACTACCCTCATGCTCATTTCTGCAGCCAATCACCAATTTAACCATTATTGGGTTCCGTTTTACAAGGTGTAGAGGGCCAGTATAATAACAGGCTGCGAGGTACTCCATCCACAACCCATCTGTTACCTTCTTCTTCGTTTGAAGTTGTTCGCAGGTTACCATGCGCAGCAGCAGCCACGTACCAACAGGTGGACTGACAACTCGTCTGATACTTAAATACAAGAAATAAAACACCTGATTCAGAGGTAGATCTCTTTACCGTTTGGCAATCCTGGCTTAAAACCAGAAACTATGGTCGCCTATGGGGATTAATCTCGCGGCGCTTTTGTTTCTGCTCGAATGGGTCGGCTCGACCGAGTTCGGTCTCGCAGAATACCGGCGTGAAGTAGAGGCATCTTGTGCTTCAGAGTTTCGTTCGCTGAGTAGGGTATCCGGAGTCCCCTCCCTCCCCCTCCCCATTCCTCTCCTCATTCTCCCTCCCATTTCCGAAATACCCTTAAAGGCCGGCAACGCACCTGCAACACCTCTGGGGTTACAGATGTACGTGGGCGACGGTAATCACTTACCATCAGGTGAACCGCTTGCTCGTTTGCCGTCATTCCCAAAAAAAAAAACATTTGATACGAAACGCAGGTCCAGTACCTTCGGGATCTTATTCTATTTTAAGTTTTCGGCTTAAATTTTAAATTAAATCTAAATTTAACGTCGATCCATCTTATTTCATACAGGTCGTGAGAGTTATATTTATATTGATGAAAATGTGATGGATATACGATACCGAATTCTCATCTGTCATTAATAATCGATATTATACCGGATCACTGGCTTCGAATCGAATTTTCCTTTTGTGATAAAGAAAAATCTTTGTGCGATTAACTGAGAACGGTTTATATTCTTCAGATGGATATTAGCATTATACCAGTTTTACGCTGAATCAGAACAAAATTCAACCTTTTGTCTTATGCTATAAAGTTGAAAATAGATTTTTTTTCCTAACGATTTTCGGATATTTTCCCAAATGCATTTAAATCAGAGAAACACCCTTAATAGTCGTATTTATTTCTTCGACAATGTCGACGGGACAGTAGATTATTCCGGACAGAAAGCTTCGACTACGTCTATACAGAATACAAAGATCAACAATCGAAGAAATAATTGAAAAATTCATAGAAATAATTTCATAACTTTTTTCCATTTTTCATAAAGAATTTGTTAATAATTTGAAACATAGCTTTAGTTTCATAGATCGGGAGTGAATTAGGTTCGATCCCTGGTAGTGACACTACTAAAAGATGTAATAGAAATCTTTTATGGTGAATTTATCAAGTGTTCGGCGGTGAAGAAAAACATGAGGAAACCAGCAAGTCTGAGTAAAAAAGTAATTATTTCGACGACATGTGAAGTCCCACCTGCACTGGAGCAACATGGCGGACCCTTCCCGGCTCCAAAACCCTCTCAGATATTCTAGAAGGTGGCCTTTGTCCAGTAAAGCACATATGCTGCTAATTTTATAGTTTATTTGCATTGATGCTTCGGAATACATACATCACTTGTTTGATATTATATCTGGTATAACCACGTGTTGTTCATTATACCAGATATATTATATATATCTTGTGTCTCCGCGGTGTGGGTGAAGAAGTCACTAGAAAAAGTTTTTTTTCTCTAGTTAATTATCACTATAATGCCAGTGAAATCTTCAAAGACCCGTTGTAGCTACATCGTGAACATAAAGGACCAAACCGAAGTCTAAAGCCTATATAACACAATACACCCCTTCTCTCGTGGAGGTGAAAAGTGGCTTGCCAAACCTCGGTTGGCTACTCTATACCGCGCCCATTGTAAATTCCTGGTCTCTGCCTACACTTATAGATGACTTGTAAGAGTGGCAATAACACTCTTATATCAATTTAAATAGATAAAAATAAATATACAATATTTTTGAACGCCTTTTGGTGACAGCATAAGAAAATTCCACCAATCATGGATAATGGACTGGTATTTTTAAAAAAATAAAAATAAAACTCTTTCGCCCATATTCAATACTAATCAGAGGACTCTAGAAGTTTCCTTTTCACCAGAATTTTTTTGCTTTATTAGTCGTTGTCTCAGCGTTCTGGCAAACAATAAAATTCGAACAGGGATCGAATTCGGGTCTTCTGATTTTATGGCAGACCCTCTAACCACTCGACTAAATCTAATTAGAATAAACAAATAATCTTAAAATAATAACTTAAATTAGTGTTTATTTTTGAGCATAGCAAAATAGAAAAGTAAATGTCCAACAGCTGGACAAAGGCCTGCCTCGATATTTGTAATGATTTTGGAGCTGTAAAGAGTCTAACACGCTGGTCTTGATAATGTTCACCTCCTCTGCCAAACACGTGGCAAATTCAGCTCTCTAAACTGCCATCGTGTCGGTGCTTGAACTGGATTAGAACTGCGCTCTAAACTATTAGCATATAAATAACTTTTTATAAGAGTTTTAATTTCTATTCAGTCGTTGGAATAATTTAATCATCTACCCTGTTCCAACCTTAATTTCCGCGGCCTCAAGACTAGGCACAAGAATTGTTCACCACTAATTGACTTACAGACCTCGTTTACTCCTAATGTTTTGACTATACGCTTAGAATATTCTCGAAGTTACGAGTGCATAATGTAGGAAGTTCAGTTCATTTGACTAAATATATAACTCATGTTTTTATAATAGCCGAACGGGTTAGGGTGCGGACTGCGAAACATGACGTAGTAAGTTCGAGCTCGCCATTCGACAACTGTCCAGTCCACTCCAGATACAAGCTGTGAGCTTAGTCGGAGGGTTAACAGGAATATAAGTAATGTTACTCAAATAACATTGCTAATATTGTCTACAAAATAAAGCTATTACTAAAAACGGAATGTAATATCGCTGTAAGAATCTCCCACTCCATTTTATTCCGTGGGTGGCGTAAGAGCCGACTTAGGGAAAAGCTTTGAAAATCACAAAGGAAACCGAGCAGTTGTAAAATACCAGACTAAAAATATGCAAACCAGTGATGGGCAGAGTCTAAGATGCGAGGTGATTGCTAGTATTCTTTTTTTTAAAAAAATAAGTTATTAGTACAAAAAGCACCGCAAGATTGAGGTCAAACGCAAGCCTATTTTTTCATACAAAAAATATTTTATTCAAGTGAGGTTAAGTTTTGTGTTTATAGCATTGTGGACTTATGTGCAAACCTTCTGTTATGACAAGTCGTAGTATGTGTGTGTGAGTGTATTCTAGAGTAAAAAGGGTAGGTTGTTGTTGTGTGAGTACGCTACTGCCTTCATCAATCATATAAGTTATGTATTACTGTGACAGAGACGTCAATAATGCCAACACTTAGGTTTTTATATCGAATAAATTATTAACCAACATAAGAAACATAAATTTCACTTGTCAAACGTTATATTTTGTTTTAAATCCACCGCCGTTATTACTGGGAAAGAAGCAAGCTATGTCCTCCTTTTTGTAATTTTTTTTCAAAACCTAAACATTTTAATTCCTGGGGCTTATTACCATCCATGTATTCCTTTGTGTTTTAATAACCCCTGCAGTGTCTGAGTTTAATTTTTTGAACCTTCCGTCTGTAACATCCTTCGATTTAAGTTGTTTGCAGGTGTCCATTGAATGCAGTACACATAGCACCAGGCGTACTGCACGCTCGTTTGCCACTACCAACCAAAAAAAAAAAACAAAACTGTTGAAATATATCGGGAAGGCTCCTGCGATCGTATGAAGACATTTATTTTAGTCTTTTCAACTCACTTTCCACCAGAGCTCATTAGAAACAATATAATATAGTCACCCAGTATCACCCAGTGCTAAAATCAGGCGAACTCGAGTCGTCTGATTCGGAGTTAGATTTTCTAATCACTCGTCTATCGGGGCTATTTTAATAAATAAAACAAAAAAACTAATGATTCGTAGGCATGAAAGTATAAAGTTCTACAACGTCCTTTTCCGGCTAAATCATAAAATAAAAATCACTGAATGTCACGCAATCCTTTCAATGTTGTTAAATATCAGAATTTACGGGGACATAAATTATTCGCAAAGCTCGGATTTGCAAATTTATACAGCGGGAATAAAAGTTATATTCGCCTAATAGGGGCCGAGTAATGTACCGAAATAAGGTTTTTTCTTGACTCGTTAATGTGCTGTATTTATAGAGCTATTCAAACATACAGGCATCCATTGAAATTAGTAGCATTGTTGTTGTAGTTTTTAAGTGGACATTTTCCCTACTTAGTATTAAAAATTAAATGTTCAATATCGGACGGCTCGTCCATGGACTGAACGGTCCAAGATGGCCGACGCGCATAAGTAACAATCGGGCAGCTTTTAATCATTACTAAAAAAAAATGTCTCTTTCATTCTTATGGAAATATTGATTAGTGTGAGAAAGATGAAAAAAAAAATGCATCTCAAAATTTGTAATCATTCATTTTGAATATGTAAATATATTTTTAAGACAAAGACACTTTGTTTAAGTAAAAAAAAATGTTTGGAAATATAACAAGTAAAACAAAGTAATAATTATGGTTATTTATTTATTTATATACATGAAAATATTTATTACATCGTGTAAATGGAAACACATTTTTTGTTACAGACTAGAAAATCACACAACTTTTGTTATTTACATGTTTTACAACAAGACAGTCGTCAGTTCTCTAAAAATTTTTGTACTTTCCAATAAGGATACCAATGGTGTAATTAGTTTTAAGGTGGGTATAGTAATAAGCTCAATATTGGCGTGGTAGAGCCAAGCGGCGGCTTTTGCCGCTGCTCGAATGGGCCGGCACGTCCAAGGTTAATATCACGTACTCGCAGAATACCTACGTGAAGTAGAGGTATCTTGTGCTTCTGCGTTTCGTTCGGCGAGTGAGGTAACCGGAGGCCCAGTCTCCCTTCCCATCCCCTTCCTCATACTTTGTCTCATCGCCCAAATACCTTTAAAGACCGGAAACTCACCTGCAGCAGATCCTATTACAGTTCTACGTGGGCGACGGTAATCACTTGAACCGCTTGCCGCCTTTCTATATAACAAAAAAAATCTCTATCATGCGCATGTTGATTATAAGATTCTGAGCGGCGGTTCGCTTTCACGATATATTTTTTTACGTAATGTATCCTTTACAAATAATAAAAGTACGGCTGAAAAGGTATTGTAATCGAAATTCTGATTTAACTCCATTAGTGATTGAATCCCCCATAGTTGTACAATGGCACTTGGCAAACAAAGGTGAAGTTGGAAATGACAGTTCTTTATTCTACGAAAGGAGCCAAAATGCTTTCATCGGACGATGACCTTGTTGGGAAAAAAGTCAACGAATCAGATACATAGTGAAAACTCTTTATTCAATATGCAAAATTTAATTTCGTTAGCTATACGTCAATTCCTTTTTTTAATTAAGTAATCTCGTACAGACCAGCCTCCACAATCAGAACTTGTTCGAAAGTATGAAGCATGTGAGACTAATAGCATAACCATTTAAGTATAGATTAAATATCCCGAAAAAAAAAAAAAAAGAAAAAAATGTAGAAGTAAGTTTGGTAAGCCAAAACAACCCGAAACCTTTCGCACGTGATAAACTTTTCGTTTACAGTTAAACATTAAATAGTTTAAAAACTAAAGTCTAGAATTCGCGTAACTTTGAAACTAATTAACGAATATTTTTGTATTTTTTGTTGATCCATAGAAATTATTTACCAGGGTGGGTGGACTGATTTGTTGTAATACACAGCAATCAATATATATTACCAGGGCATATTACATTATATATATTTTTGGGCCGTGGTACTAACCCGTCCGGCTCGACCGGGTTGGTAGCACGGCCTTGCAGAATACCGGCGTGAAGTAGAGGCATCGTGTTCTTCTGCGTTCTGCTCAACGAGTACGAATAATCAGTAAGAGAATATCTTTTATTCCTCAGGTGTTCCACAGTTATAACGCAAGGATTTTTTTTAAAAGAAATAATCCCATCTGCTTTTATATTACGGTCTAGAAACTCTCATTACACGTATATTGTACTCAAAGAGCTAACGAGATCCTATTCGAAGAATGGTTAATGTTAAGGTATTATTGTAGAAAAATATCTGTTAACCACATAGCCATGAGGTGGTGTCACTAGATAACTATACTCTGCAGCGAGAGACCCGAGTTCGATCACCTTATGTTGGGGTGCTGCTTGTACCAATAAATCTTCGAACTACTTCTGTACATGGTTTACTACGTGTCGCATTGCTCATATTCGTTTATAGAAGAAGGGGGCAATCGAGCGTGCGGCTCACCTGATGGTAAGTGATCACCGACGCCCACGAACATCCGCAACACCAGAGGAGCTTCAGATGCGCGGCCGGCCTTTAAGGAAGGAATAGGCTCTTTTCTTGAAGGACCCTAAGTCGTAACTGTTCGGAAATACCGCTAGCCACGGACCATGAAATAATCTATAGTAAAAAGTGGGATAAAACGATGAAAATAAATATTTACACCTCTGATTACCCCAGAATATCTTGCAACATGTGATTGCAGAACTTCGCAAGGAGCTGGTAGAGCCTCGCCAAGAGGTGGCACGTAGTAACAAGAGACCCGCTACTCCCCAGTCTTCTTGTGGTCAAGCATCATACCTCCAGCCTCTCTCTGACTCTCTGTGCCCGCCAGAGGTGCCAGTAGCATGGCCCGCGCAGGTTCGCAGTAGCTCCTCCACAACGAGGGACAGATGAGCATGACGAGTAGCGGGACATTTAATAACGAGTGAGGTATTTCGAAATACTGGCACCAAAAATCCTCATCTCATTTTTGGAGAAGGTTTCAGAAAATACTTTAATTATTTCGTAGTCGTATGTTTCCTTACGAAGGAACACCTTCACCGCTGAGCTCGTCGTCAATTCAGCATTTAAAAATTTTAGCGACAACAAAAAGCTCGCTCGCAAAGCGTAAGCTCCGCTCCTGGGCTTCCGCGACGCTGAAACTAATATTTAATGTCGCCAGCTTTCTGTATTATGTTTTCTCAAAACAATCTAAGATATCCGATGTTAAGAGATTTGATCCGGTTTTGTTTTGCGAAGATAAAACTAACACCTGCCTACAAACCTCCCAGTTAAGCAAAAGCATGTCGTGTAAATTCGTTTTTAAGGTAGCATTTTGCATGCCATGTATTATTTCATATATTCTACTTAGTATCAATTTACCTCGAACCTTTTGTCTGTCATTTTTTTGTTAGAGGACCTTTCATTTTATTTGAGAATTCAATATCAATATTTTATACAAAGGATCAAATTTTGAGACTTTTGTACTGTTTTTCATACGTCTCGCTCAAATTGAACTCTCAATGAGTTATGGTAAATTCAAGGATTATAAATATTGGAATTCGAAATTTTACTACAAGAACATTATTTGATGACGTAGATCCAAGTAGAGATTTTGGAGTAGTGCCACGGCCACGGTAAAAATCGACCGTGTCCTTATCAAATCAGACCTCCATTAACGCAGGAAACATTGGTGAAGTTTCCTTAACTTCGTAATCGAAAGTTAACGTATAGAATAGAGCAAGTAAAAGCCGATGTAGGCAACAAAAAGTGTAATCAGGAAGTTATTTATTGATTTCACGAAAAACCTTGACTCCACTGTGTTTAACATTTTTATTTGTAAAGAATATACACAGGGCTATATTCGTCTATTAATATTAATACATGCAAAGTGCTCGATACCCGCTGGAATTATAAATAATACCGGTCCAGCAGTCAGCAGGGCAGACGTGGCTGTTCTTCCGTTCTTGAGTCAGGCTGCACGGGTCACTCACCTTTTGGTGGGTGTGGTGCTCTCTGGGATATCTGTCGATGAATATATTTGTAAATGTCAAAATCAAATCCCAAAGGTTAGTGCTAAAGAGCAGAATCTCCAATGAAATGTCTACAGCCCTTACCAACCGACTTGCGCAGCGTGATTTTGAACAAATCCTCCATGACGTGTTCTGTTGCTTTCTAGGCCAAGACTTTGAGTAGCAAAGGATTTCAAAGGGGCTGATAAAGAAAGCGGAGAATTGTGTGAAGGCTGTGTGGGAGTGATGTAAAGAAATGTAAAAGAACGACCAACCGTGGGCATATATAGTGACGATTAATAATCTCTAGAACACTGCCAGACCGAACACGAAGACCGGTTATGTTTTTGAATGGGTTGGGGTGATAAACGAACTGACAGCCCACCGGATGGCAAGCGGCTACAGTAGCCTATGGGCACCTGAAAACAACATCATTGAAGGAGATTACAGCTGCGTTATCGCTCACGAGGACTATGATGGAATGCTCCACATCCAGTAATTATCCTGACCTAGTATAACTTTTAAACCGGAATCTCACAGAGATTGTACTGCTGATTCTTGGTAGAAATAGGTAGGAGGGCGTTACCTACCCAGGCTACTGCTAGACATAGAAGGACCTCAGCACCTAACAGGAGCATGGCACCTGGTAAAGAAGTCTACCACCTGATTCCGGGCAGTAACATTCAAAGAGCGATACGTCGTATACTGCAATCGCCAGTCATCCTCCAAAGCGTGATGTTTATGGAAAAATATTCCTATGGTAGTTGTCTATGTACATGAGTGAACAATGCAACAGTCTACTGTCATTAGTCCTGGTTTGACTTATAAGATAAATATAAAATTGAATAAAATTATAAAATTTCTTTCAAAAGATTGGTACGCGAACACTTTTTAAAACAATCTGATACTTGTTAGTATTTATTGTGATCTATTATATATGTATGTATTAATGTGTTTGTATGTATGTATATATCTGTGTTGTTATTTCTGTATATATTATAGTATGTATTTGTGTATCTATGTGGATGTGTATATATGTATGCCTATACATTTATATATGTTTTAGTTATGTAGTATATTCCTCAATTAGCCTTTCATATTTATATTATTTTAAACTTGATGCACCTATCACCACATTTCTTCACGCCCCGGGTTGACTGTTAGAGAATGCCAAAAGGCATTAAGTCCGCCTTTTGTAATCCTTTTGGTGTAGACAATAAAGTATAAATAAGAATAGACTTTTAATTGTTTCAAAGTTATCACACGCGAAGGGTTAACCGGCTGTTAAATTAATTACTGGATTGTGTGAATAGTTATGATTTGCTTTACTAATATAGTTAAGTTATTTTTTTATTTCACTACCTTAATAATTGCTTTCAATGTCTTGAAATGTAAAGAGTATAACAATTAAATGTCGATTATTAGTGAATATTTATATTGACTACGTATTGATCTCGCGTGACTGTATGACCGTCTATAACCGTCCGATTAAAGGACTTTCATATGAAACAATCATTTATAGTGTTCGTAAATTACTGCAGGTCTAGGCATAACCCACGACAAAAACTAAAAAAAAAACGTGTGTGCGTGTACTTATGTACATAATATTTATCGCGTACATTATATTTGTGAAAAAAAAATACATTAAATGCAATTGATAACGGTTTAATTAAATAATTATAATTAATAACATAAACAAATAAAAATAATACATAACGACAGTTGATCTTAAATCTATAAACTCACTTAAAAACGTTTATAATTAAAAAAAAACACTTTCATCACGAATACTCATCATCATCATCATCATCATTTCAGCCTATCAGTAGTCCACTGCTGAACATAGGCCTCCCCCAAAGATTGCCACGAAGCTCGGTCCTGAGCCACCTGCATCCATCGACTTCCCGCAACACTGCGCAGGTCGTCACTCCATCTTGTGGGCGGGTCGTTCTACACTGCGTTTGCCTGTACGTGGCTGCCACTCGAGAAGAATAATACGAATACTCACTATTAATTATCATTCACCACCATATATAATTTAAAATCACAGACAAATAGACATGTAGATTTATGTATGAATATATTTTTTATCTCCGCTGATATAAAACAAGTGTTGTAGATTCATATATATTTGACTAACTACTTTGAATATAGTTATCAGTTCTCACGAAAACTCTAGAGACAATCACCCACTAACTTCACGGTGTCGCTTTTAGGTGTCGGTGTGCGCGCGCATACATTCTCGAAGTGTTATTAACAGATTTAAGGTTTGAAATGAAACTGCTATTAACCGATTTTATCATGCAATTACGGCTGCTGTAAAGCAAGCGAGACGTCGGGAATATGAAAACATAATTAAACGCGATGAAATCAATAAATAATAGTTTAATTTAATTGTAACGTGCAGTGGGTTGACTGGTAGAGAATGCCAAAACCCATTAAGTTCGACTTTTGGAATCCTTTAGAAAGAAAGAAAGAAACTTTATTCATTACACCTCAATTAGTTCACCAGTAATTAATAAAACAATTAAAAGAATAATAAAAACTAAAAAAAAAAAACGTGTGTGCGTGTACTTATGTACATAATATTTATCGCGTACATTATATTTGTGAAAAAAAAATACATTAAATGCAATTGATAACGGTTTAATTAAATAATTATAATTAATAACATAAACAAATAAAAATAATACATAACGACAGTTGATCTTAAATCTATAAACTCACTTAAAAACGTTTATAATTAAAAAAAACACTTTCATCACGAATACTCATCATCATCATCATCATCATCATCATCATCATCATCATCATCATCATCATCATCATCATCATCATCATCATCATCATCATCATCATCATCATCATCATCATCATCATCATCATCATCATCATCATCATCATCATCATCATCATCATCATCATCATCATCATCATCATCATCATCATCATCATCATCATCATCATCATCATCATCATCATCATCATCATCATCATCATCATCATCATCATCATCATCATCATCATCATCATCATCATCATCATCATCATCATCATCATCATCATCATCATCATCATCATCATCATCATCATCATCATCATCATCATCATCATCATCATCATCATCATCATCATCATCATCATCATCATCATCATCATCATCATCATCATCATCATCATCATCATCATCATCATCATCATCATCATCATCATCATCATCATCATCATCATCATCATCATCATCATCATCATCATCATCATCATCATCATCATCATCATCATTTCAGCCTATCAGTAGTCCACTGCTGAACATAGGCCTCCCAAAAGATTGCCACGAAGCTCGGTCCTGAGCCACCTGCATCCATCGACTTCCCGCAACACTGCGCAGGTCGTCACTCCATCTTGTGGGCGGGTCGTTCTACACTGCGTTTGCCTGTACGTGGCTGCCACTCGAGAAGAATAATACGAATACTCACTATTAATTATCATTCACCACCATATATAATTTAAAATCACAGACAAATAGACATGTAGATTTATGTATGAATATATTTTTATCTCCGCTGATATAAATAATAGTTTAATTTAATTGTAACGTGCAGTGGGTTGACTGGTAGAGAATGCCAAAACCCATTAAGTTCGACTTTTGGAATCCTTTAGAAAGAAAGAAAGAAACTTTATTCATTACACCTCAATTAGTTCACCAGTAATTAATAAAACAATTAAAAGAATAATAAAAACTAAAAAACAATTTTTTCTTTTTTTTTTCTACGCTGCAGTGTGAGGCAACAAATGGGTCTACGCTCAGTTTATGTTACGGATTCCCGCAACACTTTTGGTATACATAATAAAGTATAAATATATGAGTAAACATAAGGAATCATTATGGATATATGGTTGGAAGCGGAAATTAAAGTAATCTTGAGTATTCACTGATTCGATGTAAACTTTTAAAAATCTTAGCTCTTAATCCGACACCTGTGCACGCATCTTTTCTTAATTTTTCACCATCTTCCTTTTTTGTCTCCCTCTCTCGCTCCCTCATGCATCCTATCTCACTCAAATCTTGCGTCACAGTCATACGTCTTCTATTTCGCTTACTCATTGTCACACACTGACATCTTCACCACACGCATACATGCCGTAGATATAACGTCGTCAAATGGCATTTAGATCGAATGTTATTTAAATTCGATCTAAAATATAAATATAAACGAAACATGGGAGCGCTTTCGTTTTAATTTGCCAACACCTCTATTGATCGGCTAATGAAATCGCCGATAGCTGTGCCGTAATTAAAAGCCTATGAGAGCCGGAAACCTCCATCCTCCTCCATTCGTAATATTATGAGTATTTTATTTTATTTTATTCGGGAAACATACAGTGATGCAAAGCTAGATAAATTGAAAATTATTATAAATGGTACACACCTTTTACAAAGTAAAACTGTATTATTTTTTATTTTATTTTTATTTATTTACACAATCCACACGTTTCTACAATAGTTTACAATACTTTAACCATTTTTGTACGTTACGTACAGTCAAAAAGGGGTTTATATTTTACTTTTAGTGCTTTTAGTACATATTTGACCGCCTCGAGGTATATCGAAATGCATTAGTTACAATTATTGTGTGATTGTGTCTGTAACTATGTATAATATTTAAAACTTTTTGTGTGTATGTGCATGGGTATGGATGAATGAGTGTGTATATAGTAAATTACCTAATCTTTTAATATTTTCAGTATTTCTCGCTTAAAGTAAGTTTATTTTCATGCAATATGTCTCCGTAAAGATCAGCAAGCTGAAGTGGCAATGGGCCGGCCACATAGCTCGCAGAACTGACAACCGCTGGGGAAAAAAGGTTCTCGAGTGGCAGCCACGTACAGGCAAACGCAGTGTAGGACGACCCCACAAGATGGGTGACGACCTGCGCAGTGTTGCGGGAAGTCGATGGATGCAGGTGGCTCAGGACCGAGCTTCGTGGCAATCTTTGGGGGAGGCCTATATTCAGCAGTGGACTTCTGATAGGCTGAAATCATGATGATGATGATGATGATGACGTCTCCTGTATTAAATTGTTTTATTATTTGTTCTCTATATCCGACGGACAGAGGAGTTTTGTGCATAATTTGTTCGAGTAAAACTTCATAACTTTTGGTAATAATTCTGGACAATCAATAGACGCATTACATTGACTTTTACGCCCTTCTAGAATATACACGTAATCGGGCGACGCTTGAACGCGTGATCTTCGAACGGAAATATTTAAAATCGACAGGTGAAAGAAATTCGCTACAAATCAATGTTTTCCAATCGATTTTAACGTCCAAATATACTTAGCTTACATTGGCACACACATCAATATGAACCCCGGCGCCCTTAATTGCCACTTGCCAGCGATTACGACCCGCCCTTGTGGGAGTAACAAAGGTTAAGTGGCTCACTATTATTACTACCGGCTCAACAACAGATCAGAAATGTGGCCGGGGAAATGGTTTTATTTTACGCTACCCTATTCCGGTGTGTATATAATATTTAGTTATTTAATGATCTACGAATATTTGTGAACGAAGTATGACGGACAATCTTTCGGAATATGGCCAACCCAAATTATACAGACCAGTGACGGGGAGCAGTGTCTGTAATTCGAGGTAACCGACAATGCGCTTACCAATCCGCCTCCCCAGTTTAATAAGTATAGACATTATGAAATGAAATGAAAATACACTTTATTGTACACCAATAGCAAAAATAGGAAAAAATAAATATATAAAAAGAAACACAACGGTACAATTGGCGGCCTTATCGCTTAGAAGCGATCAGCGACATATATGGACTTATTAAGCTCATGGAGAAGTATATACAGGAACGCTATAGAGCGCACATCATAGACAATTACGAATTAGAGAACACATAGAACGCGACTAACTGAACCCTTAGACAGTCATTTAATCATTAGTCATCCTTTACTCATTATCTTCACATATTCCCAACCAATTCAATATGGCGATCAGACAATCAGCTTCATAACGTTATTAATGAATTGTGGCGCCATTATATTTTATTGCGGTTGGAAATTTATGCACATCTGTCTACCGCGGGCAGAATTACAAGCGTAAGTATTTGTTGTTTTTGTCGTTCCGGTTTAATATAAGTAACATAAAATAACGAAGGACGTGTAGCCGTATAACAATCTTTCAACCGCTTTCTCCTCGTAGAGGACGCAAGAGGCTGTTAGGGAAAAACTTTAAAGAACTTGAAAGAAATAAAAGAAATAAGTATATTCACGGTTTACTCGTCAGTACGTACAACACAAAATACAAAAAGACATGAAAATTAAATCTTTACCATGATAACTTGTACGTGAGCATCAAACAAAATTAAATAGCCATGCGCAAGTCGGACTCGTGGACCGAGGGTTCCGTAAATGTATGTATGTATATATTCACGCCTTGTCCCAACGGGGTAGGCAGAGATAATCTTCTTCCACTTGCTACGGCCCTGACATACGTCTTTCGCTTCTTCCACTTTCATCAATCTTCGCATGCATGCTCGTTGGTTTAGTCTTGACCTGGACTTTTTTCAGAACGTCTCCGATTTGATCGTGAAATGTAATGCGGGCCTTTGCCAGATATCCGAAAGGTTTCGCCACGCTGCTGCAGTGGGGGTGGGCCAACATCACATGTCCTCGAAGTTTTATTTTTTTATTATTATTTCGCAGACATGCAGGTTTTCTTACGATGTATTCGAATTGAATTGAGCACTTAAAAGTGCTCTTGACTATTTTAGTGGTGCCGGCACCGGGGATCGAACCCCGGTCACTCGTCCGTTATGAAACTTATGCGAGCGTCGAGTCCACTAGGCTATCAAGGCAAATTAGGTGATGTCAAGGTATTTCATACTTTAAACGTATTTTTCCTAATGAATTTTTTCGTTCATTAATTATAATGAGGTTTTCTTTGCAGAAAATAAAACATTCTAAATTTTAAGTGGAAATGAAAAAAAATATATTTTTTGATGTTAATAGTTTCATTGTAAATTAATAATATTGTTGACACATTCCTTTTTAAGCAAAATGGGTAGGTTGCTACAACATTGGAACACACATTTTAATGCTTTTCGAGTCTGTTTGTCTTATGGTCTATGTGTCTTACACTTGTCATATAAACTTTACGATGAGGCCTTAAAGCATTATAATACTGCATAGTTGACAACCATTTTTTTTGCGTGGTAGAGCCAAGCGGCAGCTTTTGCTGCTGCTCGAATGGGCCGGCTCGACAGGGGTAGTACCACGGACTCGCTGAATACCATCGTGAAGTAGAGGCATCTTGTGTTTCTGCGTTTCGTTCAGTGAGTGGGGTAACCGGAGGGCCACTCCCGTTCCCCCTCCCCATACCCCACCTCATCCTCCCTCCCATTTCTGAAATACCATTAAAGGCCGGCAACGCACCTGCACCACCGTTGTTGCAGATGTTCGTAGGCGGTGGTAATCACATACCATCAGGTGACCCGCTTGCTCGTTTGCCGACTTTTCCATTAAAAAAAACCCTAATATTATATGAAAGTTGCAGTTTTTAAACGTGGTAAAGCCAAGCGGTAGCTTTCGTTGCTTCTCGAATGGACCAGCTCGATCGGGGTAGCACCACGGCCTCGCAGAATACCGGCGTGAAGTAGAGGCATCTTGTGTTTCTGCGTTTCGTTCGGTGAGTGAGGTAACCGGATGCCCAGCCAACCAAAATGAAATAAGACAGTAAAATGTTATTCCGAGGACATGTGAAGACCGCCAACAGGAGGAGCGTCTCGACTCCATAACCCTCTAAAATGTTTGAGAAGGAGGCAGTTGCCCAGCTGTGGGCACTTACAGGCTTTATTTATTTTTCACTCTTACTGTTACAAACACGTGCTGTGTTACAATTTTTTTATAATGGGGGATTTTTCCATGTAATGTGGCTTACGTCAAAGCAAAGCCTCTTTCGTTTGCCAAAAGAGAAAACACGTAAGTATACAACATCCCTTTCCGTCTATTGCATCAAATAAAATTGTTAAAAAGTCACGCACTCGTTTCAAGGTTATCAAATGTCAGAATTTCCGAGCGCATAAATTATCTCCAAGCTTGGGATTCGCAAGTTTATACGGCGCGAATTAAATTTATATTTGTCTAACGACAGTAATATATTTAGGAAGGTTTTTTTTTGTTGTCTGCTGGTGTAAATTACTAAAAATTTTTTCGACTATGCCGTGAGTAAAGCTCTTAAAAGTCTTGAAAATCGCAAGGATTACAAACTGGTGGCGTGACAACCATCTCGAAAAATACCAGAGTGAAATTAGGATGCGAGGTGTCTTAATTTTTTTATGATGAAGGAGATAAACGAGCATGCGGCGACACCCACGAACATCCCCAATACCAGAGATGCTACAGACTCCGGTCTTTAAGAAAGGAATAGGCTCTTTTCTCGAAGGTCCCTAAGTCGTAACTGTTCGGACATACCGTATACACAGTGATAGCATACCATATCTACTTTAAAAGTATCAATACAGCGCTGCCAGCCAACCAGCCCGCATATCGAGCATGGTAAGTATGGGTACATTATCCATGTATGTCCTGCCAGCTTTTTTTTTTAAATCAACGTTACCTTTCACTGTAGGAATTTCTCCTGTGTCGCGGAGGCAGTTTACATACATTAGTTGCACATGGACGAACACCCAGACCGCGAACTATTATTTGTAGTCCGTACAAATACTAGTCCCGTGCGGGAATCGAACCCGCGACCCACAGCGCCGCAGCTAAACGCTTAGCCACTACGCCACCGAGCCGTCGAGCTTTTGTTGGCGCTTTCATAAATAGGGTCAAAACCAGTGGTCTTTCAGTATGATGAAGATGAGAAGACGGCTCAATACTTTCAGTTATTAAAAATAGAGAAAATAGAGCTTAACGTGAAAATGAAAAAAAACCTAACGTAGAAAAGAATTCGTACGATATTAAGTAATTCTAGTCTCTACAACTTGTGGCCGTCTCTATTATAAAATACTTTGATTGGGGTCTCTAACAACCGATCCCAATTAACACATATCCGCGCACTATCCCACTTTTATTCGATTGAATGCGCATCGTGGATTAATACAATTGCAGCATTGAAATTTTTCAATTCATATCTAACGTACGAATAAAAAAAAGCTATGAAAATTTTTAAGCACCAATAGCCTAATGGGTTAGGGTGCGGACTACGAAACATGACGTCGTATGTTCGAGCCCGCCATTTGACTATTGTCGTGAACCGCTCCAGATACAAGCTGTAATTTTAGTAAATATTAGTAATGTTACATAAATAACATTGCTAATATTGTCTACATAATAAAGCTATTACTAAAAACGAAATATAATATCGGTGTAAGAATCTCCCACTCCCTTTTATTCCGTGGGTGGCGTAAGAGCTGACTAAGGGAAAAGCTTTGAAGATCACAAAGGAAACCGACCAGTCGTAAAATACCAGACTAAAAATATGCAAACCATTGGTTTGCATATTGGGCAGAGTCTAAGATGCGAGGTGTCTTAATTTTTATGATGAAGGAGATAAACGAGCATGCGGCGACACCCACGAACATCCCCAATACCAGAGATGCTACAGACTCCGGTCTTTAAGAAAGGAATAGGCTCTTTTCTCGAAGGTCCCTAAGTCGTAACTGTTCGGACATACCGTATACACAGTGATAGCATACCATATCTACTTTAAAAGTATCAATACAGCGCTGCCAGCCAACCAGCCCGCATATCGAGCATGGTAAGTATGGGTACATTATCCATGTATGTCCTGCCAGCTTTTTTTTTTAAATCAACGTTACCTTTCACTGTAGGAATTTCTCCTGTGTCGCGGAGGCAGTTTACATACATTAGTTGCACATGGACGAACACCCAGACCGCGAACTATTATTTGTAGTCCGTACAAATACTAGTCCCGTGCGGGAATCGAACCCGCGACCCACAGCGCCGCAGCTAAACGCTTAGCCACTACGCCACCGAGCCGTCGAGCTTTTGTTGGCGCTTTCATAAATAGGGTCAAAACCAGTGGTCTTTCAGTATGATGAAGATGAGAAGACGGCTCAATACTTTCAGTTATTAAAAATAGAGAAAATAGAGCTTAACGTGAAAATGAAAAAAAACCTAACGTAGAAAAGAATTCGTACGATATTAAGTAATTCTAGTCTCTACAACTTGTGGCCGTCTCTATTATAAAATACTTTGATTGGGGTCTCTAACAACCGATCCCAATTAACACATATCCGCGCACTATCCCACTTTTATTCGATTGAATGCGCATCGTGGATTAATACAATTGCAGCATTGAAATTTTTCAATTCATATCTAACGTACGAATAAAAAAAAAAGCTATGAAAATTTTTAAGCACCAATAGCCTAATGGGTTAGGGTGCGGACTACGAAACATGACGTCGTATGTTCGAGCCCGCCATTTGACTATTGTCGTGAACCGCTCCAGATACAAGCTGTAATTTTAGTAAATATTAGTAATGTTACATAAATAACATTGCTAATATTGTCTACATAATAAAGCTATTACTAAAAACGGAATATAATATCGGTGTAAGAATCTCCCACTCCCTTTTATTCCGTGGGTGGCGTAAGAGCTGACTAAGGGAAAAGCTTTGAAGATCACAAAGGAAACCGACCAGTCGTAAAATACCAGACTAAAAATATGCAAACCATTGGTTTGCATATTGGGCAGAGTCTAAGATGCGAGGTGTCTGGTACAGCGAACGCCAATGCATTTGTCGAGCATGACGATTGTGGCAAATCCCGCTTCTGGAAGATGCCTATGCCCTGCAGTATTTGCAGGCTATTTTTTTTTATATGCAACCGTGGGCATACGATCAAGCGGCGCATATATAGCATATAAGCCTGATGATAAGTGACTACCGACGCCCACGATCATCTGCAATACCAGTGGAGCTGCAGACGCGTTACCAGGTTTTAAGGATATTTGGAAACGGGGGAAATGAGAACGGGTCAGAGAAGGAGAAGGAGTTAATTTTGGAGAGAAAATTTTCTTACTTTAAATTCCAAAATTATGCATATTCAGACTCTGATATTACCTATAATTGATTATGCTGATGTGTGTTACTCAGATCTGAACAAAGGTTTTTGTTGCAAGCTAGAGCGTCTACTTAACAACTGCATCAGATTCATCTTTGTTCTTCGAAAGTATGACCACATCTCTCACTATCGCTCTCGCCTTATATGGCTCACTATCCAGCAAAGGCGTGACTCTAGAATTATTTTTGCTCTCTTTTCCATCTTGTATGATCCCACTGCCCAATAAATTTCAGTATCTCTCTGCTACCCGTGATAGGGTCCTTCTTGCCTCTGCTAATCATATGATAAGTATCCCGCAAAATTTTACCCATTTTATTGGTAGTTCCTTCACCGTTCAGGCTACACTTCTCTGGAACTCCTTGCCCGAAGACATTAGAAAAACCCCATATAAAATTTCTTTCAAACGATTGGCACGCGAACACTTTTTAAAACCATCTGATACTTGTTAGTATTTATTCTGATTTATCATATATGTATATATTATATTATATATTTTTATATGTATGTGTTTGTGTAGATATGTATGCTTATACATATATATATATTTTTAATTGTGTAGTTATATTTCTCAATTAGCCTTTTGATATTTATATTACTGGTCACATAATTATATTAAATATAATAAAAAATAATTTTCATTGAACCTCAGATTTTATTAAGTGTAATTTCACAAAAAATGTAGTGAAATACAAGAAAACCTAAATAAAATCCAATAAAGTAATTTTATGTGTAAATTTGACACCTATCGTAACCTTCGAACCTTACCTTTGAAGCAATATCAATAAAAATTGTAACGTAACACTTTAAAAGCGTACCTTTTTCTGTTTTCCCCGGAGGCGAAATTTCCACTATTATAACAGCAAAAGATATTTTTGCGCCTAAAATGTTTCTCTATTTGGGCTTTAATATTTAATATTAGACTTACATGGCTAGTATTTTAGGTAATATTCATAAATAACATTGCTAATATTGTCTACATAATAAAGCTATTACTAAAAACGAAATATAATATCGGTGTAAGAATCTCCCTCCCTTCTCTCAAATACCCTTAAAGGCGGGAAACGCACCTATAGTACCTCCGGTGTTGCAGATGTACGTGGGCGACGATAATCGTTTACCATCAGGTGAACCGATTGCAGCAGATTGAGGCATCTTGTGCTTCTGCGTTACGTTCGGTGAGTGAGGCAAGCGGAGGCCCACTACTCCTCCGCAGCCCCTCCTCATCCTCCCTCCCTTCTCTCAAATACCCTTAAAGGCGGGAAACGCACCTATAGTACCTCCGGTGTTGCAGATGTACGTGGGCGACGATAATCGTTTACCATCAGGTGAACCGATTGCAGCAGATTGAGGCATCTTGTGCTTCTGCGTTACGTTCGGTGAGTGAGGCAAGCGGAGGCCCACTACTCCTCCGCAGCCCCTCCTCATCCTCCCTCCCTTCTCTCAAATACCCTTAAAGGCGGGAAACGCACCTATAGTACCTCCGGTGTTGCAGATGTACGTGGGCGACGATAATCGTTTACCATCAGGTGAACCGATTGCAGCAGATTGAGGCATCTTGTGCTTCTGCGTTACGTTCGGTGAGTGAGGCAAGCGGAGGCCCACTACTCCTCCGCAGCCCCTCCTCATCCTCCCTCCCTTCTCTCAAATACCCTTAAAGGCGGGAAACGCACCTATAGTACCTCCGGTGTTGCAGATGTACGTGGGCGACGATAATCGTTTACCATCAGGTGAACCGATTGCAGCAGATTGAGGCATCTTGTGCTTCTGCGTTACGTTCGGTGAGTGAGGCAAGCGGAGGCCCACTACTCCTCCGCAGCCCCTCCTCATCCTCCCTCCCTTCTCTCAAATACCCTTAAAGGCGGGAAACGCACCTATAGTACCTCCGGTGTTGCAGATGTACGTGGGCGACGATAATCGTTTACCATCAGGTGAACCGATTGCAGCAGATTGAGGCATCTTGTGCTTCTGCGTTACGTTCGGTGAGTGAGGCAAGCGGAGGCCCACTACTCCTCCGCAGCCCCTCCTCATCCTCCCTCCCTTCTCTCAAATACCCTTAAAGGCGGGAAACGCACCTATAGTACCTCCGGTGTTGCAGATGTACGTGGGCGACGATAATCGTTTACCATCAGGTGAACCGATTGCAGCAGATTGAGGCATCTTGTGCTTCTGCGTTACGTTCGGTGAGTGAGGCAAGCGGAGGCCCACTACTCCTCCGCAGCCCCTCCTCATCCTCCCTCCCTTCTCTCAAATACCCTTAAAGGCGGGAAACGCACCTATAGTACCTCCGGTGTTGCAGATGTACGTGGGCGACGATAATCGTTTACCATCAGGTGAACCGATTGCAGCAGATTGAGGCATCTTGTGCTTCTGCGTTACGTTCGGTGAGTGAGGCAAGCGGAGGCCCACTACTCCTCCGCAGCCCCTCCTCATCCTCCCTCCCTTCTCTCAAATACCCTTAAAGGCGGGAAACGCACCTATAGTACCTCCGGTGTTGCAGATGTACGTGGGCGACGATAATCGTTTACCATCAGGTGAACCGATTGCAGCAGATTGAGGCATCTTGTGCTTCTGCGTTACGTTCGGTGAGTGAGGCAAGCGGAGGCCCACTACTCCTCCGCAGCCCCTCCTCATCCTCCCTCCCTTCTCTCAAATACCCTTAAAGGCGGGAAACGCACCTATAGTACCTCCGGTGTTGCAGATGTACGTGGGCGACGATAATCGTTTACCATCAGGTGAACCGATTGCAGCAGATTGAGGCATCTTGTGCTTCTGCGTTACGTTCGGTGAGTGAGGCAAGCGGAGGCCCACTACTCCTCCGCAGCCCCTCCTCATCCTCCCTCCCTTCTCTCAAATACCCTTAAAGGCGGGAAACGCACCTATAGTACCTCCGGTGTTGCAGATGTACGTGGGCGACGATAATCGTTTACCATCAGGTGAACCGATTGCAGCAGATTGAGGCATCTTGTGCTTCTGCGTTACGTTCGGTGAGTGAGGCAAGCGGAGGCCCACTACTCCTCCGCAGCCCCTCCTCATCCTCCCTCCCTTCTCTCAAATACCCTTAAAGGCGGGAAACGCACCTATAGTACCTCCGGTGTTGCAGATGTACGTGGGCGACGATAATCGTTTACCATCAGGTGAACCGATTGCAGCAGATTGAGGCATCTTGTGCTTCTGCGTTACGTTCGGTGAGTGAGGCAAGCGGAGGCCCACTACTCCTCCGCAGCCCCTCCTCATCCTCCCTCCCTTCTCTCAAATACCCTTAAAGGCGGGAAACGCACCTATAGTACCTCCGGTGTTGCAGATGTACGTGGGCGACGATAATCGTTTACCATCAGGTGAACCGATTGCAGCAGATTGAGGCATCTTGTGCTTCTGATTTATCATATATGTATATATTAATGTGTTTGTATGTATGTATATATCTGTGTAGGTATTTATGTATATATTATATTATATATTTTTATATGTATGTGTTTGTGTAGATATGTATGCTTATACATATATATATATTTTTAATTGTGTAGTTATATTTCTCAATTAGCCTTTTGATATTTATATTACTGGTCACATAATTATATTAAATATAATAAAAATAATTTTCATTGAACCTCAGATTTTATTAAGTGTAATTTCACAAAACCTTAATTAAGCGCCAAAACTCTTGAGCATCCAGAAGTCAGTGTATTCTCCAGGGTTAAGCGACACGTATTTTTTAAAATTACTAGCAATGCTATTTATTAAGTAAAATATTTTTTCTATATTGTTTTATCTATACATATTTATATATACAACCCAGCTAGACGAGAATATATATAAATACCCCAATAATAAGATATTCATTATCAAAATAATTTCACAAAACCTTAATTAAGCGCCAAAACTCTTGAGCATCCAGAAGTCAGTGTATTCTCCAGGGTTAAGCGACACGTATTTTTTAAAATTACTAGCAATGCTATTTATTAAGTAAAATATTTTTTCTATATTGTTTTATCTATACATATTTATATATACAACCCAGCTAGACGAGAATATATATAAATACCCCAATAATAAGATATTCATTATCAAAATAATTTCACAAAACCTTAATTAAGCGCCAAAACTCTTGAGCATCCAGAAGTCAGTGTATTCTCCAGGGTTAAGCGACACGTATTTTTTAAAATTACTAGCAATGCTATTTATTAAGTAAAATATTTTTTCTATATTGTTTTATCTATACATATTTATATATACAACCCAGCTAGACGAGAATATATATAAATACCCCAATAATAAGATATTCATTATCAAAATAATTTCACAAAACCTTAATTAAGCGCCAAAACTCTTGAGCATCCAGAAGTCAGTGTATTCTCCAGGGTTAAGCGACACGTATTTTTTAAAATTACTAGCAATGCTATTTATTAAGTAAAATATTTTTTCTATATTGTTTTATCTATACATATTTATATATACAACCCAGCTAGACGAGAATATATATAAATACCCCAATAATAAGATATTCATTATCAAAATAATTTCACAAAACCTTAATTAAGCGCCAAAACTCTTGAGCATCCAGAAGTCAGTGTATTCTCCAGGGTTAAGCGACACGTATTTTTTAAAATTACTAGCAATGCTATTTATTAAGTAAAATATTTTTTCTATATTGTTTTATCTATACATATTTATATATACAACCCAGCTAGACGAGAATATATATAAATACCCCAATAATAAGATATTCATTATCAAAATAATTTCACAAAACCTTAATTAAGCGCCAAAACTCTTGAGCATCCAGAAGTCAGTGTATTCTCCAGGGTTAAGCGACACGTATTTTTTAAAATTACTAGCAATGCTATTTATTAAGTAAAATATTTTTTCTATATTGTTTTATCTATACATATTTATATATACAACCCAGCTAGACGAGAATATATATAAATACCCCAATAATAAGATATTCATTATCAAAATAATTTCACAAAACCTTAATTAAGCGCCAAAACTCTTGAGCATCCAGAAGTCAGTGTATTCTCCAGGGTTAAGCGACACGTATTTTTTAAAATTACTAGCAATGCTATTTATTAAGTAAAATATTTTTTCTATATTGTTTTATCTATACATATTTATATATACAACCCAGCTAGACGAGAATATATATAAATACCCCAATAATAAGATATTCATTATCAAAATAATTTCACAAAACCTTAATTAAGCGCCAAAACTCTTGAGCATCCAGAAGTCAGTGTATTCTCCAGGGTTAAGCGACACGTATTTTTTAAAATTACTAGCAATGCTATTTATTAAGTAAAATATTTTTTCTATATTGTTTTATCTATACATATTTATATATACAACCCAGCTAGACGAGAATATATATAAATACCCCAATAATAAGATATTCATTATCAAAATAATTTCACAAAAACCTTAATTAAGCGCCAAAACTCTTGAGCATCCAGAAGTCAGTGTATTCTCCAGGGTTAAGCGACACGTATTTTTTAAAATTACTAGCAATGCTATTTATTAAGTAAAATATTTTTTCTATATTGTTTTATCTATACATATTTATATATACAACCCAGCTAGACGAGAATATATATAAATACCAAAATAATTTCACAAAAACCCTAATTAAGCGCCAAAACTCTTGTGCATACAGAAGTCAGTGTATTCTCCAGGGTTAAGCGACACGTATTTTTTTTTTAAAAATTACTAGCAATGCTATTTATTAAGTAAAATATTTTTTTTTTAACGAAAGGCGGCAAACGAGCAATAGGTTCACCTGATGGTAAGTGATTACCATCGCGGGTCGAATGGCGGGTTCGAACTTACGACGTCATGTGTCGTAGTCCGCACCCTAATCCGTTCGGCTCTATTGGCTTTATGTTTGCAAATGTATTTAAATTAAACCTTGAATCAAAAAAGTGTATACGTTTATTTAATAATTCTAATAATGGGATACCTACGGAGTTACTTTCGCCTATTTCTTTTACTTTTAAAACTATATTGTTTACGTCTTAAAGGTAACAAATGGTGGACTTAATGCCTAATGGTATTCACTGCCAGTCAACCCATGGTGTGGTGGGATAGCAGTAGCCGGTGTATCGATTGACTAAATAAATTAACTGAATAAATATAATATAATAAAATTAAATAAATATGTAGAAGTGTAAAATATTATATATGAATACATAATAATACATTATTCTTCTCTGTCAGAGGAAACTCATTACGAAACGGCGGTAGATTGTAAAATAAATTATAATAAAATTAGACTTCTCTTTTAGAAGGGACATTAGACAAATGAAATTGTCTTTCTTACGTTGAAGAATAACGAATTTACATTTCTTTCGTTTCATTTAAAAACCGAAATAAAAATGTAAAGAAAAATTAAATAAATTAAAATACTTATGTCATTACTCGCCAGTACCAGATTGTTTTGTGTTCACACAATTATTCTTTTATTATTGCGTTAAGTATGTTGTAACAATGAAAGTAAAGCCGAGCACGTGGTAAATACGCCACTTAAAATTGCTATTAACAATTTTAGTCCTCTTTATCTTATTTTTATGAAGAAACGTCTTGTTTATTACACGCATGTAATGTTTGTAAAGTAGGAGACTGTAAATGTCCAGCTTCCGACCCTCCTCTCATTTTTAAGATGATTTTGGAGCTGAGGACAGTCCACCGCTTACAACATTAACCCTCTAATATTTTTAACACACGAGTAGGTTCGTTTAATTCTTGCCCTGTCACAAGTGATTGTAGTGTTTCTGTTCACCCCTTTTCTACTTTAGTTATAGGCGTTATTTACTCACCGAGCGTTCAGGCGTCGATGGATCTCTAGTGGACCTCTAGTCTAGCACGGAAATAGTATTTATATGATATACAAATAATGATTCCCGGTATGGATGTTGTTTGTCCATGTGCAATTTATGTATGTAAACTGCCTCGGCGACACAGAACAATTCAAGGCATCTTGTGCTATTGCGTTACGTTCGGTGAGGTAACCGGAGGCCCACTCCCCCTCCCATCTCCCAAATACCCTTAAAGGCCGGCTACGTACTGCAGCACCTCTGGTGTTGCAGATGTACCTGGGCGACGGTAATCACTTACCATCGGGCGAACCGCTTGCACGTTTGCGGCCTTTCACATAAAAAAAAATACATATAACGAAAATACAGAACTATATAATAATACGACGCCTACTGCCTAGCTCCTATACAGCGTGATGATATTATTGTAACGGTTCGACTACTAAGTAACACTGTAGTGAAAGTCCCATATATATTCGTTCTCAGGTTTTAGCGTGATTCAGACAGACAGACAAACAATCTTTCTAAAATTGATTTGTAATCTGTATATAACCTAATGATAAAAAAAAAACTTAATCTACACAAATAGTCTTCCAATAGATTTATTACAGTAATATATGTGCATTATAGTATAGATGTATCTAGAGTGTTACGTGAGTGCGGGTAATAACTATCATTACTCTGTGGCAAGATATTCCTTTCATACTAAATTACTGTGACTGGGAGACCGAGTTTCGCACGGCGTCTTTCGAGTTTGCCAACTAAATTATGAAGTACTATTTGAAGAGTCACTTAAGTTTAGTGCAATCTAAAATCAATATGGAAGTCGCATAATTATATACATTACTATAGAAACGCCTTAACATACTGCTACCTCAATATTATATCAAGTGCCGTTTGAACTCATTTTAATAAATAAAATTTTTATAACTTGTGTGATAACGAACCTTACAAGGCATGACACCTGTCTCGATAAACTTGTAAGTTATAACATTTTCTAAATAGGACATTTCATCCAAACCGTTAGAGCCGTTTCCGAACAATCTTTAAGTGTTCATTCAAATAGTTAGAGCTATTTCCGAGAATCCCATCTCATAATATATTCATATATACAAGAACAATGCTCTTTTCTCTTTAATCAATGCCCCATTAACTGTTCATTAGTGAATCATTAAGCCACGCCTTTGAACAACATTTTTTTTTAACATTTAAGGTCAAGATTATTTTAGATGCCATTCGCTTTGATAGACAATAAATCAGAAAAAACTTTAACGAATGCATATCACAAAGATTCAGTGTGCGATGTGAAAATTCTCGAAATAACCGAAGAATTATGGAGAATAACTTAGTTGTGAAAACACGGACTCTACCGCCCCGTTTCTTCTTCTGGGTTGCATAAGAGACAAAGTAATCCCAAGGGAAGCAACGGCAATGACGAGGCTTGCAACCACTTCCCTTCTGTCTCCCGGAGAGGCGAAAAGTGAATTGCGGTAGACCGTTTGGCTAAACTAAATCGTGGTAAATGAAAAACTACTGTCTTCTCTAACCTGTGGGTGATAAGCGTGAGTGCTTATTTATATGGTAACTGTTTACGTTTTTGTTCATATTTAAAAAAAACTAAAGTAATTAACAAAATCATCTTTAAATAGTAAAGGACAATGTCGAAATCCGGAATTAAATCCGTATTCCCTTATAACATTTAAACGATAATCAAATCAAATACTTTATGCGATTCTTTTAACTCTACGTCATTGAAACATAACTCTCAGTTGGCAAATGTCTTTTTTTTTTAAATCTATCAAAATTTCTTTTTGCTTAGACTAACTATATACTTTCAGAAAATAGCCACGATAGTCCAGTTAGAAGATCTACTTTCAAATCACACGAGTTCGAAACCTTATTGTACAATTTGTACTGTTCTATTGGATACTTAAACGGCGACGGGCTCACCTACTGGTGAGTTGTGTATATAAATATGTATAGATAATAGACTATAAAATAAATAATATTCAAGAAAACATATTATTAATAACATTAAATAAATAAATAAAACTTAACCAGACGGAAGTCCTCGGCAGAGAAGACCACACGGGCGAGGGTTAGGGGGAAAGGGAAAGAAACCGGCGGACGATGCGAGCGGTATCGAGGAGCACCGCCTTCTGCATTTGAGCACGGAGCGGTCCGTCACGGACTTCCAGCCTCCTCAGATGTTCCGAGAGGTTGACTGGGACTAAACCGTTATTATTATTTAACCTTCTAAGTGGATTTCAATGCAGTTTTCACTATCATTTAGTACTTTTCATGAGGGAGATTGACATTTAGTTTATACATTACAGATCGATCTAAAATTCTTTAAACTGCCTTGACACATTGTAATAGATAAGATATATCATCTAATTACAGAGGCATGAGATATTTATAGCACAAGTTGTTACCACACTGATTTCCATCTTAAAGTTTATCACAACTTCTGTTGAAGTTTACGACTTTAGAAAACTTACCGTCTGCGTATTTAGACAGGATGTCGAATAACGTTTCAAGTTTTTGTTTCTTTTAGGGTTCCGAAATGTGAATTTTAATCTTCGAAAGTTATATTTGTTAAAGTCGTTATAACGACATTATTAGAATAGAAACTTAAAGATTATTCGCCAACCAAACATTTCAGTACCTTTATACTTTATGTTCGCAAGCCTACTCAAGTCATCTGCTAGACTAATAATATTTCATTAAAGACAAGAGCATGTATCATATATTTCTTGGAAGATGTCAATACCGACCTGAGAGAAAGGTTCGATGAATGCTTTCTTTCTTCACCGTGTAGCTCTGTAAACAATCAATTGCTTTAGTTTCTCAATGATTCTTCTTTTACAACCATTAATTAATAGTGACTGAGATAGGCACTTTCTCTGTCATTCTAACCCATTTCTGCCGCCAACCAGCATCGTGACCACTGTTGTGTTCCGGTTTGAAAGGTATATACTTAGCAAATATAATTATATACCGAAAGGCATGCAACCCTTGAAGAGATACAGATGCATTCCCACCACTCTTAAAGAGTAAAATGGCAATGCATCTATATAATAAAATATTAAAATTAAAAACGGATTACGTATCTAAAAAAATACTCTACCATGGTTAGATAGTTGTCGAGCAATAACAAAAATCGCCTTCGTCAACTGATTGAGAAATTCAGTTGTCATGGCGGCCGTAAGGCGTAAAACGTCTCTATCTTCCTGACATGCGTTTATAACGTTTAATATTGCTCACTTACTTCCTTGTAGATAAGCTAACGACCTCGTACATCTAAACGGTTGTAATAATAGAGCAGATCTGCGCAAAATAAATAAAGATGAAGCGTAGGTTCCCTTACAAACTAAGTATTAAAACTAATTTAGTGTTATTTTACTAATATAAAAAGCCACGATAACAAAGTATCGGGTAGGTAGAGAGATCTTCCTACGAATCAGGAGGCTGGAGATAGATCTGTTTGGGTACGTTCTTGTGAATTTTATAGAAGCTTACGTATGTCGTATCGTTGGCTTAGACACTACGACGTTGAAAGGAGTAAAAGGACTAAAAATGTTTCTCTCTGACCTCCTCAGGGGTATACGTTCGGAAGAGTTTATTTTATTTCTTTTTACATATATTCAGACACAATTTCTGGCAAAACGCAACTTTCAATATAAATATAATTTCTAGCACCACGTGCACAACAGACCTCGGCTAAACCATTCTAAGGAGCCCGTGGAGGCCTGTAATGCGAGCACATGGAAGCTAGCAACGCTACCGGCCCCCAGCGGCCGACCAAACTCCAGCTGAGGAGGATCGGCAGAGCGGCTCAGGAATACCATTAGGAAGGAATACCATTCCAATGCTTGTGGTTTTTTAATTAATTATAGATAGCCTCTAGGTTAGGTTAGGTTAGGTTAGGTAAGGTTAGGTTAGGTTAGGTTAGGTTAGGTTAGGTTAGGTTAGGTTAGGTTGGGTTAGGTTAGGTTATGTTAGGTTAGGTTAGGTTAGGTTAGGTTAGGTTAGGTTGGGTTAGGTTAGGTTGGAGGTTGGGTTAGGTTAGGTTAGGTTAGGTTAGGTTAGAGTTAGGTTAGGTTAGGTTGGGATTGGGTTAGGTTAGGTTAGGTTGGGATTGGGTTAGGTTAGGTTAGGTTGGGTTAGGTTAGGTTAGGTTGGGTTGAGTTGGGTTAGGTTGGGTTAGGTTAGGTTGGGTTAGGTTAGGTTAGGTTAGGTTAGGTTGGGTTAGGTTGGAGTTGGGTTAGGTTGGGTTAGGTTAGGTTGGGTTAGGTTGGGTTAGGTTGGGATTAGGTTAGGTTAGGTTAGGTTAGGTTAGGTTAGGTTAGGTTGGGTTGGGTTGGGTTGGGTTAGGTTAGGTTGGGATTTAGGTTGGGTTGGGTTAGGTTAGGTTGGGTTAGGTTAGGTAAGGTTAGGTTAGGTTAGGTTAGGTTAGAGTTGGGTTGGGTTAGGTTGGGATTAGGTTAGGTTAGGTTAGGTTAGGTTAGGTTAGGTTAGGTTAGGTTAGGTTAGGTTAGGTTAGGTTAGGTTGGAAGTTGGGTTAGGTTGGGTTGGGTTGGGTTGGGTTGGGTTGGGTTAGGTTAGGTTGGGTTGGGTTGGGTTGGGTTGGGTTAGGTTAGGTTGGGTTGGGTTAGGTTGGGTTAGGTTAGAGTTAGGTTGGGTTAAGTTAGGTTAGGATTGGGTTGGGTTAGGTTAGGTTAGGTTAGGTTGGGTTGGAGTTGGGTTGGGTTGGGATTGGGTTGGGTTAGGTTAGAGTTAGGTTAGGTTAGGTTGGAGTTGGGATTGGGATTGGGTTAGGTTAGGTTAGGTTAGGTTGGGTTGGGTTAGGTTAGGTTAGGTTAGGTTGGGTTGGGTTAGGTTGGGTTGAGTTAGGTTGGGTTGGGATTGGGTTAGGTTGGGTTAGGTTAAGGTTGGGTTAGGTTGGGTTAGGTTAGGTTGGGTTAGGTTGGGTTGGGTTGGGTTAGGTTAGGTTAGGTTAGGTTAAGGTTAGGTTAGGTTGGAGTTGGGTTAGGTTAGGTTGGTTGGGTTAGGTTAGGTTGGGTTAGGTTGGGTTAGGTTGGGTTAGGTTAGGTTGGGTTAAGGTTAGGTTGGGTTGGGATTGGGATTTAGGTTAGGTTAAGTTGGGTTAGGTTAGAGTTGGGTTGGGTTGGGTTGGGTTAGGTTAGGTTGGGTTAGGTTAGGTTAGGTTAGGTTGGGTTAGGTTGGAGTTAGGTTGGGTTGGGTTAGGTTAGGTTAGGTTGGGTTAGGTTGGGTTGGGATTGGGTTAGGTTAGGTTGGAGTTGGGTTAGGTTGGAAGTTGGGTTAGGTTGGGTTAGGTTAGGTTAGGTTAGGTTAGGTTGGGTTAGGTTAGGTTAGGTTGGAGTTAGGTTAGGTTAGGTTAGGTTAGGTTAGGTTAGGTTAGAGTTAGGTTAGGTTAGGTTAGGTTAGGTTAGGTTAGGTTAGGTTAGGTTAGGTTAGGTTGGGTTAGGTTGGGTTAGGTTAGGTTGGAGTTGGGTTAGGTTGGGTTGGGTTAGGTTGGGTTAGGTTGGAGGTTAGGTTAGGTTGAGTTGGGTTAGGTTAAGTTAGGTTAGGTTAGGTTAGGTTAGGTTGAGTTAGGTTAGGATTGGGTTAGGTTGAGTTGGAGTTGGGTTGGGTTGAGTTAGGTTGGGTTAGGTTAGGTTGGGTTAGGTTGGGTTAGGTTAGGTTAGGTTGGGTTAGGTTGGGTTAGGTTAGGTTAGGTTAGGTTAGAGTTAGGTTAGGTTAGGTTGAGTTAGGTTAGGTTAGGTAAGGTTAGGTTAGGTTAGGTTAGGTTAGGTTGGGATTTAGGTTAGGTTATGTTAGGTTAGGTTAGGTTAGGTTATGTTAGGTTAGGTTAGGATTAGGTTAGGTTAGGTTAGGTTAAGGTTAGGTTGGGTTAAGGTTAGGTTAGGATTAGGTTAGGTTGGTTAGGTTAGGTTAAGTTAGGTTAGGTTATGTTAGGTTAGGTTAGGTTAGGTTAAGTTAGGTTAGGATTTAGGTTAGGTTAGGTTGAGTTGGGTTGGGTTGGGATTGGGTTGGGTTAGGTTAGGTTAAGTTAGGTTAGGTTGAGTTAGGTTAGGTTAGGTTAAGGTTAGGTTAGGTTAAGGTTAGGTTGGGATTAGGTTAGGTTAGGTTAAGTTAGGTTAGGTTAAGTTAGGTTAGGTTAGAGTTAGGTTAGGTTAAGTTAGGTTAGGTTTGGTTAGGTTAGGTTGGAGTTAGGTTAGGTTAAGGTTAGGTTGGGATTTAGGTTAGGTTAGGTTGAGTTAGGTTAGGTTAGAGTTGGGTTAGGTTGGGATTTAGGTTAGGTTAGAGTTAGGTTAGGTTAAGGTTAGGTTAGGTTAAGGTTAGGTTGGGATTTAGGTTAGGTTAAGGTTAGGTTAGGTTAAGGTTAGGTTAGGTTAAGTTAGGTTAGGTTAGGTTAGGTTGAGTTAGGTTAGGTTAAGGTTAGGTTAGGATTGGGTTAGGTTGGGATTTAGGTTAGGTTAGAGTTAGGTTAGGTTAAGGTTAGGTTAGGTTAAGTTAGGTTAGGTTAAGTTAGGTTAGGTTAAGGTTAGGTTAGGTTGAGTTAGGTTAGGTTAGAGTTAGGTTAGGTTAGGTTGGGATTTAGGTTAGGTTAAGTTAGGTTAGGTTAGGTTAGGTTAGGTTAGGTTAAGGTTAGGTTGGGATTAGGTTAGGTTAGGTTTGGTTAGGTTAGGTTAGAGTTGGGTTAGGTTAGGTTTGGTTAGGTTAGGTTAGGTTAGAGTTGGGTTAGGTTAGAGTTAGGTTAGGTTTGGTTAGGTTAGGTTTGGTTAGGTTAGGTTAAGGTTAGGTTGGGATTAGGTTAGGTTAGGTTAGGTTAGGTTAGGTTAAGGTTAGGTTGGGTTAGAGTTGGGTTGGGTTAGGTTGAGTTAGGTTAGGTTAGGATTGGGTTAGGTTAGGTTAAGTTAGGTTAGGTTAGAGTTAGGTTAGGTTTGGTTAGGTTAGGTTGAGTTAGGTTAGGTTAAGGTTAGGTTAGGATTGGGTTAGGTTGGAGTTAGGTTGGGTTAGGTTAGGTTTGGTTAGGTTAGGTTAGAGTTAGGTTAGAGTTAGGTTAGGTTGGGATTTAGGTTAGGTTAGGTTAGGTTAGGTTTGGTTAGGTTAGGTTGGAGTTAGGTTAGGTTGGGTTGAGTTAGGTTAGGTTAAGGTTAGGTTAGGTTAGGTTGGGATTTAGGTTGGGTTGGGATTGGGTTAGGTTGGAGTTAGGTTAGGTTAGGATTGGGTTAGGTTAGGTTGGGATTTAGGTTGGGTTAGGTTAGGTGAGGTGAGGTTAGGTTAGGTTAGGTTGGGATTTAGGTTAGGTTAAGTTAGGTTAGGTTAGGTTAGGTGAGGTGAGGTTAGGTTAGGTTAAGGTTAGGTTGGGATTTAGGTTAGGTTGGGATTTAGGTTAGGTTAGGATTGGGTTAGGTTGAGTTGGGTTAGGTTGGGATTGGGTTAGGTTGAGTTAGGTTAGGTTAAGGTTAGGTTAGGATTGGGTTAGGTTGAGTTGGGTTAGGTTAGGTTGGGATTTAGGTTGGGTTGGAGTTGGGTTAGGTTGGGATTTAGGTTGGGTTAGGTTAGGTAAGGTTAGGTTAGGTTAGGTTAGGTTAAGGTTAGGTTGGGATTGGGTTGGGTTAGGTTAGAGTTAGGTTGGGTTAGAGTTGGGTTAGGTTGAGTTGGGTTAGGTTGAGTTAGGTTAGGTTGGGATTTAGGTTGGGTTAGGTTGGGTTAGGTTGGGATTTAGGTTGGGTTGGAGTTAGGTTAGGTTGGGATTAGGTTAGGTTAGGTTGGGATTTAGGTTAGGTTGAGTTAGGTTAGGTTAGAGTTAGGTTAGGTTAGAGTTGGGTTAGGTTGAGTTAGGTTAGGTTGGGATTTAGGTTAGGTTAGAGTTGGGTTAGGTTAGGATTGGGTTAGGTTAGGTTAGGTTGGGATTGGGTTAGGTTAGAGTTAGGTTAGGTTAAGGTTAGGTTGGGTTAGGTTAGAGTTAGGTTGGGTTAGGTTAGGATTGGGTTAGGTTAGGTTGGGATTTAGGTTGGGTTAGGTTAGAGTTGGGTTAGGTTAGGTTAGGTTAAATGTGTTTTAAATGATTCTACGCTACTTTCCTTTGTTATAATTTGTGATATCGCATATGGTTCTATCCTAAGACCTGTACATACTATTTCGTGATCCAATCTGGTTTTACTAAATATGGGACAAGCTCTTACTAGGTGTATAATAGTTTGGACAGTTGTGTTGTCTTTGAGCACTTGTCATCATTCGTAATTTTAAATCTGAACAAATATTCTTTGTGGTATCCATGGTTCGAGAGAATTGTTATGAAGAAATTGGGTTTTAGTGCGTTTAGAGTGACAGTGAGATTTTCGAATGTAGGACATAGGGTTTTTGTATAAATGCAACTATTATTTTGAGAGTAAAACTCTATGCTGTTGTTCTCTGTTCGTTCTCGATTGAGATATCGGACATAGCTCAGGGGAATTGGGAGTAATCCATGGACGGTGTGATGCAGCTGCACTTTTGCTGCTGCATCTGCTTATTCATTACCAGTGTTACCTGGTGACCTTTGACCCAAATAATTTAATATTTAAGTTTAGGATTCGGCATTGATGTAGGATGTTATGAATGGATACCACAAAGGAATTGTGACTGTTAGGGTTAGCTATTTCTTGTAGGCCTGATTTGCTGTCTGAGAATAGGTAGACCGGAGTAGCTCTATTCTGCTCCACCCACTGGCATGCTTTAGAGATGGCTAACAGTTCAGCTTGGAACACTGAGCATGTGTCGTGCAATTTATATTTTTGGGTTATTGTATTTCCCGCCGGGTTGTAAATTACCACGGCTGCGCCTACCTTTGTGTCAAATTTGCTACCATCAGTATATATCCGGAAACAATCGAATGCACTGATCTCTGCTGTATCTCCGGGTGACAGCTCTTCGTAGTATTCGATTGGTTTCCTTAGGGATGGATGAAGAAGCTTTCCAGGTTTTGCAGGTGAGTCTAGAGTGATATCACTGGGGAGAAATTGCGATTTGTGGGATATTCTAGTTCGTTCATTATCAGCCATTTCCTGAATTTTTGCTGGAAGAGGACTTAGTTGGGCGAGAGTTATACTGGCTACTGTGCTCACTGTCCGAAAACCTCGGATGATAGTGAGGGCGAAGCCACGTTGCATAGACAGCAGCTTCTCCGCAACGCATCGGTATTCGACCGCTGAGCACCAGATGGAAGCAGCATAACAAACAATGGGTTCTATGACATGACGATAAATTATATTAATATTTTCGGCGTGGATATCCCATGTGGGTTTTACAAAGATTATTAATTTACTATACAACTTGCGGGTTTTGTTAATGATGTAATCGACATGTGCCCTGTCATAATTTGCGTAACCATGTAGTCGACTTTTATTTTGCGGATCATCCGGTACGCCGTCACAGCATCCGGGAAGAATATTTTTGTGACCAACGCGGTTTCTCCAATTTGATATCTACGATTCCATTCGTCAAGCGTTGCAAGTCGAATGCTTCGCTTGGCGAATGAGACCGGGTACAAATCATAATCAGGTCTCCCCCTGGAGCCCAAGGCGGCGCTTTTGGCAAGCTGGTCAGCTCTTTCGTTGCCCTCCATCCCTGCATGGGCCTTGATCCAGAATAAGGTAACAACTTTACCCTGGAGAGATGTTGTTGTTAGATTATCTCTGCTCTCTACTGCAAGAGGATGGAGGCAACTATGATTTATGACCGTTTGTAGAGCTGCCATTGAGTCGCTGTAGACTCCAAAGGAAGACGCTGAGTGTCCGAGAATTACCTGTGTGGCCTTGCATATGGCCAGAAGCTCAGCCTGGTAGACGGTGCAGTACCCTGGGAGAGCAAGCTTGATGGCTTTTGTTTCGGTCTCGCTGTTCCACACAGACACGGCAGCGCCGACTTTGCCCTCAATCTTGCTCCCGTCAGTAAATATACGAACGTCATAGTCACTGTTTTGAATGAGCTGCTCTCGATCCACCAGGCTCACGAGCCTCAGGCTGATACGCTCGGCGGGATGTGGCGCCGCAATGGCCGGGGCCATCCGCTCGATCTCCCTGTCCCCCAGACCCAGCTGAGGCACTCCCCTCTTGGCCCCGTACAGTGAGGCCGCCTCACGTACTCTGAGATCAAGGGGAAGTATCCCAGCCAGCAGCAGCGCCGAGTTCAGGGAGACCGTCCGATAGCCCTTACAAATTCTCTGTGCTATCCCACGCTGGACCACTTGAAGCTGTTTAATCGTCATCAGCTTCTCCGCCGCCGGTGCCCACACGCTAGCAGCGTACAGGATGATCGGCTCTATCGTAGCCGTATAAATTATCCTTATTACTTCAGGGTGGAGACCCCAGCTCACTCTCGCCGCTCTAGAGAGTTGTTTATATATTCCGATGGCCTTCCTGCAGACATTCGCCACGTGAGTGTTGAAAGTCAGCCTGTCATCCATGGTGACACCAAGGAGTTTTATTTCCCTGGACATGCCAATGTCGATCCCTCCCATCCTCAGACATGGGGCGTCGTGTTTAAGTTTTCTGGTAATAACCATCGCATTTGTTTTTTCAGGCGCAAATTTAAGCTTATTTTGACACCCCACATACGAACATGTTCGAGAGCGCCATTTGCGCGTCCTTGCACCTCTAGTGCGGTGTCACCATCGAAGACAAGCACGACGTCGTCCGCGAAAGCCTGACCGTACACCCCCATTCTCTAGGCTTTTTAAGAGGGGGTCCAGGAGGAGGTTCCACAAGATTGGTCCTCCAATGGAGCCCTGGACGCACCCCTTGGTGGTGATTTTAGTGCACTCCTCTCCTGCATACCTAACCACTACCTCTCTGTTCCTCAGGTAGCTATCAAATACCTTCCTGAGGTTCAGTGGGCACTTTTCCTCAGCCAGTCGGACTCGTATAGCTGGCCACCAGGCGCTATCGAAGGCTCCCTCTATGTCCAAAGAAACCAGAACAATTATTTTCTTTTCATCTAATTTCCTGTAAATGTGTTGCATTAGGTTATAGAGGGAGTCCTCGGTGCTTCTCTGGGGCATAAATCCATACTGGCGGGTACTCATTTTAGGCAGCAGATGGAATTTGAGGCGTGACACTAACATTTTTTCATATATTTTGCCTAGTATAGGCAGTAGACCAATTGGTCTATATGATTTAGGGGCGGCGTAGTCAGTCTTTCCCGGCTTTCTCAACATCACGACCGTAGCTTTCTTCCAAGGCTCCGGAAAGTGATGGTATTCCAGACACTTGTTCAAAAATATCAAGAATACAGCACTGTGGTTCCTGATGACGTGTTGGCAAATGTCTGCAGTAAAGCCATCCGCTCCCGGGGCCTTTTTCGGGTTAAAGGATTCACTTGTTGTAGCTCCGCCATGGTGAATGGTGGGTCGCAGGGCTCAACTTGCTTGCCATCATTCACTTTTTCGGCTTCGGCTCTGGTTTGACGGTGGTCGCTGTTTTCGCCGTCAGTGAGATCTTCCGGATAGAAGGTCTCTGCTAGAAACTCGACGGAGCCCCTCCCATCCAGAGCCTCCCCTTCCTTCTCCAGCGGCTGATCCTCCTCCCTATTTGTTGTCCTTCCGATCACCCTATATATCCCCTCCCACACACCCTCCCTGTCCTGCTTACAGCAAAACTCCTTCCAACTTTCCGTCTGAGCCTTTGCCGCTTCTAATTCATACTTTTCTTTTTGTTCCAGGTACTCCTCGACGACCTTTGCCCTCCGGATGGGGGCAGCGTTCCTGATTCTGCGTTTTTTAGTGGCGACGTTCCTCTTTAGCTCTGCGAGTTTCTCGGACCACCACGGCAGGGTAAGTGTTTCGTTTGATTTTTTAGTTGGCATCGACTCTACGCAAGCGTCCGTAATTGACTTTGTAAGGCCTAGTGTGGTGTTATTAAGCTGTTCAGCACTCCGTACATTGGTGAGTTCCGCGGTGGTAAATTTATTTTCTATTAATTTTTGATTTAGTTTCTCACGAAAACTCATCCAATTGGCTTTCTTCGTGTTGAACAGCCTAGTGGTCCTTTTTATTTTTATGCCCTTGGATTTTTGCAGCCGAATACTAAATACTATGCCGTTGTGGTCCGCGCTCGTCAGGCCCTCATCAACTCTCCAGTCTTCCACTACTCCGATTAATTCTGCTGAACAAGCTGTTACGTCCACAAAACTTTGGTATCGCTTACCCCTCGGATGGTATCAAAGGTCGGAGTTTCCCCTCTATTTTGTATGTGCAGCCCCAGCTCATTGAGGCCCCAGCATCTCTTCACCTCGGTGGTCCTTAATGGACTCCCCACCATGAGCTTTTAGCGTTGGCGTCACCTCAACAATCCACTTTTGGACCCGATTTCTTTTCGATCCGCGCTAGATGTTCTAAGTCAGGAGTGATGGGCTGACCGCCCTCAGGTTCTCGAAGTAAAAGGAGACAAGCGTGATCTCCCAAGCACTGGTGCGGAGTCCCACCACCACGATATTATTTGTGGTGAGCTTCGGGTATTGGACCACGTTTAGGTCAGGGTTAAAGACAGCTATCGCTGCTTTAACTGTTCCGTCTCCTGGACCAGTGCTTTGGAAGACTCTTACGCCCTGTAACTCTTCATCACTTTGAAAGCTCCGACATACGGCTCCTGAATTAGGGCTGCTGATATACCGCGATTTTCGCTTCGATCAGCAGCTCATTGGTCGCTAGCTTCATGCGTTGGAGGTTCGCTTGTGCTATTTTGTAGCGAGTATGTCCATTTGGGTGCCCTCAGCAATAGGCTATCGTTGAGCGGGCCAGTTCGTCCCATTTCCGACGTATTGGGCAGTCGTGGCTGAATGCGTTGTGTGCCGCATGGTCCATTTTGCCCTGACGCAGTTTTTGCAAATCGGAGGTACGTCCGCCAGATAGTCAGTACATTCCGACTTCAGGTGAGGGCCGCCACAGTGGCTGCAGAGGTCCGCCGGCTCTTTGCAGAACCGCTTTCCATGCCCATAGCCCAGGCAACGTGTGCACTGGACCAGTGGTGTTTGGTCTTCGGCCTTAACCCGCTGGAGATCGATGTGGACCTTCGCAGCTTCCGTCACCCTCTGCCAGACAGTTGGGGAAACACCGATGACTACGTGGCTGGTGTGGGGATTCCTGGTTTTTTTCTATATTTTATAGATATTCTGCTTTCCTTCTCACCGAGGCCGCGAAAAACAGCCCGGTTCTGATTTCTCAGGGCTTTATAGATGTCGTCGTCAGTATTGACCTGCAAGACGTCCCTGAGGATCAGAAGCGGGTCCCTGTTCCCCACCTCCTCGATGGTGAGGTTAGCAGCTTCCTTTTCAAGCCTATCCCTTACTTTGCTTCTCTCCTCCTTAGTCCGAAAACCCATAATCACTTTCCTATCCTTTGCCTTCCTGACCCTCTCAACCTTTACCCAGCCCTCCTTGGCATCCACAGCATGTCGGACCCTCTCCAGTACCTCCTCTCCCGAGTCTGTTTCTACCCTCGAGGAGACCACCATGGAGTGCAGCGTGGTACGCCCGTGCGACGACCTCCCCCCCTGAGTCGCCGTCACACCAGCGTAGGTAGCCGCTCGCTCCAGTGACTGCATTTCCATCGTCCCCTTCAACTGTCCCATCATCCTATTTGTTTCCAGCAGCAGTTTTGTATGCTCTTCCATGCGTTCCACCCATTTTTGGTCCGCACTGACCGTAGGCGGAGCGTCAGCAGCTGTGTTTTTGGGCTCTGCTGCTCTTTGAGTTTCTTTTGCCCCGGCAGGCCCCAGTGCAAGCTCGGATTCCTTCACTAGCTGGTAAAGGCGCTCCAGAGCCCCTACCACGACGTTTTTGATTTCACTCTTCATGTTCCGGGACGCGCTAAGTTGCATCTTGGCTCTGCTAAGGCAGGCCTTCGCTTCTGCTTTCCTGGTACCGAAGCCTTTCTTCGGCGGACTTTTTGTCCCAGAGGATGGTCTTCCCGTCGCGGGCTTGACTCCGGCACCCTGTGTCTGTGTTACCTGCTGTCCCGGGCTTGCAGTGTCGGCCTGCGTCGTCAAAGTAGGAGTCGGGTCGCTATTTGCGCCGGCCTCCCACTCGTGGATACTACGCCGAACATTCTTCAAAGCGGTGGGATTGTCCGTCAGGGTTGCGGACCTCTGCGCACCTGTATCCAGCCCCAAACATTGTGGAGACAGTTGTACAGCGGAGTCAGTAATAATCAATTACAACTAGTATTAACAAATGAACTTAATAATAACTTAATAAGTAGGTTGGATAGGTTGGTTATTACAATTTCTATTTAAAGATAGATAACTGCTAATGCAGTCAAATTTTTAAAATAACATTCTAATCCTATCTTAGTCTAGTGTGCAATAGCACATTTATCAATAATATTAAAATAGTCAAATAATAATTTAAATTTAAGTTTGTATAAGTTCCTATGATATAGTCTTATGAATTTGTGCAATAGCACGTGTCACAGTCACTTTCTGTTCACTATTTTGGAGTATTAGCTCCACCAGGCTCCGCCGGTGGTCTTCGTGTTGCTCGGTGAGGGGGCCGACGTGCAGCCGGAGCTCGATATTCTGAGCCCTGTCTGCACACTGATGGTGGTCCTCAATGCAGTCCTCCGGCGTGTTTGATTTTTGTGCGGATGCCGGACCGGAAGATTCTGTTGGGGCCAAGTTATAGACGGCTTTGTGCCCTTTTGATTGAGCCCAAACTCGGCTTTCCAGCTCCAACGGGTGCCTTATTGAGCCGCGGGGGTGAGGTACCCAAGGGAAGGGTGGGGTCCAAGGGTCAGGGTCAAGGGTCAGGGTCAAGGGTCAGGGTCAAGGGTCAGGGTCAAGGGTCAGGGTCAAGGGTCAGGGTCAAGGGTCAGGGTCAAGGGTCAGGGTCAAGGGTCAGGGTCAAGGGTCAGGGTCAAGGGTCAGGGTCAAGGGTCAGGGTCAAGGGTCAGGGTCAAGGGTCAGGGTCAAGGGTCAGGGTCAAGGGTCAGGGTCAAGGGTCAGGGTCAAGGGTCAGGGTCAAGGGTCAGGGTCAAGGGTCAGGGTCAAGGGTCAGGGTCAAGGGTCAGGGTCAAGGGTCAGGGTCAAGGGTCAGGGTCAAGGGTCAGGGTCAAGGGTCAGGGTCAAGGGTCAGGGTCAAGGGTCAGGGTCAAGGGTCAGGGTCAAGGGTCAGGGTCAAGGGTCAGGGTCAAGGGTCAGGGTCAAGGGTCAGGGTCAAGGGTCAGGGTCAAGGGTCAGGGTCAAGGGTCAGGGTCAAGGGTCAGGGTCAAGGGTCAGGGTCAAGGGTCAGGGTCAAGGGTCAGGGTCAAGGGTCAGGGTCAAGGGTCAGGGTCAAGGGTCAGGGTCAAGGGTCAGGGTCAAGGGTCAGGGTCAAGGGTCAGGGTCAAGGGTCAGGGTCAAGGGTCAGGGTCAAGGGTCAGGGTCAAGGGTCAGGGTCAAGGGTCAGGGTCAAGGGTCAGGGTCAAGGGTCAGGGTCAAGGGTCAGGGTCAAGGGTCAGGGTCAAGGGTCAGGGTCAAGGGTCAGGGTCAAGGGTCAGGGTCAAGGGTCAGGGTCAAGGGTCAGGGTCAAGGGTCAGGGTCAAGGGTCAGGGTCAAGGGTCAGGGTCAAGGGTCAGGGTCAAGGGTCAGGGTCAAGGGTCAGGGTCAAGGGTCAGGGTCAAGGGTCAGGGTCAAGGGTCAGGGTCAAGGGTCAGGGTCAAGGGTCAGGGTCAAGGGTCAGGGTCAAGGGTCAGGGTCAAGGGTCAGGGTCAAGGGTCAGGGTCAAGGGTCAGGGTCAAGGGTCAGGGTCAAGGGTCAGGGTCAAGGGTCAGGGTCAAGGGTCAGGGTCAAGGGTCAGGGTCAAGGGTCAGGGTCAAGGGTCAGGGTCAAGGGTCAGGGTCAAGGGTCAGGGTCAAGGGTCAGGGTCAAGGGTCAGGGTCAAGGGTCAGGGTCAAGGGTCAGGGTCAAGGGTCAGGGTCAAGGGTCAGGGTCAAGGGTCAGGGTCAAGGGTCAGGGTCAAGGGTCAGGGTCAAGGGTCAGGGTCAAGGGTCAGGGTCAAGGGTCAGGGTCAAGGGTCAGGGTCAAGGGTCAGGGTCAAGGGTCAGGGTCAAGGGTCAGGGTCAAGGGTCAGGGTCAAGGGTCAGGGTCAAGGGTCAGGGTCAAGGGTCAGGGTCAAGGGTCAGGGTCAAGGGTCAGGGTCAAGGGTCAGGGTCAAGGGTCAGGGTCAAGGGTCAGGGTCAAGGGTCAGGGTCAAGGGTCAGGGTCAAGGGTCAGGGTCAAGGGTCAGGGTCAAGGGTCAGGGTCAAGGGTCAGGGTCAAGGGTCAGGGTCAAGGGTCAGGGTCAAGGGTCAGGGTCAAGGGTCAGGGTCAAGGGTCAGGGTCAAGGGTCAGGGTCAAGGGTCAGGGTCAAGGGTCAGGGTCAAGGGTCAGGGTCAAGGGTCAGGGTCAAGGGTCAGGGTCAAGGGTCAGGGTCAAGGGTCAGGGTCAAGGGTCAGGGTCAAGGGTCAGGGTCAAGGGTCAGGGTCAAGGGTCAGGGTCAAGGGTCAGGGTCAAGGGTCAGGGTCAAGGGTCAGGGTCAAGGGTCAGGATTCCTCGGCGGCTTCGGAGTCTCCGGTGAGGGCTGCGCTGACTACACTGTAAGTCGCGCCTCGTGTTTCGAAACACGTGGTTAGCTGTTGAGGTTATTTTCCGCTTGAAACCACGTGTTTTTACGGATACTCATTCGTAAATAGCCCCCAAACCACTAGTCCGATTTTCGCACTCTTGGCGTCATTTAAACGGTCTTCACAGCGACTCTTCGGTGTAATAATCTTGTGATGACTGTATAGACCTGCGCTGTGTTTCACGCCGCCAAAGTTTCAGGGGTTCTACTCCGAAACCCGTGGAGGTAGACACTTGCCCACACGTAACCTGGTAGGTTGTCACTGCACAATTTTCACTATTTAAGTTCCGCGTGCGTATCTAGACGCGTCTAATTTTAATGAATTTTTAAGCGGACTAGATGTTGTGCGTGCAAAAGAGTGGTTAGGTTCGGTTAGGTTAGGTTAGGTTAGGTTAGGTTAGGTTAGGTTAGGTTAGGTTAGGTTAGGTTAGGTTAGGTTAGGTTAGGTTAGGTTAGGTTAGGTTAGGTTAGGTTAGGTTAAGGTTAGGTTAGGTTAGGTTAGGTTAGGTTAGGTTAGGTTAGGTTAGGTTAGGTTAGGTTAGGTTAGGTTAGGTTAGGTTAGGTTAGGTTAGGTTAGGTTAGGTTAGGTTAGGTTAGGTTATGTTAGGTTAGGTTAGGTTAGGTTAGGTTAGGTTAGGTTAGGTTAGGTTAGGTTAGGTTAGGTTAGGTTAGGTTAGGTTAGGTTAGGTTAGGTTAGGTTAGGTTAGGTTAGGTTAGGTTAGGTTAGGTTAGGTTAGGTTAGGTTGAGTTGGGTTAGGTTAGGTTGGGATTAGGTTAGGTTAGGTTAAGGTTAGGTTAGGTTAGGTTAGGTTAGGTTAGGTTAGGTTAGGTTAGGTTAGGTTAGGTTAGGTTAGGTTAGGTTAGGTTAGGTTAGGTTAGGTTAGGTTAAGTTAGGTTAGGTTGGGTTGGGTTAGGTTAGGTTAGGTTAGGTTAGGTTAGGTTAAGGTTAGGTTAGGTTAGGTTAGGTTAGGTTAGGTTAGGTTAGGTTAGGTTAGGTTAGGTTAGGTTAGGTTAGGTTAGGTTAGGCCAGGCCAGGCCAGGCCAGCCAGCCAGGCCAGGCCAGGCCAGCCAGGCCAGCCAGGCCAGCCAGGCCAGGCCAGGCCAGGCCAGCCAGCCAGGCCAGGCCAGGCCAGGCCAGGCCAGGCCAGGCCAGGCCAGGCCAGCCAGGCCAGGCCAGCCAGCCAGGCCAGGCCAGCCAGGCCAGGCCAGCCAGGCCAGGCCAGGCCAGGCCAGGCCAGGCCAGGCCAGGCCAGGCCAGGCCAGGCCAGGCCAGGCCAGCCAGGCCAGGCCAGGCCAGGCCAGCCAGGCCAGGCCAGGCCAGGCCAGGCCAGGCCAGGCCAGGCCAGGCCAGGCCAGGCCAGGCCAGGCCAGGCCAGCCAGGCCAGGCCAGGCCAGGCCAGCCAGGCCAGGCCAGGCCAGGCCAGGCCAGGCCAGGCCAGGCCAGGCCAGGCCAGGCCAGGCCAGCCAGGCCAGCCAGCCAGGCCAGCCAGGCCAGCCAGGCCAGGCCAGCCAGGCCAGGCCAGGCCAGCCAGGCCAGCCAGCCAGGCCAGCCAGCCAGGCCAGCCAGCCAGGCCAGCCAGCCAGGCCAGCCAGCCAGGCCAGCCAGCCAGGCCAGCCAGGCCAGCCAGCCAGGCCAGCCAGGCCAGGCCAGCCAGCCAGGCCAGGCCAGCCAGCCAGGCCAGGCCAGGCCAGCCAGGCCAGCCAGGCCAGCCAGGCCAGCCAGGCCAGCCAGCCAGGCCAGGCCAGGCCAGGCCAGCCAGCCAGGCCAGCCAGGCCAGCCAGCCAGGCCAGCCAGGCCAGGCCAGCCAGCCAGGCCAGCCAGCCAGGCCAGCCAGCCAGGCCAGGCCAGCCAGCCAGGCCAGCCAGGCCAGCCAGCCAGGCCAGCCAGCCAGGCCAGGCCAGGCCAGCCAGCCAGGCCAGGCCAGCCAGGCCAGCCAGCCAGGCCAGCCAGGCCAGCCAGCCAGGCCAGGCCAGGCCAGCCAGCCAGGCCAGGCCAGGCCAGCCAGCCAGGCCAGCCAGCCAGGCCAGCCAGCCAGGCCAGCCAGCCAGGCCAGGCCAGGCCAGCCAGGCCAGCCAGCCAGGCCAGGCCAGCCAGCCAGGCCAGGCCAGCCAGCCAGGCCAGCCAGGCCAGCCAGCCAGGCCAGCCAGCCAGGCCAGGCCAGCCAGCCAGGCCAGCCAGGCCAGCCAGGCCAGGCCAGCCAGCCAGGCCAGGCCAGGCCAGGCCAGCCGAAATGAAAATAACTTCAAAACTGTTGTCAAACTTCAAAATGAGAAAGGGATGCTGAGCTGGTTTGGGCAAGTGGAGAGGATGAATGAAAGTAGGTTGACGAAACAAACATATGAGGCGAGTGTAAGTGGTAGAGTCGGGAGAGGAAGAACTAGGCGAGCATTTCACGATCGTAGATGTTCTGAAAAAAGGCCAGGTCAAGAGTACTTTTAACCAACGAGTATTCATGCGAAGATTGATGAAAGTAGGAGAAGCGGAAGACGTATGGCAGGACCGTAGCAAGTGGAAGAAGATTGTCTCTGCCTACCCCGTTGGGAACAAGGTGTGGATTGATACATACATACATACGGATATTATTTATCTAGAACAAATGATTGCATCGTAATAATGTGTTCTAGATAAATATGAAATAAATAAGCTCTCACGAATGTATGTATGTGACTGTATCATGATGAACTATTCTGTTATCTAGACATTTATTTCAGTCGTTCCATCCCACTTTTGCACCGGAGTCAGAGCACCAGAGCTGAGTGGAACCACGTGCCAAGTGGTGAGCCTGTCGCCAACTTTGTGTTCAAATCAAAGATGTAAATCGCACATCAGCTAGTAATAAGAGCCCTCGTCATAGGGAATTGAACTCCTGAGTTTTCTCCCCTAACCACTCGGCTATCCATAATCTACATACATATCGATAACGACCCCAGTTACAAAGTGTAACAAGTCTAAAATTCAGCGAGATTGAGATAAGTATGAGAAATTGTACCATACATGATTACCTACAATTCCCAAAGAGAAACATGTAGATAAGTTTTTACCTAAGTTCAGAATGTTTTCGTTTCATACTGTAACAACACAAGATGTTTCCTTTTGGAACTGATCATGTTTTCTCTTTAATAGTAAACTAAGTTTTAAACAGTGACTAATGGATACAATATACAAATATAATTTTATGTAACAATATATAAACACACCGTTCTATATGAATACGTAAATTTAAATGGTTGAATACGTTAATAACTTGATGTTCCCTCCTAGGCTTCAAAGGTTAAGACGTATCTGCCTTTTCAGTCATAATCTAGGATAGATGCAGGTGTCTATTACCAGCAGCGACCACTTACAATAGAGTAGATTGTCATCGTTACAGCTTGTTGCAAATCCACAGCTGAACATAGTCCAAATATTCCTACAAATCACTTCCTGATTTAACTGCAATCAACGACTTCTTGCAATATTGTGCAGGTTTTCACTTAAAAGAGGCGACCTACACGGTTGAATAAAAAAATTTTTTTTTTGAAAGAAGACTAGCAATGTTATTTATTAAGTAACATTACTAATATTCCTGATAACGCTCCAACTAAGCTTAAAGCTTATAGCGTAGTCCGCACCCTAACCCATTCGGCTATTAACGCTATATAGTTATTTTTTAAAAGAATACTGCCTGTGCTTGTATCTGAAGCGTTTTTTTATGGGTGAGGCGGCAAACGAGCAATAGCTTCACCTGGTGGTAAGTGATTACCGTCGCCCGCATACATCTGCAACACCAGAGGTGCTACAGGTGAGTTGCCGGCATTTAAGGGCATTTGGGAGATGGGAGGTAGGATAAGGTAGGGAGGCCGGTTTTGCAGTCTACTTTTCGGTCTCTCCGGGAAATAAAAACTTCGTCTGACGAGAACCTTGGGATATAACGACGTTGCCGATTCTTGTGTCACTACTGCACGGCTGAAATTTAATGAGGGTTCCTACAGATTCCAAATCTATTGGAGAATAACAAAATTTACATTACGGTAGTCCATTTTATAAAGTTTTCTTGTCAAACCTATTTCAGTTAACACGTCTGTCTGAATGCCCATTTGGAAGATATTAAGTGACAAAAGGGACGATAACTGACATTTCATGTGATGAAGGTTTTCCCCGCACAATAGATAATTGCAAGAACTAGTGATTATATTGTAGCTGTTGTCCAATTAATATTAACAACAAGTTAATATTAATTGGATTCAATATCAAAAAAACTTCTTAAGCGATATGCTGCATCGCTCTTTCGATAACATAAAATAACAAAGACACTAAATACATAGATACAGTTATGAGCTTTTGTGAAACTGAGGTAGAAAATAAGCAGCAAGTGTCAGACAGGCGAATGAAAGTGGCTCAGAAGCTTTTAATTTTAAAAAAATAGTTAAACAGGACTGCAATAAAACACTTAAATTTAAAAAGATAATTATATCAATCTTCCTAAAGTGGGTAAGACAGCAGAGTGGGTAGAGACGATCTCGCGAGCTATCCTTTCGTTGTTCTTTTGTGAGGATTCTATGTCATGGTACAGACGATCTTAAATATGATCGCAGACTGCAGACTTCTTAGAGCGTCGATGTTTCACATGCTGGGCTGATGAAATCTGAAAAAATATCCTAATTTCAACAAAGAAGATAACTGTGTGCTACCACCGGCATGGGATTCTGCGATTTTTCTTTTAAACCATAAACTAGCATAAAACTGCATGACCTAAGGTTATTGTGTGCCTTGGAGTACCTTCTGCGGAGAAAGGATCAAATAAAAACTGATCGTTAACTATGACTGATACGCCGATTTTGACGTGACCACTTTGTGCTTTCATCATTTCAGCCAATCACAAGTCCACTGCTGAACATAGGCCTGATCCAAAGATTGCCACAAAATGCAGTCCTGAGCCACCTGTATCCAGTTATGTTCGCCTATGTTCTTACCAGCCCACTGCCATTTCAGCTGGCTGATCTCTAAGGGCTATGGTCCGGTCGGTTACCCTAGTCTGCGGATATCATTGTTGCAGACAGATATACAGAGCATACGGCCTGCAATATATAACCATTATACATATTTTTTTAAATCTTAATCATAATCTATATGTTTGTTTGCTCGGCGCTTTGCGATATTATCACAAAATCTATTAAAATTTCCAACGCAATAATGACAATAATTTATTTGATGATTTTCAAAACTTAGTACTATGTACATTAAAATATTACTGGTGTTAATATTTAAGTTAGGGTGATATAAAGCATTCAACTTGTTACTAGCGCTTTGGTTGTCCCAATAACATTCTTCCCTGTCTTTATTACGCATATTTCGGGGAATCTTTATTTATAATAAAGTTTCTTCTGCGTAACAGGATCATGATCCAACGTTACAAGTATTTTATGCGTTGTTATAAAAACTCGTACCAGTTTCAAGCTTATACGACCTGTAATATTTCACGTTTACACCGCTACACAGGGTGCGCAAATAAGCTAAATTTATTTGACGTTGCCCTCTTTCGACGTATAAAATATGTTTTATACAAAAAAAAAAAAAACAATGTAACGAAATTATCGGTCGGCGTTTATTTATACGGATCTGTTTATATCACGTGGTACTGGATCGACAGGGGTAGTGCCACAGCCTCACAGAACACCGGATGATGTAAAGACGTCTTGTGCTTCTGCGTTTTGTTCAGTAAGTTAGGTAACCAGAGGCTTGCTTCCCTACCGTGTCCCCAAATATCTTTGAAGGCCGGCCGTCTTGCAGCACCCTCTGGTGATGCATATGTACGTAGACGTCGGTAAGTACTTACTTACCACCAAGTGTGCAAGTGAGCACGCTTTTCACTCTTTCCATTAAAAAACAAAATCTGCACTCTACGATTCAAGCATAATTTGATACGGGAGTTGCAGACAAGTGTCTCTATGCGGCATTTAATATAATAATGTATTGAAATAAAATTCGGATAGCGATCGAAAATGAGCCGTGGTAGGCTGGTGGGTCAGGGCGCTCACTTTAGTTTCATAGAGCGCGAATGACCTGGGTTCGATCCTCGGTGCTGGCACCACTAAAATTGTTTATAGCAATTTTATGTTCTGTTTTACCACGTGGTCAGGGGTGAAGGAAAATATCGTGAATAAACCTGCATGTCTGAGAAATAATAAAAATATATCCCGCCAACCCGCACTGGAGCAGGGTGGCGGGCCCTTCCTGACTCCTAAAACCCTCTCTGATACTCGTATTTGAGAAGAAGGCCTATGCCCAGTAGTGGGCACTCACAGGCTGCTTCTTTCCTTTACTTTACTTTATCGAAAATGTTCGATTTTCGACATATTATTATAACTTCATGATTTGATAAGAATTACAGAAACTTTTTTTTTATAGTTTACGCTAAAAAACGAGCTACAAATGAGCTGCTTACCAACTGCATACAACTGTAATCGAAAGAAGTTACAGTTTTTTTTTTATAGAGGGAGGGGGCAAACGATCATGCGGCTCACCGGATGGTAAGTGATCAACGACACCACATACTACGAGGTATTACTAGGAGTATTATTAAACTGGCTCTCTGTATCTTTCTAACCATTGATTGCCAGCAACGACAAAAAGCACTGAGTGGCAACAGAAATTTGTAAGATGGTGGTGCCAAAAGCAGTCGACCGTTAGACAGAAGCCTATTTACCTAATGAATAAAACAAATACCATAAGTGATTCCGGAACTATACTTTTATTTAAGAAACGTGTAAAGGACCACTCAGCTTCGTGTTAATGGAATATATATTGTATATTTATGAATGTGTATGCATGCATGTATATATATATATATATTTATTTATTTAAAAATATCTCTGTATATTATTTAATTCTATGTAATCTTATTTATGTAATTGTATACATATTATGTACGCACTAAGTTTGCCATTTCAATAAAATTTCCTGTTAGGGGTCTGCTGGAAGAGATTTCAATGTATGGAATAAGTAGTGCCCTTGTACAAATACCATGTTTTAATGTTTTCATGCCTTTTTGTGTGTACATACATAAATAAAAAAAATATTGTGTAATAAATATTGTTGCTTCCAAAACGTGTTGCCGTGTGATAGTGTCAAGGTCTGCAGACACTGTGGCGTCTTGTGTGCTAGGCAACCCTCCAAGAAACTGTGATATATGGTTAAGGCGCCCTTGACATACGCAATCTGTAAGTATTATGCTCTTTCACGGTCAGATCGTGTTCTGCAAGATTCTGTAAGTTTTCTTAGATATAAAGTTTTATAAATACGATGTGCGTTTCTTCGACTGGACCTTCAACTTATTTGTTTAATATTGTATCGTTTAAATTGTTAATTATAGTTTGTCCGCGGATTACGACAGGCGGTGGGGGCAATCAATTGTTGATGAATACGAATGATAGCTCAGACCCTCCATTACGTACGAAGCGGTTTGCCTCTTCTTTCTTTATGCGGACGGCTAAGGTGTGGAACTCTCTGCCGAGCTCAGTTTTTCCGGAAACCTATAACCTGGACCTCTTCAAGGCCAAAGTGAACAGACATCTAGGCAAGCGTGTACCATCCTAGGCCTCATCTTTGCTTTCCATCGGGCAAGATTGAGGTCAAACGCAAGCCTATTTTTTCATAAAAAAAGGAAGACCCCCGGGGTTCTGAGGGGCGAGGCTGGTTCGTTTATAAAGATTTCTAAGGTCTAGCGGAGAAGTGTAAAAAAAACTTTCTTGCGCTCATACGACACGCAGAACAAAAGACCTTGTAACTCCAACAGGTGCGATGGGATCGTCAGCCGTTCCACTATGTCACTATGAGTTTGCAGTGGTTCTTGGTTTCACCAACGAATTTTGATACGTGTCGGATTCACAAAGAGCAACTTTGCAACCTGGAAAGCCCAGAGGTCCGTCGCGTGGTGATCTGTAACACAGACCATCGATCTGTTGATTCGAATTTTGTTATTGGCTATCCTTATATTTGTTATACGATATTATCAATAGTACTTCCATATACTTAATTCGCAACTTAAAATGTTAATTAGGAATATTGAAATTTTCTCTACGTCTGCGGTGCAAGATGTCTGGCACTTCGATTGCCAATTCGCATCTCCAGCATGTCGATGATGGAAAATCCTCCTTATGGGAAAGGCCTTTGTGATACAGTGGAGTATACTGCAGGCTGTTAATGGAAAGTAATATTTCCTTGTACAATATAATAACTGCTATCTGAGAAAGATTATTTTATCTATAATATTAAAAATTAATCATATAAAATATAGCGGCTAACAGTCGGTACATATTTAAAAAGAAAGCTAAGGAACATATTCTTAAAAAAATGGCAGAAACTTCTCAGTAATAGTCTATTTTTATATACATTTAATATTTAATTTATTAATGTATTTAAAAATTACAAATGTATGTACGTACGTGTGTATGTATTTATTATTATATATGTAGTTATTATTTAAATATTGCATATACATATAGATTTACATTTACTATATTTTTTTCCTTTCTTTAGTTCTCTCTATTCAATCACCTAAACCTACTTCATTTCATCTCTGCATCGTCCAAAGGTTGACTGGTAGAGAATGCTTCTGGCATTAAGTCCGCCTATATACATTTTCATGTATATGAAGTTAAATAAATAAATAAATAAATAAAATAATTACGTTTTTGTTAATCTTTATCGTATGCTATTTTCCAAGACATGTCTACAAAACATCAAACTCAGGGCAGGGACCGCTGCATTTCCTAAAACTTATTAATTATATTCAGTGCTCAATGTTTCGAAAATTAAGTTTACCTACGAAGCCATTAGGTTTTATCGCAAATACTTTGTTTTCAAAAAGCATTGAGCAGCGATCTTTTTTAACAAAAGAAGTTTTTTTAGAGAAACATTATCCGAACATAAGTCAGTGTCGAACAAGGAAAACTGTACCCGGAATGTAACTAAAAAAGAGAGTGTAAAAGTCCTTGCGGACGCACTCTCTCCGTTTTCCTTGTTTTGTAACTTACGTCACAACAGATGTTGGATCTTAAGTTTTTATTATCATTTTAGCGAGCTTCTTTACTCTTTAGTAATTGACCACTGAGCTTCTTTACGTCTAGGCCACACCTACCTACTCACACATGCTGCTGTTTACATTTACATACTACATATTATTTGTGTGTAATGGTTCTGTCTATTAATATTCGAAGATAAGTTAGATAGAAGCCTTAGGTAAGAAGGATTAAAGGTGACTGTTGGTACGTTATATCTTCTTAAAGATCTTGCTTAATATAGATCTCTCCGAAAGGGACGATTGTTCACAATCTTTGGTAAATAAATAAAATAATTACGTTTTTGTTAATCTTTATCGTATGCTATTTTCTAAGACATGTCTACAAAACATCAAACTCAGGGCAGGGACCACTGCATTTCCTAAAACTTATTAATTATATTCAGTGCTCAATGTTTCGAAAATTAAGTACGAAGCCATTAGGTTTTATCGCAAATACTTTGTTTTCAAAAAGCATTGAGCAGCGATCTTTTTAAACAAAAGAAGTTTTTTTTAGAGAAACATTATTCGAACATAAGTCAGTGTCGAACAAGGAAAACTGTACCCGAAATGTAACTAAAAAAGAGAGTGTAAAAGTCCTTGCGGACGCACTCTCTCCGTTTTCCTTGTTTTGTAACTTACGCCACAACAGATGTTGGATCTTAAGTTTTATTATCATTTTAGCGAGCTTCTTTACTCTTTAGTAATTGACCACTGAGCTTCTTTACTCTTTAGTAATTGACCACTGAGCTTCTTTACTCTTTAGTAATTGACCACTGAGCTTCTTTACTCTTTAGTAATTGACCACTGAGCTTCTTTACTCTTTAGTAATTGACCACTGAGCTTCTTTACTCTTTAGTAATTGACCACTGAGCTTCTTTACTCTTTAGTAATTGACCACTGAGCTTCTTTACTCTTTAGTAATTGACCACTGAGCTTCTCTACGTCTGCGGTGCAAGATGTCTGGCACTTCGATTGCCAATTCGCATCTCCAGCATGTCGATGATGGAAAATCCTCCTTATGCGAGGCCTTTGTGATACAGTGGAGTATACTGCAGGCTGTTAATGGAAAGTAATATTTCCTTTTACAATATAATAACTGCCATCTGAGAAAGATTATTTTATCTATAATATTAAAATTAATCATATAAAATATAGCGGCTAACAGTCGGTACATATTTAAAAAGCTAAGGAACATATTCTTAAAAATGGCAGAAACTTCTCAGTAATAGTCTATTTTTATATACATTTAATATTTAATTTATTAATGTATTTAAAATTACAAATGTATGTACGTACGTGTGTATGTATTTATTATTATATATGTAGTTATTATTTAAATATTGCATATACATATAGATTTACATTTACTATATTTTTTTCCTTTCTTTAGTTCTCTCTATTCAATCACCTACACCTACTTCATTTCATCTCTGCATCGTCCAAAGGTTGACTGGTAGAGAATGCTTCGTGTTATCCCTTGAAAGGTCTGTATCTCTAGGGAACGGAAACAATAGCTCGAATTCGTCAACGCACCCTTTGTTTTGTTGTTCGTTGGATACGCAGGCGTACGTGGTGTTATTATTGACACGACATGTGTCCATTTGTAGATACCGAAGTTTGGTTCGAAGGGAAACAAAGAGCTTTAATGTTATATAAAATCTTCGATGGGAGTGAGATTTACTAACTGAAATCAGGTCAGGCGTCCAAATAAGCATCTGTTAAAGGATTTGCTCGTTTTATGATTAAGATCCATATTGAATATATTTTTTGGCTACATTCTTCTCTGTCTGATCACTATTCTAAAAATAATGCATTCATAAATTCATACAGAAAGTGGGTATATATGTAAACACACTTCCTTAGTCGCGGAGACCTTTTCGTGGGTGTCGAAACTAAGTTGACTAAGGAGAAAATCTTTGAAAATGTCGTGGTAAAATTCGATAGGAATACCCGGTGACGAGCAAGGCCTTTTTTTATTGGATTAGGATGACCAACGATTTACCAGTCGACCTCATGGTAAGCGATTACTGAAACAAATAGGCACCTGCAAACAAGTTCAATCGAAGTAAGTTAAAGATGCGTAGTCACCCTTATGTACTGAGATAGAATGACACCACAGAGCCTGTGATAATCACTTTTATTATATAGAAGAAGGGTGCAAACCCGCATGCGGCACCTCATGGTATGTGATCACCGACGCCCACGCACATCCGCAACACCAGAGGAGCTACAGATGCGCTGCGGGCCTTTAAGGAAGGAATAGTCTCTTTTATTGAAGGTCCCTAAGTCGTAACTGTTCGGAAATACCGCTGGCGATAGCTGATTCCACAAAGTCGAAGTGCGTGGCAGAAAACTTCTTGAGAGGGTGGTCCCAGACCACCTCTCACATATTCATGGAGAGACCCAGACGACGCACACAGCACAGAAGGAGCCTACCATCTAGTAAAGTCCAAAACAGACTATGGACCGGACACGAAACTATGGTGTCCTATGGATGCCATAGGGGCATGGATATAAATATCTGTGAACAACCCTGGTGACGAGGCTGGCCAATCTTTTTCTCAAGTTTTCCTATCCGAGCGTCGGAGCGTCGGTTACGCTTCATACGAAATTGCAATCTGTATTTGTCGCTTGCCCTTAGGGTCACAGGCGAAAGTGATGATGTTCACCTGACCGATTTCGACCACGGCGACGATTTCCGAGCAGTATCGACAGTTGCCGACTGCACGGAAAATATTATAGTGCCGTAAACATACGCGCCGGGAAGGCAGGTGCTTAGGAGCGCCAGCCTTCCTAATCCCCATAGACCCTGCGGACTTGGGCCCCGCCCAGGTCGCTTCGCTCCCGAGAAGAGGCCGCCGAGAGCGGCCGATGATGGTGGGGTCACGGTTGTGTGCGAAAGCGTTCCCGTGACCCTGCAGACATGCGGCGTAGGTGGAACACCGTGGGGTATTAGTCGGTGAAACCCCGACATAATCTGTTCTTGCCCCCGAGAGGACCGGTATGCATTAGACATTTCCCATGAAAAAAAAAGGTCCCATGGGTCAACAGTTCGGTACCCTAACCGTTAAGCCCTGCGGACTTCAAAGTTGAAATCAAAATCGTGTTTTTGTCAAAAAAATATAGTAACTTTAGTTCAGATTCCGCTTGGGCTGTGTATATTTTACCGAAAATACCCTTATCACACGAAATGTCAACGATGGACTCCTTTGTCACTTTAAATCTTCCAAACGTCCACTGAACCATGCGTATTGAAATAGCCGTGACGCAAAATCCTTCAAAGTGGGCAAATATACTTTTGTCTGCATATCTCAAATTATGCTGGTCAATGAAACAAATATTCAGTTTCATTTTTTTTATTCTAATATGTCGAAAGTAAATATTTCATTAGAATTATTTTAGATTTTATTAGAATTCTGATAATCTCTAGGCCGATATGAATGAAGAACTGCCGTCATCTGGGTAATATTATGTAAATCTGAGATAAAAGATCATTATGTGGGGTATTTATATATAGATCTTTCTAAGCGTGGTAGAGCCAAGCGGCGGCTTTTGCTGCTGCTCGAATGGGTCGGCTCGTCCGGGTTGGTACCAAGGCGTGAAGTAGTGGCATCTTGTGCTTCTGCGTTTCGTTCGGTGAGTGAGGTAACCGAAAGCCCACTGCACCTCCCCATTCCCCTCCTCATCCTCCCTTCCATCTCTCAAATATCCTTAAAGGCCGGCAACATATCTGCAGCAGTTCTGTTGTTGCAAATGTACGTGGGCGATGGTTATCACTTACCATCAGGTGAACCGCTTGCACGTTTGCCGGCTGTCACATTAAAAAAAATATTTGTTTAAAAGACTATGGACTACCTGTCCATAGTCTTTACACACCAACATTTCCTCTGTCGTAAGCTATAAAAGATAGGAACGATAAACAGAGTTCAGAGTTTTAAACCTACATTACTCCAGATGGTCATGAACTATGTTTACTACATCAGTCTATTTTAGGATACTACTGAACAGTGGTAGCCTAGTGGTCAGGGTGCTCACTTTAGTTTTAAAGAGCACGAGAGGCATAGGTTCGATCCCCGGTGCCGCCACCGCTAAAATTGTTAATAGCAGTTTTAAGTGCTGTATTTACCACGTGCTCAGCGGTGAAGGAAAACATCGTGAGGAAACCTGCATGTTTGAGAAATAATAAAAAAACATTATTTCGAGGATATGTGAAGCCCACCAACCCGGACTGGAGCAATGTAGCGGGCTCTCTCCCAGCTCCAAAACCCCTCAGATACTCATATTTCAGAAGGAGTGCAGCCCCTTACAGGCAGCTACTTTACTTTATACTTTTACTGAACATAGAACTATCCAAAGATAGAGCCAGCGAAAGACGACATCTGTATTTTCTGTACTGTTATGTTAGAAAAAATACTATTTGATATGAAACTATTATTTACGAATTGACCACAAGGGGACTAAGGTGTTAGACGACCAAATATCATAGTTAACTGCCACTCGAAACGTCGGGAATATTAAAACAAAATTTAAACGGGATTAAATCCATTTTCCGATTTTTAATTAAAATGTGTAGTGTTCAAGAAATCAATAATTACTTTGCACAATTCCTGGTGCAACAATAATAAAATAGCATTTATTACCTTATTCTCAGAGAAGGAGAGCGGAACCCTTTCCAACAAATACGTGCACTTCACCTTCACCACAACAATCACCCTACACCGCACAAGCACTACATTCGATACAAAGTAATAAAACGCGACACGTGTTTCGCCTCACGACAGGGCATCATTCAGCGTTTGGACTCTGCGACGTTAAATAAACATTATGTTTCGAAGAGTCAATTATTTTCTTGTTAGAACAAGATGGATGCGTTAGCGATGGGAGGTAATTCCAAACGGAAGTCGCTTCGAATAACAGCCGCGAAGGATTACAGATTGAACAACCAATATTGGAGAAGTTAACGAAGCATTTATTAACGGAGTTTGGTGTGTGCGAAGTAAAGTAGCAGCCTGTAAGCGCCCACTGTCTGTGTAAAGGCCTAAAAGGAGGGAGTTACTTCACCAGTACGAAGGTGCCGTCACAGGGTTCACGATTGCCCAGTGTGGTGAGCATGGGCAGACCTCTCAAGATAAGCATGCCGGGTTTTGTTGGTACTTACTTGAGAAGCGCTATATTATTTTTATATATATAATGGATTTTTTTTTTATTTAAAAAACTTTATTTCTTACACCCCTTATAATTTGAGGTGACAAAGGGCGGACTTAATGCCTATTGGCATTCTCTGCCAGTCGACACATGGGTTGGTGAGATAGCCGTAGCAGGTGTATTTATTTAGTAAATTAACTAAGTAAAAATTATTTTAAAATTAATGAATAAAAATATGAATTAATATACATAATAATATACTATTATATATGTAGATAGATAAATAAATATAAAAAAGAAACACAATAATAACTAAATAAGTCCATATTTATTTAGTTAAAGGAAAATGTAATATGAAAGAAAGAAAGAAAGACACATTTATTGCAGAAATACGCCACTCAAAAAACATACATTCCAAAACATTTAACAACACAATTATTAAACCAAACAGTGTATTCAACGTTGCCACCTCCATACTGAGAAGTATTCTAGACGTGACGTGACGTTGCGTGACGCCGGGGGCGAACAGACCAGATGTATCGAGTGAAGTACGGACGTCCCCATCATCTTATTAACATAACCACCATATCAATGTAACGAGATTATACAAAAAGCGTGTAACTTAAATCCTCAGTTTGATATACTTGATACAATAAAAGAAATTTCATTAACTTAATAAAACATTTAGGTGATTATTTACCGGATTGGAAATCCTAACATGGAATTAACGTCAAAACACAAGCATGCTATATCAATTGGTTGTCGCCGATCGATCGGTCGAATGCGTTCGGACTGTTTGGGAACTATAACGATACGGTAGTTCGTATTCATCATCATCATCATCATTTCAGCCTATCAGAAGTCCACTGCTGAACATAGGCCTCCCCCAAAGATTGCCACGAAGCACGGTCCTGAGCCACCTGCATCCATCGACTTCCCGCAACCCTGCGCTGGTCGTCACTCCATCTTGTGGGGGGTCGTCCTACACTGCGTTTGCCTGTACGTGGCTGCCACTCGAGAACCTTTTTTCCCCAGCGGTTGTCAGTTCGTATTATTAATCATATATGATTGTACAAAGTAATTCATCAATATTTATTCGGTGTCTAAAGTCATTTCTTGATGGTGTTGTATGCAATTGTCGCACACATCAGAGTCGAGACACATCGCTTCTTAAACGCTGCTGCCCGTCATCGGTCTGCTTAATTTTGATCTGGTATTTATGGAGACAGAAATCGTACCATCTGTCGGTAATCATTTCGATTTTCTAAGCGGCAAACGAGCAAGCGCTCACCTGATGGTAAGTAATACCGCCGCTCACGTACATCTGCAACACCAGAGGCGCTTCAGGTGCCTTGCCACTTTTAAGGATATTTGGGAGATGGGAGGGAGGATGAGGAGGGGATGGGGAGGGAGTGGGCCTTCGGTTACCTCACTCACCAAACGAAACGCAGAAGTACGTAAGAAAGACCACATTCGGAATCAAGCTTGTATAAATAGAATTTTGGAGTAATTTAGTTGATTTATAAAAGCAGTAACTTTGTCTGATGGTAAAATTGTGAAAGTGTCTTCTACATAGTGGTCAGGGTGCTCACTTTAGTTTCATAGAGCGCGAGTGACCTGGTTTCGATCTCCGGTGCCGGCACCGCTAAAATTGTTAAAATTGTTTGTTTTAAGTGGTGTATTTACCACGTGCTCAGCGATGAAGGAAAACACCGTGAGGAAACCTGCATGTCTGAGAAATAATAAAAATATTATTTCGAGGAGCAGCTTGGCGGGCCCTTCCCGGCTCCTAAACCCTCTCTGATACTCGTATTTGAGAAGGAGGCCTTTGCCCAGCAGTGGGCACTTATGGGCTGCTAATTTACTTTTTTAATTTAGTCAGAGTTGACAATGAATCTCCAACCTCTTTCGAATGAAGTTGTTTGCTGGTTTCTATGTCCTTCAGTAACCAATTACGATCAGCCGGACTGCTAGCTTGCTCGGCGTCCCAATCCATTAAAAACAACCCGAGTTTCAATTTCGCAGTACGCGTGCAATATCGGCTTCAATCCCCGTACGTACTTGCACAAGAAAAGGTATTCATTGCAAATTTACTTGCTGAAATCTACAATTTGCTCGACGGTGAAGGAAAACATAATATAACCTGAGAACCTGAGATATGCCTGAGATAGTGCATCAATGGATAGCAGCGTGGCGTATCGTTACTAGTTCCAAAACCCTATTAAATATTCTAATGAGGCTGCTACTTCATTTTACTTTTACATTTTTACACTGTGTAATAAAAAAAGGAAATGAAACAGTATTTATTGTCTATTGCGCTCTGAGCTCACAACAATTTCAACCCTTCGTTTCTTTTTGTTTCCTGCTCCGTTACACACGCCGCATAACATATGTTACTTGTCCCTAAACAAACAGAAACATTGATTGTTTATCTTCGTGTTTCGCGATTTTCCTCAAACTTTTTTTTAAGCTTTACTTTCTAACGTTACGGTTTCCCTGAAAAAACTTTTGTGTCACTATTTATGTATTAATGAAAAAAATCTTTTGTGGCATAATCCCCCCATTCTTCTTTAACAGTCTTAGTCTAAGAAGTCCGGTGCTGGACAGAGGCCTCTCTAACACTAGTCCGGAACTTGGCTTTGGCATGTTGCAATAGGTATTCAACTATCAATAGGTCGCCAAAGATAAGTAGGGGGTTTTGGCGTTAACAAGCATTAGCTGGCGAGAGCAGCTGATGGTAACTTTTGGGGGAAAAGTAGGCACAGTCCTCCTTACATTTATTATTAATCACTTCAGTCTAAATTGTTGTAATCTATTCATATTATTGAATGAAATGAACGAAATGAATGAAATGAATGAAATGAGTGAAATGAATGAAATGAATGAAATAGATAAGAAATGAATGAATGAAATGAATGAAATAGATGAAATGAATGAAATGAATGAAATAGATGAAATGAATGAAATGAATAAGAAATGAATGAAATGAATAGAAATGAATGAAATGAATGAAATGAATGAAATGAATGAAATGAATGAAATGAATGAAATGAATGAAATAGATGAAATGAATAGAAATGAATGAATGAATAGAAATGAATGAAATGAATGAAATGAATGAAATGAATGAAATGAATGAAATGAATGAAATGAATGAAATGAATGAAATGAATGAAATGAATGAAATGAATGAATGAATGAATGAATGAACGAAATGAATGAATGAATCTTTTTATTCTGCGACATGAGATAATTTTGTTTGTCAAATGTCAAATCTGATTACTTTTATTTTTGCAATCTACCATCGTTTCGTAATAAGGCGCCTCTGACGGACAAGAGACAGACGAAAGAAACTCCGTAGGCGTCCATCCTCTTTTGATATTTTTGATATATCTCAATGATTATAAAGTGCATCATAAAATAAAAGGTTTGGTACCATGAGGAACTGAACGCATATCTCAAGAATACAGTGATCCACCAAACTAAACCACAAGGGCATTGCGCACTCGATCAGACCAGCATCCACAAGCAGCACCTGTTCACAAATATGACGCAATGTGGCAGCCATAGCCCTCCACAACCATATTAAATGAACGACCTACCACACGACGCTGCCACAAGCAAAGGCCTTTAAGCGTGCATGTCAAACTCAAATCAACAATACAGCACTTTATATCAAACATATCAATTGCTTTAGCAAGTTAAAACTAAAAAAAAACATTGAGAGATTTATCGGTTAAAAACAAAACAAAACGAAAAATGCGAATTTTGAAAACAGTCGACGTAGCGCATTGAGAATTAAAGTGGAGCAAAACAAAGTCCGACTGATCCCGGATATCGGGTAATTGAAATCGGTTTCACGTGACCCTCTTTGTATTTATTATTTTGAATTGACAATATTCAGGAACTGTATTTAATTGAAGTTATTTTTTTTTATTTATTCGATTATTTACTCGATAGCCAAGTGGTTAGGTGTCTGCGATTGGATCGGGATCGAGTTCGATCCCCTATGTGGAGGTATTGTACCGATGTGCTTTTTGGTAACTTGTGTACCGTTGACTTGAACACCTGGACGGCGACAGGCTCACATCCTGTCACCAAACATGCGTTTCGACTCACTATTCGCGATAGTGGGTTATATATGTATATATAATAAATACTCATTATTTTTATCATTTATGTATGTAAAGACTATTTTTTTGACAAGTTTCAAACGAAATTATCTTTTTCACGTCGAAAAATAAAGGAATATCACTTCATTTGATTTTTAAAATTTTGACAGTATATCACATTTCATACGCAAATTCTTTTATATTCCATTTACCATATGATTATTGATACGATCTCCAGACGGCTCTGCTGCAATTTTACATAATGCTCAAAATTAAAATAAAACTTTAATTACAAAACATACTTATCTTCAAATAAATATTTATATCATTATATAGTGAAAAGCGGACGCGTACATACCAAACCAAAAACAAACAGACCGACAATCCGCTTAGCAAGCATGGCGATTATGGAATAGGCCTGGGTACCTGCAATAGGATTTAAAGGCATCATGTTAAGGTAAGAAAAATATTGGTTATAGTTTAAAAAAAAATAATAATCCACTGACAATTACCCTTCAATCATAGATTAAAACTTCAATGTTGTCTCCGTAAAGAACACTTAATTAGATCTCCTCGGGAAAGATTGAGGCGGATGGAGTAATTGAATTAACTTAAACTGAAAGAACCGGGATTAATCTTGCAACAAGATAAAATATTAGCTCTCTCTAGAGATATAAATGAATGGTGATTAAAATTTAAAGATTTCACTTCGCTCATGTTAATTAATTATTTTAATTATTATTAGCTTACTAAGAAGGATCTGAGTAGTGATATTTAAAAGACCGTAACGAACATAAGTTACGTTCGAGTATATCAAATCAATTGACTCATGCACGAACAGACCACTTGACTACAGACAAACTTTTGTGTTTATGATTATAGCAGGTTAAATCGCGTGACCTTGTAAAGTTGGTGATAATGCACCACCTCAAACACGAAAGCGTCCATAATTGTGTTATGTATCAAAGCGTTCATAATATTTCTGCGCTTCGTTCGGAAAGTGAGGTAACTGGAGGCCCACTGCCTCCTTCCCCCACCCCCCCCCCACCTCATCCTCTCACCCATCTCTCAAATATCCTTAAAGACCGGCAACATACTAACAGCTCCTATGGAATTGCAGATGTACGTGGGCGACGATAATCAGCTACCACTAGGTAAGACACTACCACGTTTGACTCGGCCCAAAAAGAAACAACTTTCACCTCTCCTCTAGAAATAAAGGTGACGGGTCTAATCGCCGAATTCGCTCTCCTAGATTGACATGATCGTCTTCCAATAACACATACACTTTAAATTTTAATGTTTATGTACGATAAAGTCTTTTTGGGATTATGCCACAAAAATACTCAACATAATATGCATGTGAAGTAAGTTTTCTTTAAAACGATTCAATCTTATTTTTTACATCCTTTAAATGGTTACGTTTATTGGTAACCCAGTCTTGGATAAACGAACGATGTTGCAAAATAGCACAGTATGATTTGATCAGGGAATGAATTAATTGGAATTTTTATGTGATATTACGGAAAATACCTCCGGGGATTTCCATCACGACGAAAACTCCGGATTGCAAGTGACAATTGTATAGGCAGGATACAATATTGTGCCGCAGGTGGAAAAACAAACACTCAGTTGTCTTTTATCTTCCTATTCCCGTATCCGGATGCGATCCGAAGGAAGGATCGGATCCAATGTTTGAGACACGGGACTAAACACAATACGCCCAAACTCCAAGGTCAAAAATGTGCTTTACAAATAAATATTGTCTCCGGCCTTATTTGTTACTACTCTGGATACTATCAGTTAACTAATAACTATATATACTTACTAATTTAACATAGCTTCTACTGCTAACAGTGTCTGTTACATTTTAACGATTAACCACTAAACCGTTTTTAATCAAATTGAGTACCGTTTTTTATCTCAGGAATATCGCGAAGTAACTTTCCTAACGTATCTGTCCATTTGTTTATTGAGTTTTTATCCCCAAAAGTTTTGAATCAATTTTCATGAAATTTGGTTATGAAGGTTGGGCTTCTTTTTATCTCGGTAAAGCCGCGCGACAATTTTCCACGCGGACGAAGCGCACATATAAGGACATTCAAACATCTTCACTTCTAGTAGCCGAATTAACGCCTCCACGTTAACAATAGAGTCAGAATCAGAGATAGAATTAATCCGAATCTTTGTTATATTATTTCTACGAACCTTAGCGGACTAGTCCGACGACCACGATGTGTCTGATTTATTAGTGTACTCCATTTTCATCGTCATTATAAACTGTCACATGTCCACTGCTGATCATAGGTCTCCCTCTAAGATTGCCACAAAGCAATATCCTCAGAAACCACCACCAGAAGAATTCAAAACAAATTTAGCACAGGAATTCTAATTCCTACATAACGAATTGTAGAATAAAATCCTAATTTATTAAATCAAAGGCTTAATTGTCGTTAACATAGGATCCGAATTTCATATTTCGTTTTGATATATATATTCACGCCTTGTTCCCAACGGGGTAGACACAGACAATCTTCTTCTACTTGCTACGGTCCTGACATACGTCTTTCGCTTCTTCCACTTTCATCAATCTTCGCATGCATGCTCGTTGGTTTACTACTACTAGAGTACTACAATTTCGTTTTGAATTTCCTAATTGATGAACATCAGAGAAGACGAAAACTCAGACACGACGTTTCGAGTATCTGTTAAACTGATTTAGAGATTCTGATATTATAATGAAATGTACCTATTACCTGTCTGTCTATGTGTGATAACAACTAACATAATTTCCATAATGTTGACATTAATTGTAATGGTAATTATTTTATTATGGAAATATTGTTAGCTGCTAAAGTTTCACAGTACTTCGTACATTTCAAAATTATGATTTTATTGAAATTGTTATGATAATTTCAATAAAAAAACTTCGGATACTAAGTTATTTTTAATGTAAAAAAATATCTTTTGATATTCGATATTTATATGAGATATCTCTTTTTAAGTAAACAGTGAAAGTAAAGTAACTAGTGAACATAAAGTAACCAGTGAAAATAAAGTCACAAATGAAAGTAAAGCAGCCAGTGAAAGTAAAGTAACTAATTCGCTTATCAAGCGTAACATTTATGACTTAGTGCCTTAGTCATTAGGTGGACTAAGAAAGTCTGATAAAACGATGGAATTAAAACAATGCAGTCTACTCATATTTTCACGTATAATACACTACAGTCTCTCCTGCTAAGTTTTTTTGGTGTTAAATGTCAAAACGAAAGTAGCGTCTTCTTAATGATCCTATTCTCAATATTTAAGAAGGTTTTATATTCAAAGAAGGTTTCGAAATGGCGCATCGTAGGCGGGGCTGGTGGACTTTAAACATAATATATTTTTATTTAGTTCCAGAATAAATAAGTATTCACAAACACGAGAAATAAAACAAACAAGAAACTAAAATGGCGTCTACACAGCACGTAAGTTACAGAAATCGCAAAACGGAAACCGAAACGTTGATTTCCTGTATACGTTCTTGAAATGTTTCTTTACCATTGCTTGGATATGCAGTTGCGATGTTAACTAACAATTACAGAGGTGCCGGCAACCGAATGCAGATTACACGGAACTCTCTATGGATTTCCATTTAGGACGAAGCCTAACCAAAAGGCTTTCCGCAAACCGATTTTCTACCTCTCTTCTATCTCTCCTGTAGAGAGACAGAATGTGCAGGGAAATTTAATGTGCAAGGCAAAATTTAAATGTCTATGGATTTTTGCGAAAAGAGCCTTAAATGACATAACAGACAGACAACATGGTTAACTCTTAGTTTAATTTTTATTAAGAAATTAAAAATAAATCTTATTTCGACTTCGTGTGTTTTCGCAAACGATGACAAGCTTGTATATTGTGTTAAAAGTGATAAATAAATCTCTAGGCTCTATAAAGATTTTAAAAATAATTTTTATTCTTAAAAATACCGATTATATTTATCTCCGTAAAAATCCTAAAGTTTCGCACAGATAAAAACACAGAATAAAAAAGGAAAACTACCGCGTATTTTCCTTATCTGTTTACATTTAAATCTCAATAGCTAAAATCATGATAGAACTTTGTTACTCAGACTTTCTCGTCTCAATTCCGATAATGATCGTAAAAGAAATGGTTTAAAGTCAACCAATCGGTTATTCTAGAGTAAGTTTAAATTACCAATTTACTTCTCGGTTAATTAATTAAGATGATTTTCCGAATTTCGATAAAGACAGGATTGTTGCACAAAAAAAAATTACAAAAAACTGTAGTTAAATTATTATTTGACAAAAGGTCATATAGATCAGCTTTTTTACCGACAAATTTTAGGAATATATCTCCTTTGCCTCTGTGGGAGTTGGGTTCGATAATTTCGGATAGACATTCCGCCATAAGTGGGGGTGGCCGGAGCCCCGTTTGCACGTGCAGATGGGGTTTGCATTAGGAAAGAGATTGGACTGCTGCTGATTAATTGAATTCTTCGTATACCCTTACTTACCCCATACCCTTTTCTATAAACAACATATTACTTACGAAAATAAGAAGAGCCAAAGCTTTTTTAAAAAATATATATAGTATCGAAAACAGGGATGCGTATTATATCATTCGAGGCAAGCAGCCCTGTCCTTAAATACTGCCATGTTTCTCACGACTATTTTTGATTAAAGATAGGGCAGGGCGGGAGGGGGCAAACGCCTCCGTAAATCCGCATCAGAGGAGCTTTAAAGAGGTGCTGGTTAACTCTTCTGAATTACTGCTGGCAAAAGCTGATTCTACAATGTCGTGGATTACCATCTAGATGTCGTTTGTATTGAGCAGAAACTTTGATAATATACAATTAAGTTTTCATTCAAAACTTGCAGCGCAAGAACTAAAAACAAAATACTTAAACTGAGTTTATAAAAGGTTACATTAAATAAGTATTATACTATAAAGAAGCGTAAGAATAAAGGCTAAACTTTTGAAACAGTGCAGATGGAAAATGTTCAAAAGTCGTAAATTTCAACAGATGTTCTAATAAGCTTTTAGGTTGAAATCAGTGCGTTAATAACTTGCGGTATAAATCTCTCTCGCGTCTGTTGCTCTGAAGGGATTTCTGCTACGTCGGAGTTTAGGGACTAATACTTATAAATATTATTTAAAAACAAAGACTTTTTGGTAAAACTTAACCTATTAGTTTTGCTTGGCTAGCTTGGCTTGACGTTACAGTACTTTGAATTTTATTTAATTTTATATATATAGTTATTGTAAAAGTTAAGTTTTATAATTGTGTACAGATATACTTAAAAGTAAAGAGGCAATGAGCCGGCCATATAGCTCCCAGGACTGATAACCGTTGGCGAGGAAAGGTTCTCGAGTGGTAACTTTGTACAGGCAAGTAGTGTAGGAATAAGAACCTGGAGAGACGACCTGCAGTGTTGCGGGAAGTCGATCAATGCAGTACCAATTAGGAGCGTGGTTTGTGGCATGATTTAGTGGAGTTCTTTGTTCAGCAGAGGCTTTTTTTAAGTAATCGAATACTAACAATGCTATTTACTAAGTAACATTACTAATATTCTTGTTAACCCTCCAACTAAGCATTGATTAGTATGGAGTATATAGCTTGTATATGGAGTGGTTCACGACAACAGTCGAATGGCGGGTCGGAACATACGACGTCATGTTTCTTAGTCCGCACCCTAAACTTTTTTTTTTGGGTTCACTAAAGTCAAATACCGGTACGATCCCCTGAAGCGAAGCTCGCCCATAGATAAGTCATTTTAACCTTTTTCTTGATCATTTCATGGCGCAACTCTCTATAGATTTTTTGAGATCCGGTACATCAAATGGTACATCAACAGCAGCAGAGAGCGAAACTCTCAGAGGAACAACTCCGATTTCTTTATTTTTTTTTGGGAAAGGCGGCAAACGAGCAAGCGGTTCACCTGGTGGTAAGTGATCGCCTACGTACACCTGCAACAGCAACGGAGCCGCATATGCGTTGCCTGCCTTTAAGGGTATTTGGGAGATGGAAGGGAGGATGAGCAGGGGGATGGGGAGGGGGAGTGGGCCTCCGGTCACCTCACTCACCGAATGAAATCCAGAAGCACTCTACCTCACGCCGGTATGCTGCGAGGCAGTGGTACCAATCCGGTCGAACCGTCCCACTTGAGCAGCAGCAAAAGCCACCGCTTGGCTCTACCATGTAAAAAAACCTGTGGTTATTGGCAGCATTGGGAGTTTAATCATTCGATCACGCGTTAAGGAATAATAAAGTGTCTGTAATGCTTTTGCTATATTAGAATCATGTGCCTGCACTATAACAAAAAAGAAAAGAAAAAAACTGTGGTTGCCAACCCGCTCGCCAAGCGTGGCAACTAAGGCCATGATGAGAATCTTTGGGGGAGGCCTATGTTCAGCAGTGGACTTGTGATAGGCTAAAATGATGATGATGATGATGCATGCTTTTGGACTTAAATGTAAAATTTAACCAGAAAGATTTTTCTACTCTCGGCAGGTCTCATTAGAGAGTGCAGACCTTAATTTAACACACTATGAACAGAATAACGACTTTATGTAAAACCTTAAAGCTCTCACCAAAATGAAAGCCTTAAAGTGGTTGCGGTGAAGTGGAAAGAACAATTTACATAACATATTACATCAACCCTACCGAAAGATAACCTTTAATATTACAAATGATAGTAAAAGATTTCATTTCGTATGTATTGACGTTCCACATAAATTTCTTATATTGCTTTCTTATCAGCCCGTGACTATTTAAAATAACATACGACCACGGTCGCTTAACTAATTTCTTAACTAAGTTGAAATAAATTAGCAGCCTGTAAGTGTCCACAGCTGGGCAAAGGCCTCCTTCTCAAATATCTGAGAGGATTTTGGAGCCGGGAAGGGCCCGACACGCTGCTCCATCGCGGATTGGCCGGCTTCCCGTATCCTCGAAATAATATTTTTTATTATTTATCAGACATGCCAGTTTCCTCACGTTGCAATTGCTATTAACAATTTTATTGTTTTCCGCCACCGGGGATCGAACCCAGGTCACTCGCGCTTTTTGAAACTAAAGTGAGCGTCCTGACCACTAGGCTACCACGGCTCTGACTTCTTAACTAACTCCTTGAACATTTTAGCACCGTAAATAGATAAAATGTACCTTAAAAATATCATAGAAAATTTATACAACCAATGCATATTGCCCGATATGACTAGCGGAACGGAGAGGTGATACTGCAGGCCGTTAATGGTAACTCAGTGATGCTTAGGAAGCTTTGGAAAAGACGAGGTTCGGTGCTCGGTTCGACCCGGGTAAGTACCACGACCTCAAAACATACCGGCGTCAACTAGAAGAATCTTACGATGTGTGGAATAACCGGAGGTTTATTTATTTACTTATTTATTTAATTATTATTTCGTTGTTGGCCTTAAGCTTAAGGTTACAACGGCGGACGTTAATGCCAAATGGGATTCTCTACCAGACAACCCTTGTCATGGTGAAAGGTAGTTGGTAGGTACAAATATGTAGAAGGAATAAAAACTACAGGTAGACGCCAAACATAATAAGATAATTTATACATATAAATACACTATGTAATTAAAATAAACATTTATGACATAAAATACTCAAGTACGTGTACAAATATTTAAAAGATACATGTATAAATATACAACGAAAATTCAAATTGATATGCCGAATATTGTCAATGATCTATTAAGTAATCACGAACTAGACTCATTTAAGAGTTTACTTTCTGTTTAAATAGTATAAAGTGTTATCTATCGTTTCTTAAAACAAATTTCGAGGCTTAAGGGCTTAAAAGGTTAAAATCTTTTTTTTTCTTACTTAAATTATAACAAATGAACAACGACTTTAATCTCGTTCCAGTCTGCACAAATTCCATTATCTGTCCTATTTAACTCTTAGTACGCAGAGTAGTAAGAAAGCCACAAAATTCTCTAATCACTTATTAAGCCTTGGCTTTGTTACCATATATTTAAAGATTGTGCTTCGAATATTACTTAGGCTTCTTAATATGATGCTTGTAGTAGAGTTTTACTATCGCCTCTTTATTAGCATCTTAATGATAGTTCACTGCTGGGTATGACTTTATCCTCGGATTTAACACACTATGAACAGAATAACGACTTTATGTAAAACCTTAAAGCTCTCACCAAAATGAAAGCCTTAAAGTGGTTGCGGTGAAGTGGAAAGAACAATTTACATAACATATTACATCAACCCTACCGAAAGATAACCTTTAATATTACAAATGATAGTAAAGATTTCATTTCGTATGTATTGACGTTCCACATAAATTTCTTATATTGCTTTCTTATCAGCCCGTGACTATTTAAAATAACATACGACCACGGTCGCTTAACTAATTTCTTAACTAAGTTGAAATAAATTAGCAGCCTGTAAGTGTCCACAGCTGGGCAAAGGCCTCCTTCTCAAATATCTGAGAGGATTTTGGAGCCGGGAAGGGCCCGACACGCTGCTCCATCGCGGATTGGCCGGCTTCCCGTATCCTCGAAATAATATTTTTTATTATTTATCAGACATGCCAGTTTCCTCACGTTGCAATTGCTATTAACAATTTTATTGTTTTCCGCCACCGGGGATCGAACCCAGGTCACTCGCGCTTTTTGAAACTAAAGTGAGCGTCCTGACCACTAGGCTACCACGGCTCTGACTTCTTAACTAACTCCTTGAACATTTTAGCACCGTAAATAGATAAAATGTACCTTAAAAATATCATAGAAAATTTATACAACCAATGCATATTGCCCGATATGACTAGCGGAACGGAGAGGTGATACTGCAGGCCGTTAATGGTAACTCAGTGATGCTTAGGAAGCTTTGGAAAAGACGAGGTTCGGTGCTCGGTTCGACCCGGGTAAGTACCACGACCTCAAAACATACCGGCGTCAACTAGAAGAATCTTACGATGTGTGGAATAACCGGAGGTTTATTTATTTACTTATTTATTTAATTATTATTTCGTTGTTGGCCTTAAGCTTAAGGTTACAACGGCGGACGTTAATGCCAAATGGGATTCTCTACCAGACAACCCTTGTCATGGTGAAAGGTAGTTGGTAGGTACAAATATGTAGAAGGAATAAAAAACTACAGGTAGACGCCAAACATAATAAGATAATTTATACATATAAATACACTATGTAATTAAATAAACATTTATGACATAAAATACTCAAGTACGTGTACAAATATTTAAAAAGATACATGTATAAATATACAACGAAAATTCAAATTGATATGCCGAATATTGTCAATGATCTATTAAGTAATCACGAACTAGACTCATTTAAGAGTTTACTTTCTGTTTAAATAGTATAAAGTGTTATCTATCGTTTCTTAAAACAAATTTCGAGGCTTAAGGGCTTAAAAGGTTAAAATCTTTTTTTTTCTTACTTAAATTATAACAAATGAACAACGACTTTAATCTCGTTCCAGTCTGCACAAATTCCATTATCTGTCCTATTTAACTCTTAGTACGCAGAGTAGTAAGAAAGCCACAAGAATTCTCTAATCACTTATTAAGCCTTGGCTTTGTTACCATATATTTAAAGATTGTGCTTCGAATATTACTTAGGCTTCTTAATATGATGCTTGTAGTAGAGTTTTACTATCGCCTCTTTATTAGCATCTTAATGATAGTTCACTGTTGGGTATGACTTTATCCTCGGATTTAACACACTAATCTAATATAATATAACCTAATATAATCAGATAACTGACAGGGTTCGAAATAATGTGATCAGAGAGCGTTGTGGCGTGAAAGACAATGTAGTGACACGAATTGAGAAAGGGATGCCGAGCTGGTTTGGACATGTGGAGAGGATGAATGAAAGTAGGTTGTCGAAACAAATATATGAGGCGAGTGTAAGTGGTAGAGTCGGGAGAGGAAGACCTAGGCGAACATTTCACGATCAAATCGGAGGCGTTTTGAAAAAAGGCCAGGTCAAGACTACTTTAAACCAACGAGCATGCATGCGAAAGTGGGAGAAGCGAAAGACGTAAGTCAGGACCGTAGCAGGTGGAAGAAGATTGTCTCTGCCTAGCTAACAAGGCGTGAATATATACATACATAAAGTGATAGTGCAACTGTAAAATAAAAATGATTATCATATCTTATTTAAATTATTCACCTTTTATCTTACTGCAAATTAATCCCAGTACATTTCAAAATTAAATATATCATATTAACAGAACAATACTTCAATTCTAAACTTATAATTAAAATAAACTATAACAAAATGATCCTGGATAGACGCAATCTAGGGCTTCAAACACCTAGTACTTACATAATACGTAAATAACTACGATAAGCGTGCTTTTTTTTTAAGGGAAAGGGGGCAAACGAGCAAGGGGCTCAATTGATGGTAAGTGATTACAGACGCCCACGTACATTTTCAAAACCAGGGGAGCTACAGGTACCGGGGCCGTTAGCCGGGCTTTAAGGTTATTAGGGAAGCGGACGGGGGTGGATTATCTCACTCACCGAACGAAACGGAGGAGCACAAGATGCCTTTACTTCGCGCCGGTATTCTGCTACTCGGGTAGAGTCGGCTCTACCGCATATTTGACCTTGGTATATCAATATCAAATTCTGTAAGGACCAAAATCTATAGACGGATGACTATATCTACGTGTAAATGGACGATTTTAATTACGTACAGAGTAAGTAATTTTTTATCTGACCGAATGAATGAAAATGAATGAATATTCTTTATTCTTCGAGGAAAGATAAATTCGTTTTTACAATTTACCACCGTTACGTAATGAGGCCCCACTAAAGGAGAAGAACGTCCATCATGTTCACTTTTTTTTTATAAAGCATACCAGCAACATTAGTAGATTCCTGTTAACCTCATCAACTAAGCATTAGAGCTTATATATAGAGTGGTTCACGCAATAGTCGAATGGCGGGCTCGAACCAGCGACGTCATGTTTCCCAGTTCCAGCTAACCCAGAGCCGGGGTAGCCTAGTGGTCTGGGCGATCGCTTTAGCTTCAAGTAGCGCTAGTGACCTGAGTTCGATCCTCGATGGCGACACCACTGCAATTGTTAAAAGCAATTTTAAGTGCTGTATTTACGACGTGCTCTGCGGTGAAGGAAAACTTCGCGAGGAAACCTGCATGACAGTGAAATAATAAAAAAAATATTATTCCGAAGATATGTGAAGCCTACCTACCAATCCGCACTGGAGCAGCGTGTCGGGCTCTGACCGACTGCAAAGCCCTCTCAGATATTTGAGAAGGAGGCCTTTGCCCACACCATTGGGCACTTACAGACTGCTACTTTACTTTTGACCCTAGCCTATTAGGCGTGTATTATTATTAATAATTATTATTCAAAACACTTACTAATATACGATAAATAATATGAAATAAGGACTTCTCCTTTTGTAAGTGATAAGTGACCCATCTGTTACCTAAGTGAAGCACTTTGGAGTGCCGCTGATTGAGCATTAGTACCTCAAAGTGGCAATTACAACGTCGAAGTCGTGCTTATATGAAGAGTCCCTAATTATTTATTCTTTATAGTTGACCTTGAGCTTAAGGTAACAATGGGCGGACTTAATGCCAAGTGGCATTCTCTACCAGTCAATCCTTGTCATGGGGAAAGGTAGATGAAAGGTACAAAACAAAGAATAAAAAAAAACTATAGGAGGAAACTCCTAAAAACAATAATATATACACTATATAATTAACTAATAAATAAATATTTATAGTAAAAAAAATACAAATATATAAAAATATATGCCGAAAAGTGTCAATGATCCTTTAGGTAATCACGAACTAGTGTCTTAAATAACTTCCTATTAGGAGCTGCTTTAATCTTATAGGACAGGGCGTTCCAGAGGAGTGTAGATTGAACAGTAAAAGAAGAGTTATAGTATTCTGCATTATGTTGTGGAATGCGAACTTTAAGTTGGTTTATGAACCGAGGCTCTCTGTCATGAGCAGAATAAAGGTATTGGACATTTTACTTAAGATATGAAGGATAATTAGTATCAGTTAATACAGAATACAATAAACACAGAATTCTAGAGCTACGCCTTCAACGTAGTACATAACATTGGCAAGAGTGAGGTCATTTCAAGGTCCGTTAATACAAAACGTGATAAGATTCTATTTTTGAGTAAAAGGATTTGTACATACAAAAAGTTAATTCGTCCCGGGGACGGTTCGACCAGTCTGTATTAGGTTTTATCCGAGTGAAAATCTCGATGTACTCTAGAGTTTACGCATTTGTATTTCATTAATCATTTTCCCAGGAACAAGTTAGTTCAATGTAGGTTATTATTTATACCGCCAACGTCGGCAGAGTAGCTTACTTAGTCATGGGTTACCAAAAATTAAAATGACATTAAGATTTTATTTTATTTTTATTTACTTATGCAACTAATAAAATGTATACATCAATTATATTAGCTCAGTGCCACTACAGTTAGAGGCTAAGACCACATGCAAAATATAATAAGCGAAACATTATGTTTTAATTTACACAAACCAATCATAGAAATTAATAATGCCTTATGGTAATTATGATTAGAATTTTTTTTTAAATTGTCAAAAAATAACAAAAAAAAAATCATGACATAATCTGTTAAGACAATAACAATTTCCTCTTAAGCCCGCCAATTGCATCCGACTGCAACTTTGCAACTTTAAAGTCTTCGCTAGGTTATTATATTTCTTGACTATTCGGTTAAGAGGCGCATGTTGTCCAAGATTCGATTTACTTAGGCGATCTGTGAAAGTGTTAAATCTCGTGGGTCTTGGGCGACCTCGAGGGAACGGAAAAGTAAGGAAGGGACAACAAGTTAGAAGCATCGAGAATGCCATTTGCTAGCTTATACAAGAATAAAATTTCGAGCATTTGTCTTCGATCACAAAGAATTAATTCTAAAATATTGGAGTCTCTCATTGTATGAAGTGATATCTTTTCCTCGGAAACATGAATATGACATGTATGTATGATTGAATTGTTTTTTTTTTTTAATAAACGACATTACTAACTATATAATGAGTTTATAAAATAATGAAATTAATGTTAATAATACTTTCATGCAACTGATAATGATAAAACGAACACACAATTACTCGTTGGTCCTTCGTAATTGAATCAAAGTCAACCGGGGCGAGAGCTTTCTTAAGTATTTTGCCTCCACCATTTAGTAATAAGTGTCACCCCCTCTCCCCTTCCCCTACCCCCCACACGTGTAGTCCCTCGCGGACACATAAAGATTTTCGTACCCTATGTATATAATACTTAAAGTTGAAGTGTCTGTGTTTTTTGGAAAACAAAAAACTAAAAAAATCCGCTTTTATTTCGGTTCGTCGGGGCTAACAGAATATTAAAATTTTTATTTAAAACTAAGTGAATATAAATTGTAATCCGGAATGAAGCTCATTGTATTCGAAGATACGAGAAAAGTTATTTTAGAGAGAATTGTGTCAGTACGTCGTCCTGGATTGATAGTTGCGTTGTTCTTTATCAACACACCCAGACCGATCGACATAACTCGACCGTTCCGGACGTGGTCTGACCCTCCCCTTGGGCAGTCCATAGATTACTTAACAATTGTAGATGTGGCAAAGCAGTGCTTTTATTAACCTTATACTCGAGGACGCGACGTCGTAGACCAATGAAACAGAATCACCGAATACATTTTATGTCTTAATATTGACGTAAATTTCGGAGCTTTTCTTGATGGTTATGAATTCGACCGAGCTTTACTATCGCGCGCACGTATTTCCCTTTGTACGCTTGCTTGGCACATAAACTCCCAGTGGGGATCAAACACGTACAGCGTAGTGCTCAGCGGCGCGTTCAAATTCATCTTTTCGTCTTTCTACGCCGTTCAGCGAATCATTCATTATACAAATATTGTACTCGAAAAAATCGTAACGAGCCTTCATTCACGGTGTTACGTATGCGTATGTATTCATTCCTAGAATAATGTTAATGTAATAAATAATAATAATCTTTGGAAGAGGCCTATGTTCAGCAGTGGACTTGTGGTAGGCAGGCTGAAATGATGATGATGAATAAATAATAAATAAATTAGATTTCATGACAGTGTTAGACTTTAGTGATCTGGGGTCTCATTTGTTTCTTATACCCTGTCTACTACTTTGGTCGTGGTAGCCTAGTCAGGGCGCTAGCTTTAGTTTCACAGAGCGCCAGTGACCAGGGTTCAATCTCCGATGCCGGCACCGCTGAAATTGGTAATAGAAATTTCAGATGCTGTATTTACCGCGTGCTCGGCGTTGAAGGAAAACATCTTGAGGATACCTGGCATATCTGAGAAATAATAAAAAAAAAATTTACTGGAGTAGCGTGTCGGGCCCTGACCGATTGCAAAGTCCTCTCAGATATTTGAGAAGGAGGCCTTAGTCCAGGTGTGGGTAATAACATGCTGCTTTTTTACTTTTACCCCCAATACTGTGGGTCCTTTTTATTCTTTGTCCTTTTGACAAGAGCTCATTCGAAACAACTGTATTAATGTTCCAGCCAACGACACATAAGTTTATAAGTTTCCACACAACTAGGAGCCCAGCACATAAAAAATCGGCTCTCCCGATATGAACGCAGACCTCCTAACCATTCGAATAGTGTCAATAATGTATTTAAAATATTTATTATCATATTTCTAAAATTTATTACTTAGCAACATATATTTATTTATATACCGAAGTAGTTGGTAAGCATGATCATATTTGTTAAAACATAAGCATACATTATTCTATAGCTGTACAATATGTAGTGATAAAGTAGCGCCCTGTAAGTGCCCACCGCTGGGCAAAAGCATCTTTCTCGAATAACTGACACGTTTCTGTAGCCGGGCCCGCCACGCTGCTCCGGATGACACGTGTACTGAGATGTGGTTATTTTGACGCATCGATAAAAGATAGAACGCTCAAGGTTGTTATTGAGGTCATAAAGCGATCCACAATTATTTTCTAAATCGTTTTTAAATATCTCTAACGGTTTCATCAACAACGACGATTTTATGTTATGCCTTACATCTTGTTTTCTGTACATGCTCCCTTTAATATATAATATCACTAATATATCTATAATAATAGAATCCACTATAGAAATTATTTCACAACGCCTTAGATTGACCGACATAGAATGCAGACGTATAGTCTCATTGTTAAACTATATATATAGAAACTGAATTCCTCGTCTTATTAAATGTTCTCTTTCAATAAACGTACAGCACTTGAACCGAGAATTTGTAACAAAACAGATGCGCTATGGAATCAATTTAAATTTTGAATCAAGAAGTACTAAAAACTTCGTGTACATTTGAAGCACACAATTTTTTTCGTTACCCTGTTTTCTTTCACAGTCAAGTTCCATTAATTTGTCTTATTCATTTTAGAAATCTGTTAAATTCACCAATTAAACAAATGCATGTGCAATTCACTAGACAAATATATTATGTTCATTCGTGCAGGTTGTATCCCGAATGTTCCGATTGAAAAATATTAGTATCGAAAAACGAATTTTTCGCTGGAATTATTTCCGTTCTGACTGAATTGGCTTAGTAGTCAATCAAACTCAAAATCTCGTAAAGTATGGGTCCGTTCAGTTCAAACTGGGTGCAGTCTAACATTGTAACCATACACACACGTTGTGTACAAATTACGTTACGTTACGTTACGTTAAGTTAATTATTCTGAGAAGTTCAATAAGTTCAGCTGCGAATACCATTGGGTAAAAGAAGGATACATTTCTCCTCACGCCAAACGATGTCTTACGCTAATAATCTAAATCATTGCGATTCAAATATTGGTTCAATCATTTGCCCTATTTGGTTCCTTACCATGAGGTAAGATAACCGTATAACCGATACCATAAAAGGCAACTAAGGGAAAAGTCTTAAAACTCCCAAAGGCTACCGACAGATGGCGGTATAACCAACACGAAAATTATCAATCATTCAGCAGACAGCTCAATCAAAATTAAGCAGACAGTTGTTGGACAGCCACGTCTACAAGGCGATGTGTTTGCTATCGCCAATCTGCTGGCCGTACCGGGCGATAATGGCAATGCCTTTCACAAAATATAGCTATGCCCAGCATTGGACTATTTACAAGCCGACTAGTTACAACGTTTCGGAAAAAGATATCATTGCAAGAAACTCAACATAAAGACAGCTTTTTTTCAAACAAATTTCAAAATAACAAACATGCAAAAATTGACTCGAAATGACATCTGGACGTCTAACACCTCAGTACCCCCATGACCACGACTGCTGTAAAGCACCCGAAACGTCGGGAATATAAAAACAAAATTAAACGCGATGAAATCCTTAAATAATAATTACATTTCAAATGCAGCAGTGTTCGCGTAAATACAAGAAATCATTGTTTAAACAGCTATTTGTTTCTATGATCTACATAAGCTACGGGAGTCGGGCGGTGACAAGCTGATGTGCTGGAAATCTAATAATAAAAACATCGCAATCAACTAACGAGATTCTGATCTAGAGAACTGTGAGACTAATTTCGTTACTTAACTAGAAGGGACCGTTACATGTAGGAGAGGCTGACATTTTGAATGGAAGATTGAATATTATATACCCACGAGCAAGCTGATCACCTGATGGTAAGTGATTACAGTCACATACGTACTCGTACTGCAACCCCAAAAAAGCTGCAGGTGAATATTTAGGGGATGGGGAGGGATAAGGGCGAATGGAGTTGAGGAGACCGGGAGCGGGCCTTCGGTTACCTAACTGACCGAACGAAATGCAAAAGCACAAGATACGTTCAAGGTCATGGTACTGCACGGGCATCTATCCAACATCCCGCAATACTATGCAGGTCGTCACTCCATTACACTGGGTTGCGTGTTACACTGCGCTTGCGCAATACGAGATTGCCACTCGAGAGCCTTTCGTCCCCAGCGGCTATTAGTTCAGCTTGCTAATCCTTGAAGCTATGTGAGGCACATCATCATCGTCAGCGGCATTTTAAAGTCCACTGTTGAGCATTCCTCAACTAACTCACCACACTGGGCGGGTGGGTTGGTGAGCGCAGTGCCGGTACTCTCGCACTATTGATGCTGTTCGCCCCCACTAGTTAGAATTCCGCCACCAGAGTCTGTTAGCTAGCAAATCACACCACGTGCAGGCGAGGTTGGCGTCAAGGTGGCGCGCGCGGTGTTCCAAAAGAGCAATCGACTGCGCAGTAAAGTCAATTTTATATAAATTGACTTTACTGCGCAGTCCAGCCACATCCAGGAAAATATCCAATGTTTAGTTTTATATATTTTACATTCTTACATTGTATGTCGTGAGGTACACAGAGTTTGTTTTAAACATGGCATACGTACATTCAGAATTATGTCATCAAGTTATCTAAGTCGCAGATGAATAAGATATGGAATAAAATGGAAATTAATTATTCATTGTTTAAAACTTGCAACTATTATAAAATTAAATTAATTATATTTCTTAATATACAACTCTTTATAGAACATCAAAGCATTTATTACTATCACAACGATAGTACGAAGGTTCCTGGCAACGAGGCCAACCAGAATGACATTAACTGATAATTATATAAAATTTATTAACCGTGACTTCAAAGCCATTAATCATTTCTACGGTATCGCTCACTTTTGATTATTTTTGTGCCGCTTAAACAACTAACATTAATTCTATTAACTATAGAATTAATAATTGCACAATAAGAAATGGAACATAGTTGATTCGTACAATAATCACGCCTCGCTGTCAAGCCAACTCACTTTATAACTGCCAATTCTAGACTTACCTTGCCTTAGCAGCTTGTAAATGGTTCGCAATAGGATAAAGGCCTCTCCCATGAGGTTTTCTCATGATCGCCACGCACGATAAGCGCATTGGCGATTGCAGTACCTGACACCTCTCACCTTAGATGCCGTCATCGGTCTGCATAATCATTTAGGTTTTGGTATTTTTTTTGAAGCTGGTTATCCCGCCATCTGCCAAGGGAAAGGGGGTGGGCGATTCTTGCGCCTATGCCACTCGGGCTCTACTCTGGCTATTTTTAAAGGCGAGCTAAGTGTATAAGTCTGTAATATGTAAACACTTATGCCGGTCGGGTAGGCAGAGATTACTGAATTGTATTTGCTTACGTAACAGACTTTTCAACTCTCCCGTTAATAGGAAATAACGGGGGTTAAGCCTCGTCAAGGGGATGGTTGATTCTGAATGGTTTGCGGTAAAAAAAAACCTATTGCGCAACTCTGGTGTTAATGGTAATCGTGATCTGATTCCATTTGACAGATTCGATAGTTTCACAGATCGCGTGTTAGAGAACCGTCCAGTTGAATAAGAGATATCACTTCGTTTAAACTAGACAGATTTAGAACCGAGAACGCTTCGGCGCATAAATTTTCACATTTCTATTATGTACATTTCATACGTTTCACATTGACGGAAACATCTGCTTCCTTTACACCAAAAGCGAACGCATACTGACTCACATCTGAGAAGGAAATGTAAATAACATCTCTGTATTTAAATAAAGTCTAAAATGTGAACTTGGAAAAGAAAACTTAAATTAAGATACAACCGAAGAGCATGAAGCAAATAAGACGTGCTCTTTACAATATCTGTTTACCTGAGTGTATTTTCAGTATTTACTTAAGTGTATTTATAGTATTTACTTAAGTGTATATTTAGTATTTACTTAAGTGTATTTTTAGTATTGTATAGTGTCTACTCATAGACTGATATATGTTTATGCCCGTGCGACAGATTATAGCTGCTGAAAACGAAATTCTATTGAGTTTTCCCGATATCAGTATATCCTCAAAAAGTAAAGTAGCAGCCTGTAAGTGCCCACTGCTGGGCAACGGCCAACTTCTCTAATATCTGAGAGGGTTTTGCAACCGTGAAGGGCCCGACACCCTGCCACAGTGCGGCTTCACATATGTTCAAAATATTTTTTTTTATTATTTCTCTAACATGCAGGTTTCCTCACGATGTTTTCCTTTACCAACAAGCACGTGGCGAATACAACCGAGGATCGAACCCAGGTCACTCGCACTCTGTGAAACTAAAGCGAGCGCCTCACCACTAGGCTACCACGGCTCTTATCAAAATTCAGAGTAATTTTCTTTCGTTTTCATGTGTTCGATATTTGGTTCAGTAGGTCAAAGAACAAGAATCAATATATAAATAAAAATCTCATGGCCGTAGTGGATATAGGTCTAGACATTTATTTTAGTCGATTTGAATTCACTCTTCTCCAGAACTTATTTGGAACAACGTGACGGTTGACATCACCCTCCTCATCGTCTCTCCCATCACCGACATACCCTTAAAATCCGGCAACGCACCTGCAGCACCTCTGATGTTGCAGATGTAGTGGGCGACAAACCTTACCATCAGGTAAACCGCTTGATCGTTTGCCCCATTTTCCAGAAAAAAAGAAACCTAATAGTATTTTGCACTAATCCGTATAAATTATTTATTTTTAAACTGTCTTTCGAGTTCACATTTCATTCGGTAGCTTCTATTTTATTATGTACTCGTACACAGTTAAATAGATAATCCTATTAATGGTCATTAAAATTTCTTTTAAAAAGCTACAAAATATTACAAAGCTATTAATAAACGGGCAAATGTTTTTTTTTTTCTGATACAACATGAATAAAGATCGTTGTGCCACAATAGAGACCCTTGTTAAAGTTTCACAGCCCCTTAGCCTTTTACTGGCGACCGAATTTGACCTTGAACTTATATTATTTGGCAGATTATCAACTTTTCAAACTCTTCGGAAGCCACCGGCGAGAATCTACTTTCGCGATACGATTATGCAAGTTATTTCGTAATATGCAGCTAAGTTGAGTGGAAAAGTAATATGCTTCGATATCAGGAGGTCTTTGCCAATAATAAATAAAAGCTGAAAGTAGCCCGAGTTAACTATGACATCTGGATGTCTAACACCTCAGTCTTTCCGTGAACACAGCTGCTGTAAAGCATTCGGAAGGTTGGTAATACATAAACAAAATTAAACGGAATAAAAGCCGTAAATAATAGTTTCTCATCTGATTGTAAGTGAGATGCTGGTGAGTTACCGGCCTCTAAGGTTATTTGCAAGAAGAGGCACTGTATGATTTAGAGCTTCTAATGTAGTAACATTAGTGGCGTATGAATCAGCTTCATCGAACTTTTTAACACCTGTTAAACAGTTAGATGAAGAGCCCGTTAAAGAGACTGGTGAACAAGTGAAGAAAAACTGGTGCGTTACCCCTTCCGTCTCCCATTTTAGTCTCATTCAATTATCTAAGCATTTCAGCTCATTTAATGTCAAGCGATAAACGATTTCATCTACCCTCCGTTAATTTTAAGTATCAACTAATGAACTTCCATTTCGCACCTTCGATAATGCTATTAGCATTCGAGATGGCGTCGCTCCTTGAATGAGCGCTAAGTGAGTGCCGTCCAAACACAATTGGCGTCTTTTATTAACGAACTCGTTGATTAAATTGGGTAATTATGCCTTAAGGAGGAGCATCTATAGTGACGGCTATGTACAGGCAGACGCTGTGCGGGACGACCTGCGCAGTGTTGCGGGAAGTCGATGGATGCAGGTGGCACGGGACCGAGCTTTCTTTTGGGGAGGCCTATGCTCAGCAGTGGACTTGGAAAGCAGCAGCCTGTAAGTTCCCACAGCTGGGCAAAATCCTCCTTCTCAAATACGAGTATTAGAGAGGGTTTAGAGGGCGCTGGTTGGCGGGCTTTACATATCCTCGAAATTATTTCTCAGTCATGCAGGTTTCCTTACGATGTTTTCCTTCACCGCCGAGCACGTGGTAAATACAGCACTTAAAAATGCTTTTAACAAATTTAGTAGTGCCAGGAGAGGGAATTGAACCCAGGTCACTCGCGCTCTATGAAACTAAAGTGAGCGCCCTGACCACTGGGCTACGAAGTGGACTTGTGATACACTGAAATGATGATGATTATATTGCCAGAGCTAAAGAAACTATTATGGTACATTATAATGTTTTTCTTTTTTTTTAATGGGAAAGGCGGCATACTAGCAAGCGGTTCACCTGATGGTAAGTGATTACCCTCGCCCACTTACATCTGCAACACCGAAGGTGCTGCCCGGTAAGTTGCCGGCCTTTAAAGATATTTGGAAAATGGAAGGGAGGATGAGGAGGGGGATGGGGAGGGGAAGTGTGCCTCCGGGTACCTCACTCACCGAACGCAGATGCATAAGATGCCTCTACTTCACGCCGGTATTCTGCGGGGCCGTGGTACCAACCCGGTCGAGCCGGCCCATTCGAGCAGCAGCAAAAGCCGCTGCTTGGCTCTACCACGTCAAATATATTTGTATCCGCGTCATGGTATATATGATTATATAACAGTTGTAACACCATACAGTTATCAAGACAAGGTACCCAACATTGGGACTGGATTACGTGTATTAAAAAAAAATTATGACCCCAAAAAATCCGGAATAAGCAACTCATAAATGCTAAATCTGTCGGGAAACAGCGATTTAAGTTTGGTACTAGGGCACCAGGATCAACTGCTAAGCTAAGCTACTAGGGGCTAAGCTTTCGGACGGTGTTCAAAAAATCGACTAAAGCTTTGCAATTTTCAATTTTATAACACCTTGTATTGAAGTATCTTCATGTTCTTTCTGGATTACGCCGCCACATGAACAGAAGTACGGTTAAATAAGCTATATTTAAAAATGCTTGTTAAACTTTTTTTTTACTACACCATATCGGGTGTCCCAAAACTCAACGTCAAACCGGGAACAGGAGTTGCGCCAGTTTACTACAGTTCGGAATAAAAATTAAAAGTTACATCGTTTTCGAGGATCGTACTTTTTTTTAATTTTTAAAATCGCCACACTGTTTGCGCCGAGTTTTAGGATGCTGCGACTACTAATTTGTATATTTTTTCAGAGCGATGCCTGTTTCGCATTCCTGAATAACTCTGCTATTGATCGAAATAAAACCAGTAGAGGATAAAGTTTTGATAGCTTAAAGTTAAAGACATTATTTTTTGACAGATTTATTCTCAATTTCGACCCTTCGTGCTGAAACACATCACATTCAACAATCAATACCTGATTCCTAAAAACTACTTTTAATTTTAAGTAACTTCTCTGAGTTGTCGTAACGCCAGTGTCACACGTTGCCGACTTGACGTTTAGTTTTGGGACACCTTTATAACCTTCCCTTCACTGCCCTTTAATTTGATCGAGAAGGGCGATGGTTGCGTCATGCTTATTAAGAGGTCCTTTTGGGGGCTGGTCAGGTCATGTATGCACAAAAAACGAACATGTGTAACATCTTAAGTGAAATAAAGATAATTTAAAGATAAAAAATATTCCCAAAGAAAAAATCCAATAAAGATTTTCCATTTTCACTTTCTTTACAGACTGAATCATTTTTTCATCACCGAACTACCAACGCAGTGTGTAGGCATTTCGCTACTCATATAGATTTCAATACTGATGACCATCATCATTTCAGCCCATCACAAGCCATCACTAAGCTTGGTCTTAAGCCACCTGCAACTATCGACTTCCCGAAACAATGCGCAGGTCGTCACTCCATCATATGGCTCGTCCCACACTACGTTTGCCTCTACGAGGCTGCCACTTGAGAACCTTGTTTCTGCAACGGATGTAAGTTCTGCGAGCTATGTGGCCGGCCCATTACCACTTCAGCTTGTCTATCCTAACGGCTATGTCGGTTACCCTAGTTCTGCTGCGCGCTCCATCGCGCATAGAGATACCTTGCATAGCTATTTCCATAGCGCGCTGAACAACTTCGAGCTTCCTCACACAACCTGCAGTGAAAGACTAGTGATGATAATCCACGTTATTAGTCTGTGGGATTTGGTTTCGAATGAATTTACTACCATCATATGATCGCCATAAAAGGTTCTCGAGTGGCAGCCACGTACAGGCGAACGCAGTGCAGGACGACCCCCCCACAAGATGGAGTGACGACCTGCGCAGTGTTGCGGGAAGTCGATGGATGCAGGTGGCTCAGGACCGAGCTTCGTGGCAATCTTTGGGGGAGGCCCATGTTCAGCAGTGGACTTCTGATAGGCTGAAATGATGATGATGATGATATGATTGCTAGGGGCTCATTGTTACATAGCATGGGTGCTAACTTGCAGGTGAGGTTAGCGTTGAAAGATAAACCCCGGTGATGGCCATCGCCTACAAAAAAAAAACATTAAAAAGTTTAAGCTTGTTTCAGTCGTTGTTGTAATCCAATTTGCGTAGTTCTTGTGAAATTTTTAGCGCCAAAGTGAATTGTGTGAATGAATGAATGCATAAATGAAATGTAATGAATGAAAATTCATTATTCTTCGACGTAAGAAAGATAATTTCGTTTGTCAAATATTAATACATATCTTTCTATTGTTATTTGTTTACATTCTATCACCATTTCGTAACGAGGCTCCTCTGACGGAGAAGAAACAGACGAAAGACACTCCGTATTTTTTATTGTAATGTACGTCATAAAATTAAAGATATGGCTCCATAAGCAACTGAAAGTATGCCCCAAGAACACGGCAATCCACCAAACTAAAGCACAAGCGCACTGCACACTCGAACAGACCAGCATCCACAAGCAGCACCTGTTCACGAGCATGACGCATGTCTGTTGTCGATCTTCCTTTACAAAGCTTGTGGTCGTGTTTAAAGAAGCTTAGCAACAATTTACTTTGAACATTCAAAGTAAGTTTGACTATTAGGCTATATATAATTTAAACACTTACGTCTGAAGCACAGAGGGATAGTCAAAGATTAGTCTTTTTCTTTCTTTATTTTTTATCAATATAGATGATCTGTATCTATTGCAGACACTACCGGCTCAATAGTAGTGTAAGGCTGTGCTGAAAATCAGTGTTGCGGGAATCCGTAACATAAACTGAGCCTAGACCCATTTGTTGCATCACACTGGAGCACAGAAAAAAAAATCTAAATTCTTGTTATTTTTTTATAGTTTTTATTATTTTTTACTTGTTAACTAATTGTGATGTAATGAATAAAGTTTCTTTCTTTCTTTCTTTCTTAATATTCTATTTGTCCCTACTCAGAGTAGCCCAGTCGCCTTTCACAAAACTCGTTTCTGTTCGCCTCTGTTTGTTCGCTGTTCGCCTCAGCGTGAGATAGAAAATGATGAGTAGCAAGCATCGTCACTGGCTTGGTCTCCAACATTACCGTGAAAAATTTAAAGATTATCACTAAATAGCCTATTAGAACGTTTTTTATGAAAAATGAGGCAAACGGCCACGCGGATGGTAAGTGCACTGCATCAGGTGACCCACTGCAACTGTCAAATGTACGTGAAACCCACGTACAATTGACAGTTGCAGGTGCGAGCCAGCCTTTAAGAATATTTGGGATATGAGAAGAGTCATTAGTAGGGGGAAGGCCTCCTTCTCAAATATTTGAGTGGGTTCTACAGCCGGGAAGGTCCGGCCATGCAGCTCCAGTGCCGGGCTTCACATATCCTCGAAATAATATTATTTATTATTCCTCAGACATGCCAGGTTTCCTAACAATATTTTCCTTCAAGGCCGAGCATGTGGTAAATACAGCATTTTCAATTGCTATTAATAATTTTAGTGGTGCCGGCAACGGGATCGCTCGCGCTCTGTGAAACTAAAGCAAGCGCCATGACCACTAGGCTACCACGCCTCTCGGCAGTATTGGGTATAGGAAATAAATGAGAGCTCTGATCACCTAAATACAACACCGTCATGAAGTCTAAGTCATTAATTATTTTTTTATGGGAAAAGCGGCGTATGAGCAAGCGGTTCCCTCGTGGTAAGTGATTCCCGTCACCCACGTACATCTGCAACACCAAAGTTGCAGGTGCGAGGCGGCCTTTAAGGATATTTCGGAAATGGGAAGGATAATTAGTAGGGGAATGATGAGAGGGAGAGGGCCTCCGGCTACCTCACTCACGAACGAAACACAGAAGCACAAGATGCCTCTACAGCTAATGCGCGTCAATAATAAGCGACGACAGTTTATTTCATAGTATTTAGAGAGTGATTAATATCTATTTAAAAATAGTTTTCATTTTAAAATAATCCAAAACAAAATAAATGAAGAAATACCATCCCACTTGACGACTTGCCAAGCAATGATAAATTCACTTCCATCGCACCTTAGGATTAAAGTAGGCCATGTCATACTGCGCTTAATTAAGTTAATTTTGTTCATTATGGTTATTTTAAAGGTTGGAATTATTTTTAATTATGATCTATGTTCCTCATTTGTTTTAACTGGGTTTTAGTTTTTCATGTAGAGTCAGAACTCTTCAAGATATAACCATGAAGAGTAAAGAAATGACAAGCATTGCAAGGTGGACTATACCATTTTTTTCTCCAAATGACATCACCGGTACGTGGTGCCCTACCCTTAGCTAACAGACAGACAGAAGCTCCAGCGACCGCATGATGACCAAAATCTATCCGAATAAATCGAACCCAAATCCCACAGAGTGATGTGCTGAGGTATCACTATTGCTAAGGGTACCAACCTGCTTGCCAGACGTGGTGCACATAAGCATGTTGTGTTTTTGCGTTTCATTCTGTGTGTGAAATAACCACTGCACTCTCCCGCCCCCTTCCATCCCTCTTCCGGAATATCCTCAAAGTCCGGCAACGCATCTGCAGCTCCTCTGGTGTTGCAGATGTTCGTAATCACATCAGGAGAGCCGCACGCCCGATTGCCCGCTTTTCCATAAAGCCCTTCAAGAAAAGCATGCCGGTTTTGACATGCCGAGTTTTATTTCCTCGAAGTGGCATTTGTTTCGCCGTGGACATAAATAGGCCTATGCAATTGAAGAACCTTTTAGATCTTTTTCTTCATTAGCGTGTTAATAAGAGACCTTGACAGTATTGGTGGTCGCAGTAAAAGATATTTTGCTGCTGCTCGCCAACGGTTTATTCTACTATCTGTTATAGTCTTGAGATTTTCCAGTTATATAACTCCGTTAACTTTTAGAAGACACGATGGTAAGCGGATTTGTCTTCCAATCAAAAGACTCAAGAGTGATTCGCATCAAGGAGTTTTTCGAAACAAACGTACCATTTGTATCGTTGGCTTGGATTCTAAAACGGCGACAGGCTCACCACCTATCGCGTCGTCACAAATTCGGTCTGGTGAAAAGTGGGTTGAAAGGAATAAAAAGTCTAGATCTCTGTCAACCCCAGTGTTTGATGGTGAGAGCTTTTTGTTTATTTTATTGTTATTTTCTAACTTTATGACAGCCGTCGCTACCTCGCACTAAATACAATAATCACTTGAATATATTGATTTAAATTCGTACATCGATGTTCTTAAATCAGATTGACAAGAATATGATAGCTACTTTTTATATGATGCAGAACTTAGTTTTCGGCGTAGGTGCCGTCTGGGAAAGCACCACCTTCGTACTGATTTTGGACGTTAATCATAATCAATAAATCTTTCGAAACTTATGTACGATTTGTATCCTTAGTCTGAACACTAAACCAGGCTCACCACTTGTCACCTTGTTCCAAATAAGCTGAAGTGAAGTGACTGCTCTAAACACCCCAGTATTGACACGGTCGCGAGAGCTTCTAATGGGTAGATGTATTTTATTTCATTTAAACAATTCTGTTATGGAATTTATTTAAGTATTTTACTTAAGAAAAATCATTTGTAACAAACTTGGTATGAAATGATTCAGAGCTCCTTTTAAACAGTTTTAAATACAAGAGCTACCTTTTTAAGGATTAATACCAACTTTCTGCTGACCACTTTTAAATGGCATTCAAAAGTAATTCAGACATTTCGCCCCTTGAATAAATATAATTCGCTTCGTGAATTTATTGGATAAGTACTTATTTTCAGACAGGGCCTTCTCGAGTTCTACCCTGAGTTAATTTATTTCGTTTTTTACGTGCTCCTCTCCGGTAGATATTTTGTGTCTAAGTAATTTATTTACTATTGATAATAAAGTGTTATTAATTAAAACTTTCCATGACCACACGTTATTTATTAAATATATATTTTACACATACATACGTATGTTTCTGAAGATATTTGCCCATAGCCACGCCGGGGCATGGGGGTTCCGAAACGGCTCTCACCAACCCAGCTATCGCCCCCTAGATGTATATGCCCTCACGTGGAGATATTCACTATTATATATTTAACAGTAGACTTAAATAAGCCGATGATGATGAAGATGATGATGATGATAATGGTCAGCTCATTTAGACCACGGCAACAACTTCCGTCAGCGTCCTACTTTCATCAGCCGTCAACTACGCAGGAAAAATATTATATCACTCACCTCCCAAATCCGATGTTACGTCTATGCGATTATGTTGGAGGAAGGGTGAAATCCGTAGCACGATACGTAATACCAGGACCCACTGCCAGGAGGTCCGGTAGCCTTTACGCCAAGCGGTCGACTATAAGAAGGTTTCATTTTTGATACACAGCTGCAGACGGCAGCGTCGTTGCTCTTCAACTACTTCACTTTCTAACCTTCTGCTCGCGAGTCTATTACGCTGAAGCTGTCAAGGTCATCGGGCGAACAGCGTAACTACCGTGGAGCTTTAAGCCTTTCCAACAACGTATTAGTCGAGGCGGCTCGGTGGCGCAGTGGCTAAGCGTTTAGCTGCGGCGCTTTGGGTCGCGGGCGTGATTCCCGCACGGGACTAGTATTTGTATGGACTACAAATAATAGTTCCCGGTCTGGTTGTATGTCCATGTGCAATTCATGTATGTAAACTGCCTCCGGGACACAGGAGAAATTCCTACAGCGGAAGGTTTTTTTTTTATTGAAGAAGGGGGCAAACGAGCGTGCGGCTCACTTGATGGTAGGTGATCACCGACGCCCAAGAACATCCACAACACCAAAGGAGCTACAGATGCGCTGCCGGCCTTTAAGGAAGGAATAAGCTCTTTTCTTAAACGTAAAGTTCGTTTCGAAACGTTTTTTTAAAAAAGAGAGAAAGAAAAGAGCGACATAACCGGTCGACCGCCTTTGGTGACTAGATAAGTATTAGCCCCCTTCCCCCGCGTTCAATTAAAAAAAAAAGGAACCTTTTGCAATTACGTTGTTGTAAAATTGTCCGATGCAGTCTCCTGGGACAATTCCTCTTTATTGGAATAAATTCCAACACCAGACTGTTTGCTGGTTATCAAAGGTATATTTTTAAATATAACATACAAGGTATATTTGTAACAATATGATTTTATGTGTATATTTGTAAATATTATTTTCATATATGTAAGTATCTACCCTATTCCGTGTGGCTGTCGGTTGTAAAGAATAGCGCCAACCCTGTCTGACCAAGGGTGTCGTTAAAGGCGACTAATGGTAAAACGTCTAACATCTGTACGATATTACCGTATGGTGGCGGTAGAAGAGAATCTGCCATCCCGTCTCGTCCTGGGGGTGTCGTAAAAGTCGACAGAGGGAAAAATTTATATTAGGAGATGGGCAGCAGCATCTTCCTGCATTAGACCAAAAAAAAACTGCGGTTGTCAACCCGCTCGCCACGCGTGGCAACTATGACAACCCCCCCCCCTATGATATTCTTTGGAGGGGGGGGGGGCAATGTTCAGCAGTGGACTTGTAGTTGACTAAAATGAACTGTGTCGCCTCTAAAATATGTTCATCTCTGATTAGCCTAATGGTTGACAGGGAGAGCGCGCCTTTAGACATTAAGCCCGTCATGTGTACATTTTGTTCATGGAAGTTTAAATAAATAAATAAAAAGAGAAAGTAACAAAAGAAGAATACATGTTGTGTTTTGTTTTTTATTCATTTATTATATCGACCACTATATACTACGACACGTATTTACCACACTTACAATAACAAGAATATCAATGAAATGAAATGTAAACAATTTTATTTAATAACGCGTCACAAATTTATCATTATATGATTATCACTACGTTGAAACATTATTCTAGTATTACGGCCACCAATGATTATTGCTCATTATCGATCATTAAGGCTATTTATATAATATTTACATTGTCTTACATAAATCGTACCGATTTATAATAAGTTAATTGCGAATAAAATTTTTAGTCGATTCATAAATTTATCGAATATCATTTGTAAAAATATCTGTGTGTGCCTTGTACATCAAATAAACATGAATCCCGTCTATAATGTATCAATTATATTTGATGACTTATGTCACAATGAATGAGTCATATTTTGAGATTAAATGTTTCTAGTTACCTGGTTTTTTAATTATTAATTATTGAATTTGAGCAAAAAACTTTAACAGTTTGGAAACAGAAATGATGTTTGACAAATTACGGAATTAATAAACGAACGCAATTTAATTACAACGGAATGAACTTAATAAATTTTTTAAAGTTGACGTCTCATATGAAAAGATTGTGACCCCAGACGAAGCAATCATTGCGACACTTAAAAACAAAATGACTAAAATCATAAAGCATTGTCTCTATGATAACCGAACTCAATTTACAGTACGGACGGAGAAACCGTATCTTAATAAAATACAAAACATGGAATGGCTTTCATTCTTTTATTTATAAAAGAGCTTATCATAAAAAATGCGACCCAACATCGTTTCGCTTTGACTTTCTTTACTTTAAGAATTACTACCCGTATCTGTACACTTTTTTTGTCAACCGTACAGTTTTCGATAACAATTTTTTTTTTATTGAAATGGGGGTGAAACTCCACCTGATGTTAGTTGGCTGCTGCAGCTCATGGATGACCTGCAAACGACCTCAATGGAAGTAAGTCACAGATGCGTTTTCATCTTTGAGGTCTAAGATGGATTGCCTCACTTTTACTGGCCTCCCTGGACCTTTCAAACCGGAACACAGCAGCAGTTGCACTGCCGTCCGGGGAAGAAACGGGAAAGAGAGTGGGACTCCTAAGCAGAGAAGGAGACTACCAACAGTAAAATTTATTATTTAAAAAACAATATCAATCTTATTAGAATGTCGACCGTCGTCGAAAACTGTGAAACAAAGAATTAAACAATGGAAAGCTTAAATATTTATATATAATTATACAAATATCTTCTCTGATCATGTTAATAAATACTAACAAGATATTCAGGTATTAGCACTATTGAATAATTAAATTAAATTTCGTTATTAAATTTTATAACCATTTGAATAAAACACTTCTGAAGTTGAAGCCTATTCTAAATGACGACTTATTACTACTTCTCTTATAGCGTTGTTATCTTGATGTCATCGACAGAAAGACAACTGACGTCGCTGAGATAGTAACACTTTGATATAATACGATAATAAAGACAAAACAAAAGAAATCATTCCGATAGTCCTCTCACCAAATAGGTTAATCCCGATCAGCCTCTTGAAACATCGGCTGGGACTCCGTGACGGACCACTCCGAGCTCAGATGCAGAAGGCGGTGCTCCTTGGTACCGCTCGCATCGTCCGCCGGTTTCTTTACCTTTCCTCCCAACCCTCGGCCGTCCGGTATCCCCTGCCGTGGGCTTGCATTTGGTTGGGTTATTATCTCATTTTACTTTAAGTTATTTAATAATAATGTATCTAAAGATAACTTATTTATTTTATAGTATACATACCACCCAACCAGACGAGCATATATAAATAACCCCAAAATAAGAACAAACACATACGGCATCCAGTCCCAGGATACCATGTACCACGATAAATGGATGTTGATAAGATAGATATCTATATGTACATATATAAAGAACCACATAAACATATATAAACATCCATTGCTTATAAAAGCAAACGCCAAATGTGGCCTATTCCATTGTTACTAGTAAACATTGTCTCTAAGTACTCTAACTTATAATGGTCTAATATATCAGTAAAGAAATACTAAAAATACTAACTTACCCATGAATCTAATCTAATACATTCTTAATATCTATAAAAATAATTTATTAACGAGCTAAGCTAGACACGTACAGCTAATTTTAAAACTAAGGCTTCAACAGCTTCAAATTATTATTCCATTATAAGAACATTTTACAATTACGTATTTTGTTTTCCCCTTTTAGCAAATAAATAATAATATCTAACCTAGTGCTAATATTATTTTAACTTAGCATAAATATTATAGTATTGCATAACCAACATACTTTATTTGTCATAGAAATAAGTAATGTACAGTTTGAGCATTTTAGATTAAATTAAAATATGTGAAAGTACGCGTTTTTAACTAATATTTTCAATAACTTGTTATTTTTTTCAGCAGACAAAATATTTTTAAAATAACTTCAAAAATTTTTTAGCATCAACCAGCCCTCGCTTAATTCGCTTTGCGCTTAAAAGCCTTGCCTCGACTCGTCTATACCAATTTACCGATATATAAATTTTGGCATTTTACAAAATATCACAAATGTTAAATTAAACTTTTTCACATTGCTTTTAACTTACGATGAAATTAGGAAAATGCAAATGGATTTTATATTTTCACAACAGTTTGTAATTGTTAAATGTCGTACAGTGGTGTGGCATCGACGTAAGAATCTTCATACTGTCTGTCGGTAGACACCCTAAGACAGGATAGCCGTCTCAAACAATACCAGATCCAAAATTAAACACACGGATGACGTCAGCAACGACTAAGGTGCGAGGTGTCTGGTACTGCCAGTGCCAATCCGCTCGCAGAATGTTGCCATTAAAGCAAATCCTCATCCTCCTGATGGGAGAGGCCTATGTCCTACAGTTAACTGTTAACAGGCAGTTAAGGTAAGATTAGGTATATATAAAAAAAGATTATCAGACCTGTGGTGGCGGTTAAAGAATCGGCCAGTCCATTTATTCTGGCACTGCAATAAAAGTCGTCTATCTGACAATCCAAAAATGTCACGTGGGCTCTGACATACAGTAGAATATTAATCACAAATATACCAGGCCTCAATTAGCTCTAACCAGCAGCAACTATTTTGCAAAGCAACTGAGAGAAACTGGGGGAGTGATTTGTTTTTCGATCCTCGGTGCCGGCACCACTAAAATTGTTAATAGCAATTTTAAGTGCTGCATTTAACAAGTGCTCGGCAGTGAAATCCGCCGTGGATCCTTCCCATCTCCAAAAACCTCTCAGACATTTGAGAAGGAGGACTTTTCCCAACATTAAACACTACGATTCTGCTGATTTACTTTATTACCCTTGTTCCAGCGGCGTTAATATCTGCCACCCCCTGTCTTCCCGTGGCTGTAGTAAGAGTGATAAAGGAAACGCATCGAGAGACCGCCATCTCATGGCAGTTTCTCAAAAGCTAACATCGAGCCTCACCCATGTCCTTCTGCCTCCGGCCGAGTGTTGTCCCAAATGTTATTCTGTAATCTCTCCCTAAACCTATGTGCGACAGGCGTGAATGTAAATTAGTTAATTAACAAAAGCATTTACAAAACAATGAAACATGTTTTTGAGATGCAAATCAATCTGATTATTAAATGTTAGGTTAACATGTTTTAACCATATCGTTGACGCCTGCAAGGAGCGCGGGAAGTGTACATGGGTTTTTTTTTTTTACAACATTTAACAATTATTGATATCGAGTCCATTCTCCACCGTCATCGGGGCTTCGTTGTTTGTGAATATATTCACACACATTAGTTTTAACCAGCAGCAACTAACTTGCAAAGGAACAAGGATATGTCCAAATTTGAGAGGGCCTATATAGGCGTCAGAGCGCTCACTTGAGTTTCATTCTCCACCGTCCCCAGGTCTTCGTTGTTTGCGACTACATACTCGTAAATAATAAAGTAAATTTAAATAGAAAATCGAAGTCTACTAGGATATTAGTTAAAAAGTATTTGAAGAAACGAAATATTTAAGTTGGTAGAAACCTTTAAATCTAAAATTCTAATAATCCTACTCTATATACATTCCTAAAAATTTCACACAATTATGAATGAATGAATGAATGAACAATTATATAAATAGTTACAAACTACTCAATTTCCTTGTAAATTATTGCTAAAATTATAGATAATTCTATTATAATATCACTATCAATACATATATTGATGTCTTACGAAGCGAGGAACTCATTTGAGAACATTTTCATAACAATATAACTACAACACTAAGTAAATATTATAAACAAATAAATACAATACAATAGACTAATTTTTAAAGGATTATATCTAATATTGGTATATTATGTGGAGCCGTGATAGTTCAATGGGCTTCGAACCCAGGTCACTCGAATATATTTGGCCACTTCCCACAGGCTGCTTAATTAATTTTTTTTTATTTTAAGTCATTAGCATTATAATATTGAAATATTATTATAATTTAATATTACTTACACAAATTAAAGCAATAACAAATTACAAATTTCGCGTGGAATTTAAATCCATGTAAAAATTTAATCTCGAGCGCTGAATTATCGTTCTGAATATGAAATGAAGATCTATTTTTTAATAATTACAACTGCATGCTACAAGAATTACAGATTAATTTTATTACAGTTTAAAATTACAGTTTCTGCATTAATAATTTCGATATGAAGAAAATAACATTACTATATGTACATTTCAATTACAGCTTCCTAATAATGATAACGTTAAGTTATGTTTTGCGATTCCTTATCGCATCTGTAATTACTACACGAAATGTGTACCGCCCGTGTCCTTCAAACAGCTGAAGCAACAGGGCAATGCGCACATGAGCGTATTTTTAAAGGCGTCTCGAAAGTCCCGGTTGAAATATGCGTATATCAGTGGGTTGAGCGCCGAATTGAAGTATCCTATCCAGAAAAGCACACCCACGACCACGTCAGGGGTTTCACATGGCTCGCCGCATACGTTTGTGGTCACGTACCTGTTGACAGAACTTTACGGTTCAACTCACATATACAGACAGAAAGAAAGGAAGAGATCGTATTTTGCACCAAGCTTCCCCCTGCTCGTGGTTCTACGTGCCCGACTGATGGCGATTTTTTTGTTTTTATGGCGGCAAACGAGCACGCGTTTCACTTGATGGTAAGTGATTACCGTCGCCCAAGTACATCTGCAACACAAGAGGTGCTGCAGGTGCGTTGCCGGTCGAAGCACAAGATGCCTCTACTTCACGCCGGTATTCTGCGAGGCCGTGGTACCAACCCGGTCGTGCCGAACCATTCGCGCAACAGCAGAAGCCGCCGCTTGGCTCTACCTCGTAAAAAAAAACTATTTATACAGCATCAAGTTGTGATGGGGAGTAGAATAGCAAGTGACCAACCTTCCAAAGCACGAGGACGTCTACGTTCAGCAGTAAATGTAAATATCCAGCTTAAGATAGGAATACCTTGAAATTGTAATATCGATTATTTGAGGGTGTATTGTAAAGAATTTCGAATAAATTACTGCGCACAATTCCACACGAAAACATAATAAAATGGCATTTACACAGTCCGAAGAGAAGAAAAGCACCACTTATCCACTTCACCTCCCCATCCCCCCTCCTCATCCCACTCCTCATCCTCCCTACCCAAATACCCTTAAAGGACGGCAACGCCCCTGCAGCAAATCTGGTGTTGCAGATGTACGTGGGCGACGGTAATCACTTACTTAGGCGAACTTCGCTTGCAAGGCACCGACACAAGCTTTCGTGTTATCATGGTAAGACCAGAGTTTACAAGCAAATTATCAAACCGCTAACAAACAGACATTCATTTCAACATTGTATTACGCGAGCCAAGGCACCGCTTTCACACTAATCATATGTCACCTAAACAAAAGCCCGTGGTTTTATTTCAAGACCCTAAGACAAAGATCGTAGGAGAGATCTGAATAATAGATTAACGTTACGGACAAAGGATAAGAGATAGATATTAAAAACAAGTATGGACTCGGTATCGTTTCACAAGTATTACTCACCATAAAAAGAAAGGTAACCAACATAGTAAAAAAGCACCAACGATTATTCCCAGCGTCCGAGCTGCTTTATGTTCCGCACGCCAGGATTTACCTGCGGGTCGGAGGGTAGCTCCTGTGAATTTAAATAACCTTACATAAACTACATAATAAAACACTGAATATCGTCGAGCATTTAAATATGTCTGTAGATATTATTATAAAAAGTGTACGCGTCAAAAATGAGGCACTCGCTCGACTCTGCCTTCCCGTATCCAACATAATTCCTACTTCCCCTCCTCATCCTCCTCGTCATCCCTCCCATCTCCCAAATATCCTTAAAGGCCGGCAATGAACCTGCAGCACCTCTGGGTGAGGATAATCACTTAACATCAGGTGCCCCGCTTGCACGTTTGCCGCCTTTCCCATAAAAATAAAATGCTTATCTAATACGATTGGATGAAGGGTCATATATAGTAACATAGACACAAGATGCATCAAATTACAATCAGATCCGAAAACCAGTTAAATATGACCCAGGATCTTTAGTTAGGTACGCCCTCCACTATGAGATTCGAAAATCTTCAGTCACCTTGAGAATTAAGTTCTGTAGCAGCTTTCGCTAAGTCTCTGGTTGCTGCCGCTGATGAACAACTTGGCCTCCAGCCTATGGGTGGTCCACTTGATGATCTCTTATTTGATCCTCCAGAGCAATATCCGGAGCTTGCTGTATCACAACTGATGTTTACAGATTTTCTTGGACTCGCTTCTTTACTTGGACATATATCCCCTAAGGCCATTACCACTTCTCCACCAAATTCTGTTTCCTCGGGGCCAACTTCTGTGAAAGTGCTGTAATTGGGACTGATGTCCGACGGTCTTCTGTCAGGATGAAGATAGTGAGAATGGTGAGCAGTGTGTGAAGTGTGCCTTAAATGGACCGAGTTCAGAAGAATATTAGAGGAGGTCCGGGTTAATGCTTCCCTTTGCCTTATAGCTTCTCTGAAAATTCGACAGTACATGGAAATCATTACAATGCTGGGTATCCAGAATGAGACACTTGAAGAGATGATAGCGTATACCATGTTAGCCTTGAACATACAATCATCCGGGTGGTGTTTTCGGTACTGTCGATGTTGCTCAGTGGTATACCATCCCATGAATATGGGCACAAAACTTATAAACGCTGGCCATAGCCAAACGTTAGCTAACATAAAACAAACAGTTCTGTGGGTCATTGTGACAGGATATTCCAAGGGGCGGACGATAGCGTAATATCTATCAACGGAGATACAACAAAGATGTAATATAGAAGCGCTTGAGAAGTAAACATCTAGTGAATTAAATATATCACAGACTAAAGGACCGAAGAGCCAGGCGTTCGTCAATTCAGCGCTAGCGTTGAACGTCATCGCGCATAAAGCGACCAGCATGTCGGCAACGGCGAGACTGACGACGTAGTAATTGGTGATCACTCGAAGTTTTCTATGTCGATGAACTGATATAATGACAAGCGCGTTTCCGAGGAGCGCGCCGAGGATAATCGTGACGAACACCAATCCCTTGAGGACCAGTACGAGTGTGCGCTGCCAGTCTTGATCGGGCGCGACAGCGGGTGCCAGCGTTGAGTGCAGCTCTTGGAGGAACGCCGGATCCGTGCCGCGCCCGCGCGCTTCTACCTCGCTTCTGAAGCTTCCATCTGCAACAATAACGACATCTGTTAATTCGCATTAAACTTTTTTAAACACTTTAACAGCTGATGTGAAACATAGAAGCCTGAAGTCTTTGATCATATGACCACACCATAATCACCCTGACTCGTGAACTCGTATCTTCGCAAAAGAACACCGACTCAGCAGCCTGTAAGCCCATTCAGGGAAAACCATAGAATTTTCAATAGAGAAGATGTTTGGATACTTTCTTGGGATGACACAAGAAAAATTCAAACAGTGGGCATAATTTTTTATTAGCCAAATAAACAAAACTATAGTACAATATTCTCAATAATTAGTAAATCCGACAGTATGTAAGAAAGTTTGATTAGATTAGATTAGAATCATAAAACAGAGTTTCGATTGCGTGAGAATTGCAAATGGAATTGTTGTTCTAAAAGCTTGCTTGGTTTTGTTATTCAAATGAAACGACTTTGTGAATTGAAATTGAAAGGTTCTTACTAAGGATTAAAAATATTTAAAGTGGTTTTATTAAGTGGGATAAACAGACTGAATACCGGTAAACAAAATATTCAGTCTATGTATGTATATTTCTTAAACTTTCTAATCAATATATTTGTAATAAGACTATTGTAAGAACTCTGTCCTGGGGTGGTCAGTTTAGAGAGAGACCAGAGCATATTTGCAAGGACGTGAAGCCTGTAGCAGCCTTAGCATTGAAGCCAACGATACAAATCGTTCTTACTTGTAAGTTTAGAAAAGCTCATAGGTACGAGCCATGAATGTAGAAGCTCTGTCTGAAGTTACTGATTTAAAGGTAGACCTAACTATTCGGCTATGGAGGCGTTGTAATCAAATTATCTAGAAAAATACGAATTCAATTTGCATAACATAGGTCTTCTAAAAACAACGTGATCATCATCATTTCAGCCTATCACAAGTCCACAGCTGAACATAGGCCTCACTCAGAGATTGTTACAAAGCTCGGTCCTGAGCCACATGCATCTATCGAATTCCCGCAACACTGAGCTCTCGTCACTATCTCGAAGGGGGTCGTCCCACACTGCGTTCGTACCTGTACGTGGCTGCCACTTGACAACCTTTTTTTCCTCTTTTTTTTTTAAGAAAAAGGGGGCAAACCAGCGCGCGGCTCACCTGATGGTAAGTGATCACTGACGCAATGATCCTCAACGGTTGTCATAAGTTCTGCGATCCTAATGTTGTGATAATAACTAAAAACGATATCATAAATATTCTACTAAATTACGTAGCCACTATAGCCATGTGGATAGGTGGTCTACCTCCGATTCAGTAGACCCAAGCCAGAGGTTCTCGTAGCAATGAGTATTACAAAACTTACGAGTATGTACAATTTTTCATCCTTCATTGTGAGACTTTATCACCCATGCGATTATGTCGTCTTGTAAGTGTTATATACATTAATTACTTACAGCCTAGAAGATACTTATCTATACAGCAATGTAGCTACACCTGACAATATGACAAGGGCTTCGCCTATAAAATAATATTACAATCGCCTGGTTGAGAAATCTAGTATACAAAAGATCTTCTTGTTGTCTGATTTTGGGCTCGTTCCATCAGTAAGGAGACCCATCAGTAAGGAGACGACTGAGCCGAAACGACTAAAGGCTATAGTACTTCCGATCACCTCTGTATTTGGTATACAGAGTGTGTGCTTATGTTTACTGTGTATTTAATTACATAATAAAATACTTTTACATTAAATGTAGATATTAATTCTGCTTGTATTAAATTACAGAAAATTAAACGACTTTCAGCCGATATAACGACCCTCGATTCTAACCGCAAATTGTTAGTTAGTTGTTAACAAATTGTAGATGTAAAAATAACTCAACTAAATTTAACTTTCATGAATTTTTAATGTCAAATTGTTGTTTTCTATAAAATTTTAACATTGTTCATGAATATTTTATTATTGCTACGAGAGTCGAGCGGTTATTGTATCTGCTTCCGAGTCAGGATCCTCGAGTTCGATCGCATCATATGTGGACTCATTACGGGCTCATCATCTATCTTTGTCTCCTCTAGCGGAGAAAAAAATAGGTGTGATCATACCGGTCAGGTATCCCCCTCCCCCCACTCCCTCTCCTTCTCACGTTTATTGTGTTCCGGTTTGATGGGTATAGAGAGTCAGTTAACAGGAGACAAGAGACAGGAGACAGGAGAGCAATAACAGGTTGTGAGGACCTTTTTGTCCTGACGAGGAACAACAAAACCATCTTCGAATTTATAGCAATTGAAGTTATAGCAGATGACGGTTCGAAGTAAAAGGGTTGCACCAGATCGTGTGTGCGACTTATAGAAGACGTCTCGCGAATTTTTAGAAATTTTAATAGTGCGATGATGGATTCAGACTCAAGATGTATTTGTGAATAGCACCATCTTGAGAAGTGGTTTCCTGATAAAACGTCTAAATGGTGACATAGATGTCGCTACATTGTCGTTTGCAGATCTCCACGGACTGCAGCATCCATTAAACTTATAACATTAGGATAATTAGCTAGTTTTTCATTCGAATGTTTATTCATTACAGTGTAATTAGTACTTATTTCTGAGCCCTGTTTATGAAAAAAAATATTATGTTTCATTCCATGTTAATTAAAGGCTTAACTTCTTTTCTTAATAATGTTGTAAATGTGTATGATTTTAATCAAACCTATTTACCTGAACATGAAACAAGCTGGCCCGTTTCCAGCGCTACCTGAACGCCACATGAGGGTTATGTAATGACCTTCAACCAGCTGCTCTCAATCAATACCGGGATCCGATGTGGCGCGATTTGGAATAGGTTGATACGTGTTATTACGCAGAGTTCTGCATTCCAGACATAGGTTCGAATTTCAACAAGATAATGAATGCATTTTAAGAGTAAGCAGTGTAATGGGTAATACGAATATACTACGTTTTACTCATTTTCGCCTGCACCTTCAGGGTGATTTCGACTAGGGCGACAACTTCGGAATACTTCTGACAGTTGTCTACTGCGCAGAAGTTATTATAGTGCCGTAAATTTACACACAAGTCCTAGAGGCACTCGCTCGTCCATGTCTTACTATATCCGATGTAACGCTGATGCGATAGGGTTGGAGCATGCGCCCAGATGCTGTTTCAGGGACATGGGAAGGTCATCGTGTACGTGGTGCACCCAGTTAGCCAACCAACGAGGCCCATACGACCGAACGAGATAAGCAGCATCTATAATGCGTGGGTACCGGTGCTACGGTGAACAACACGTCTGGTCGTGATGACAATGATGATGATTTTTAACGTGGTAGAGACAAGCAGAGGCTTCCGCTGCTGCTCTCATGGGCCAGGTCGGCATGTATAGTACCACGGCCTCGCAGAATAACGACGTGAAGTAGAGGCATCTTGTGCGTTTGCTTCCCTGACCCCCATCCTCATCTTCCCTCCCAACTCCTAAATATAAGGATATTAAGTCCTAAATATAAAGCCGGCAACAAAAAGGCACCTGCAGCCCCTCTGGTGTTGCAGATGTACGTGGGCGACGGTGATCGCTTACCATCAGGTGAGCTGCTTGCTCTTTTTTCTCCTACACTATAAAAAGGTTTCCGTTTGGTATCGATATAAAAATCTGCCACCATCCATTTCTTCCCGCGACAGTTGTGAGAGTCGACTGAAAAAGCCTCTAGGATGAATGAAAGTAGGTTGACAAAACAAATATATGAGGCGAGTGTAAATGGTAGTCGTGAAAGGAAGACCTAGAAGGACCTAGACATTTCACGATCAAATCGGAGACGTTCTGAAAAAAGGCTAGGTCAAGAGTACTCTAAACCAATGAGCATGCATGCGAAGATTGATGACAGTGGAAGAAGCGAAAGACATATGTCAGGACCGTAGCAAGTGGAAGAAGATTGTCTCTGCCTACCCCGTTAGGAACAGGGCGTGAATATATACATACATAGAATTGGTTTCGTAGAGACTGATATCACAATTATCTAAGATATTTCAATGTTATGTCGAAATGCAACATAACTGAATCTTTACCTTGGAACTTTTCCAGGTATCATTAACATGGCATTTTTCCAAGAAGAGTAACTTTTATAGCCTCAAGTCGAAAATATTGAAATACACTTTGGATCGGTGCCGGATTGCCAGACCGTAAATTTTCCGATCGTTCGTTAGTCGATATTTTAGGTAAATAATAAAGGTATTATATGTATATATGTATTATTACCAAGTTACAACATTTTTTATACGAGCAAGCGGTTCACCTGATGGTAACTGAAAACCGTCGGCCACATACATCTGCAACAACATAGGTGCTGCAGGTGCGTTGCGAGGCAGGGAGGGCCTCCGGTTACCTCACTCACCGGACGAAACGCAGAAGCACAATGAACCTCTACTTTACGCCAGTATTCTACGAGGCCAACCCGGTCGAGCCGACACATTTGAGCAGCAGCAAAAGCCGCCGCTTGGCTCTCTACTACGCTTCAAAAGTAAAACTAAATCAGTAAACAATACTGTCATTTCTAAACAAACCAAACACTCTGAAACCTGTACACTAAGTCGTGTGTCCGACAGATGAAAGTAATAGATAGACCATTACTAATTTCGATGCATGTTTAAAAGTAGCAGCCTATAAGTGTCCACTGCTGGGCAAAGGCCTCTTTCTCAAATACAAGTATGAGAGAGGCATTAGGAGCCGGGAAGAGCCCGCCACGCTGCTCCAGTACGGGTTGGCGGGCTTCACATATCCTCGAAGTAATATTTTTTTTTTAATATTTCTCAGACTTGCAGGTTTCCTCACGATGTTTTCCTTCACCGCTGAGCACGTGGTAAATACAGCACTTAAAATTGTTATTAACAATTTTAGTGGTGCCAGCACCGGGGATCGAACCCGGGACACTCGCGCTCTAGAAAATAATGTGAGCGTCCACTCTACGCGTACTGTCATAGAGCGTAAACGCTCGATGACAGTACGCGTAGCAAACTGAGCGCCCTGACCTACCATGGCATGATGCATGTTTAAAAGCGAAATTTTCTCTATTATTAGTTCTACAAATAGTTTAATCAAGGTTACTATCGGCCAAGGGCGCCTATAGCGTGCGAGGTCGCGCCAGTTTCACTAGCCTTGTTCAACTTAGATGGTTCACTTGTTTTTTGTGATTCCGAATAAGTTCGATAAATAACTTGTTTAATGTAACCAAGCTAATTGATATTTTGTAAGAAAGGTCAACTTCCAACAACTTAATCTGTGTGTAAGTTAGGTAAGTACGTGTATATGTATTTCATATATACATATTATGTATATTTTTGTATATATATTGTATGAATATAATGTGTATGTATATATATTTCCTTTTTCTTTCTGGGTTGCCTGGAAGAAATCGCATTTGTTTTTTTTAATTAATCTTTATATGTTAAATCTTTGTGTGTACAATAAAGAATATTTCATTTTATTCATTCGTTACTTTATTACTAGACTAGGTTTCGCTTGCAGCTTCGTCCGCATAGAAAATTTTATAGCAACTTTATCTAGAAAAAGTCCTTTTCCGGGGTACCCCAAGGGTAAGATACCCTAAATCTTCTTTCCAAATTGTATCAAAATCGATTTAGCAGTTTAGTCGTGAAAACGTTATAGACGCCAGAGTTATAATCGAATTTACAATATTAGTCTGGAAATAATAGATAATCTTTAGATTTACCTAAAGAGGGCAAACGAGCTGAGGGCTTGACCCGATTGACCATGACATCAACACCTCAATCCCCATCATGTCGAGAATAAGAAGTTTTTTTTGTGCATTTTTTTTACGAGCAATCGGCTCATCTGATGGTAAGTGATTGCCGTCGCTAACGTACATTTGCAACACCAGAGGAGTTGCAGCTTCATTCCGGCCTTTAAGAATGTTTGGGAGATTGGATGGAGGATGATGAGAGGGGGTGGGGAGGAGGAGTGAGCCTCGGGTTACCTCACTCACAGAACGAAACGCAGAACCTCATGCCACTACTTGACCCTGGTTTTCTGCTAGGCCGTGGTACTACACCGGTCGAGCTGGCCCATTCGAGCAAGAGCAAAAGCCGCTACTCGGCTCTACCACGTACAATATGTATAGTGCTTCATATATAAATGAAACATCCAATGATATTTCATTTAATTAAAATGCTGATCACTCGATGTAACTTTACTAAATAAAACCCTTTGGTTACTGAAATGAGAGAGAAAAGAGCCGTGGTAGCCTAGTGGTCAGGGCGCTTACTTTAGTATAATAGAGCGTGAATGACCTGGGTCCGATCCCCGGTACCGGCACCACTAAAATCGTTAATAGTAATTTTAAGTGCTGTATTTACCACGTGCTCGGCGGAGAAGGAAAACATCGTGAGGAAACCTACATGTCTGAGAAATAATAAAAACATTATTTCGTGGATATGTGAAGCTCGCCAACCCGCACTGGAGCGGCGCGGCGGGCCCTTCCCGGCTTCTAAACTATCTCTGATACTAGTACTTGAAAAGGAGGCCTTTGGCCAGCAGTGGGCACTTACAGGCTGTTAGTTTACTTTACAGAACTAAAATACGTTCTCACTCAGACATGTAGAAGCGGTATACTCATTCATGGAATATGTCCAATATACACTGGTCTCTACTGCCACAATATTGTAAACGTTAGCTAAGTCAGCCAGAAGTGGATATCAACAGAAACATTCGTTGATTACCTTCAAGCACGCAAATAACTACTAACATGAGTAAACTAAAAAGAAATGATGTGATTAAAAACGAATTCGTGTTGAAATCGTTGTCATGGAAAGTTCAGTAGGTTTTTTTATAGCATTCATATGTACTTACATGAATGACTTAGAAGGAGATATAGAGAGAGAAACGTGATATAGTATACAAGATACAAGCGGAAACTATATGACAAATAGTTAATTTTAACGCCAATAATCTATTTTCAAAAGCAATAAAACTATGTACGAGATATATTCTATTTAGTTAGTTTAGTTGACATGTTTCTTATAGATATATAAAATTTATGAATAATATATAGAATATAGAATTTGAGAAAGTGGCCTTTGCCCAGCAAGTTGGTGACAGGCTCACCACCTGTCACGTTGTTCCAAGTAAGTGAATTGAAAATTCTAAAACATATGAACTAAACCGCTGACTTTATTTTTATGGGAAAGGCTGCTGACGTATATTCTATCTTATTTTTAATTAATTGTAAAATCACTGGTCACTTTTACATATGCCAAAGTGATTGCAGCATCATTTCGCTAACCCAATTTATGAAATAACGCAAATTGTAGATATTTATCATTTAAGAACAGTAGATTAGGTTAGGCATGGGACACCAAGAAGCGAACGAATCGATCGGAGCTTTTAAGCTTCTAAACGGCGAACGTTCGTAAACCGACAACGCAGTTTATAAATGGACGAATTATACAAATTGCCGAGGGCATATCGATCGCCCGGCAAGTGACAATAATACACGACAGAGCAGGCATTGGGACCACAAGTACTGATATTAATTAAGTTATCAAAGATATAACGCAGCTTCAATGATATTTTTTTTTTCATTTCTAATCTGTATTACAGGAATATATGACTTTTCGGGGCGGGTAAACAAGCATGCGGCTCATCTGATGGTATATGATCACCGACGAGCATGAACATCCGAAACACCACAGGAGCTAGAGGCGCGCTGCAGGTATTTAAGGAATAAATATACCCTTTTCATGAAGGTCCCTAAGTCCTAACTGTTCGGAGATACCGTTACCGTACCGATACCGTAACCGGAGCCCCCTGCCCCCATTCCTCATCTCCCAAATATCCTTTAAGGCCGGCAACGCACCTGCAGCATCTCTGGTGTTGCAGATGTGCGTGGGTGACGGTAATCACTTAAACCATCAGGTGAGCCACGAGGTCGTTTGAGAAAGTTTTACACATCGAGGATTATAATTTGAACACATTTTTTAATTAAATGTTTGACTTTATTTTTTTTCAACAATAAGTACTATTGTTCTTTTCAACACAACAAAGAAGAATTACATTAATATTTTCTATATACTTGCTTTCAATTTAAAAAAAAAGAGATCGACTCGAGATGTCTATTTCCGACAAGGGAGCAAAAACAATCTTTCCTCTATTGTCAAATGGGAAAATACGTCAAATCAAATTGAAGATGCTCTCCACGAGGAAACTCGAGAGAAAGAAGATCGAAAGAAACAGTCCTTTAACTTAGTAGCTAGGAGAATTTGTTCATTAACTAATTATACAATGTTCGAGTGGTTCTAACAAGAACATGTTGCGACTTTAAAACTTCTTCTTTGTAAATTAGATATTATTTTCAATCTTTAAATACATTGACATACAATATTGAATAATTGAAGAATGAAACAAACGAGTGTAAGGGAATGTACCAACTTTTTCTCCGAATGGCATCACCGAACGAGGTTCTGGCGACCAACCAATGGTGGAAAATCCATCCGGATATGCTGAACCCAAATAAAACTGGCATGCCAGCTTTTGTTGGCGATTTCATGTCAAACCCTATGGTCGAGCGTTGGACTTTTAAAGGCTGATAAAGGAAAAGAAGATTTAGAAATGAAATTGTACAACATGTATTAGATATACAACTGTAAATATCTGTACAACCAGTAGATACAAAAATTAAAAAAAATTGATTGCTTGACCCCTAAGCAAACCTCCGTCACACCAGACGGACTGTCGCGCTCGCGGGATTCCCGGGATATACTCGTATAACGTGACTTTTCGTACATTTTCCTCGAATATAATATAGTACCCACATACCAGCTATTTCCTCCAGACTTTATGTACTGGTTCCCAGTTATTCATTCTATATTTTGTGTTTACCTTTTTTTATGAGAAAGTTTCACCTGATGGTAAGTGATTACCGTTGTTTACCCCGGGGAGGGGATGGGGAGGGGATGAGGCGGGGTTGAGGAGAGGGAACGGACCTCTGGTTACCTCACTGAACGAAACGCAGAACAAGAACAAGACGCTTCTTCTTCACACCAGTATTCTGCAAGGCTGTGATATCAATCCGGTCGAGCCGGCCCATTCGAGCAGCAGCAAGAGCCGCCGCTTGGCTCTACCACGTATAGAGTTTACCTAGTTACCTCGAACCGAATACATTCTTTTTGTATTTATAGTTGTAACGAGGAATCGTATTAAAAGAAATGGTTGGTATTATATTTTCATCATCAGCGACAACACCGGCGTGCGATCCTATAGTGCAATTTAACTAGGTTAAAAAGGTGGTGGTGGAATCTTTAAGATCGAACGTGTGCAACGTCTGTTGCAGAAGCTATTGGTTATTCTGTGACATGAGTATCGGATTCCGTAACATTATGATACATATGAGTTTCATTGTTTGTTTGTTCACAGATTGAATCGATTTTCAGCGGGAAATAGAGTATGAATTTTTCACGAAGTCTCTTACTCAAGGTTCGCGCTACAATGGAACCAACATGGCCGCCTGCGCTTATTGTGTCGCCGGCATGAAACAGAGCTAACACGAGTTCTTATTTTATAGAGGCGCAGTAATGAAGAAATATTTTTTTTTAATAAATCAAAGTCATGGTAGGTTTTGTGTAGTGTATTTTATATTTTCAAAAATCGCGAATTTTGTTATGCCTTTCATATAGTGTTATATAAAGTTAAAGAATTACATGTATTACTTTAATGCTATAAAATAATTATCCCCTAAGTAATCTTTTTTAATATTTATTAACCTAATGTATTTATTTTCTAGCAATTTTTTTTTTTATATTTAAAAAAATTTCAAAGAAATTATTTGTACTTATTTTTATCATTACGCTACTTCTGCGCTTAGACTGCGCTGATCATGTTCTCTCTCTCCGATTTAGACCACGGCGACAACTTCTGAATACGATCCCCAGTTGTCAACTGCGTAAGACATATTATAGTGCCGTGAATGTGCGCGCAAACACAGAAGCACTCACTCGTCTTTACCTCCTCATATCCAATGTAACGCTTAGACGATGACATCGAAGGAATGGTCTATGTCAGATGAACACCAGACCCGAAAAGACAATCAATTATGTTATTGCACAAATATTGACTACGGTTGAAATTCCGTCCCAGGTCCCATGGCTCTGCAGTCAGCTATTCAAACCACTAAACAACGCGGTCGGTTCTTTTCACTTAGATTGAATGGCTGTGAAAAACAACCCAGATGCTTCACAGATGTATATGTTTTTATTTATTAGACTCAAAACAAAATTCTTTAAAATTCAAAGACGAATAAAATTTTAGAAGATTACTAAATTCTAGAAGAATGTTTACGCTCTCATTTATTTACATTTGAATTCATCAGACTCATTGTACCACTATACGTTGTTTTTACTTTTTCTACAAGCGTATTTTCTTGTATATACGCTTGTAGAAAAAGGCAGTTGACAAATTAAGGCGCTTGACAAAGAAGTGAATTCGAATACCCACTCGTAAAATCTGTGTGACACAACAAGTGTGTGAAGGTGTTCGAATAATGTCGTTTCTTTACATGATAAGTTTAGCTGTCATATACAAACCTCCCCTGTTATTAGAGAGTATTGTTCATGTGTGACTTGGAGCGGTTGGCAGCATTTGTATGCTTTTATTGTAATGGTACAGAGATTGTACTTATAAGTAATACAATAGTCATCGTAGAGCTTACAGTTCAACAAGTAGAAGGTATATTTGAATTTGATGCTATCATTTGATGTATACAAAAAAATAGAAATATAAAGAATAAAAATATTAAAATCAATTCACTTATGGATGGATTTGTTAAAGGGGAGAGGGGGATATGTAATCGATTTTTTCAAACGCCATCCTACACTACCTACTAGGTATTACTAGCTAAGATGCCGTGTACCGGCGCACCTTGCTAGGATCCCTCCATCTCACAGATAAGAAGAAAGGAAGTGACCTTTCCAAGATGTGGCTTGCCCAAGCCCCCAACGTGGGCGAGGGTAATCACTTACCATCAGGTGAACCGCTTGCTCGTTTGCTGTCTCTTCCATAAAAAAATAAAAATCAGTCACAGGTTTATTGTTTTAAATCAGAGACTGCAGCAATGTATACATACATACCTACTGTCTCTGATTGTGTCTATGCGCTGTACTCGTATGTATTCAAATACAATGAATAGGAACAATGTCAGCACAGCTCCGCGTTCTTCCTTCCTTATCCTCATCAGCCTCTTTAAATAAACAAGCACAAATATCATAACTGTTGATACCTTATGTGTAGTATATAGTTTGGTTGGTCTACCTTTCAGAATTTGTGCTAATAATTCGGGTTCAATTAAAACACCGTACGTTGTGAAGCGTGTAATTCGAGTAAAAGTGATCTTAAAGTACTCAATATTGCCGTTAATTCATTTTAAATTTGATTTGGCGAACGTTACGTAAAATTTGCTGCTTTTAGCTGATGCAGAATGCAACTCAGTCGGCATAACGTCACTCGAATAACGTGCTTTTGTCCGATGTAGCAAATTGTGTTCGCGCACAATAACGAATATCGGAATATTTCATTCGCATGCCTTTATAAACTATATTCTGTATCAATTAAGTTTGGTGTTATTTAAGTATACTATGATTTGCATTCTCTTGATGAATTTCTTGTTGGAATTATTGTTATATATATTGCAAAGACTGCGGGCAAATTATGTATGTGATCGGCACGTGGCAGGGAAACATGGATAGAAGGCTTTGGGGGAGACATTCACCGCTATGTGAAGGTGAATCAGAAAAGTGATAACCATAATACAAACCCTACCAATCTAACTTATGAACGGCTAAAATAAGTATAAAAAAGGTATATTTAAATTATGTATTTATCGTTTAGTAACTTTGATGTAATTGTAACTGTGTGAAAATTAATAAAGCTATTATTATGTGGGGTTATTGAGATATATACTCGTCTGGTTGGGAGATATATAAAATATAAACATGTATACATACATACCTACTGTCTCTGATTGTGTCTATGCACTGTACTCGTATGTATTCAAATACAATGAATAGGAACAATGTCAGCACAGCTCCGCGTTCTTCCTTCCTTATCCTCATCAGCCTCTTTAAATAAACAAGCACAAATATCATAACTGTTGATACCTTATGTGTAGTATATAGTTTGGTTGGTCTACCTTTCAGAATTTGTGCTAATAATTCGGGTTCAATTAAAACACCGTACGTTGTGAAGCGTGTAATTCGAGTAAAAGTGATCTTAAAGTACTCAATATTGCCGTTAATTCATTTTAAATTTGATTTGGCGAACGTTACGTAAAATTTGCTGCTTTTAGCAGAATGCAACTCAGTCGGCATAACGTCACTCGAATAACGTGCTTTTGTCCGATGTAGCAAATTGTGTTCGCGCACAATAACGAATATCGGAATATTTCATTCGCATGCCTTTATAAACTATATTCTGTATCAATTAAGTTTGGTGTTATTTAAGTATACTATGGTTTGCATTCTCTTGATGAATTTCTTGTTGGAATTATTGTTATATATATTGCAAAGACTGCGGGCAAATTATGTATGTGATCGGCACGTGGCAGGGAAACATGGATAGAAGGCTTTGGGGGAGACATTCACCGCTATGTGAAGGTGAATCAGAAAAGTGATAACCATAATACAAACCCTACCAATCTAACTTATGAACGGCTAAAATAAGTATAAAAAAGGTATATTTAAATTATGTATTTATCGTTTAGTAACTTTGATGTAATTGTAACTGTGTGAAAATTAATAAAGCTATTATTATGTGGGGTTATTGAGATATATACTCGTCTGGTTGGGAGATATATAAAATATAAACATGTATACATACATAAAATACAATAAAAAAAAAAAATTATAATCCATCCAGACGGCCGAGGGTTAGGGGGAAAGGGAAAGAAACCGGCGGACGATGCGAGCGGTATCAAGAAGTACCGCCTTCTGCATTTGAGCTCGGAGCGGTCCGTCACGGAGTTCCAGCCGCCTCAGATGCTCCGAGAGGCTGACTGGCATTAACCCATTCGCATAGACGACCATCGGAATAATTTCGGTTGACACACCACCCCACATGTCGGTCACCTCGTGAGCCAGGTCAAGATATTTCGTTTTCTTATCTGTTTCGGCAGTCGAACAAAACTATCCTCGAATGTGCCCGGTCCATCAACACGCTATCAGGCTTGTTCGCAAGAATCGCCCTGTCCGTGATGATGGGCTGGTCCCAATAGAGCCTGGCGCGGTCATTTTCGAGCACGGCTTCCGGCGAGTACTTAAAGCAAGGTAGTCTCCGATCCTAGAGTTCGTACTTCAGAGCGAGCTCCTGATGTAGAATCCTGGCTACTAGGCTGTGTCTGTGCAGATACTCAGAGTTAGGAAGAGCCGAAGAACCGGAGATGACATGCTGAAGCGACCCCCCGGGACGGCGACAACCGTCAAGCCGTCAAGGAAGAATATAGGTCTTCTATAAAAATAGCCACAGCGCGGGTCTTCTCATTAGGAGGGTTGTGGCACAACATATAAATTTAATTCTTTTATTCGTAAATGGGCTAACGATTAAGCGGCTCACCTGACGGTAAGTGATTATGCTCGCCCACGTACATCTGCAACACCAGAGGAGCTGCTGGTGCGTTGCCGACCTTTAAAGATATTTAGGATTGTAATTGTGTGTAAATAATTACAGACGTTTACACACACAATGTGAATATTACAGAAATTCAACGTATTTCCTAAATAAACTAAAACTGGTAGAAGGCTTAAGATATAATTAATAAAAGTTAAAAAAAAATTAGCCAAGTTAATAACGTGGTTATAAATCAAAATATATTCACAGAAGCGTTGCTCAGTTCTTTGATCTTTATTCTCTTTGTCTCTTTTAGTGCTTTAATTATAGCTTTTTTTTATCTTTGATTCATTCGGATCCGCAGACGATTTTCTTTTGTACTACGCTGAATAACGTGGATCTGGGTGTTTGGCGATGTTTTTCCAATCCCCGCCAATACGCTGTATTAAAGCGTACTAGTTTAGCATGTCGAGACTTTTCCCGGCTCCAAATAGCGTATGAACTTTACTTAATTTTTCTTTTTTTTTTTTGGAAAATTTTCACGTGCACTTGCAATACCAGAGTTGCTGCAGGTCCGTTGCCGGCCTTTGAGGGTATTTGGGAGGATGAGTAGGTAGATGGGGAGAGGGCGTTGACCTCCGGTTACCTCACTCACCAAAAGAAACGCAGAAGCACAAGATGCCTCTACTTCACGTCGGTATTCTGTGAGGTCGTGATACCAACCCGATCGAGCCCGAACAATGGATCGAGCTGGTCCATTTAAACAGCAACAATAGCCACCGCTTGGCTCTACCACGTGCAGATTTTAAAAACCAAACCGCAAACTAATTTATGCTTTCACTCTTCTAATCAGCCTATGTAATTCCACTGTGAGACATAAGTCTTTCCAGGACAATACCAGCAAATGCTGACTCCTAACTAAGCGCATATCACTCTGGGCAGTCAGTGTCGTGAGTGCTGTACCGGTGCCCTTACACTAAACTCACCTCTAGTGGGTACTCCTCTCTAGTATGCCCTTGATTAGTCCGGTATATCGTATATCCATGAAATTTTCACAATCACTCGGACACCACAGCCTTATCATCTAGATTATCAGCTAGTCAACATTTAGAAATGCTTTAACTGCGATGGATCGAGATGAAGTATGATCTACGAGCACTCTGTATCGCACACACTGGTAGTGTGATCCGCATGAGAAGCAAAGCGGATTATCCTGTTCAGCCGAATTGGACGAAACCTCTCCTCATAACGAGTCGTGTCGAACATGTGGTGTTAAAGGGAGATACCGAGATCTCTCGTCAGCACTGATGGCCTCCACCATGGGGTTCTAGTCGGTGGAAATCCAACATAACCCAGCTATCCTCCCTGGGAGTCTCCATGTTGGATTAAATCCACGTGGGGAAATCCGTTATGGATTTCCTCAGCAGAGTGGGCCTCTAGTTACCTCACTCACCGAACGAAGCAGAGGCTTCTTGTGCTTCCGCGTTTCGTTCGGTGATTGAGGTAATCGGAGTTATTTTCTGCATTTGTTTTGAGATTTAGCATTTATAAAGGGCCACGGTAGCTCAAGGACCGGTATTCTCCTGGCTTTCCATAATAGTGTCCTGGGTTCGCCGATGCTGGCATTACCAAAAATTGTTAAACGAATTAAAACGACAAAGTAACGTTAGGTTACAGAAAAGTCTAAGAATTAAAAAATAATCCGATGATTAAAAGTCTCCTGCTGGAGAAAGCGACGGACTTTCCGCGGTACGGAAACCATGAAAATGAGGTGGCATTATTTTTAAAAGAAGGCTTTGTTGAAAAGTTTCTACTCTGACCTTTTAAATACAGAACAAGTTTTAAGTTCATTCTTGTCTACCCTTAGGCCTATTGAAAATTATGCTGTAGTTGTAATGCCATTCATTAGTACACTCTGGTACTTTCGTCAGAGAGCAGACAGCAGAAGTAGAAGCACAAGATAATGATAGTTCACGACTTATGTATAATGCCTCACATATTGCTCTTTCATAAAACATTAAAAGTATGACGTTACGTAGATAAAAAGATAAAAAAAAAATATTTTTCAACAAAAATCTTAACACACAGGTAAACTTACAGCTACAGTAACAAGTCCTTAATTTTTTTTTTGAGGAGATATAAAGAGGTTCGATTGTTGTGACAGCACTCCAGTGATTACCTGTGGTCAAGGGGCTCGTGCGTAACAAATCGATTGATAAACCAGTATCGTAATTGCAGATTGAATATTTCAGTATTGGATACAAAAGGCTTTATGTATATTTTCTTCATTTGATATTTTCATTACTCTCTGTAGCAATATATTTTTTTTTATAGAAGAGACGGCAAACTAGCAAGCGGTTCACCTGATGGTAAGCCGCTTGGCTCTACCACGCTTAAAATACATATACTTTTACAATTCAAATACATATACAATACAATATACTTCGTATCCATTCATTATCATCGTCATTTCAGTATGTCACAAGTCCACTGCTGAACATTGGCCTCCCCGAAAGGGTATCACAAAGCACAGTCCTGAGCCACTTCCAGTAACACTGTGCCGGTTGTTACTCCATCTTGTGTGGGTTAGTCTCACGCTGTATTTGCCTGTACGTGGCTGCCATTCGAATATCTTTCCCCAATGCTCCGCGAGCTATGTTGCCGGCCCACAGCCACTTCAGCCTGCTGACCCTAACGGCTATGACGACTATCATTGTTGTGTCTTCCATTTAAATCAGAATACTACAGGTATTGCCTATTATCATGCCTGCGTGGTTTACAGCTGAACATAGTCACCCATATCAAAATAAACATCGGGCATACCCTTAGTCGACTCTAACAACTGCACGGTAACAAGGAAGGGGCAGATTTTCTTACGTTGCCAACTACGTTGATAACTAATAATTCTAAAAAAAAATATACGGTTTTCATCTGAAGCGCAGCTACAGTATCCCAAACAAGCTTTTAATTAAATTCTTCCTGATTATTATCACAATGAGAATCAATCAAACAAACTGTTAGTGATAAGGAGTTGGTCTTTCTTAACAGTACGAATAGTAGAGTTATTCATTGAAAACTTAGAATCCCCCTTTGCGCACAAAACACTATGAGATTACATGATACGAATGGCCCAGAAAAGGGATTGGATAAAGTAGAATCAGACGGCTCGGTGGCGTAGTGGCTAGGCGTTTAGCTGCGGCGCTGTGAGTCACGGGTTCGATTCCCGCATGGGACTGACTATTTGTATGGGCTACAAATTATAGTTCCGAGTCTAGGTGGTTTGTCCATGTGCAATTTATGTATGTGAACTGCCCCAGGAGATATTCCTACAGTGGATTCAGAAAATGTTTTTGTTTTGTTCTGAAATCAAATTTGGAATTTGGTAAGAAGCATCGATAAATTCGATTTGCCGCCATTTCACATTTAATTTTCATAGTAACTCACAGTACCCAATACATGGTACGGAGGATAAGACTCGAATGACCATGTGTATATTTTTTGAAATAAAAAAGTCCGGCGTATAATAAACAATTCAGATTTTCATTCTCACTCTCTTTCAGTCGTTATCCCCTTGAGTGTAATAAAAAAAAAACAAATTGCTTTAATACGTTTGTTTTATGAACGTAACAAGATTTAAACACATTGCAATTTTCTTAACAAAGACATACTCATAAACTTTTATTTTTCTTGTTATTTTTCGCCCATAGATTAATCAAATGAAAATTTCTCCCGATTTGTAAGAACAAATGTACATAAGATAATAGTTCAGTTCGTGGTTTTTTTTTATGTTTATCGCCGCTTGACTTGAAGAATGCTGACTTCAATCTTATTTCTAGAAAATTACAGAAGAACAGCCATTTATTTCAAGGAAAGCGGATGACTGTCTTGTCGTAATTACGTGAGCAACTTTTGTGCTCCCTCCACGGTTTACTTCTTAACTTGTTATATTACATTCTCTCTATCAAAACCGTGATAACCGCTGATTGACTAACTCTTGTTGCTGGCCGAATGGGCCGGCTTGACCGGGATGGTACCACGGCCTCGCAGAATACCGGCGTGAAGTAGAAGCAGCATGTGCTTCTGCGTTTCGTTCGATGAGTGAGGTAACCGGAAGCCCACTCCCCCTCCTCATCCTTCCTCTCATCCCCCTAACACTCTCAAAGGCCGGCAACGCACTAACAGCACCTCCGGTGAATCGTTAGCTTGTTTGCGGCCTTTCCATAAAAAAATCTACTGATTTAAAGATGGCGGAAAAAAAAACTTTGCGCAATTCCGCTTCTTTAAAATAATGTATTTTCGCAAATTAACGCCGGATTCTAATTACAATATGCTATCGTATCCCTAATACAACCCTTTTTTAACTTTAACCGACTCGAACCCAAAAAGTTGGTACTCAATTTAACTAAACAGTCATAATAATAGAATCCTCTGTCAGCGATCAGCAGAACGAACTTGTGGGTCTAATTAAAATTATAATATAAGCTCTCAAAATGTGTTTTGTACGCAGTAGAGCCTAGCGGCAGCTTTTGCTGCTCGAAGGTGCCGTCTCGTTAGGGAAAACCGGTGATAAGTAAACGAATCTTGAGCTTTTGCGTTTCGTTCGGTGAGTGAAGCTACCGGACGTCCACTCCCTTGAGATGTGTGCTTCGTGACGTCTTGTCTACAACTGTAAACAACTTAAATTGGCCCAAGCGACAAAAATCAATACTATCCTGACCCTAACCCCAGTTTGTAATTCTCAACGCATTAATACCTTCCGTTACATAGTTATTGGCAAAATCACTCTCGGATCAATGGAGCCATATTTAATAGAAAAAAAGCTCTTCTGAACGTCAAAATCTAACCCGGTTCGCAATACTTCTACTTCGCAGGGAATAGTCGGTTAGACACACTGGCGTCTTTTGTTTTACTCCATGTTACAATTTCATTTATAAAAAGTAAGAAAAGGTAAAGTAGCAGTCTGTAAGTGCACTTTGCTAGGCAAAAGTCTCGTTCTCAAACATCTGAGAGGGTTTTGGAGCAGGGAAGGGCCAGCCGGCTTCCTCACGATGTTTTCCTTCATCGCTAAGGTAAATACAGCACTTAAAATTACTATTAACAATTTTATTAAATAAATACAATGTTCATTATAATGAAATCCATAGCATGTCAAAATATATGTTTTTAAAATATACATTTTAACAATATTTCACCAGCCTTGGGAATTAGCGCAGATCAAGAGCATATTTCCTAACATTGTATCCTCGATGCATTGATCTATTTTACCTTTAAAATGCTCTTTCCACCCAATACCGAATAGTTTCCTACTTTTCCAAAATATATTACTGAATCTAAATACTTCATAAATAAAATAATAAATACATAAACAGTACAAATACATTTGTTCGTAACAGATGCTGACGGTCGCCGTATTGGTGTTCAGGCTAAAGATAGTACAAGTTCAAGTAAGTTTCAAAAAACTCATTGGTACGCGCCCACCACAGGAAACCACTCGGCTATGGTGGATTAAAAAATATAATAAACGCGTTTTTACACTCTTACGTTCTTATTTTTGCTATCACCGAAGTATTTAGATGCATCGTCAATCATCTTCATCCAATGTAAGAACTGATCAATACAACCTTAGGTAAGTTTCGATGTAGTGCGAAACACTCAAAGACATTCACGAAACTCCACTATCTAAAAGCTTCAAGGTCGTTAAGTAAAGAGCTTTTGAAAATCGTTGGAAATGCTATCGCTTTTGAAACGAGTCCAAGTTCTTTTGGCATATACGGAAAGTTCTACAAATGTACTCCTAATGTTATATTACTTATTATTATTCAATAATGATCAACAAAGCGAAATGTAATAATGGCTATGTTTTATTTATAAGCAAGTGTTATGCGTGATTATTGTGTGGCTTAGTGCAAAGCGTAACTCATAACAGACCCATGAATCTTGGGTACAAATCCGTGCTGGATCCTAGATATTAAATATATTACAAAAATAATAACAAGAATCTAAAAGGTTAATATATTTCACTTCACTTACGTCTGTTATATTATTCTCTTTCAAAAAACGAGCCATAGCGAATTGCTTAGGCAGTTATTGGATGTCATGTAGACTTGTAAATAAATTGGGGCTAAATGACAGGTAGCTTAAGTTAATTTAATTGTGTTTACATAAGACGTAAAATGTATGTATGTCTGATCCGAATAGTGCATGCAACAATGAGGGTGACATGTTCGGTACATACGAACAAACCCTCCTTTAAATAAAGATAAAAAAAAAGAATCTAAAGATACATATGAATTTTTGGTGTTATTTAGTTTGTTAGTTTGGAATATTTTTTGGCGTGATACAGTGTCGCCACTAGGTCTGACCGCCGTCCACATCGTGGCAGATTAGTTTATGTTTCGGAGCAAAATCTGTGAGTAGAGGTATGAACCTCAAAGATCGGAGCCTACCGTGTACGATCAGCTTAACTGTTTTCTTCTACATTATGTGTTAGGCTATGATTATAAGACGTACAAATGGTAGTATGACATAGCTTTACTGGTACTCTCTATTGGGAAATTGATGACATATGATAAATGATGATATGATTTGAGTAAGCGAGGTTTAATCGCTTACGGAACGTGAACTGTCCATGTATCGCGGTACATTTCGACGTCTTCAAGAATTTAGCTAAAGTTTGTAGTAAAATTGTTAGTTAAACTGTTTGATTCGTCAGTAAACCGTGTGGAAGAAGTTACAGGAGCTGCAAACATTTCCCGATTTTGAAAATTTAGACCGTGAGCAGTTTTATTACCGGTTTTTGTGTACTTTCTTTTTGAGCTTTCCTAGATATCTCAGTAATTCGAAATCCAAGACATTCTCAAGTTAGTACGTATTCACATTAAAACAGCGAATCAGCAGGCTACCGTGAGAAAATCGAGGGAGAAATTGTTTCAGAGATCATTAAAGATCAGTACCACAAAGACCGCATACAACCATTTGCCACATTAAAAAGAAGATCATGGAGTATAATCTCACTTATTTTAAATCGCATGTGGACTATGAGAACGCCTTAACAGGACAGCACTTCTTTTGTTAAGTTTCTATCTATCAAACGGTTTAGGTTTCATCGACTCTCTTTAATATTAAATTGTAATCCCACATACAAGTATTATAATGTGACATTTCTCTTTACTAAAGTACATGAAGCGTACAAGTGTATGCTATAGAAATAAATAACAACCATTTCTGATGTACTACGCAAAAGCGCCCCACAAAAGGGTAAAAGGGTTAAGCACTGTTTGTGACCTTCATCAATCCTCCCGGCCTCAGTCAAGTCATCTATCATGAAAGTCGACTAAGAAAAATGCAAGAATACGCCTCCGACGGTTGGTAAATTGCAATCTTTTTCGCAAACAAACGAGGCACTCGCGGTCAAATAATAACATACATTTGAATTTATCGAGCGATGGGGAGCAGTATCAATATTGCGGGGAGGGATGGGAGGGGTTCGCTACCGAGACCGCAGTGCTGGAACCCTGGCTCCCGCTTGCCCAGCGTAGTGAGTACGAGCAAGCCTTTCAAGAAATGCATTGTACAGCGCTTTATTGGTGAGGCATATCTTCACCATTGGAATTAAATATGCTGATAAAAACTGGGAGCGCAACAAAACTGTCACACTTATTCCCTATTCCCTAACGGCTAATAGATATACATTACTTTACCTTAGATTCGAATCGGTGATAACGGTAAGTACTAAGATGCGAGACGTCTAGAACTACAATCGCCTACCTATATCTAGTTGGCGTTCCGTAATCGCCTACTCGGAAGAGGACTATGTCCATTAGGGGACGGTTAACATGTTTTTTTTTATGGGAAAGGTGGCAAACGAGCAAGCGGTTCACCCGATGGTAAGTGATTACCGTCGCCCACGTACATCTGCAACACCAGAGGTGCTGCAGAGGCGTTGTCGGCCTTTAAGGGTATCTGGGAGATGGGAGGGGGGATGAGGAGGGGGTTTGGAAAGGGGGTGGGCCTCCAGTTACCTCGCTCACCGAACAAAATGCAGAAGCACAAGATGCCTCTACTTGACGCTGGTATTTTGCGAGGCCGTGGTATCAACCCGGCCGAGTCAGCCCATTCGAGCAGTAGCAAAAGCCGCCGCTTGGCTCTACCACGTAAAGATACCTGAGAAAGAGGTCTTTGGGCAGCAGTGGGCCCTGACAGGCTGTTACTTTACTTTACTTACGCGAATTTTAACTAAAAATATAAGCTAACCATAAGAATCAGCCACATAATATTTACCATTAGGATGGTATAAACATATAGTCTGATTTCGTCCGCAAAATTAGTGAAATGTTCAAAATGAAAACAGAAGTATATTGTACACAATGGGTTTTGTTTTCTACATGTTTAAGCAAAAAATAAAACTTGGTTTGTCTGTTTACTCGGTGGAAAAGAAAATAATATTTTACTATTGTCCGAATGGAACTACTTGAAAGTAAATTGTAGACACTCCGCGAAGAATAGTCGGAGAAAGCAGAAAATCTTTTGAATAGTGTTCCCGTATAACGAAGCTTTTAATGATTGTTTACTATAATTTACCGAGATATTTTTAAATCATCATTTTAATATACACATTTATTCTTATTCTCTCAAATCTGTCTCCACAAAATCGATGGCAGAGTTACTCGGTTTTTATTTGAACACAACTCAGGGTAATCATACGGCATTCTGAAACCCTGTTTCTACTTTTACGGAACGATGACGTGTGGTGTGACGAGACCCTTCGCCATATTTACTCATGAGATCAATAGGAAGTTTTCATGTTCAATATTCTTTATCAAATAAGTTCCATTTAATTAATAACAGTTTTGTACTCATTGGCTTCGTTGGCTCGGAAGCGCTGTGGCTAAGCTTCTAATTGCAGCATTGCGGTACGCGGATTGTATTCCGCGGAGCTTTCGCGACTTACACTGACTTTAAAATGTAATACTGTCACGCATACAATCTTCATCGTATGTATCAGTACCGGAGTTGGCTCTCCCTCCACGTCATCACTAACTTTATCATCTCTCCTATTCCGTTCATCTCGCTTTATCAATCACACCTTTCACTCACACCCATCACTTTCTTTATCATCTCTCTTTTATCATTTCTGACAAAATTAAAGTTAAATGGCCGATTGAAAGGAGAATATAATTATCAAAAGCGTTTCACTCCGCCCGACTTAAACAACGAGAAGGAAAAACCATTTGTGGCTGAACTGGCGTTTTCAATTACCCCTTTATACACTTAAATAGCTTAGGTGCTTAAAGTCGCAGTATTAAATTTCGTTAGAAGATTTCTCTCTGCTATTCGCGATTGGTACTCACTTCATTTAGACCACAGACTGTAACAATTGAAGATATCGGTTGGCTACAATAGCCGAGTGGTTAGGAGATATGTGGTAGATATTATGTTATGGTGTTCGATCCCCTGTGTGGAGAGGTCGAGTTGGTACGAACCCTCCATCTCGTAGGTTGTGGCGGGTTCGTACCACGATCGAACATGATACAAACCTTACATAACTGTATATAAAGACATTGGTATTTTTTAATATTATGTAAGATTTGTATCATTGGCCTGAACACAGCAGTGGCAGGAAAATGAGTAAGTCGTATTAGGCGCCAATAGCCAAAAGTGTTAGGGTGCGGACTACGAATCACGCCGTCTTAAGTTCGAGCCCGCCATTCGACTATTGTCGTGAACCACTCCAGATGCAATGCTGTAATGTTCAGTTGGAAGGTTAAAAGGAATATTACTAATGTTACTTAATAAATAGCATTGCTTGTATTACGTAACATAGAAGCACTCACTACTTCACGCCCACATTTGGTAATAACTTGTATGTGCACCTTGTATGTCTAGTACTTAAGTAGGTGAGATTATAAAGCCTCACAAAAATTCTGGTGGTAGCTAAAAACGTACTATGGATTCAAAATAAATAAAGCACCAAGTTAGGATGCTTGGCACGTTTCGAGGAAACGACTCCGGTGACAAGGTGAATTGGAATTGGTCGCTTTATGAACCTATAAAATATGAGATGGCACCTTAAAGGTTCGACTTTATTTGATAACTTCAAAACACATAGCTCACGTGAAACACCGAAGCTCTAGAAAGCCTTCTGCAGTCTGTGATCATATCCTTGATCGCCCCAACCATTACATCAGATGTGATAGATCACAAATCCCCGCAAAAGAACACCGATTCCTGCCAAGGATGATTCGTGAGGTTATCGAAATTAAAAAAAAACATCCTAATTTCAATAGAGAAAATGGTTGGGTGCTTCCACCGGCTTGGGATCCGGTAATAAACAAAATTAAATCTAAAACCAAGCATACCACTGCACGATCTCAAGATACTGTGGGCACATTCTGCGTAGATCGGACCCAAATTAATAAATAAAAGCTGAAGGTAGCCCGAGTTAACTATGTCATCTGGACGTCTAATTCCACAGTCCCCCCGTGACCACGGCTGCTGTTAAGCAATCGAAACGTCGGGAATATAAAACAAAATTAAACGGGATAAAATCCGTAAATAATAGTTTCATTTCAAATCACTTAAATTTGTTAAGTAATTTAATAGGTATGAAATGATGTTATTCTTGTAACATGTTGCAGAGATTTTGCTAACAAGCATTTATGGATTGGAGAGGAGGTGTTAAGGATTGTCGGTCTGCGTTCCCACCCTCATTATTTTACACGTAAATGGGAAGCTTCGAAAACCCAATTCAGCGAAAAAGGCGCACCTGACTGCCGCCCAATCATCGTGGTACCTACCAGTCTCTTTGAACAATTGTCACGTTCGATTAGTAATCACTAAGTCGGGAATTCATTCGTACGTACATCATTTCATCTCCCGACACAAAGCAAAAAAGTTCGGAACACACTTTTCTTTTGAATGAGATAGGCGGCAAATGAGCTAGCTCCTCACCAGAGGAGCTTCAGGTGCGTTGGCGGCCTTTAAGGATATTTACGAGATGGGATGAGGAGGGTGAATAGGTAAGGGGGGGTGAGCCTCCGGTTACCGCACTCACTGAACAAAACGCAGAATCACAAGATGCCTCTATTCACGTCGGTATTCTGCGAGGTCGTGGCACAACACCGGTCGCTACCACAGACAAGTACCATTGCCTGGTTTTACTTAATAATTAAAATCTTTTTAATTGTTTTGCATCCCCAAGCCATTAGCCCTTGCTTATTTACGAAGCTTAACCCTTCGGGTGACATTACTTTGAAATTATCGATATCCTTTCGTAATGAACCTTATTCGGACTTATGACACTATAGAGGTTAGTTATTTCTGCAATTGTAACATCTTACATCTATTACAAAAACGGTGCATAATTAGATTGAGATTACAGTTCTCTTGTATGATGGTTTGGTTTTACCAAGTAATTTAAACCCGCTTTTCAAAAGAGCTCATTTGTAATACGGTGTCAAGTGGTAAGCCTACCGCCGGTTTAGTGTTCAAGCCGACGATAAAATTCGCACGTGTGTTTCGAAAAACTCATCGAATTCGGTTGTTCTGATTTTGGGCGAAGATTCCCTTACCTACGATAGTTATGGTTATGATTTTCGAATATTTAATGGATTCATTCAAAAATATTAAAAACACATTCATAAAGTGAAAACGTTAGCGTGAATAAATGACCCGGAGAACAGGATCGAGAAGTAAGTGTGATTAAGAATAAGGGAACAAGAAAGCAATAAAGAAAACTAATAAACGAAATGAACACACGGACGCATTGTGTTGATGAGAATAACAAAGATAAGTAAAATATATTACTGTGATAAAAAGCATCTACATTAAGTTTTGGTATCCTTAAGCTTGATGTTCCAAGTCTCAATGGATATCTCTGTCGATGCACAATTGTCTACATCTATCTGCATCTCTGTCTACCCTAGGAGAGATTACAGCCGTCATTTTATGTTGAGTTATTATACTGCAGATGTTTGATATGCATTGGTTCTTATTTTCTTACTGGTAACTTGGTTGGTTACTTCAAACGAAGAAGGTTACAGGAATATGTATGGACTACAGTTAATTGTTCCAGGTCTGGATGTTAGTACAATTGTATATATATAATCAGCCTCTACTAACTCTGAATTATATTTATAAATTCCAACAATAGGAGTAACGTTTTTATATAAAAAAAAAACTTCAAACTCAAATTATTACAAATTAAATTTGTAATAACGTCATTGTTCATTGTTCGAGTATTTGTCATAGAACATAACCTGAGTTTGCTGCTTGATGGCGCGGGCATGTGTGTGTATGTATGTATGATCCATATATAATATTACAATTTAAAACTAAAGTCATTCTCAGTGTAATTTAAAAATATGACACAAAACTCGCTGAACTACAATAACATAAAAAGCGACAGAAACATTACAAATACTGTATTTAACTATTAGCGTAACCAAAAAATATTAGTAATGGTTGGATAATAATAATACAAAGTAACTCATGCGAGTGCTCAAAATTGTTCAGCAACTCGTTTGAACCACTCATAAATCTCTTACGGAACAACCGGCGTGGATAATTAACGATAATACTATGTACTAATATACTTATTTAGTACCTTCTTCCAATCCATAGATACTGCTGCCATTCCCTTTCACAATGATATTGTACGTCGGGTTTTCAAACAAAAACTTATCCACTTTTTACATAACAGTTACTCGCACGTCCCAAAACTATTCTCCGGAATTACAAGTAGCCATTGTATTTACGAGAATTATTATTTCACACAACGATGCTGCGTAGACGTGCTACGGACGCCGTCTTCGTGAGCGTACTGCCGTAGCAGTGCTACGTTGCTACAACATCTATGTTGGTGCGTTCTGTCCTTGTCGGATTATTTGGATTTTTATATGTGCATCTCTGTTACTAAATACGTATCTCGATATTAGATGTAGCCAGCTGTATTTGCAGGCTTCTACTGGAATCATTGTTGCCGTTTCGGCGTTAAGAATTTTCTTTTGTTTGACCGTGCAAATTTACTAATGCGATATCTATTAAACATTACGCGGGTTAATTTAGTTTAAATTTTGTCTATAAGATGCTTTATGAAATTTTCATTTAACCAAATAATAAAGTTAAGTTGATGTTTATTAAAATTTATACATTTAATTTACTTTGAAATTTGATAGTCTTTCTTCCAAAAATAGTTAAGCTAATTTTTTAAACTATTTTTAAGAAATCACAATGCTTTTAGTGTGACGCTGTTCAGACGATTAAAATAACCGACAGGTTTCGCCTTCTTCAGGATATTGATTTATATATAATATGCATAATTGATACATATTTAAAATAAAATTATGAGATTTCGCAAGTATAAATTATATTAAAAAAAATACTTCTCTGATGTATTTATGGTTGTCTTTCCAACGCCGAAAACAAAAAGAGTGCGTGCGTCACAATCGTGGCACATGTAGATACAACATGGTTTTCCTTTCTTCTTTCATGACCGGCGTGACTTGGCGAGGAGTGGTGACTAGGGCTTGGCGAGCCCACTTCGGATACGAGTTGGCGGGTTGTGGGGGTAGATGGCGTCGTCGCTCTCCGTACCATCTGCGGTCGAAATGCGGTAAACGGCGGAGCTACAGATCAAATCCACCACGGGATGCCGGGGAGATCTCCATGGCATCCGGGTAGCAGGTTCGGGTGGGAGAGGGTCCGATACCCATGTGGGATTGGAGGTCTGGTATGAATGCGTATCCATGTTCGATCGTAAGAATGAAGAGGAAAAGGAGGTTTCCTTTCTCGAGATGGCGATGGTTCGGGCGGCCGGCGCTGCCGGGGTTACGGATGTGTGCGAAAGCATTCGCGTGACTTCAAAATCAGCAGAGTTGGAGATTCGTTAGGTACGAGTTTCCCCATGTCTTAAGAAAAGGGCAAATCTTTGACGGTATGAATGAATGGATGAATGAATGGGGAAACAAAATCAGGCATGACTGGTTTTGTTTGCACTGTTGTGATGAAGAGATCTATGCCCAGCGGTGGACAGCACCAATATTATTTTTCTTGAAAGTATATTGCTTTGTAAGTGTAAGAATAAGTTGAGTATTACCAGTAAATAACTCAAGGCAATTTAACCTTAGAACGAGCATGGAGTCACACACCGCGTGCTTTTTCTCATACATAAAGGTCAGGCTTTCATAAAATAGTCATAGAGTAAGACTTGACCCTGACACTGAACGGGCTTAATACTCGGCGTGAAATATTATATTTCTTTTGGAAAAAAGACATTGAATGTTATATACATTATCTTGATTACAAATAATTAAAATATCTATATGTATATGTAATTATCTTAAGAAGCGAATTCATTCTCTAGAAATTGTAAAGATACTGAAGTAAGTTATTCACCGGACCATCAGTGATGATTATAAATAATAATAATAAATACAGCTCGCATAAAAACAATAACACATGTGTATATAAACGGTACGTAAAAATTAGATGTTTCTGTACTGAGTATAGAAATTGGGTTTCAAAAACTGTGCCAGCATAGCGTGGTCAGTACGAACAAATCTTTCGTTGGCGCTTTCATGAAATGGCCTATGTCCAGCTGTGGATTTATACAGGCAGACGATGATGTATACATATATATATATATATAGCAAAATTAAAAAGTCATATTCCATTTAATTAAATCAATTGACATGATTTATTATAATGTAAGTCGTGATAGCTAAGTAGTCAGGGCGCACGCCTTAATTTAGTGAGCGATATATATATATATTTATTATTATTATTTATCATCATCGCTGATGGTCCGGTGAATAACTTATTTCAGTATCTTTACAATTTCTAGAGAATGAATTCGCTACTTAAGATAATTACATATACATATATATATGTTTTAATTATTTGTAATCAAGATAATGTATATAACATTCAATGTCTTTTTCCAAAAGAAATACAATATTTCACGCCGAGTATTAAGCCCGTTCAGTGTCAGGGTCAAGTCTCACTCTATGACTATTTTATGAAAGCCTAACCTTTATGTGTGAGAAAAAGCACGCGGTGTGTGACTCCATGCTCGTTCTAAGGTTAAATTGCCTTGAGTTATTTACTGGTAATACTCAACTTATTCTTACACTTACAAAGCAATATACTTTCAAGAAAAATAATATTGGTGCTGTCCACCGCTGGGCATAGATCTCTTCATCACAACAGTGCAAACAAAACCAGTCATGCCTGATTTTGTTTCCCCATTCATTCATCCATTCATTCATGCCGTCAAAGATTTGCCCTTTTCTTAAGACATGGGGGAACTCGTACCTAACGAATCTCCAACTCTGCTGATTTTGAAGTCACGCGAATGCTTTCGCACACATCCGTAACCCCGGCAGCGCCGGCCGCCCGAAGCATCACCATCTCGAGAAAGGAAACCCCTTTCCCTCTTCATTCTTACGATCGAACATGGATACGCATTCATACCAGACCTCCAATCCCACATGGGTATCGGACCCTCTCCCACCCGAACCTGCTACCCGGATGCCATGGAGATCTCCCCGGCATCCCGTGGTGGATTTGATCTGTAGCTCCGCCGTTTACCGCATTTCGACCGCAGATGGTACGGAGAGCGACGACGCCATCTACCCCACAACCCGCCAACTCGTATCCGAAGTGGGCTCGCCAAGCCCAAGAAATTGGGTTTCAAAACTGTGCCAGCATAGCGTGGTCAGTACGAACAAATCTTTCGTTGGCGCTTTCATGAAATGGCCTATGTCCAGCTGTGGATTTATACAGGCAGACGATGATGTGTACATATATATATATATATATATACATAGCAAAATTAAAAAGTCATATTCCATTTAATTAAATCAATTGACATGATTTATTATAATGTAAGTCGTGATAGCTAAGTAGTCAGGGCGCACGCTTTAATTTAGTGAGCGATATATATATATATATTTATTATTATTATTTATCATCATCGCTGATGGTCCGGTGAATAACTTATTTCAGTATCTTTACAATTTCTAGAGAATGAATTCGCTACTTAAGATAATTACATATACATATATATATGTTTTAATTATTTGTAATCAAGATAATGTATATAACATTCAATGTCTTTTTCCAAAAGAAATAAACTTGTATATCTTTGAAGAGAATAAGTACCGTCAAATGGGCATAATGCAGGTAGATTCAGCCACATTATGTCGCAAACTACGACCCACTAAATTGCATCCATTGTTTGCGTTGCGAAACGTTCCAGAGATTGTTTATATTGGTTCTTTATTTTCATTGTGTATGGCATTCATTTTCAATCATATTACGAATGATATGGATATTATTGCCCTATCTAATAAAATTGTCAACGACAGGGGACAGGTGACATTCTGACAATTTGATAACCTTCTGCACCTTTCTAGTGTCACTAGTGACATGGCTCGAAACTATATAATTTTAATGATTTCTAAGTTATGACACGTATGGAGTGTAAAGGGGAATATTTCACCTCTTTTCCCACTTCCCCAGCGCGATGAGTAGTTTTTTTTAATGGGTTAGAGGCGAAGTAGTGAACGGCTCACTTTATGGTAAATGACAAGTACAGAGAATGCCAATAGGCCTTAAGTACCGCCCTTTGTCACCTCATATTGTAATGTGTGTAAGTAATAACGTTTTTTTAAAAAAATTACCTTCAATTGTTTTATATTAATATTATTTATTAATGTCATTTGTCTTTTCATTATTTTTTCTGTTTTCTTTTTTTATTTGTGTTTCGATCCCAATTATCTTCCATAGGTTACAGTAACGTAAAGCCTGACGACTGCTCTGAAAATATTAAAGGTGCCTGTAGTTGAGACACCAATACTATAGCATTATGCGGATGACGTTTTGATGCTGCAACTCAATAAATACAATTTTTATGTTAATTCTGTTTCATTATATAGTTGCGGCAATGAATAAAGTACTTTCTTTATTTGTCTCTTTCAAATGGAACGGAGATTCCTACATCAACTAAAAAAAGAGCTGGCGATATTGAATCAACCGAACAGATATCGTTGTATAGATTTGAATCGACCCGATTAAACCAACCTTTTAGTGAAGACCGCATTGGAATCGGTCTATCCGTTTGTAAGCATAAGTTTGATGCCACAGACAGACACACTCGTAGCGACGAGGATTAATTAAAAGTTTGAGAAACCTAGATTCAAATCTAAGCCCTATTTAGTTTCAACGTAGTAAATGCTTCCCAGCAAAACGAAAGAAATAAACTTGTATATCTTTGAAGAGAATAAGTACCGTCAAATGGGCATAATGCAGGTAGATTCAGCCACATTATGTCGCAAACTACGACCCACTAAATTGCATCCATTGTTTGCGTTGCGAAACGTTCCAGAGATTGTTTATATTGGTTCTTTATTTTCATTGTGTATGGCATTCATTTTCAATCATATTACGAATGATATGGATATTATTGCCCTATCTAATAAAATTGTCAACGACAGGGGACAGGTGACATTCTGACAATTTGATAACCTTCTGCACCTTTCTAGTGTCACTAGTGACATGGCTCGAAACTATATAATTTTAATGATTTCTAAGTTATGACACGTATGGAGTGTAAAGGGGAATATTTCACCTCTTTTCCCACTTCCCCAGCGCGATGAGTAGTTTTTTTTAATGGGTTAGAGGCGAAGTAGTGAACGGCTCACTTTATGGTAAATGACAAGTACAGAGAATGCCAATAGGCCTTAAGTACCGCCCTTTGTCACCTCATATTGTAATGTGTGTAAGTAATAACGTTTTTTTTTAAAAAAAAATTACCTTCAATTGTTTTATATTAATATTATTTATTAATGTCATTTGTCTTTTCATTATTTTTCTGTTTTCTTTTTTTATTTGTGTTTCGATCCCAATTATCTTCCATAGGTTACAGTAACGTAAAGCCTGACGACTGCTCTGAAAATATTAAAGGTGCCTGTAGTTGAGACACCAATACTATAGCATTATGCGGATGACGTTTTGATGCTGCAACTCAATAAATACAATTTTGTTATGTTAATTCTGTTTCATTATATAGTTGCGGCAATGAATAAAGTACTTTCTTTATTTGTCTCTTTCAAATGGAACGGAGATTCCTACATCAACTAAAAAAAGAGCTGGCGATATTGAATCAACCGAACAGATATCGTTGTATAGATTTGAATCGACCCGATTAAACCAACCTTTTAGTGAAGACCGCATTGGAATCGGTCTATCCGTTTGTAAGCATAAGTTTGATGCCACAGACAGACACACTCGTAGCGACGAGGATTAATTAAAAGTTTGAGAAACCTAGATTCAAATCTAAGCCCTATTTAGTTTCAACGTAGTAAATGCTTCCCAGCAAAACGAAAGAAATAAACTTGTATATCTTTGAAGAGAATAAGTACCGTCAAATGGGCATAATGCAGGTAGATTCAGCCACATTATGTCGCAAACTACGACCCACTAAATTGCATCCATTGTTTGCGTTGCGAAACGTTCCAGAGATTGTTTATATTGGTTCTTTATTTTCATTGTGTATGGCATTCATTTTCAATCATATTACGAATGATATGGATATTATTGCCCTATCTAATAAAATTGTCAGCGACAGGGGACAGGTGACATTCTGACAATTTGATAACCTTCTGCACCTTTCTAGTGTCACTAGTGACATGGCTCGAAACTATATAATTTTAATGATTTCTAAGTTATGACACGTATGGAGTGTAAAGGGGAATATTTCACCTCTTTTCCCACTTCCCCAGCGCGATGAGTAGTTTTTTTTAATGGGTTAGAGGCGAAGTAGTGAACGGCTCACTTTATGGTAAATGACAAGTACAGAGAATGCCAATAGGCCTTAAGTACCGCCCTTTGTCACCTCATATTGTAATGTGTGTAAGTAATCAGGGCGCACGCCTTAAATTAGTGAGCGATATATATATATATATATATATATATATATATATATATATATATATATATATATATATATATATATATATATATATATATATATATATATATATATATATATATATATATATATATATATATATATATATATATATATATATATATATATATATATATATATATATATATATATATATATATATATATATATATATATATATATATATATATATATATATATATATATATATATATATATATATATATATATATATATATATATATATATATATATATATATATATATATATATATATATATATATATATATATATATATATATATATATATATATATATATATATATATATATATATATATATATATATATATATATATATATATATATATATATATATATATATATATATATATATATATATATATATATATATATATATATATATATATATATATATATATATATATATATATATATATATATATATATATATATATATATATATATATATATATATATATATATATATATATATATATATATATATATATATATATATATATATATATATATATATATATATATATATATATATATATATATATATATATATATATATATATATATATATATATATATATATATATATATATATATATATATATATATATATATATATATATATATATATATATATATATATATATATATATATATATATATATATATATATATATATATATATATATATATATATATATATATATATATATATATATATATATATATATATATATATATATATATATATATATATATATATATATATATATATATATATATATATATATATATATATATATATATATATATATATATATATATATATATATATATATATATATATATATATATATATATATATATATATATATATATATATATATATATATATATATATATATATATATATATATATATATATATATATATATATATATATATATATATATATATATATATATATATATATATATATATATATATATATATATATATATATATATATATATATATATATATATATATATATATATATATATATATATATATATATATATATATATATATATATATATATATATATATATATATATATATATATATATATATATATATATATATATATATATATATATATATATATATATATATATATATATATATATATATATATATATATATATATATATATATATATATATATATATATATATATATATATATATATATATATATATATATATATATATATATATATATATATATATATATATATATATATATATATATATATATATATATATATATATATATATATATATATATATATATATATATATATATATATATATATATATATATATATATATATATATATATATATATATATATATATATATATATATATATATATATATATATATATATATATATATATATATATATATATATATATATATATATATATATATATATATATATATATATATATATATATATATATATATATATATATATATATATATATATATATATATATATATATATATATATATATATATATATATATATATATATATATATATATATATATATATATATATATATATATATATATATATATATATATATATATATATATATATATATATATATATATATATATATATATATATATATATATATATATATATATATATATATATATATATATATATATATATATATATATATATATATATATATATATATATATATATATATATATATATATATATATATATATATATATATATATATATATATATATATATATATATATATATATATATATATATATATATATATATATATATATATATATATATATATATATATATATATATATATATATATATATATATATATATATATATATATATATATATATATATATATATATATATATATATATATATATATATATATATATATATATATATATATATATATATATATATATATATATATATATATATATATATATATATATATATATATATATATATCAAATTATCAATTTAAGCTCAGCGGTCAATAGTACAGTTTTGAACTTCGCAGAGAACGTGAAATTATACAGTCATCGTTGTGGAACTGTAACGTACTTTATAGTACATAATAATTCAAAAAATTACCTTCAATTGTTTTATATTAATATTATTTATTAATGTCATTTGTCTTTTCATTATTTTTTCTGTTTTCTTTTTTTATTTGTGTTTCGATCCCAATTATCTTCCATAGGTTACAGTAACGTAAAGCTTGACGACTGCTCTGAAAATATTAAAGGTGCCTGTAGTTGAGGCACCAATACTATAGCATTATGCGGATGACGTTTTGATGCTGCAACTCAATAAATACAATTTTTGTTATGTTAATTCTGTTTCATTATATAGTTGCGGCAATGAATAAAGTACTTTCCTTTATTTGTCTCTTTCAAATAGAACGGAGATTCCTACATCAACTAAAAAAAGAGCTGGCGATATTGAATCAACCGAACAGATATCGTTGTATAGATTTGAACCGACCCGAATAAACCAACCTTTTAGTGAAGACAGCATTGGAATCGGTCTATCCGTTTGTAAGCATAAGTTTGATGCCACAGACAGACACAATCGTAGCGACGAGGATTAATTAAAAGCGAGAGAAACCTAGATTCAAATCTAAGCCCTATTTAGTTTCAACGTAGTAAATGCTTCCCAGCAAAACGAAAGAAATAAACTTGTATATCTTTGAAGAGAATAAGTACCGTCAAATGGGCATAATGCAGGTAGATTCAGCCACATTATGTCGCAAACTACGACCCACTAAATTGCATCCATTGTTTGCGTTGCGAAACGTTCCAGAGATTGTTTATATTGGTTCTTTATTTTCATTGTGTATGGCATTCATTTTCAATCATATTACGAATGATATGGATATTATTGCCCTATCTAATAAAATTGTCAACGACAGGGGACAGGTGACATTCTGACAATTTGATAACCTTCTGCACCTTTCTAGTGTCACTAGTGACATGGCTCGAAACTATATAATTTTAATGATTTCTAAGTTATGACACGTATGGAGTGTAAAGGGAATATTTCACCTCTTTTCCCACTTCCCCAGCGCGATGAGTAGTTTTTTTTAAAGATGACGGGGCCAAACGAGCATGCGGCTCACGTGATGGTGAGTGATCACCGACGTCCACGAACATCCACAACACCAGAGGAGCTACAGATGCGCTGCCGGCCATTAACAGTTAGTCTTTGCTAAAAAAATTATGGTATGTTATACTGTTACTGGCGATATTTGAGATGTTAATCTTTGAATAAATAAAAAGTCCCTGTGGTATCCAGGTAAGAAGCTGCCATCCCATTACATCCCGTGGGTGTCGCAAGAGGCGACTAGGGAAACGCCTAGAAATTCACAATAGCTCCCGACAGATGGCGGTATAACCATAACGAAAAATATCAGCTCAAAAATAAGCACACCGACGACGGACGGACGGCCAAAGTGTGGGGCGTCTGGTGTTGCGATCACCTGGCCCAGCGTGGCGATTATATCAAACCACCTTATGAGAGGCCTTTTTTTAATCGAGGAAGGGGGCAAACGAGCGTGCGGCACACCTCATGGTAAGTGATCACCGACGCCCGCGAACATCCACAACACCAGAGGAGCTACAGATGCGCTGCCGGCCTTTAAGGAAGAAATAAGCTCTTTTCTTGAAGGTCCCTAAGTCGTAACTGTTCCGAAATACCGCTGGCGACAGCTGATTCCACAAAGTCGAAGTGCGAGGAAACTTCGACTAAACAGAAAACTTTGCCTATGTCCTGCAGTGGCTACAGGCTGCTAAGGAAATGTAAGGTAACCAGTAATGCTTGTATTGAACCCAAGACCCAAGCCCAGCAGTCGCTGTACTAGTGTAACAGGAAAATATAATCGAAATGCAAATATACGAAAATTAGAAACATATTCTCCATTTAATATATGTATTTGATAATTGGGAAGCATGTATTGATTAAAATAGGTCAGTGCGTTCCAAACTACCGCTAGCGTTAATCAGTTCATCTACGGATTATTAGATATTGGATTAAAGCAGCGAGTTTGAATAGAGAGCACGCGTTGCAGCCTCCTAACTGAATAGACTAGGCTCTGGCAACGGTATGACATCTATATATAATACATAACACAGGCCGTGGTAGCCTAATAGTCAGGGTGCCCGTTTTTGTTTCGTATAGAGCGCGAGTAACCTAGGTTCGTTCACCGGTGGCGGCACCGCTAGAATAGTTAATAAGCAATTTTCAGTGCCGTATTTACCACGTGCTGGCGGTGAAGGAAGACATCCTGAGGAAACCTGCATGTCGGAGAAATAATAAAAATATTATTTCGAGGATATGTGAAGCCAGCCAACCCGCAGTGGAGCGGCGTGACGGGCCAGTTCCGGCTCCAAAACACTCTCAAATATTTGAGTAGGAGGTCTTTGCTCAGCAGTGGGCACTTACAGGCTGCTAAGGAAATGTAAGGTAACCAGTAATGCTTGTATTGAACCCAAGACCCAAGCCCAGCAGTCGCTGTACTAGTGTAACAGGAAAATATAATCGAAATGCAAATATACGAAAACTTTTTATTCGATAACGGTATTCTAAATAGAAATAAAGCAGATGTCGCCGTTTGAGGTAAAAAAAAAAAGAGACCATTTTTTTATAAAAAAAGTTTAGAGCATTTTTGTATGTGTGGTAATAGTTCAAATGTAAAACCGAGGAAAGTTTTTTTTTCTGAAAACGTTTTGCGAAACGTAACCATCCGTAAAACCAGTTCCGAGGCGGTTGAATGAAGCCAAATTGTTAGGAAAGGCTTGCCAGAAAATAACACATCACTTTATATATCACATAGAATAAATCGTTTAGTTTTTTTTTTAAAGATGACGGGGCCAAACGAGCATGCGGCTCACGTGATGGTGAGTGATCACCGACGTCCACGAACATCCACAACACCAGAGGAGCTACAGATGCGCTGCCGGCCATTAACAGTTAGTCTTTGCTAAAAAAAAATTATGGTATGTTATACTGTTACTGGCGATATTTGAGATGTTAATCTTTGAATAAATAAAACAGTCCCTGTGGTATCCAGGTAAGAAGCTGCCATCCCATTACATCCCGTGGGTGTCGCAAGAGGCGACTAGGGAAACGCCTAGAAATTCACAATAGCTCCCGACAGATGGCGGTATAACCATAACGAAAAATATCAGCTCAAAAATAAGCACACCGACGACGGACGGACGGCCAAAGTGTGGGGCGTCTGGTGTTGCGATCACCTGGCCCAGCGTGGCGATTATATCAAACCACCTTATGAGAGGCCTTTTTTTAATCGAGGAAGGGGGCAAACGAGCGTGCGGCACACCTCATGGTAAGTGATCACCGACGCCCGCGAACATCCACAACACCAGAGGAGCTACAGATGCGCTGCCGGCCTTTAAGGAAGAAATAAGCTCTTTTCTTGAAGGTCCCTAAGTCGTAACTGTTCCGAAATACCGCTGGCGACAGCTGATTCCACAAAGTCGAAGTGCGAGGAAACTTCGACTAAACAGAAAACTTTGCCTATGTCCTGCAGTGGCTACAGGCTGCTAAGGAAATGTAAGGTAACCGAAGTAATGCTTGTATTGAACCCAAGACCCAAGCCCAGCAGTCGCTGTACTAGTGTAACAGGAAAATATAATCGAAATGCAAATATACGAAAATTAGAAACATATTCTCCATTTAATATATGTATTTGATAATTGGGAAGCATGTATTGATTAAAATAGGTCAGTGCGTTCCAAACTACCGCTAGCGTTAATCAGTTCATCTACGGATTATTAGATATTGGATTAAAGCAGCGAGTTTGAATAGAGAGCACGCGTTGCAGCCTCCTAACTGAATAGACTAGGCTCTGGCAACGGTATGACATCTATATATAATACATAACACAGGCCGTGGTAGCCTAATAGTCAGGGTGCCCGTTTTTGTTTCGTATAGAGCGCGAGTAACCTAGGTTCGTTCACCGGTGCCGGCACCGCTAGAATAGTTAATAAGCAATTTTCAGTGCCGTATTTACCACGTGCTGGCGGTGAAGGAAGACATCCTGAGGAAACCTGCATGTCGGAGAAATAATAAAAAATATTATTTCGAGGATATGTGAAGCCAGCCAACCCGCAGTGGAGCGGCGTGACGGGCCAGTTCCCGGCTCCAAAACACTCTCAAATATTTGAGTAGGAGGTCTTTGCTCAGCAGTGGGCACTTACAGGCTGCTACTTTACTTTTCTTGTACTTATAAACCCACGCGGTTGACCACAAATATGGCAAAAGAAATGTTCAACTGTTTGTACCAAAGCCAGAAAAGGATTTATTTCTCTTGATTTAGACGTTCGTATCAAAGAAAGAAAATTACAAAACGCATACAGGATATTCAAACTCAGGTCACTCGCGTATTATGAAATGAAAGTGTGTTCATAAAAGCTACGTCTTTCAGAATTTTTTTTTATAGAAAAGACGGCAAACGAGCAAGCGGCTCACCTGATGGTAAGTGATTACCGTCGCCCACATACATCTGTAACACCATAGATGCTGCAGGTGCGTTACCGGTCTTTAAGGATATTTCGGAGATGGAACGGAAGAGAAGGGGAATAGGGAGGAGGATTGGGCCTCCGGTTACCTCACTCACCGATCGAAACGCAGAAGCACAAGATGCCTCTACTTCACGTCGGTATTCTGCGAGGCCGTAGTACCAACCCGGTCGAGCCGGCCCATTCGAGCAGCAGCAAAAAACCGCCGCTTGGCTCCACCACGTTTATAAAATTTTGTTAATAATAATAATCATTTACCGTTACTCTGCTGGTACAACCAAATATCCGCATCAGAACTAGGATGATCACCTCGAGTGGCAACCGAGCACAGACTAACGCAATGTACAGAGACTATGCATATTACTTTCAATATCTGTGAATCCATTTCTCTGTAACAAATCTATAAACATTTATGAAAATACCATAAAATCTTTCCACACGCCTTATCTGAACAACCGAATGAGATATACACTTGGAATTTGATCTGGATGTTTCCGGACCTGTACAGATGACGATAAAATAATATGAGTACAATTTAAATATTATTTTTAATAAAATAATAATTAAAAATATTTATTTTTATCTAAATAGTTAATTCTTGGCAGAAGAATTTTATAAGCAAGTCTATCTGAAGGTGTACGGTTATTTGAATCCTTCGTCAGTATTCCTGGTGCACCGTGGACAACAGAAGTTGACATTAGAACTCTCTTACATCCACTATGGTGTCCTAGTGTCGCGGAGGCAGTTTATATTAGAGGCATAAATTGCACGTGGACAAACATCCAGACTCGGAACAATTATTTGCAGTTAACACCTGTCCGAAGCGGGAATCAAACCCGCGACCCGCGGCGTCACAGTCAAGCGCTAGGCACTACGCCAGCGAGCCGTCAAGCCTTCAATTACAAAGCCTTAATACCTGTCAATGATTATCATCAGACAGAAGTCTAACTTTTTTTTTTATAGGAAAGGGACAAAAGAGCAAGCGGTTCATCTGCTGGTAAGTGATTGCAGTCACATATGCAACACCAGAGGAGCTGCAGGTGCGTTGCCGGCCTTTAAGGGTATTTGGGAGATAGGAGGATTAGGTTACCTCATTAACCTAACGACACGCAGAAACACAAGACGATGACCTGATTCACGCCGGTATTCTGCGAGGCCGTGATATCATCGGTCGAGCCGGTCCATTAGAGCAGGAACAAAAGCCGCCGCTTGGCTCCACCACGCTTATAAAATTTTGTTAATAATAATAATAATAATAATAATAATAATAATAATAATAATAATAATAATAATAATAATAATAATAATAATAATAATAATAATAATAATAATAATAATAATAATAATAATAATAATAATCATTTACCGTTACTTTGCTGGTACTACCAAATATCCGTGTCAGAACTAGGATGATCACCTCGAGTGGCAAGCGAGCACAGACTAACGCAATGTACAGAGACTATGCATATTACTTTCAATATCTGTGAATCCATTTCTCTGTAACAAATCTATAAACATTTATGAAAATACCATAAAATCTTTCCACACGCCTTATCTGAACAACCGAATGAGATATACACTTGGAATTTGATCTGGAAGTTTCCGGACCTGTGTAGATGTCGACAAAATAATATGAGTACAATTTAAATATTATTTTTAATTATAGAGACAATTAAAAATAATGTTTTCGCTGCTTTGGCAGGGCAGGTTCACCACCACCGACATTATCTTAAATAAGATAATGCTTCACAGACACGTTCACTCGCACTGTGTTTTATTTCAAATTTAGAGTTTTTATAAAATGGTATTTTATTACACAAGCATATTATTTCATTAATTATCTCTTGAACCAGAAAAATAAAAATATATAGTTTGTAACATAATACAATTGAAGCGAAAATCTCATGTATAAAATAAGTGCGGAACAAGTAATTATTTTTTAATAAAATAATAATTAAAAAATATTTATTTTTATCTAAATAGTTAATTCGTGGCAGAAGAATTTTATAAGCAAGTCTATCTGAAGGTGTACGGTTATTTGAATCCTTCGTCAGTATTCCTGGTGCACCGTGGACAACAGAAGTTGACATTAGAACTCTCTTACATCCACTATGGTGTCCTAGTGTCGCGGAGGCAATTTATATTAGAGACATAAATTGCACGTGGACAAACATCCAGACTCGGAACAATTATTTGCAGTTAACACCTGTCCGAAGCGGGAATCAAACCCGCGACCCGCGGCGTCACAGTCAAGCGCTAGGCACTACGCCAGCGAGCCGTCAAGCCTATCATCAGACAGAAGTCTAACTTTTTTTTTTATAGGAAAGGGACAAAAGAGCAAGCGGTTCATCTGCTGGTAAGTGATTACAGTCACATATGCAACACCAGAGGAGCTGCAGGTGCGTTGCCGGCCTTTAAGGGTATTTGGGAGATAGGAGGATTAGGTTACCTCATTAACCTAACGACACGCAGAAACACAAGACGATGACCTGATTCACGCCGGTATTCTGCGAGGCCGTGATATCATCGGTCGAGCCGGTCCATTAGAGCAGGAACAAAAGCCGCCGCTTGGCTCAACCACGTTACAATATATAGTATACAACGTTATATAATAGTGACGGAGTGCCGAAGTTCTAGTGCGTTGGTACCGGCCCTGTGCTTCACCAACCCTCCTGGACGGCTTGGTGAGCTTGGGCAAACCTTCAAAAGAAATGCCGGCTTCCCCTGGCGCTTTCAACGACAGACCTCAGTTATCTTTCTCCTGTAGACATGCAGATGAGACACTTAACTCAAATCGCTTGGTTCCTGGAAGTGGTATTTTAAAAGAATCAATAATATGTACTGTTTAAAACGATTCGAGCTACATTAGCCCCTGAGTGAGAGAACGTATATTGTCTAGGGAATCGGGTACGCTATTACATTGAAGCGGTCGCCAGCGAAGGTAAGTAAGTTATTAGAGCAGAAAATGTTTAAAGCTCCGTCGCTTGAATGCAATGGCATTTAATTAGTTCTAATATTTTAAAATCCACGTGTTTGTATGAAGTTTTAAGAACACTATACTTTCCCGTGCCTTGGTAGCCTAGTGGTCAGGGCGCTCAGTTCACTGTCATAGAGCGTGAGTGACCTGGGTCCGATCCACGGTGCCGGCACCACTAAAATTGTTAATAAGCAATTTTAAGTGCTGTATTTACCACGTGCTCACCGGTGAAGGAAAACATCGTTAGGAATAGGAAGGATATGTGAAGCCCGCCAACCCGCACTGGAGCAGCGTGGCGGGTCCTTCCCGGCTCCTAAACCCTCTCTGATACTAGTATTTGAGAAGGAGGCCTTTGCCCAGCAGTGGGCACTTATCGGCTGTTACTTTATTTTATATATTTATCTTTGCTCAACGATATTGCATCATTTGGATTTGTGTACGTATATATCCGATACTCTCAGGAGCTTGGTCCAATATATTTTTCGTTGTTATTCATTGTTTCTTACATCAGTCAAGAATCTCACATCAGCCTTAACAACCTGTAAATGGTCCACTTAAACTTAGACCTCGACCCGTAAGAAGGATCTCATAATCGCCACGATCATAGGCCAAGCGTATTGGCGTTCGCAGACACCTTACAAGCTGCTGTCTGTCACTAAATTTCTGGTCTGGTGTTCTTCGAGATGGTTATCCCGCCATCTATTGGTAGCCCCATTGCTGTTTCCAAGCCTTTTCTATTAGACTCCAGACAGAATCTTGTTACCACAGAGTTAATCTCACACTTATTTATTTATTCTTTATTGTTAGCCTTAAGCTTAAGGTTACAATGGGCGGACTTAATGCCAAGTGGCATTCTCTACCAGTCAACCCTGGTTATGGTTAAAGGAAGTTGGCAGGTACAAAACAAAGAATAGTTGTAATTATTTAATACGTGGTGTCATTGAAGAACTTATATTTTCGTCAATTAGGTAGAAACCAAATAAAAAAGAAATTAAATGCGCCTTTGGACTGTTAAGTTCAGGATTTAGTTAATTCTTCTCAGTAAGAAGTTTTAAATTTTCTGAAGAACTTACCCCCAAAGAATATTAAAAGGTTTTATTTTAGATTTACCACTCCAGATAATGTATAATTTATTCTAAGAATGGTCTAAAACGATCTCTTCGCTTTACGTGACGAAAATACTCTTTGAAGTGTCTGAACATGACAGACACTACAAATATCAATTTTAAATTGACGAACTTCCGTGTAGTGAACGGCGCAGGAAATATAAAAATGCCGCAAGTTTAGGCGTAAACGTGCGGCATTCAATAGTAATTGACTTCCCGTGCCCGATGCAATGCTTAGACAAGACAGGCACAATGATTTTCTGAACGTGGTAGAGCCAAGCGGCGGCTTTAGCTGCTGCTCGAATGTACCGTCACGGCTGGCGTAGTACTACGACCTCGAAGAATACCGGCGTCAAGTGGAGGCATCTTGTGCTTCCAAAAATCTTTAAACGCCGGCAACACACCTGCAGCTCCTCTGATGTTGCAGATGTAAGTGGGCGACGGTAATCACTTACCATCAGGTGAACCGGAGGCTCGCCTTTCCTATAAAAAAAATCTGGTATCGAAGACTCGCCACATGTCCAACCCATACGTCAATCATTTGTGTATCGCACAATAATTGGTGAAAAATGTGATTCGAATTCACAACCTATGGTTCAGTAAGGATACGCTAACAGCTAATAGATAGGCAAACAATCAAAAATGTTTCTTCATGATCATTACAGCCTATCACAAGTCCACTGCTGTACATGGGTGGCTTACCCTTTTGCAGTTGCCATGCATGGCGAGCGGGTTGGCAACCGCAGATTTATTTTTCATGATATAGCGCAGGAAGATGCTGCTGGCCATGTCCTCGTAGAAAATATTCCCTCTCTTATACCACCACCACACGGCAATACCATACAGATGTTCGACTTATTCGACCATTAGTCGCCTTTTACGACAGCCATGGTCAGACAGGGTTGGCGCTATTCCTTAATTCCGACAGCCTCCGAATGATAATGAAAAATATTTATTATCTTTTGGATATAGAAAAATAATATACTCTATGTCACTTTCACAATGGCGACATCTTATATGTTGCAATCCATCACGCCCTTAAGGCTACTGAGGATACCTAACATTATGTATGCATGTTAATAGATATGTATACACCAATACCGGTTGTTGTTGGGAACAATAGGCTCGAAGTTGTAGACGAGTACGTATACCTGAGACAAATTGTCCGATTAGGTAAGTCCAACTTCGACTCAGAGGTCAATCGACGAATCCAACTCGGCTGGGCTGCGTTCGGGAAACTACCTCATATCTTCTCGTCAAGTATACCGCAAAGCCTGAAGAGTAAAGTATACAACCAGTGCGTGTTGCCAGTGATGACATACGGATCCGAGACTTGCTCCTTCACTGCAGCCCGTATGAGGAAGCTCAAAGTTGCTCAGCGCGCTATGGAAAGGGCTATGCTCGGTGTTTCTCTGCGTGATAGAGTCTGCAACGATGATATCCGCAGCAGAACTAAGGTAAGCGACATAGCCGTAAAGATCAGCAATGTGAAGTGGCAATGGGCCGGCCACATAGCTCGCAGAACTGTCAACCGTTGTGCCGTTGTGCGTTGTGCGTTGAGCCACGTATAGGCAAACGCAGTGTAGGACGACCCCCCACAAGATGAAGTGACGACCTGCGCAGTGTTGCGGGAAGTCGATGGATGCAGGTGGCTCAGGACCGCGCTTCGTGGCAATCTTTGGGGGAGGCCTATGTTCAGCAGTGGTGTAATCAGACTGCTTTTAATTTGACATCCGTGATTAACATAGGTTTCAGATGAAAACCAGCGTCAGGCTCAAAAGCTTGACAGTAAGCTGATCTGGAGACCTATTGGTCCAGCCATGAGACACGCACAATGTATTACTTTTCTTTAATTGTGAAGTCTGACGTTACTTTTGATTTATTTTGTACCTTATGTTTTTTTTTTATCTTTGATCAACATGTTCTGTATCTGTTGTCCTTTTATGCTGTACCAATAAATATTTTTCTTTATTTCTAATAGGTCATAAGATATCTGTACTGTACCGGCTAACAAAATTCAATGTTCAATTTATAATGTTATATATAATGTTAATGTGTCTGTTTATGAAGAAATAAGATACGTATTACATTAGGTCTATCTCCTATTCTACCTAGGTGCCTTCTGAGTAGACACCCTCCTCTCACCTATTTCCTGCCTGTAGCAGGGGTCCGAAAAGCAGTGCAACCAATGTTGTGTTCTGGTTTAAAGTGTATAAAAAGGGAAGTAGGAGTTGTTCGCAGGAGTCAACGGGCTAGAATAGCTACTTACCATCAGCTGGGCTGTTACTTCGTTTGCCACTCTACTTATTAAATACTGATAATGAAATTTTTCCCAAAAGTTTTTTTTTATACTCCTCGTTAACTTCGTGATATTCTCCAATTTCTCCAAGTAAAGATAGCTAATAATAATAAGCGTCAAGTTGATGGAAACCAGATACTGAGATCACGTCAATACCAATTAACAAAGTTCTGATGACTTATGGCAGCCCCTAATTGTAATGAACAGTGATTTATTACTACATAATACAATTAATTTATTAATTACAACTTCGTTTAATTAATTTACAAACTTTGATACACTTTAGACATAATAATATTAAGGGAGAAAATATTTTAATTTCTTTATAATTCGCGTTTGAAGAAGCTACATGTAAAACACAGTTAGAAACGACTGGAACGTAAGAATTAAAATTGAACGCGATAAAATACATTAATAATTGTTTAATTTCGAAGTTTAGCGTTCGCGTATATACATGAAATCGTTATAAAAAACTAAGAAATCATCGTTCATCCATACGAAAAGCTATTATACTAAACGTATACCAGTTACAATATAAACCTCAAACATATTCTTTTCAATGGTTCATTTCACTAAAATTTAGGTATTTGTTTTTATTTTCGTTTATACTACAAATTAGAGCAATTGTCGGAAACAGTTGAGAGTGCAATAAAATATCATTGGTATCATGTGGTAAACACGCTTGGGCACATATTTTCCAATGGTCAACTGAGACTGCAATTCGAGATACCGAGAAAAACAAAATAATGGACGCAAGTTAGAAACATTAAAATAACTTAATCGCACAGTTATTTGAAGATTAACATTACTTCAAATTAATACAATTTTATTAAGTAAAGATATTTTCCATACTATTTCATTTTCCATATGCCAAGTTCACTCACACTCAGGGCACGATGCTAGTAGCATAGTGCCCTGAGTGTGAGTGAACTTGGCATATATAGTAGAGTAGAGGATATAGTAGAGGCTCTAGCAATAAATTGATAGCGCAGTATCCATTCTTATTTGTCGAATCCTAATCCCGAAGACCAGTGATGAGGCTCATCATCAGTGCCAAGATACCAGCAATACGCTCACGTGGCCCAGTGAGCAAACCTTAGAGATATACCGGCCGGCCTTTGCTGGCGCTTCTTCGGAAAGGTCATAGTATTTCAATAAAGTCGTGGTTGGTTAGAGGTCCAGGGCTTTAATACATAAAGAACTCCCTTTAATTACACTGTACGCGATTGATATGAATTCTAATTCTGGTGCTGGAGATACGCAAATTGTTAATTTAAATTTTCAGCCTGCAAGCCTGAGAAAAAAAAATTCGTTGTGGACGTGTGAAATCTGCCAACACACCCAGAAGCAGCGTGGCGGACTCTTCCCGGTTCCGAAATGATATATATATATATATGTGTATATTCACGCCTTGTTCCCAACGCGGTAGGCAGAGACAATCTTCTTCCACATGCTACGGTCCTGACATACGTCTTTCGCTTCTTCCACTTTCATCAATCTTCGCATGCATGCTCGTTGGTTTAGAGTACTCTTGACCTGGCCTTTTTTCAGAACGTCTCCGATTTGATCGTGAAATGTTCGCCTAGGTCTTCCTCTCCCGACTCTACCATTTTCCGAAATTCTCTCATTTATATTGAAAGGAAGCGGGCACTGGGATATTTACAGGCCGCATGCTAGCTGCTTCATTTGATTATATGAAATTGCATTTACGAAAGTCGATATAACAGGTTACATAAGATTTAGATTTCCATTCGAATTTCAGATACGACCGCAGAACAAAAAGCAGTTGTTTCAAAACTGTCGTAAAAGCTTACTGCTAAAGTTATAATCAAAGCTCGCGCAAGTGTGCGGTATCGTCGAAATTAAAATCAAAAAGATTATAACCAAATTTTATATGCAATATAATAATACAAGATGGCAGACGTTGGGTACTGCTATTTCCGGTAGGTGGCGTTATGTGTTTGTTACTTAATACTTGTAACTCGACCACAGCGCCATTTATGGGGTTCTGTTTTGTGAATTTCTTTTTTAGCACTAAATCAACATGTATTGCGAATAAGCGTGATGAATCATTAATGAACTAAAATCAGAATTTGTAACATTACTACAGCATCACTTATCGGATCCTGGCATAGCTACATATCATCGTCTCGTGAAAATAAATATTTTCCGTCAATATTACCTCTATCAGTCAAGTTGTTCAGAAGTTAGACTCATCTCGTCGATCACTTACCTAAGCGCATATATTACATATATATAGATTGCATAGGTTATTCAAATAACATATAAAAGACAAATTCAACTAAAATTAAAAACAAACAAATGCGCGTTAATTTGTTTATGGACATAGCGATTTATCATGTCTCTGTAATAGCGTGAAACGAATTGGCGTAATTAATTTTGCAAAACAAAGCCTCTTCTATTAAACGAAGGACATTGTTATTTTCGAAAGACTCTTTAAATTTATAATGAAATTTACAAGTGAACTTAGTAAAGTTGATGGATATAATTAGATACAGACAAATTTGTAATTTACGAAATTTAGACTAACTTCACTGCAGGCCGTATGAGAAAGCTCAAAGTTGCTCACCGCGCTATGGAAAGGGCTCGGTGTTTCTCTGCGTGATAGAGTCTGCAACGATGATATCCGCAGCAGAACTAAGATAACCGACATAGCTGTAAAGATCAGCAAGCTGAAGTGGCAATGGGCCGGCCACATAGCTCGCAGAACTGACAACCGTTGGGGAAAAAAGGTTCTCGTGTGGCAGCCACGTACAAGCAAACGCAGTGTAGGACGACCCCCACAAGATGGAGTGACGACCTGCGCAGTGTTGCGGGAAGTCGATGAATGCAGGTGGCTCAGGACCGAGCTTCGTGGCAATCTTTGGGGGAGGCCTATGTTCAGCAGTGGACTTCTGATAGGCTGAAATGATGATGATGATGATGAGCTAAATTAGGATATCTCTCCACGGGCTTACAAATGATAAATCATCGGTTGAAGCCGAAGGAACAGCTGAGTTTTTTTTGGGATGGAAAACCGGGTCTTGGTAATAGTATGCTCCCAACAGACTAGAGAAAAGCCGACTTTATTCAGATCGTTTTAAGGATTCGTTGCCAAGTGGTCAGGGCGTTCACTTTAGTATCATAGAGCGCGAATGACCTGGGTTAACCACCCCCAGTGCCGGCACCACTAAAATTGTTAATAGCAATTTTGAGTGCTGTATTTACCACGCGCTCGGCGGTGATGGAAAACATCGCGAGGAAACCTGCATGTCTGAGAAATAATAAAAAAATATTTCTAGGATATCTGAAGCCCGCCAACCAACAACCTACACCCTCTCAGATATTTGAGAAGGAGGCCTTTGGCGAAGGAGCAGTGGGCACTTATGGGCTGCTACTTTTATGGATTCGTTTATAAATAAAAACGTTAATTGTTGTTAAATTAGTCTTTGTTAAACTTTTTTTTTTATTGTAGCTATAAACTGATTCGCAACACTTTTTTTAATTACTGGGACAATTTGTTATTTCTTAAGATTAATGAAATAAATTGTCTATGTTCACATTCCTGAACAGTGGAATTTAATTTAATAAAAGATATCTTTATAAGGCGTTGTTTAATTTAAATAATGGCGCTTGGTAATATAACTAATGACACGGCGTGCGAAGGTCGCGTATGAAAAACTAACGCTCCCTTTCTTTCCGTTGGTGTGGAATTAAAAAATATTAACGCTGCTTGTTGCGGAGCAGTGTGGTGGGCCCTTCTCGGCAACAAAAACTATATATTTGAGAAGGAGGCCTTTGCCCAGCCGTGGGCACTTACAGGCTTGCTACTTTTAAATGGAACTAGATTAGTTTTTCAAACTTTCCGATAAGCTTTCCGCTTTTTGATAAGATTCCGGAAAACGATATAGTTAACACTTACGTTCAGGGTATTGATGCAGATTAATGAGGGTGTGGCGACTAAGAGCAGGAGATCCAACTAAATCTTTTCCAATTTCATGAAAGGCTGTGGTATAACCGGGTGGTCTAAGGATCTAACTCCGAATCAGGAGACCCGTGTTCAATCTTTTATTTGTGTTTGTTTTTTATGGTCGGCCTGAACTGAAGGATGACGACAGGCTCGTCTCCTGTCACGTTGGCTCAAATAAACTTTGGTGATAAGTAAATTTATTTATTTTATGGGAAAGTCGGCAAACAAGCAATCGGTTTACCTACATCTACAACACCAGAGGCGCTGCCGGCCGTTAAGTGTATTTGGGAGACGGGAGGGAGGGAGACTAGGCCTCCGGTTACGTTACTCACCGAACGAAACGCAGAAACACAAGATGCTTCTACTTCACGCCGGCATTCTGCGAGGTCGTGGTATTAACCCGGTTGAGCCGCCCCATTCGAGCAGCAGCTAAAGCCGCCGCTCGGCTCTACCATGTTAAAATAGATGACAAGAGAATCTGCTGAAATAAGTGTCTAAATCTCTGACCACCCGGGTTTTTAATTTACGCGGTGACTTTTTGTCTTTTTTTAAACTACTCTCCCAATAATCATAATGTTTTTTGCATTTTATAATTTTTTTTTTGACATATAGTGAAACGTGCTCCGATGTGCTTGTCACAGTAAATGCGTCACTGTGAGCAATAATGTCGGGATGAACCTTGGTTAACAGCATTTGCAGTGGGAACAGCATTCAATGCCAACCGACCAAGACACAACGGATTAAGGGATCCGCTGTTAGGTCATCGGCTTCAACAGCTTCGGTCAAAGGTCAACAGCTTCGACGGAGGAGAACTGCTCGCAACAACCCCAGGGTGGAACTTAAGGAGGTACGTTGGGTTACCTGCGATATATCTCGTGTATGCCGTGAACAAGGGACCCCACTTTCGCCGGCAAGCACGGCGAGGAAGTTAGAATGAGGCGAGTGTGACATATTGTATTCGTATATAATTAATCTATGTATTTTGTATATATAGCGTATTAAATTTTTATTTTTTCTGTTCTGTAACCGCCTTCGATGTTTTATCACTCCCAAAGGTTGACAGGCAGAGAATGCTTTTAGCATTATGTCCACCTTTTGATCATATATTGTGCTCTTATATGGTTAAAAAAAAAAACGTGTTACCGTGTAGTGAGTGTCCGGGGGGCGTGGCTTGGAACGAATTATTAGTGTTGGTTATAAGTAATGTAATTGTGATAGATAATGTAATTTTTCTGACGCATTTTTACAGTCAATTCATGTTTTTATAGAGTATTTTTTTACTTTTACACTATTTTTGCAATATTTAAATTAGAGAAAAAGAATCTTGAGTATTTTTAAAAAAAATTAAGTTACATTTGTCGCGTGATAATTAATGCGTAATTTTAAAATACTTGTTAAAGACCATTTTTATTACACAGGTAATTGCTTGTTTTTTAACAAACATGTTAATAATGATAACAAGGTGCTGCTTGTTATATTATAATTAATTTTCTTACATGTAAAATTATCCAATAGCTAAATTCAAATATCATTAACCCTGCATAGAGATAATACCAACTAAAAAAAAGTTCTATTCGGCAGAATTTACACATTGAGAAAACATGAAACGAAATACAACAATGAATACTAAATAATTCATCTCCGTTTTAACTCGCTGAACGAGTCTTTTGTCTTTCTAAAATAAACAGTTTAAACGGTCCTTTCAGAAACTCTAAATTCATTGTATTGATGGTCCTAATGACTATAGGCTTTAATATTGATAAAACAACAATTTCTTTTTTAATTCTGTTAATAATTTTTACTTCTTCGTTAGCAGCCTATAAGTGGCCCATGGCTGGACATGGGCATTTTCCCCCCTTTTTTTTTTGCAACCCTTTGTCTCGCAAAGAGGAGCAACACCGGATCCTTTCTGGCTCCAAAAACCTTTCAAATATAGAGAGGTGTCATTCACCCAAGTCGTCGAGCCGTTGTGGTCTAGTGTTTAGGGCACTCGCTTTAGTTTCATGATCACCACTAAAAATATAAACAGAAATTTTAAGTGCTTACAAATTTACAACGTGATCTGCTATGAAGGACAACATCATGAGGAAACCTGTATATCTGAGAAATAATAAAAAAATATTATATTGAGGATATGTGTAGCCCACCAACACGCACTGGAGCAGATTAGCGTACCTATTCCGACTCCAAAACCCTCTTAATTTTTTGAGAAGAGGGTCTTTGTCCCAGCAGTGGACATTTACACGCTGCTACTATACTTAATCATACCTTCAATGGCCCAGTCACCGGCGATGACATATTTCATGATCAGATCTTCTTAAAGTAATGCTGTAACTGCGTTGAATTTTCTTGTTAGAATTGCAGTGAAGCAAACTACATGCTGTTAGTGCCTATTTAAGTTACGGCTTCCCGTATATGCGATGTTGTGTAAACTTAAGACAATAATGTGAAGCTTTGAATACTTTAGAGCTCGCGTCTAAGTTTCCCCTGCCATAATGCACAGTTAGTAAAGTAGGAAAAGCATTTTAATGTTACATTAGAGTTCAGTAATTCCTCTTATATTGATTTTCTATGTTCCGAGTATATGCACACTCCGGTCTTTTTTCGTGCAGAAAAAAAAGCTATATGCTATATGAACGATTTGACTGGTTGAGGTCATATTAAAAGTAGCAGCCTGTAAGTGCCCACTGCTGGGCAAAGACCTGCTCCTCAAATATGTGGAGAGGGTTTTAGAGCCGAGAGTGGCCCGCCACGCTGCTCCAATGCGAGTTGGCGGCTTTCACATATCTTCGAAATAATATTTTTATTATTTTTCAGACATGCAGGTTTCCTGACGATGTTTTCCTTCACCGCCGAGCACTTGGTAAATACAGCAGTTAAAATGCTGGGACCTATAGGTGGGGTTGTGGTTAAAAACAATTTATAATTTTTATATTTTAGGTACAAAATTTTCGGGTTAAGATGTTGAAAAGGAATAAAATAGTTAACATCTTTTTTTATATTAATTTCATAAGATAGATGTCCTTTTGTGATTAAAAGGAAATGTGAGCTTTTAAGAGAGAAACTTAAAAGTTTTAATTAGAGCTTCAATAACGAGACACAGTGTCCTACAGTAATAAGTCAATTTATTTTCACAGTTTACTTAGCGTCTCAAGTGTTAAGCTCTAAGCTCCTCTGTATTTATGAAAATGTTGTTTAATTTAACGCGAAGTAAGATGTTTAAGCAACTTCTAAGCTTTTTAATCTTACCTTAATCACTTTAAAAACCGTTTTTAATGAAATAACTTTTTTTTTATTAATTTATCATTGTTATTGAAGTTGTCGATGTACAATCGTCCAAGGGCTGGATTTTAAGGAGAATTCTCTGCCTTTTTAGTAGTCCGCTAACATATAAATATTATTCTAACCCTCGTCAATAACACCTTTAAAATATCCCACTTTCGCACAAATTTACTTTTAATGCTCTTTCTTTCTTTTATAAGCCTAAGTGGTAGCCTAGTGCTCACTTTAGTATCATAGAGCGCAAGTGACCCGGGTTCGGTCACCGGTGCCCGCACCACTAAAATCGTTAATAGCAATTTTATGTGCTGTATTTACCACGTGCTTGTCGGTGAAGTAAAACATCGTGAGGAAACCTGCGTGTCTGAAAAATAATAAAAAAGTATTATTTCAAGGATATGTGAAGCCCGCCAACCCGTAATGGAGCACCGTGGCCGGCCATTCCCTCCTCCTCGCAGATATTTAAGAAGGAGCCTTAGCCCAGCAGTGGGCACTTACAGGATGCTACTTTACTTTACTTTCTTTTATGCACATAAATACTCGTATATTTCTAATTATATATAAGTATGGCAACCATTGTACATAAATCCGATTTATTTTTATTATTATCGCCAATTCTAATACTGTCACGATAAACGTCGATGTGATATTTCTCAAAGGCATCGAGATTCATGATATTTATAGCTACTTAACATCACTTATCTGATTGAAAATATATTGTCGTCGATTGGAGCCGACCTCTTTCAATATCCAAGATTCTGTCGATTACTTTGTTACTTAAAGGTGTGTATTGGTATGGCAGAAGATGCATGAAAGCAGGATAAATGCAGTAGAAATGATAGCGTTAAGAAGTATGATTGATGTGAAGATAACTGACAGAGTTCGAAATAATGTGATCAGAGAGCGTTGTGGCGTGAAAGACGATGTAGTGACACGAATTGAGAAAGGGATGCTGAGCTGGTTTGGACATTTGGAGAGGATGAATGACAGTAGGTTGACGAATGAAATAAATGAGGCGAGTGTAAATGGTAGAGTCGGGAGAGGAAGACCTACACAAACATTTCACGATCAAATCGGAGACGTTCTGAAAGAAGACCAGGCCAAGAGTACTCTAAACCAACGAGCATGCATGCGAAGATTGATGAAAGTGGGAGAAGCGAAAGACGTATGTCAGGACCGTAGCAAGTGGAAGGAGATTGTCTCTTCCTACCTCGTCGGGAACAAGGCGTGAATATATACATACATACATACATTAACAGTGTTATGGGGAAAATACTATCGCTTTCTCATGACCAGCTGGCTGCAGTATCCACTTACCATCAGATGAGTTCAGCGATAGGCAGCAGCATCTGATGCGAGGCCAGTACAACGGTTAAACCTTATATATAACCTGCCAGCTTTTGTTAGAGCTTTCGAGCAAATGCTTTCGTACTAAGAAAAGCTTTTGCTATCTTAAGATTGACGAATAAAAAGGAATAAAAAGCTCTGTAGTGAAAAACAAACTAGTTGTATTCGATTCTCAAAATTCTAGAATGTTTATTGACTCCTTAGTTCGAAGAGCTTATTCATAATCGCTTTCCACTACAGACGGATTTAATTAATTCGGCTTAGATATACAATTCCGAACTGTGTTCGCAACATGTACAAAGTTAATCTTAATCTATACAAGAAGTTTTTGTTGGTTACAATATATATAAACGACGTTTAACGACGTAACACGCCATGTGTTACAGGAAGCAGTTGGATACAAGATCGTACTTTGTGGTAATCCTTCGTTTTTATTTTACTGAGTTCGGGGCAAACTAGCCTCACGTGATGGTAAGTGGTTACTGTCGCCCACTTACATTTGGAACACCAGAGGAGCTGCAAGTACGTTGCAGACCTTTGAGGACATTTGAGGAAGGGAAAAGAGAAAGTGAAGGTCTACTTTCACTCGTCCCACTCGCCGAACGAAACGCAGAAACACAAGACTTCTCTACTTCACGTCGGTATTCTACGAGGCTGTGGTACAACCCTGGTAGAGCCGGTCATTTTGAGCAGCAGCAAAACCCGGAAGATAAGCTCTCACAACCGTACTTTTAAGGATGTTTGGGGAAGAGGAAGAGTGAGGAAAAGGGAAGGAGACAGGGTGGGGCAAACCAACCGCAGAAGCATTAGATGCCTCTACTACACGGCGGTATTACACGAGACTGTGGTACAACCCCGGTCGAGCCAGTCGCTTCGAGCAGCAGCAAAACCCGAAAAATAAGCTCTCAACACCATACACCTGATACCGGTGATGAAGAGACATTGTGCTTGAGCGTTTTGCTTGCTGGTTGTGGTAACCGGATACACCCACTCACCCCTCGTTTCTTCTCCCCTAATAACCTTATGCTGATTTTCTGTGATTTTCTGTTTCTCTTACACATTAATATATTAAGCCAAGCGTAAGATACGCGTGGATGGAATAACAAAACGAAAGATAAGTCATAATAACAAATAAAAATAAGCTTTTATAAACACAACTCACAAATTACAAGGAAATGTTTCTCATTTCGTATATAATTTTACCGCAAAACGGTGCAATTGTTCGGAATGATTAAAACTACCGTAAAATTTCATTGTTAAAGTTGCGAACAGCATATGGATAGGGAATAACTAAATGGGAATCCGGGTCGTTTCGACGATGTAGCGAAATATTAAAATTGCTTTTGTTACTTTAGTGTAACCCTATATAACAATTGATTTAGAAAGAAAGAAAGAGAGAAAGAAAGAAAGAAACATTTATTGCACAAATACGCCACTCGATAACAAAACAAACATTGCAACACATTTAATCAAACAGTTATTTACACAAACAATGTTTAACGTTGCCTCCTCTAGACGCATTGCGTGGCGCATGGGGCGAACAGACCACACTAAGCTTAATGCTGCAGTTGAGACTACAGCGCTGGTTTTCAGTCGGCCTGTGTGTCGAGTGATGTACGGACGTTCGTATAAATACGGGGAAAGTTATTTTCAACTTTATTGTATTGTTAACTATAATATATAAGTGTGTATTTACACACTTACATATTTTTAGCATAAAGAAGTTAAGTAAAGTAGCAGCTTATAAGTGCCCACTGGGCAAAGGCGTCCTTCCAAATATTATATTATTAATTTTTGGTACGTTGTAGAGCCAAGCGGGGGGAAAGAATAATAGAAGAGCTAACCCGCACTGAGGCAGCGTGGCGGCCCCTTTCCGGCTCCAAAACCCTCTCAGATATTTTTTTTTATGAGAAGGGCGGTAAACGAGCAAACGGTTCATCTGATTGTAAGTGATTACCGTCTCCGAAGTACATCTGCACCGCCAGAGGTACTGCAGGTATGTTACCGGCTTTGAAGAATATATGGGAGATAGGAGGGAGGAAGAAAATGCAGAAGCACAAAATGCCTCTAACTCACGCCGGTATTCTGCGAGGTCGTAGCACTAAGCCGGCCTAGACGGCCCATTCGAGCTTGGCTTGGCTTCACCACGTCAGTCACTTCTTGCGGTAACCTGCTCCTAAAGGAACCTAATTTCTCTCCCCAGCGGTGAAGCAGCACGCGAGCGACTTGATGTCGAGAGCTTCTTGAAACTGCCGCTCGAGTCTCGGACTTTCCAGGACACTTCGGACCGCCTCAGCTACGAGTACTACAAGTCCAAGGGTGTAATATCTGGACACCGTACCCCTAACATGTGAAGATTTAACGGACTCTGACCACATGCTTCGCCACGCTTTTGCTTTACCGTCCTCAATCCTTCGTCTCCACGGCTTCTTTGGTTAGCAATGCGTCTAGTATTGCAAAGATGCTACCGGGTTTCTAAATAGTTAGCCAGCATAGGGTTCAGAGCCTCCTCGACAGCTCCATTACGCTTAATACTACAAATAATAATACAATTAAATACCTATAACTGTCTAATGAACTTCCAAAATTCTGGGGATTGAAATTTACATTTAAAAGGGCCCGTTGGTATTATTTAGCTTAGGAGAGATAAATAAAAGGAAGAGTGGCAATGAAGATAATTGAAATCGTGACTGAGTTATTCAGCGTTTGTTGTTGAACTTCGTGTCACGTTTTCTATTCGTAAATGCTGCAATCAGATTGTTCTCCTTTTGGAAGAACAGGAAATGATATCGTAGGAACAGGGTTCGCAATGAACTGCGAAGGTAATTAACGGATTGTAAGTGTCACTCTATACAGGGACAAGACTTTCTAAATTTTTTTGGATCTAGGAAGGTTCCGTCACACTGCTTCAATGCGAGTTGACGGACTTCACACACTCTTGAAATATCTTTGAAGTTATACTTCCTTGGCACCTTATAAAAAAAAATTCAAAAGAGACAGAGAGAAAGAGAGTTTGGGTAGGATGCGCGCGCAAACATTGACGTCACAATCATTAAGTCGCTAAACAGGCAGCACACTGTTATTCGTGCTGGAGAAGAACGTCACTTCATTGCTATCTTACGCCAGTGAACATATTTTTTATATAAATATACACGCCATTTTTTTTTATATTTATCAGATATGCCGCGCGTATTGTAAACTCAGTACTTAAAATTGAAATGAAAATTTCTGTGGTGCCTTCCTATGTAGGATCAAGTTCGGGCCACCCGTACTCTTAAAGCGAGTCCCCGGGCACTCAGCCACCACGGCGTGTGTTAATCTGTCTGTCGGTGGTAACTGAACTTGCTTCTAATTATTTTACTAAAAGAAAAAACGTTTTTTTCCAATTGCACCTATTACATTATTTCTCCACAACCCGGGGTTGACTGGGCAAGAATGCCAAAAGGCATTAAGTCCGCCCTTCGTAATCATTTTTAGAGGTGATAGCAATAAAGTTTAAATAAATAAAACTTATGAGTTAGGTATTTACTATGTGAATTTAGTTACTAAATAATTATCCCTTAAACAGTCATAACAAATGAATTTCTGTTGTTGCAAAACTATTGGGAGTTACAAGGGAAATTTAGGTTCTTTGTAATGATTGCAAGAAGGAAGAAAAATATCGTTTACGGAAAATGCAGTTTCTTGTTAATTCGAAGCATCGAAACAAAAATTCGATCGGAATCAGGAACCACAATGACAAAGTTGCGTTAACAGTGACATCAGGATGTTAACGCGATTCAAATAATGTGGCACCCTGTAAGTGCCCACTTCTGGCCAAAGGCCTCCTTCTCAAGGGCAAGGGCCCGCGACGCTGCTCCAATGCGGATTGGCTGGCTTCACGTAACCTCGAAATAATATATTTTTTTGTTATAGCTCAGACACGCAGGTTTCCTCGCGATGTTTTCTTTCATCGCCGACCACACACTCATAAATAATCTGTCACGACCCAATACTGGGGTGGACAGAGGTCTAAGCATTTTAGTAATTTTAAAACACTTTTCTCCAATGCTTATTTGGGAAAACGTGACAGGAGGGGGAGCCTGCCGACGCCTTGATGTCCAAGTTTCGTAAAGCTCATTGGTACGAGTTCTTCACATAGGAAATCAAATTGTAGTTTCCTTATTCGGTGGTAGGGGTCTGTCACTCGGCTATTCATGAACAAAACAAATTCGGTACGTAACCGAGACTCAAGTTACGATTTATGTCCTTTTGTTAAGCGCTCAGCGAAGCCCGGTGTAAGCACTTAAGGAAGGAGACATAATTTAGTTTAAACTAGAGTGAAACTGATGACTCGATTTCCAAATTCGAATTTCACGTAGATTATTTAATTTTTTTTTTTTTTTGGGAAACGGGGAAAACGAGCAAGCGTCTTACCTAACGCCAAGTGATTACCGTTGCCCATGTATATCTGCTACACCAGAGGACCTGCAGATGCCTTGCCGACCTTCAGGGATACCGAACGAACGTCTCCAGGTCGGTATTCCGCGAGACCGTGATACTACCCCGGTCGAGCCACCGCTTGGCTCTGCCGCGTAAAAATTTCTTAAGAATAGGAACAGTACTAATAAATACCGCATGATTACCTTATCTTACCACAACAGCTTGTATATGTCCTGCTGTGGAGTATTTAGATGCTACAGGTTATAGTAATATATTCATCAGTTCAGGAAGTCCACTGGTCCTCTAAATTATCTGCACTGTATTTGTTCTATATTAACAAAAGCCGCTAATCTTTGACTAGTGAAATGTATGTTTCTTATGTTGACTAAATGATATGATTTGATTTTGATTTGCACAATGTTTAAATACCATTACTCTTTTAAATATCTACGTAACTGTTCTTCTCCAACATGAACTCAAACACGCGACCCATATAAGCAGTTAGAATCGATAGCGTGGTGAACGACCCTCCTTCCGAATGATGCGTCTATGCCAAGGTTAGCATAACCATTTATTTCAACTCGCCATATCCATGACCTAGAATCCGTGGCGCCAGATTGTCTCGAACCCACGCCGTGCCTGAGAGAAAGTTGTTTGCATTCGGTCGGAATCTGACTGAAAAACAAGTTTATGGACGACTATATATATGTATTCGATGAAGTTATTCCTGTTAGCCGTTTTGGCTTTTACAGCTTCATAGGTTTGCGCCTGCGTCCTTGAGGCCGCGGGCGTTTATGCTTTAAGTAGATGTGCAAGAGTACATCTACTACTTACCGCTTTATGGTAAGCAATCTAAGGACCGTCCGAGGGAGGTTCGGGCCTCGTCTCGGACGGTCGTGGTGTTTCGGTAGTATTGGGCGGTGAGGACCGCCCTGAATCCCGGGTGTACGATGTGCACGCGGGTGTTCGGTTTGCACGATATGCTCTTATGCGTCGGCGGGGAATTGTGTACGTGTCTCTACTCCTATCTGTGTGTACAGTGTGTTCTTGAGTAGTGTTAATCGAAACTGGTTCGGTTTGTCGGTCTGTTTTATGGACGACTGCGTACCCTACTAATGTTAAAAATGTGAAAGTATATCTGTTTGGATGATTGCCTATTAATCACTAGTAGACGACTGAACTGATTGTTATGACATTGGATATTGAGATTTTTTTTTATGGATAAAATGAGCGAGCGGCTCGCCTGATGATAAGTGAATACCGGTGCCCACGTAGATCCGCAACGCCAGAGGAGCCGCGGGTGCGTTGCCGTCCTTTAAAGATATGGAGGTCTCGGAGAATGGGAGAGATGATGGGAAGAGTGGTTGGGGAAGGGAGAGAGGGCCTGCTGAAGCACAAGCCTCTACTTCATACCGGCATTCTGCGGGTCGCGATACTGCCCTGGTCGAGCAGCAAAAGCCGCCGCTTGGCTCTATTTATTGCTATCTATTTTATGTGTATAAATTCTGTTAAAAAACCGAGAATATATCCCCCCCCCCCCCTCTCAAGATTTAATCAACCTGTAGTTTTAAAATAGTAAACTATTTAAGTTTGGTCTGGTATTGTTCGAGATGGGTTTTGATCCGGCTATCTGTCGGCAACCATTGCGATTTGCAAGGCTCTTCCCTTAGTCGCCTCTCACGACACCTACATCAAGAAAAATGGTGTCAGATTCTTACACCGATGCTACACGGCACATTGGCATCGAGGACATGTGAAGTCGGCCAAGTTTTTTTTAATAACACAAAATCTCATTTACATTTGGCTACTTATAAATGCCGAAAACTTTATCGAGTGTGGCACTTGACCTGATTCTATGCTTCAAAAGCTCCGCTTGCCTTGACCTTTCAAGTTCAGCGATTTGGCAAACTTATAAAAAATTTCCTATTTTTATGTTTGATTCGTATTTGAAATGTCTTCGACAGAATTAACTTCATTATGAGTTTTATTCAGACGAAAAATATATTTAGGGAATTATCGTGCTCAAAAAGATCTACAAAAATAATTACCATGTGACATCTATCTGGTCTATATTGGCGACATGTTCCTAATAGAAAGTTTCCATAGTCAGTTGTCGTGTCGGATGTAGACGTGGAAACTCAGGCACTCGCTTGTCTTTAACTTCCGTTATTCGATGTGACAGTATTCGTTTCCCCGGGAGAGGCAACACGACGTTGGGCGCGCTATGTCTGTTAAAAAATACATTCGAATAATCGTACAAGACGTTAACTCTAAGTAAAAAGGATTTAAACTTCTAGCGGTCTCATTATTAAGTAAACAGTTTCATTTGTTCGAAAATTCGCTCGCTCTCTTACTTTTAGAAGCACTTAACTTGAAAGCTTTAAAGAAGATAAGTATTCTTTGTGGTTTATAAGAAATACGAACTTTTTTGAAAATAAAAACAAAGCATTAGCATATTTTTTTTATTGCTTAAACGTTAGCTTTGCGTAAACGTACGTGGTAGCGGCTTAGGAGATACAGAAATTAATGTCCTATACCTACTTACATATGTTTCTTCACGTACATTTTAACTATAAGTATATCTTTCTAAACATAATTATTCGTTTCGTAATTATGTGAATCGATTAAAAAATGCCCGATTATTCGATGAAAATACAGTAAAACAGAGTATAATAACTTCTATTATTGAAATTCATAAACACTAAAGATTTGTTATAATATTTATTGTATTTTCTAGACCACAACTGAATTTTATTGAGAACATTCATTCAAATACTTCGTGTAAAATGTATGAAGTAGTGTACATAGCGATTTTTGAAGCTATACTACTTTTGGCGCGTTTGGGAAAAATTATGAGTGATTTTTTATTATGCGCGCGCACACCGTCATCTAAAATTAACAGGATGAAGTTGGTTTCTAAATGTCTCTTAAATTATTACGATGCGTGAGAACACCGAAATCTTTAAATAACAGGATGAAGTTGGTTTCTAAATGTCTCTTAAATAATTACGATGGGTGCGCACACCGACATCTAAAATGAACAGGATGAAGTTGGTTTCTAAATGTCTCTTAAATTATTACGATGCGCGCGCACACCGACATCTTTAAATAACAGGATGAAGTTGGTTTCTAAATGTCTTTTAAATTATCTTGGTAATTATTATGGAGACTATACACTATTATGGAGTGTATAGTCTCCCTAGTAACTCACACGTGTCATCAGTGAAAATAAAAAAATATATTCATACATTAATATAGATGTGTATTTGTGAGTGATTTTAAATTAATCTGGTGGTGTATAATAATTTATTGTAAGTATTCGTGATGATCGTGGTTTTTTATGTAATAAACTTTTTTAAGTAACTTTAAAGATTAACTGTCGGTATGTTCTTTTTATTTGTTTAGTTGCGCTAAAGAAGTATAACTTCTTACATATAATATAATTATACGAAAAAATTCTTTGAAGTAAAATTCCGCGTATTTAGACCGACTATGTTTTATTTAACCTGCGTTCTTCTGTTTTATTGTCTGTATTGTATGTTAAAAGTAACTTTTCATACAAACTTTCTAGGCCAAAATCTTCCGAACCGAAAAACCGATTATATTGAAACGCTTTTGATACATGTATGTAATATTGTTAATGCATGCATCCTTATATTTAGGTACCGAGTCGTTAATATTTTGCAATTTATGAAATACTTTATTCTATCAATTCTTCTAATAACTGATACGAAGGGTTCCGTAAAGTAAAGAGGATCAGGGACTTATGTCATACTAAATTGTCAGCATTTATAAGTAATTTCAATGCTGCTTGGAAAATAACAAACATATTTTTGATGTGGTAGCCACAAGCAGCGACTTTAGCTGCTAATGGACTGGACCGGCTCGTCCCGACCTCGCAGAATACCGGTGTCAGAGTAGAGCCATCTTGTGCTTCTGCGTTTCGTTCGGTGAGTGAGGAAACCGAAGGCCCTATCCCCCAACGCGTCTCTCATCCTTATTCTCCCGTCCGATTCCCAAAGATTCTTCAAGGCTGGCAACGCACCAGCACCTGTTGTTGCAGATGTACGTGGGTGACCTGTGGTAATGGTAAGCGATTACCGTCACCCACGCATATTTTGAAGTGTTTTGGTCATGTATTTATTTATTTATTTATACTTTATTGTGTACACCAAAAGGATTACAAAAGGCGGACTTAATGCATTTTGGCATTCTCTAACAGTCAACCCAGGGCGTGAAGAAATGTGGTGATAGGTGCATCAAATGATCGTAATCGGATCAAATACTTCCATTCCTATAGATAGGCTTCAATCAACAAATCTAAATATTTGAAATGAAACTATTATTTCCGGATTATATCGCGTTTAATTTTTGTTCTTATATACCCGACGTTCCGAGTGCCTTACAGCAGCCGTGATCACGGGGGTACGTCCGGATGTGGTACTCAACCTTCACCTTTTAATCATTAATTTTGTTTCGATGAAACAAAATATACATACGACAAAAATTACAATCAAAATCTAAAAAAAAAAAAAAATTGTTCGCCTGATTTACTGCTCACAGTTACGTTACTACGTCCTCAGTATTTTGATACACCGGAAATCAATTCCGACATGATACTATATTTCAGCGCCAACCCCCGTCACACTCCGATGCCATCGTATGTTTATATGTACATTAGTAATATATAATGTAATAAACGAATATGTAACGGAGAGTGGAGAAAATCTCTATTCAGCAAGAGCATCGCTATGTTACAAATAACGTATTTACTTTTGCGTTCATAACAGGCCAAGTACAAACAGGTGTTTTTGAATAATTTACTACCGTGCTCCAACTAATAACTCATATAAGTAATGTCGAGGAACATTTACTGCCGCCGGTATTAATCATTTATAAATATTATGAATTTTAATAACATTTATCAAATTGTTGATTAAAATTACTAAGAATCTCGAAGATGAAGTTTATACTTTATTTAATAAAATATTTTAAAAAATTCAAAACATCTCATAAAATTATAATATGTAAATATTTTCAGATCGATTTCTATATTAGATTGAAACTGATAAAACTATAAAAGTAATAAAACTCATGAACTCATGTTTTATTAATATAAAATAATAAATAACGTTTAGCCATTTATAGTTATATCATTCAGTATTTTTTTTTATAGAAGAAGGGGGCAAACGAGCGTGCGGCTCACCTGATGGTAAGTGATCACCGACGCCCACGAACATCCACAACACCAGAGGAGCTACAGATGCGCTGCCGGCCTTTAAGGAAGGAATAAGCTCTTTTCTTGAAGGTCCCTAAGTCGTAACTGTTCGGAAATACTGCTGGCGACAGCTGATTCCACAAAATCGAAGTGCGTGGCAGAAAACTTCGATTAAAACGCACTGTGGTGGAATGCCAACCATCTAGGTGGTATCGATGGAACTTCGAATTCTGTCGCGATGTACGATGGTGAAACTCAGCAGCTGGGATCAATCCGAACAATTCCTCAGAACATTCCCCGTGGAAATTTTTGTAAAAAATGCAAAGAGAAACAACATCTCTTCGCAAGGCCAAAGGATCAAGCCGATCAGAGAGAGCTTGGTCGCCGACAATTCGAGCCGCTCGACGTTGGATACGGTCAAATGGAAGGAGTTGGTACTGGGGTACCCCTGCCCAGAGATGAGAACAGTATTCCATGTGGGGGCGAACTTGCGCCTTATAAAGTTGCAAACGGTGGACCGGCATGAAATACTGTCCCGCTCTACAGAGCACACCAAGCTTTTTGGAGGCCAATTTGGTCTTTCCCTCCAAGTGACCACGGAACTGAACGTCGCTCGATATGTCAACGCCAAGGATTCTGATACTGGCTGAGGCAATAAGGGGAATGTTCTCAAAAGAGGAGAAACGACAAAGGATTCTTTTAGCGGTGAACGCGCAAACCTGTGTCTTTTGGGGTTGAATAGGACCAAATTACGTCGACCCCAATCTGAGACTTTGAATAACAAGGTCTCGACTTCAGACACAAGTTTGTTCCGGCACTCGTCGACGTGTTCTCGAGAAATATTCGCACGGCCTGTATATAGGGCATCACCCGTGCTGTCGTCTGCATAGCAATGAATGCTACTGATTTGTAGCATGTCGTTGATATGCAGAAGGAACAGAGTGGGAGATAGCACACAGCCTTGTGGAACACCAGCATTCACGGGTTTGGGGTCCGAGCATGCACCGTCGACAACAACCTTGATGCTCCGATCTGTGAGGAAGCTGGTGACCCAGTTGCACAATCTCTCAGGAACCCCGTAAGATGAAAGCTTTGAAAGAAGCGCTTTATGCCAAACCCTATCAAATGCTCTCGCTACGTCCAGACTACCCGCCAAAGCCTCCCCCTTAGACTCAACTGCTTCTGCCCATCGGTGAGTCAGGTAAAATAGACGATCACCAGCTGATCGTCCGTGACGGAAACCGTACTGTCGGTCACTGATGAGCTGGTGTTCCTCCAGGTACCTCAGGAGCTGGGTGTTGATGAGTGACTCCATTATTTTAGATAACAAGGGGGTGATGGCAATAGGCCTGTAGTTGGACGGATCAGAGCGGTCGCCTTTTTTGGGTATTGGATGCACAAATGCTGTCTTCCAAGATTCCGGGACGACGCCTGAAGAGTAGGAGTGCCGGAAAAGACGCGTGAGAACCGGTGCCAACTCAGGGGCACACATCTTCAGCACAATTGGAGGGATTCCGTCCGGCCCACTCGACTTATGAATGTCCAGGGAGCGGAGTGCCTTTCGCACTGAGCTCTGCAGAAACTGAATTTCCGGCATGGAGCACTTACACCACGGGATGGTAGGTGGAGAGTTTCCCCGGTCATCAAGAGTCGAGTTGGATGCAAAAAGAGAGCCCAAGAGATCGTCTTTCTCATCCTCCTTGTGTAGAGATGGGAGAGATGGCTGACAGAAGTTCCCCTGGACAGCCTTGGCGAGAGAGACCAGAATGCGCGGGATCCCGATGGGAGGCAAACTAGTCTCGCGCCAATTCTGCCAATGTGCTTTAACTTTGCCGCAGCGATAACTCTTTTGAAGGACCTGGAGGCAGAGTTGTACTCGTTTTTAAGAGCACTGGTTTTTGCATCCCGAGACGCCGATGCATCGGCCCAGGCCGGGTAGCACTTCCGCTTTCGGCGTGACGCTATTTTGCAGGTGCGACCAAACCAAGGCTGGGATTTACCTCCGACAGGCACTGCAGAGAACGGAATAAAAAGTTCCATTCCCTGAAGTACCACATCGGTGACAGAATCTGCAACGGCGTTGGGATCATCCAGCGAGAAGCAAACCTGCCCCCATGGGTAGGAAGCAAAGAAAGACCGCATTCCATCCCAATCTGCCGACCTATAGTGCCACACACGGCGGAAGCCTGCAGATCGCGTTCGGGATCGGCGCGCGATAGGCACTACACTCCGGATCAGACAGTGGTCCGACGAGCCAAGAGGAGCATCGACTGAGACCAAATATCCGTCCGGGTGTGAGGTCAGCAAAAGGTCCAACAGGGAAGGTGTATGACCTTCCACGTCTGGGATCCGTGTCAGCGAGGTTACCAGTTGTGTCATGCCATATGCTAATGCAAAGTCGTGAACAGATCTCCCCGCATGATCGGTTATGCGAGAACCGAGCCAATCAGTGTGGTGGGCATTAAAATCGCCGAGAATCACGATCTCTGCGGATGGGATCTGTTGTAGCACGGAATCTGTAGCCATTTGGATGTGGTCGATGAGTCGGTCAGTTACGGTATTACCGCTATGGGACCTGTAAAGGCACGCATAGACGCGCGGATGGTCGTCGCTGTCGATGCGCAGCCAAACGGTAGATAGGTCCAAACCTTCAAGACTACCGAGGCGTCGAGAACAGATATCATCTCTGACGTATACGCAAACTCCGGCACGGGGCACAAAGGAGTGTTCTAGTTTGTACCCCGGGTAATGGAGATAAGAGGTATCAGCCGGAGACGATATCTGAGTCTCTGTAAGAAAAAGCAAGGCTGGCTTCGCCGTTTCAAGATGGTAATGAACGGCGCTAAGATTCGAGTGGAGTCCCCTGATATTGCAGAAATCCACGGCGAGCGCGGTAGGGGATGCCATAGTTTCCTTGCTGCGTTTGCCTCGAGTAGGAAAGAAAGAGAGCGGAATATTGCCCCAGAATACGCGGGGCAGACTGAGCATCCACGATTAGGTAGCGTAGGAAAGCCTGAACGTGGATGCTCAGTGAGGGATTCTCCAGAACCGTAGGTACTGGTACCCTCCTGGGGTAGCTCAAAATTATATACCGCTACCATATTTGGGGAGGGGGAGGGCCTCGGTTACCTCACTCACCGCACGAAACGCAGAAGCACAAGATGCCTCTACTTCACGCCGGTATTCTGCGAGGCCGTGGTACTTATCCGGACGAGCCGGCCCCTTCCTGCGGCAGCAAAAGCCGCCGCTTGGCTCTACCACGTTAAAAATATTAATAAAAATATTTTTATTTATTTATTCATTTAGGTTTTCCAACAGTTGTTACACTGAAACAAATTTTCAGAAACATTGTTTAGAGTATTGGAATACTTATTACTACAAATTAGAACTACAATATTGCAAATGCATATTTAATTTTAATTTTTTTTTCACTTACCATCAGGTGACCCGCACGCGCGTTTGCCCCCTTCTTCTATAAAAAAAATTCTTTCAAATTCAAATTCTCCAGTTTATATATGTATGTATGCGTATATTCACGCCTTGTTCCCAACGGGGTAGGCAGACACAATCTTCTTCCACTTGCTACGGTCCTGACATACGTCTTTCGCTTCTCCTGTTTACTTCAATTAATATCCTTTGGGGTATTTAGTATTTTTTTTAATAACATTGAATTACTGTTAATGTTATATTTGTTCTTTTGTACTTTAATTATTGAACCGTGGTAGCCTAGTGGTCAAGGCGATCACATTAGTTTCATAGAGCGCGGGTGATCTGGGTTCGATCCCCGGTGGCCGGTACTACTAAAATTGTTTACCACGTGCTCGACGGTGAAGGAAAAAATCCTGAGGAAACCTGCATGGAAATGATTTACATTTTCTCGGTAACAACATATGTAATATGAAAAAGAACAAAATGGGTATACTTATTACTTAGTATAAATATGTATGCAAAAATGTAAACTCACATACGAACGTTGAAACAAGTAGTAAGGTAATAAATATTACGCTGTCGGATTTTTTTACTCTCACGTGAAAATTATCTTCCGTGAAAGCTAGAGACTTCAGTTTCCAGATCCACATTCATAAATAACCAGGTTCAGTTCACCTTTTCCTCGCTACACGGGCTGTTGATTTAATTTTATAGCTATAGAGAATGTGGGCACATTTATCCGTACTACGTAATTTAAAAAAAAAGACAAAAATATATTCCGATATCTTAATTAAAATCGTTTATGTTGTAATGTCGATGTCAATGTTTGAGTGAAATGTTGTTATCGTTTACTAATATTTAAGAAATAATTATATGTTTATGTAGTATAACATGGGCCCGGCCACATAGCTCGCAGAACTTACAACCGTTGGGGGAAAAAAGGAAGTTCTCGAGTGGCAGCCACGTACAGACAAACGCCCCCCGTCAAGATGGAGTGACGACCTGCGCAGTGTTGCGGGAAGTCGATGGATGCAGGTGGCTCAGGACCGAGCTTCGTGGCAATCTTTGGGGGAGGCCTATGTTCAGCAGTGGACTTCTGATAGGCTGAAATGATGATGATGATGATTTGTATATATATAATTTTCTATATTACGTGGCAGGGCCAAGCAGTGGCGTTTGCTGCTGCTCGCATTGGTCCCGTAACTCCATCCAATATTCCATCTTTCCAACTAACCAATATCCTTAAAGGCCGGCAACAAATCAAATCTATTCATTTGTTCAACGTAAGATGTATGTTACATTTCACTTGTAGAACGTTTTTTTTATGTCAAAGGCGGCAAACGAGCAAGCGGCTCACCTGATGGTAAGATGGTAATGATTTTTTGATTGATTACCGTCACTCACGTACATCTGCAACACCAGAGGTGCTGCAGGTGCGTTGCGGGCCTTTTGTGGTATTTGGGAGTTTGGAGGGAGAATGGGAGGGGTATGGGAAGGGCAGTGGGCCTCCGGTTACCTTACTCACCGAACGAAACGCAGAAGCACAAGATGCCTCTACTTCACGCCGGTATTCCGCGAGGCCGTGGTACCAACCCGGTCGAGCCGGCCCATTCGAGCACCAGCAAAAGCCGCCGCTTGGCTCTACCAAAAGAGTCGAGAACGTTATTTTTATTTAAAAACAATATTTTTTTCTAGAAGCGGCTTGAGAGCGATCTACTCATTCCCAGGGGTTATTATCAGCCATGTATTCCTTTATTTTATAATAACCCTTATAGTAAAGTCTTTGTTAAACATTTTTTTTTTAAAAACTGCGATTTTCTGGGATTTTGTGTAGTGCAGTAAATTTTATACATTTAGTTTAATTACCGTTTAGAAGCAAATTATTAACACTAAAGCAATGAACTATTTTTGCCAACGTGTTCACCTCTTCCTGTGTTACAAGTATTCGTTTAATTTTAAAAATTAATGAAGTATCATCAACAAATAATACTATATCATGTTTATCCCCTACAAAGTAAGGCAAGTCATATATGTAAATAAGAAATAGGAATGGGCCTAGAATCAAGCTCTGCGGAACGCCCATAGTTATGTACGACCCGGAAGAACTCGCAACTCTTTGAATTCTATTATTCAAATACGAGATTATAATCTTAAGCGCTGCACGTCTGACTACATAGTGACGGAGTTTCCTAATCGATGTTTCATGGTACACACAATCAAAGGCCCTAATGAGATCACAAAAACAACCAACGCATCTAACAGGATGCTCCCAGGATTCTCCCAGGTCTCAAATTTATTCTTAATCAGCTCTACACCAGCATCGGATGTAGAGCGACCACTTCCAAAACCAAATTGATTATGGTGTAATTGTGGTATTGTTACAAAAATTGGTCTAAAGTTAGAGGAGTGCAATGTACTACCAGATTTAAACAAAGGTATGATTTAAATTGATTTGATATGTTTCAATAGATCAGAAAATACGCCAGATTTTACACAACTATTATAAATAATGGCCAAATGAGGTGCAATTATATCTATTAAAAACAATAACGCACCTGCAGCCCCTATGGTGTTGCAGATGTACATGTGCGACGGTAATCACTTACCATCAAGCGAGCCACTTGCTCGTTTGCCCGCTACATCATAAAATCAAAACAAAACATAAATAGTAGTCTCTTACTCTAAACATAAGGTTTTTAATAATCCCACACTTTCCAGGACGTTGTGGCTTAATCGTGTAAATAAAATGGAGTTGATATAGTCTCCGAATACCTACCTCACATGCGCCCAGCCCCGACATCTGACCGACTTACCCTTGGAATTAGAGATACGCTGTTGACCCGGTTGCCTTGACAGCTGGAGCAGAAGAGACAGAAAGAAGAGCAGAAAGCCCATAAGTAAATATAGTTTTAAGGAGGAACACAGCTGCAGACGCTGAAACGACGCTCAGCGTCAAGTCACAATATCTTAAAGATATTTCTTCAAAAAGGCCGCCAGAGAGGGCAGTACAGTAACACGCTTCCTTACTACATTTTAGAGCCCCGTCTCTTCATACAAGCGAACTGATTTAATAATCCCTTACTACTACCGGTGTATGAGTCTATCCGTACACGTTGACTTTTATGTGGGTAGTTATTAAAGGGCCAACCACAGCGAGCGGGTAAACAAAGGCAGAGGTCGTCTTTTTATTTATAAATATTAAGTCTTTAAAAGTAATCAGTACGTATCAGTTGTTTGTTTTTTATTAATATATTTATCAATAAGTTATATAGCTTATGCGTGTATTTTAGACGATACGATTTGTTTGAAGTGACATATGTCGTACGTAACTACGTAACCGCCGACGCGCGCCTTTACAATGTTAATGTCAGTATATTGATGTATTCAATGTCACTAGTATCAAAAAACATCAGTAGATAGCACGAATAGAATAAATATGCGTACGCAGCGTGCGTTGGAAAGAGTAGGTATAGTAATCCACTGTTGTCAACGCGCGCTACGGTGGTAGGGACCAGGACTCAGGATCACACACACTGGCGATGTGCCCAGCATTGGAGGCGGAGCGGAGTATCCTGCAGATGTCGTGTCAGCGATGCTGTGCGGCGTGAAAGACTGTAGCCATCTGCTTTGGGACCGTGATTGTCCAGAAGGAGGCTGCTGAGCGGGAGGGAGAAGGGTCACCTTCCGCTAGGAATCGGACCCACAGAGGCGTGCGTGAACCTCGTCTTGACCATCAGGAGTCGCAGACTAACGATGTACAGTATGACGAAAAATTTTGCTATATTTTCAATAATGCATATATAGTGACTACTTAGTTCCACTGCTGGGCTGTGCTCTTTCTATGAAAGCGCCTACAGAATTTATACCCCATGGATTGAATTAAACCAGAGCCACGTTGGTTTAATTCAATCCATGGGGTTGGTCATCAGGGTGAACTACGTGTGGATGACTATAGGAAAACAGATGGTGTATACCCACACTGTACTATTTTATCCCATTGCTGAACATAGGCCTCTCCGAAAAAGCTTTGGTGAAAGCTGGCATACTTTTCTTGAAAGATCTACCCATACTCAGCATGCAGGGCAGGATGGTTGCTGAACACAGTGCCGGTACCCTTGTATTAATCTGCTCCCCATCACTATTCTGTGGGATTTGACTACGCCGAAATCGGAGAGATTTCTCGACATCAGTCCGTCCCCAGAGCCTTCGGGTGCTTCTGCGTTTCGTTCAGTGAGTGAGCTAATCAGAGACCCACTTTTCTCTATCAAAATATTTTTATATGCAATGCACCCGCAGCTTCTCTTTAAGGGCTGTATTTACTACGTGCTCGGGGGTGAAGGAAAACATCGCAAGGAAACCTGCATGTCTGAGAAATAATTAAAAAAATATATTATTTAGAGGATATGTAAAGCCCGCCAACCTGCACTGGAGCAGCGAGGCTGCTTCAAAGCCCTCTCAGATGTATCAGAAAGAGGCCTTTGTCCAGCAGTGGGCACTAACAGGCTGCTACTTTTAACGGAAAAATTAACAGATGATGATTATCTTGATATTATTAAAGGATCATCCTTTAAGATCAAAACATTATTAAAGGATTTTAACTTATCGTTGAAACAATGAATTAAACTCCTATAAATTTTAACTTCAAATGTTTGACGATTAAAACAAAGGAGTAGGGGCTGCAGAACCATTATCATAATAATCGCGATGTAGTGAATGGAAAACTCGTTTTAAGTGAAGACGAAAGGCTTTATCTTTAAAAGTTTTAAACCAACAAAGCCTAAAAATGATTTTAGGTAAGAAATTTCAATATGAGGAGGAATATGCAGTCTTTTTTTTTTAAATACCAACCTTTCCTGTATCTGCTTATTAACTAAGGAGGATTTGGCATTAAAATAATAGGGAATAATCGAATCGGTGCAGTGCCAGGGCAGCTAGCATTAGGGTGAGGATATGTTATATTATGACGGGCTGGTATCCGCTACCCCACGACTGTGCGCGTATTTTGCGTGTGGGCAGGAATATGAACATATTCGAGCCCCTCAAGGAAACCTCAGTGAACCCTTAAAGTGTAAAGTACCGGTGACATCGGGGAGCGACCTCGGCGAGCAGAGGTGCTCAGCCCTGTATTCCGCGACCGTCGGACCCTACAACAGGATGTGGACGGTCATTTCTTCCTCCTCCATACACGCTCGGCTCAGAGGGCGGTCTGTAACACCTATAGTAAACAGATGTTGGTTAAAATATCCATGTCCAGTACGGTGCTTGTTACTATCCGAATTTGGGGCTTATTCAGGCGTAGTAGCATCTTGGTTATGCGATTATAAACTGTGCGAAGGGCTTCCCTAGCCTGTCTATATTCTACCTGGTTTGTCCATAGTTGCACATGCTGGTTACTTGTGCAGTACAGTGCTGGTTACTGGTACACAGTGCTTAGTGGTTTTGTATTTGTTAGAGCGAGGGTACCGGCACCGTGACCTGTATAGTGAATGTGGACAAATATTTTCATGCATTCTGGCCCTTTCTTGGAGATGCCTTTTTTCGGAAAAGCGTGTAAAATCCTTTGTAAATCGTCATCATCATGTTACTACTGTGATGAAATATTTCATAGCGAATATGCTTTGCTCTACCTTTTTTTTTTTTCGTCTGCAATATTCAGGATGTATTCATCCCCTTCTCCGTTACAAGTCTGGCGCCTTATACCACAAAAAAACAAATCACATAAGTACCGTGTGACATCATTCCCCGATAAAACTATACAGTGTTTTGAACGTGGTTTCGTTTATCCAAGTCATATCAGCCAATAAACGAATCAGTATCATGGATGTGACCAAAAAAAAACACGACATGATTTTCAAGTAGAATGACTTGACACGACATTTGTGCACGAGTAATATGTTAGTAACTGGACCGCTGGACCGCTGGACTCTACACGGTAAGGCCCCTTTCCTACTGGACTATATACACGGAAGATTTGCCCTCTACTCTATATGCTAGGAGGACGTTACCTATATACTTTATATGCCGCTCCCCATCCACAGACTAGTGGTATTTCTGTACGACGTGTACGGATGGATTTTCCTTCAATAGACGGTCACCACAACTTTGAGCGTTAGATTTTTTTTTTTATTATGCGAAAGGCGGCAAACGAGCAATTGGTTCAGGTAGAGAAGTTAGCAGGATGCTGCAGACATTGAGCAGTTAAGGTTGACATTTGGAAGCTAAGTTGATGTACCCCCTATCGCCCAAAGATAATTTTATTGATGCTCGTGGGTTAAAATATATTATAATGTAATTAGGTACAATTAGTTAATTTAATCTTGTACGAAATGTCTATATCCCACACAGTTCGGCTTCCATAAGTCGAAAACTTTTAATCACAGACTACCCTAATCAATTTACATAGAGGGTCTCTATCGCTCACTTACACGGCTTATTACAAGTTTCTAGGTCAGCCAAATTAAAATCTCGGTATCTCACGAATTGTTGGCCTAATAAAAGCTCACTACTGAATCTTGTTACATTATGAATGACTTGTAAAATATTTGATTGCAAACAGTAAAATGTAGTTAATTAGCAGCCTGTAAATATCCCACTTTTTAGTCCTCTTATTTTAATATGCCACCCCTTTCTTGCCGAGGGAATCGTAAATATCACAAGTAAAGGAAAGGCTTTGTAAATCATAGCAATCTCCAGGAGCAAGTGGATGTGGACCGGAAGTTTATTTATCTATATCTATGGATTTCCATATTAGAATAAGCTTTCACATTCAGTCTTTGTTTAATGAAAATAATAAATCATTGTGCACTACAGCTACTGGCAGGTTGTGGGAGAATATTACATCTCTTTCTCCAAATGCCAACCTCACCTGCACCTGGTGCACTCTGCCAGCTAACCAACGAGGCTCTGCCAAACTAATGCATTAGTCGGCGCTTTCTTGCCGTGTTAAGCAGTAGACTATAATGGACTGGCTAAGTAGACTACTATAGGCTAGAATTTTGTTTATATACGTATATTTATGTTGCCCTAATTAATATACTATGACTATACACTTTATTATGAGCAACTGTATTTCTTTAGAGATGTCCTCGCGCTGAGGCTGTGCAAAAGGCTGATTTGCAATACAGAATAACATCTCGTTATCAGTCGCAATTCATCGCAAACAAAATACCGACAGTTGACGGCAGTAGATTTTTTTTTAATTTTTACTAGCAAAACTATTTACTAACTAACATTACTAATATTCCTGTTAACCCTGCAACTAAGCATTATAGCTTGTATCTGGAGTGGTTCACGACAAACTATTGACGAGTTCGAACATTCCCTAACCCATTCGTACATACACCGTTACCACACACACCTAACCTTATCAGCCTATTAAATTCCACTGCTGGACGTTGGGCTGACCATGAAAGCGGCAAAAAAAACCTCCCTCATACTCACCACGCTGGGCGGGCAAGTTAGTGAGCCCAGTGGCGGTACCCTCACACCAGAGATGCTGCTGCCTGTCTGTGGTCGATCACCAGCGTCTCGTTCGTTACTCAGCATGGTCCCATCGTGCATGTTATGTTGACATTTAGAGAATAAGCTGCTATGTTCGCCCTTACATTAGTTGGTACCACTTAAGATCAATTTTAACCACAAAATCGAGAATATTATAATCAGAATCCAAGCAACATATTGTGTTGTCTCGTTTATACGAGCTAAGTTTGAATAACACTGAAAGCCGCGACCAACTTGGAAACTTGAAACATTCTCGTACCTATAACTTGGAAACATTTTAAGTGCCCTACGAGATTAGCATCAAGGATGAAATTACTTGAAATTCTAAAATCTAGGACTATTAAGAGAAGAAAGATAATCGATTATTTATTAATTCTTTATTGTACCTTTCAAATCAGTAATGGAACAAACGGCAGACTTAATGCTAAAAGCATTCCTTACCAGTCACCCTTAAGGCAATGGATAGAACACTGAATATGCAATATTAAATATATACTTATCTATGTAACATACATAAATTACATACGTCATAAAGAAAAGTAGAAGCCTGTAAGTGTCCACTGTAGAACAAAGGACTCCTTCTCAAATCGGAGAGGGTTTTGGAGCCGGAACGGGTCCGCCAAGCTGCTCCAGTGCGGGTTGGCGGGCTTCACATATATTCAAAATGTTTCCTCCAGGTTTCCTCGCGATGTTTTCCTTCACCGCCGAGCACGTGATAAATACAGCACTTAATTGCTATTAACAATTTCGGTGGTGCCTTCACCAGGGATCGAACTCAGGTCACTCGAGCTCTGCGCCGTGACCACTAAGCCACCACAGCTCTGCTAGGCTACCACGGATATGGCAATGGATTTTAATTTATCCCTGCTTTGTTTATAAATATATACCTATCTGCACGAAGCCGCGTTACCTCTGAAGTTTGTTGGCTTCGATTTAATAGTACGCGAGCAACCTTTCGAATCCCGGTACTTGCACCACTAAAATTGTGAATCAACATTTAGCTCTAAATTTACCGGGTGCCCAGCAGGGAAGGGAAACATTGAAAAGGAACCATTTCTGAGAAACAATTAAAATATATTTCAAAGACATAATGAAGTCCACCAACACCCACCGGAACAGCTGGTGGATATGGTGGTTTGCTGCCACCAGAACCCTCTCAAATATTAGGAGGGGACCTTTGCTCTGCAGACATTACGAGGCTACTCTTACTTTATTTAGACCCTTTACTTCATTTAATTTGAATAATTTTTTAGGAGAAGGGGACAACGTGCAAGTGGCTCACCTGACGGTAAGTATACCATTACATCCTGTCGCAAGTCCTATGCTGAACATAGGCTTAGCCTAAAGATTGCAACAAAGCACGAACCTGAGCCACCTGCATCCATCGACATCACCAGGATTGTGCAGGCCAGCACTTGATTTTATGTATTTCTACTATTTATGATGACTTATTTTCCTTTACTGTAACTTAACAGCCCGCAATTAGTCCGTAGGGTTTGGACCTTGGGATATGTGGAGCCCGACAACTCGCACTGAGGCAGCGTCACGGACTCCAACCGGCTCCAAACCCTCATATATTTGAGAAAGAGGCCTTTGCCCAGAAGTGGGCACTTGCAGGACGGTATTTTACTTTACTTTTATATAAACTCGAAAATATTTACGTAAATATCGCAACCTTACTAATATTATGAATGTTTGTCGCTCATTCACACCTGAATTGTAGATCATGTCATAGAAAATACAGCATTGTTATCACGCAAGAGTTTCCTAACGACGAAATGTTATAACTCGCGACCGAAGTCACGGGCAGTTGTTAGTATTATAACTTTGAAACAACATCACATAAACAAGTTATATGAGTAACATTGAAGATAATACCCCAAGTTCTGAAAAGTATACCAAGGAAAACATATAAGGTTCCGGCTATATTACAGAGTAAGATAAGTTGAGAAAGTTTCATATTAAAACTGGAGCTTCTGAATATAACATAACAATGAATGAACGGTTATAACTTTTAGGGTTCCGTTGGTGAAAAGAACCCATAAAGAGTTCATGGTCTAGCTTATGTTTTAATTATACTTTAAGGTCGTATAGTTTTTAACTTTTTTATTCCATTAATGGTGTGATTGACACGTTCATCATAGTAATTTGTAGATTCCGAATGAAGCACTCATCGCATAATAGAAACAGCAGTTTTACGAATGAATCAGCGTGACTGGGGAAGGACCACATTCTCACAGACGTTACGTATTGTGATTATTTTAAAGCAATACTCATTCTCTGATGAGGGATTTCATCTTAGTTCTTAGGGGGCGTCAACGCTTTAGAATCGCGATTGATTAATGAGGAGGCTATGGCCGTAATTACTACTCATTTATTTATTTATCTATTCTTTATTGAACCATATATAATACATGATCAAAATGCGGACACAATGATATAAGCAATCTCTATATTTCAAAAATTATTATTATTCTATTTTTCGCAAATCTTATCTGTACCTAAACACAAAACAGCCGCTTTCAGAGGGAGTTTTAGATTTTGCGCTACTAAATGCTGGAATGACATACCACCCCCTATTCGCGAGGCTAAGACAAAAACTACGTTTAAAAAATTATATTGTCTATATTTATAAAATTTGCAAAAGTCAAATTGACTAATACATACTCTGTTTCTTTAGATATATACTAAATATGTTTATTTCAAACTGGATTGGTTGTTTAAGTTTTCATTGTTGGTTATATATGGTAGTGTTTTGTAGTGTGTAATATTATGCTGTTTTTGTTTTAGTTTTTTTTTTTTTGAGAAAATTTCCTTTTGTACATTAATTGTCGCTTTGACATTAATTTGTTATAAGTTCCTTGGTCATGCCTGTATATGGATGGTAAATCATGGAAGAGCAGTTCGTTTACAGCAAACATATTTTGCGTAGTGCGATTATGAAACAGTATGCGAAGTACAACGCGCAACAGGGTCGGTGCTGACTGAAGATCAGCGTTGCGGTTAACCCCGCGACACTATGCTGAGTCAGCACCGTTTCATTTGACGCGACACGGGTTATAAATTATAAAGTCTTTCTCTTAAATTATTTCTTTTTGTTTTTACATATCTATTGTTTTTTTTCTGTATAATTATATTTCTTGTAACCTTTGTGTTGTGTAAATGAATAAATCTTATCGTATCGTATCGTATCGTTCAACCCATCAGCCGCGCTGTGCCCTCTTCCTTTATCGCTAAAAGGAATAATTCAGACGGAACCCATGACGTGCGAATCTAACTTTCACTTAGCAGGTTTTATTTTATGTTTCTGGGTGAGATAATGCAGACATTTGTAGTATTTGAATACTTCTGTCAGGGATACTGTCTGTAAGCCAGTAAATAAGTAGGCTCGTCTAACAAAGGACCATAATGAAGCAGCATTATTCTGCAGCGTTTCGAAAGATACTTAAATGAGGAATGATGTATAAAAATTATGAAGAGTGGACTTAAATAGCTGCTGCTGTACTAAATCAGCCTTGTTATGCCCACTGTTGAACATAGGCCTTTCAAGAAGAGTGCCAGCCAAAGCCTGTATATTTTCTTGGAAGTTTTGCCCATACACACGGATACTTGGTGAGCGCAGTGCCGGGAGTCGCGCACTAGTGTTATGGGTTTTGGGTTCAGCAAATTCAGATGTATAATTTATAATCATTCGGTACCCACGATAGGCGTGTCCGACTCGAACTTGGCCGGTTCTTTTAAATTTAGCAGTTAATTAATCAGTGATGTAATTAGCTCAGCTCAATTCAATTTCATTAACAAAGAGTACAATATTAAAAAAAAAAAACAACAAAACGGGGAAAGCTAAAACCACGGTTAACGAAGAAAAATTATTTCTCGTTTATTCTTTACGAATGTAATTTCCGATTCATTTCCGCGGTCGAGCCGTAAATACCATTGTGGTGTAATAGTTACACATAATTTAAATATCACAGAGGTTATATTTAAAAAAAAAACATTTACGTCAACAACCCAATATTAGTTTAGTAAAATTAGCCATTATTCACGATATGAACAATTATTTTAGTAAAATTAGCCAAGCGCTGAAAGCAAACCACAAAGCACTGCACTACCTCAAGATACTGTTAGCATAGATAATTACTAAAAGCTGAAGATAGTCCGAGTTGACTATCACATCAGGACGTGTAACACCTATCGTCTACATTGAAGCACTCGAAACGTCGGGAATATAAAAACAAAAATTAAACTCTGTAAAATCAGTAAATAATAGTTTCAAGTGTATAGTGTTCGCGTAAATACAAGAAATCATTATAAAATTACTTTGGTTTATAAAACGTTTCATAGTATTTCTTACATACTAAAAATGTTTACGTTGCTGTTAACAACGGTCGAGTTTTCTAACATAAAAATTGTAAAACTGTGTTAAAATTGTTTCGTTAACTTCGATTGAGATAAAAAACAGTAAAGTAGCAGCCAGTCGGTGCCCACTGCTGGGCAAAGGCTTCCTTCTCAAACATCTGAGAGGGTTTTTGGGGCCGGGAAGTGCGCGTGTGGCTTCACATATCCTCGAAATGATATTTTTTATTATTTCTCAGACATGCAGGTTTCCTCACCATATTATAAATACAGCACTTAAAATTGCAATTAACCATTTTAGATACACCGGGATCGCTCCCAGGATCACTCGCGCTTTGTGAAATTAAAGCGAGCGCCCCGACCACTGGGCCACCACGGCTCTTATACAATTGAGTAAAGAGTTATATAATCCTAATTAGATGGCAACACCTTCGATTATTGAATAATGCAGGCACGAAATGTACGCTTCCCTTACGCGAAAGTAGTCCGTGAACGACCACCCTATGCCGACCGGATTACGTACGTCGCTGCTGCAGAGGGCTTCACTTGGTGGCTTACTGGCTTCCGGGCTCCTAACCACATAACCTAACCTATAGGTATTGCAGCCGCCTCAGCGAATGGACCTTTTATTTATTTATCTTTTATTCAAACATCTACGAGTACAATGTATGATCATAAGGCGGACATAATGTTAAAAGCATTCTCTGCCTTCCAACCTTTGGGAGTGATAAAACATCGAAGGTTACAGAATAGATACAGCAAAATAAATATTTAATGCATAGGATAATATAAAAACTCAGTAACTATGAACAATTTTAAGGAAAAAAACCGTAACGTTTGATTGCTTGCTTACTTGGGGGGTGGTCTCAACTTTTCGAGCAGTGCATTCCACAGACGCGCGGCTTGAACAGCAAACGATGAAGAAAAGAAACCAGAACGGTGAAGTGGAATAGAGTCAAAGTCTCCGTAGAACGAAGTTATCGGTTATGAGTATCACGCAGGAATTGAAAATTACGTGTGAGATAATCCGGATAGGGGTTATCGAATAAAACTGTCAAATGTATCCTGGTGTTCCTTCGTTGACGAATAGGAAGGCATTTCAGCTGAGAGCGGAATGAGGAAACATGGTCAAACTTACGAAGGCAAAAAATTAAGCGGATACAGTTATTAACAAGACGATCCAGCTTGTGTAGTAGTTTCACATAAGATCTGGATAACACACATCAGCATAATCAATGATGGGCAAAATTAGAGATTGCACCAAAGTTATATTTACCTTATCCTGAAGAAAATTTTTACGGCGATTCAGAGCACTCGACTTGGCGATAACAAAACCACTTATTTTTCGAATGTGGGTGGACCAACTTAAAGTTGATTCAAAGTGATCACCTAGGTGTTTAACGTTAGATGAATGGGCTATGTTTGAACCATTAAGCGTGACAGGTGAAACACAACTGATATCGATTTTCGACAATTGCCGGACGCTTCCGATTAATATGGCTTGAGATTTATTAGGATTAACCTGTACATCAAAATAACAAGCCCAATTGTTTATTAAGTTTTTCTACAGCAAGAAAGTTAATGAAAATTAGAGAAACATTAGAGGACATAATATTCCACCTTGTCGAACGCCAGACCAGAGCTGGCACAATCCGGATACATCTTGCCCGAAACGAACTGATTGCTGACTTATCTATGTGAGGTAAGAAGAAAAATACTCTAAAGCGAAGAAAATTTAAGGTTATGGGGCATGGCGAGGAGAATTTCAATTCTACCATGTTGAAGGTTTTGGAAAAATCAATGAGTACCTTTCTATCCTCCAAGCCTTCTCTCGTATCTAGTTTAGAATTAGGTGGTTTCAACTTTTTTTTTATAGGAAAGGCGGCTAACGAGCAAGTGGTACTTGATGGTAAGTGATTACCGTAGCCCACGTACATCTGCAACAGCAGAGGTGCTGCAGGTTCGTTGCCGGCCTTTAAGGTTATTTGGGAGACGGGAGAGAGGATGAAGAGGGGAATAGGGAGGGGGAGTGGGCCTCCAGTTACCTAACTCACCGAACAAAACGCAGAAGCACAAGATGCCTTTACTTCACGCCGGTATTCTGCGAGGCCGTAGTATCAAACCGATCGAGCCGGCCCAAAAGCTGCCGCTAGGCTCTAACACGTTAAAAGCATTCTCTTATATGCAAGGTAAATTAAATCATGGCGCGAAAAACCGGAAGCGGACAACTGACTATACTTTATGCCGAGATGGGGAGAGGAGATAATAATGAGATCTAGCCAGGTATCCGGGAAGTCATGATTGTGATGAGTAAGAGCCCAGGGAAGAATGGATAAATTGACTGAAGACAAGAGCTTTGTAAACTTAGCAGTTTTGCGAAGGTCAGTATTGAAGTCACCTTTGATAATGTGATGTGTATAGTTCGCAGAGGCTGATTCTAAGACTGATTCTAAGCTGGTGAAATAGTCCACAGACGGGAGGCAGTAAAGAACCCCAAGCTCGAGCCTCGAACGCCCCACCTGAATTTCCAGGAATAAATATTCAGCAGAGGCGGAGTATTGTGAAGGTGAGGATGTAATAACAGAGTTGTGTATGTGTCCGAGCGTAGATAAATTGCAACACCTCTACCTCCCTTGGCCACTCTGTCATTTCTGATTAAGATAAACCCGGAAACCCGGGTAAACTGCATGAAAAGTTTGAAAGTGGAGGCTTAAGCCAGCTTTCTGAAATAATATGGTATTGTACAGGCACAGTTGAAGATGCCGAAGAGAAAGTATCTAAAAGGTCAAAATAATGTGAAGGTATGGTCTGTGCATTTAAATGGCAGACGTTAAATGAAGAGGTTGTATTCAACAGATTTATCGACCAAATTAGGGACCTTGAGCCAGGGACTTTAGAGACTCTTTAACCGAACGCTGGAATGAACACACGATCTATGTAATTTCCTTTGTTTTTAAATTGTAATATTATAAAAACTTTGTTCCTGAAATTGAAGCTGTATTAAATTGTTTAACTTCCGGTTGTACTATTTTTTTTTAACAGCTTATAGTATGTTTCTAGATGCAGGGATTGTATTAAAAATAAACATTGACGTTATTAAATTTTCTTACGACGTATTGTGAAGAATTTTCATTATTCTCGTATTTTAGATAATGTTGTTTTATTCAGCAATTCAACGAGATACAGAAACTAAGGCAAAAGGATTACGTCTTTGCCTTCTCTGCCTCTTTAATTTCACGATAATTAATTCTCCACCTGCGCCTGATCTCGATAGCGAGCGTGTGTCTCCGGTTACGCAATTAAGCGAAACATGGATTCAGTTTGGAAGCTCTATATATTACAGCTATTCCCCCATCACTAACTTATGTACAATAATAAATTTCCATGAGAATATTTAAGTTGAAACCGAATCACTGTAAATTTTTGATTTATCAATTTCTAGATAATATCTAAGCCCACATTCGGAGTTAAAGAAAGAACTTTGAGAACAGATATTTGCTCCAATGAAACTTGATTCCGTCGATGTAAAATAAATCTATTGGCGTTAATCACAAATTAATTAATTTTAACCACGAATTCGTTTTAGACAATCATTTCAAAAGCAGCTTTGAAGTTCTACTCACAGTCAGCGGCTTTAATTAAGTTTGATTTCAAATTAAAACTTATTCGTCGAGAAACAAATGAAAAAATAGAACAAGCGAAATTTAGACACAGACAATAGGTCAAGAATATTAAGATGAAAATAACAGAAACGACGTAGTATGTATATATATTCACGCCTTGTTCCCAACGGGGTAGGCAGAGACAATCTTCTTCCACTTGCTACGATCCTGACATACGTCTTTCGCATCTTCCACTTTCATCAATCATCGCATGCATGCTTGTTGTTTTAGAGTACTCTTCACCTGGTCTTTTTTCAGAACGTCTCCGATTTGATCGTGAAATGTTCGCCTAGGCCTTCTTCTCCCGACTCTACCATTAACGACATAGTGTCACAAATTAATTATAATTAGAGACTAAAGCGAGTAGCAGTGTCAGTTGTGGTGGGTAGAAAGATGTTACATTATCATACATACAGGTATAGATCTCATCCGAGGAACATAAACAGATTCAAGGATATTCAGCATTCATCATTATGTCTGTGGTATGTTACATAGAGTTCATTGTATGCGTTTTGATGTGTGTTTGAACGTCGAGTAAGTTGAGGTTCACGTCTTATTTAGCGTTACAATAGACTTTTAGCTTAATTCGGATTTTACTACTGCTATTTTTTTAATGCTATTTTCGTCTACTTATGAATTCATAATTGTTTATTTATAGGAGAGAGGGCAAACGAGCAAGCGTCTTATCTGATGCTAACTCATTACCGTCACCCACGTACATCTGCAACACCAAAATAGCTGCTGATATTTGGGTATGTGATAGGTCAAAGAAGACTTTGAAAGATGGACGGAGTCAAGTGGGTCTCCGGGTACCTCACTCACCGAACGAAGAAGCACAATATGCCTCTACTTCACGCCGGTATTCTGCGAGGCCGTGGTACCACCCCGGCCGAATCGGCCCATTTGACCAGCAGCAAAAGCCGCCGCTTGGCTCTATCTCGTACAAAATACCGGATAAGGGACCTATTTCCAATATTATTTATACTTACGATTGTTCTCACTCGGTGAAACTTCATCATATTAAGAATTGTTATTATCTCTTGTTTGTTTCACAACACATTTTATTTATTTATATAACTAATCAACCGGTTTCGCCTTACTGAATCTTCAGGTATATACTTTATCAACCTATCTATTTTCTATTCAAAATAAGGTTGTGTTATGTTGACCCTATTTCAACTAGAACCTGTCGGTATTATACCTTCGTATAGGGCCACGAAAACAATCAGTGAGAGTAACGCATACACTCCTCTCCCCTCGCAATATCATCTTGTTTGTGGAGGGCAGAGGACTCACAACATCTCTAATCCTCCCTATCTTCACAGTTTACTAATGCGCATACAAAGTACGAACCAAGGTCATCAGAAAGGGCTTTTTTTTCGTGGGGAAATCACTTGTCTGAAACTAAAATATGAAACTGAATATCCTGACTAAAACCACACGGTGGTCGCCATCAGCGCTGGCGAGGGGTCACGGGATCTCCGTTCGGAACACAACCGTGGCCCCGCTTTCGCTTGACTAATATAGCCCATCCCGGGGGCAGTATTACCCTGCCCGCGGCACCCCTGCGGTGCTATGCACAGTGGCTCGAGACCACTTCGAGTCACCGTCCTCCCCGAGGTCGTTTTACTGGACAACGGTTGTCCACGACCCCGGGGCCCCGTTTCTGGTAGAGGAATCCTCTCTATCTTCACAGTTCACTAATGCGCATACAAAGTACGAACAAAGGTAAATAGAAAGGGCTACCCTAGGTCGACTCTGCGGGTCAATAAATCTGAACTATCGAGCCTCTTCCATGACAAGGAATAGGACGGGGGAAGGGAATAAACATAAACATATTACACATTCTGACATACGTAAATATTTTAGAAGAGTGATGCGTCCAAGATTTCATCTATACCAAATATTTATCGGGAAACTTTTCTATTATATCATGTACTCTGGAGATTTTAAATGGAGTCGCAATTTCAATTTGTTGTAAGTTGAATGCAGTCATTACAGTCCAGCTGATGGATTCAGACGTCCATACTAATGGTAATTATCAACGCACCAGATGTACATCCGCTACACCAGAGGATCTGTAGGTGCGTTGTTGGGCTTTAAGGATATTTGGGGTGAAGGAGAGGGGAGGGGGAAGGACGGGGTAGTGTTTTTCTGCGGTTGACTTTTTTTTTCCTTTTTCGTGGGGAAATCCTACATGGATACCCTTTCATCGCGGGGGCAATGAAAGGGTTATGCCGGACTCTTACCGACTAAAACTCCACGATGTTCTTCTCACCACCGCCACCTTGAGGCCTTACAAGCGACGGATTACCCCCGTATCCGTCGCCTCTGCGGTTGACCTGACCCATCCTACGCAACCCAGAAGCACAAAATGCCTCTACATCACGCCGGTATTCTACGAGGATGGGGCACTTCTCCATTCGAGCCGATCTATTCGATCAGCGGCGAAGGTAGTCGCTTGACTCTACCACGTCTATATCTTAGCACCTGTTGTTAAGTGGCTAATGTAAGTGCTGAAGGTACCCATTGCGCCTGAAAATAACTATGAATACCCCACAGGCTGTAATTATACTGGCCCCGAATACCAGTCAAAACTGGAATTCAACTGTAGTTCAGGGTCATACCCACCTAGAAGACTCCTAAGCAGATAAGTAGCCTGCCAACTGGGTAAGTAACCCTAGAAAAGTCAAGTAAAGTTATATTAGATCTACTTATAAGATGAATATGAAATGGTTATGACTCTTTGACTTTCAAAAACAATATAAAGACAAAGTCTCACCACAAAAATATACAACACATGTTTTGTTAATCGTCGTCTGTGTTTAATTCGCGGTGAGACTGTACAATGCCCTAATAAACCCTTTGTTTAAGTGTATACTGCTCCGACTGACGCGATAGAAATTAGTTTACGCGGTGGTGACTAAAAGTGTTTGTTGAACAACTTATAGACATGAATTTGTGATAACTTATTTTATACAACCATTAACCAATCGAAGTGTACTTCATCGGGCTATTTAAGACCAGCGCTGAACATAGACCTCTACGGAAAAGCGTCAACAAAAGCCCGCATGCTTCCCGTTCCATCGCTATCGACGCGATATTATTTAAGGTATTACTTAAGATATTCATTTTATTATACTCTTATATATGGTCGTAGTGTAGCCATTCTATTGTAAATATTAACAATATTGTGCGGGGCGTGACATTGTTATCAATGCGTCAGTTATAATATTGTTATGACACTCGTTCGTTAACGGAAGTAATTTTCAGACTTACGACATGTGATGAATAGAATATTTGCTGTTTTGGTTTCATCTTCCATATCAACAAATCTTGGGCTCGTGATTTTTTCACAATAATACCACGCCTTTTTTTCATTCCATATCTATAAGTATATAACATTGTACGTTTCACCGGTTATTGAAATGAAATGAATGAACGATCTTTATTTGACATAGGAAATTCAGATTTCGTTTGCCGATAGTCATTTTTTATCAATCTACCACAGGTTTAGATTTAAATTAATTAAAATATTAAAAAATCAAGTCGGTATCGCAAATACTTCACGATGAATTTATTTGAAAATGAGTAGGTTTCTATCATGTTATAAAGTTACCGACTATAAAGGGCTCCGCATGGACTCTAAATACTAAACCTAGTCTACCCGTTGGTGTCTGTCCTTCCTTTAAAGGGTTCTTTTGAACCGTAGAAGATAGCGGCTTGAAATTTTTACAGAATAGACTTCAAACGTGGTAGAGCCAAGCGGCGACTTTTGCTGCTGCTCTTATGGGCCGGCTCTACGGGATTGGTACATATTGTGCTTCTGCGTTTTGTTCGGTGAGTGAGATAACCGGAGGTCCACTCCAACCCCCCATTCCCCTCCTCATCCTACCTCCCGTCTCCCAAATACCCTTAAAGGCCGGCAACGCACTTGCGGCTCCTTTGGTGTTGCAGATGTACGTGGGCGACGGTTATTTATTTATATTTTATTTATTTATTTATTTTTATTTGTTGATCATATGTGATACTTGTATAGATGTTAACATTTTGTTTATGTCCTATATCTACCACTATTGGCATACAAATTTTACAATATGATATAATTACAGGACATAACTATATATGGTATTATACCATATATATTATACCCTAAAAAAAATGTGATATTATGGCAGATTACAAGAAGTGTGTTTATTTTCAACGTTGTCTTGTTTTTAATCCATCATAGAAAACGATTAAACGTACACGCGTCAAAGCTGCTGTGTGTATACTCTAATATAAAATGACAATTAATAATAACCGGCCAAGTGTGACCGATTCCGTACTGTATGAAAGAACTTGGCCGGATTTGAAAACTTTTGTAACTGTTGTTGTAAAGTTCTATAAGTTTTATAATTTAATTAACCTAAGAAATGGTGTAAGTACATGATCACGTTTCGTTCTACTTTACAAATAGAACGGAAAGGTTAAATTTGATCAGAAGATAACCGTACGCTTTGTTTATAAACTAGAGCCTAAAATAAAATGTTCAAGGAAATTCTAAAGGAAAAGAGCATATTACAAAATGTACTGTTAATCTTCGAACGGACTTGCTCATTGTCCTGTCACTGTCTAAATCTGCAAAATTCCTCTCAGATATTTGAGGAGGTCTTTGCCCAGCTGTGGCCACTTACAGGCTGCTACTTTTACTGTTATAATATTCTGTTGATCGTGAAAATTTTACAATTTATTATAACATGTAGATTTAGAAACAGACATAGCTTACTGTTCTGTACTCTGTACCGTTCCGTTTCCGTCTTCAGAAACCAAACGAGTCGATTTTTCTTCGTCTATTTTCCTCAAAATCACTATGTAGTATCTTTATACGGGATATGTACTTAAATTTGTTTAAAGAGTACTAGTATTGGTTTTCCTTTTTTTATGTAAAAGGCGGCAAACGAGCAAGCGGTTCACCTGATGGTAAGTGATTACCGTCGCCCACGTACATCTGCAACACCAGAGGAGTTGTAGATGTACGAGGGAGAGAGGGCCTGCCTTGCCGGCCTTTAAGGGTATTTGGGAGACGGGAGGGAGGATAAGGAGGGGGATAGGGAGAGGGAGTGGGTGTCCAGTTACCGCCCTCATCGATAAAAACGCACAAGCCCAAGATGCTTTTACTTCGCGCCGATATTCTACGAGATCGTGGTACTATCGCGGTCGAGGCGGCCCATTGGAGCAGTAGCTAGACCCGCTGCTTGACTTTACCACGTTTAAATGATTAGTAGTAGCCTAAGAGCGTGTATCTGGAGTGGTTCACGACAATAGTCTAACGGCGGGCTCGAACCTGCGACGTAGACGTTTCGTAGCTCGCACCCTTCAACTTTTAGGCTGATGGCGGTTCAATTAATAAAAATTCACAATGAGAGTATGTAGTTTTTTGTTTTTTTTCATTAAACTTTTAAACAATTTTCATGTTTAACTATCGTGATATATTCTGCCCAAGTTTATTTATTTTATCATTACTTTAGCAAACATCTTTGTAACTTGTTAATGCGTTAAGAAAACTTTATTATCTTGAACATGAACTTTGAACCGATGAGTTAATTACATTAGAGGCTGGGAGTTATTTCTCATTCAATGAAAATACACGAGCTGAGGTAAAAGAGGGTATTTTACGTTAAACATTTTACTTATGTTAAATCAAAAATCTAATGAAACATATTTCTGCTTTACGAACGTGACATGGACCTGTCCACAATAAGCCAATGAAACATGGCTAGCCAGGCGTGAGAGGTTTGTCCATACTCAGGACGGCATACTCGTACTGGAGATGCTGCTTCCCATCACTAATCTGTGGGATTTGCGTTCATCGTGACCGAATGGATTTTCCGAAAGCTTCCGAAAGCAGTCGGTCGCTAAACCCACGTCCATTAATCACTTTTTTATTGATGAGAAAGGGAGCAAACGAGGAAGCAGCATCTAATGGTAAATGATTACCGTCGCCCACGTACATCTGCAACACCAGAGGAGTTGTAGATGTACGAGAAAGAACCTGCCTTGCCGGCCTTTAAAGTGTTGGGAGACGGGAGGGAGGATAAGGAGGGATAAGGAGGGGATAGGGAGAGGGAGTGGGTGTCCAGTTACCGCCCTCATCGATAAAAACGCACAAGCCCAAGATGCTTTTACTTCGCGCCGATATTCTACGAGATCGTGGTACTATCGCGGTCGAGGCGGCCCATTGGAGCAGTAGCTAGACCCGCTGCTTGACTTTACCACGTTTAAATGATTAGTAGTAGCCTAAGAGCGTGTATCTGGAGTGGTTCACGACAATAGTCTAACGGCGGGCTCGAACCTGCGACGTAGACGTTTCGTAGCTCGCACCCATCAACTTTTAGGCTGATGGCGGTTCAATTAATAAAAATTCACAATGAGAGTATGTAGTTTTTTGTTTTTTTTCATTAAACTTTTAAACAATTTTCATGTTTAACTATCGTGATATATTCTGCCCAAGTTTATTTATTTTATCATTACTTTAGCAAACATCTTTGTAACTTGTTAATGCGTTAAGAAAACTTTATTATCTTGAACATGAACTTTGAACCGATGAGTTAATTACATTAGAGGCTGGGAGTTATTTCTCATTCAATGAAAATACACGAGCTGAGGTAAAAGAGGGTATTGTACGTTAAACATTTTACTTATGTTAAATCAAAAATCTAATGAAACATATTTCTGCTTTACGAACGTGACATGGACCTGTCCACAATAAGCCAATGAAACATGGCTAGCCAGGCGTGAGAGGTTTGTCCATACTCAGGACGGCATACTCGCACTGGAGATGCTGCTTCCCATCACTAATCTGTGGGATTTGGGTTCATCGTGACCGAATGGATTTTCCGAAAGCTTCCGAAAGCAGTCGGTCGCTAAACCCACATCCATTAATCACTTTTTTTTATTGATGAGAAAGGGAGCAAACGAGGAAGCAGCATCTAAAGGTAAATGATTACCGTCGCCCACGTACATTAACAACACCAGAGGAGTTGTAGATGTACGAGAAAGAACCTGCCTTGCCGGCCTTTAAGGGTAGTTGGGAGACGGGAGGGAGGATAAGGAGGGGGATAGGGAGAGGGAGTGGGTGTCCAGTTACCGCCCTCATCGATAAAAACGCACAAGCCCAAGATGCTTTTACTTCGCGCCGATATTCTACGAGATCGTGGTACTATCGCGGTCGAGGCGGCCCATTGGAGCAGTAGCTAGACCCGCTGCTTGACTTTACCACGTTTAAATGATTAGTAGTAGCCTAAGAGCGTGTATCTGGAGTGGTTCACGACAATAGTCTAACGGCGGGCTCGAACCTGCGACGTAGACGTTTCGTAGCTCGCACCCATCAACTTTTAGGCTGATGGCGGTTCAATTAATAAAAATTCACAATGAGAGTATGTAGTTTTTTGTTTTTTTTCATTAAGCTTTTAAACAATTTTCATGTTTAACTATCGTGATATATTCTGCCCAAGTTTATTTATTTTATCATTACTTTAGCAAACATCTTTGTAACTTGTTAATGCGTTAAGAAAACTTTATTATCTTGAACATGAACTTTGAACCGATGAGTTAATTACATTAGAGGCTGGGAGTTATTTCTCATTCAATGAAAATACACGAGCTGAGGTAAAAGAGGGTATTTTACGTTAAACATTTTACTTATGTTAAATCAAAAATCTAATGAAACATATTTCTGCTTTACGAACGTGACATGGACCTGTCCACAATAAGCCAATGAAACATGGCTAGCCAGGCGTGAGAGGTTTGTCCATACTCAGGACGGCATACTCGTACTGGAGATGCTGCTTCCCATCACTAATCTGTGGGATTTGCGTTCATCGTGACCGAATGGATTTTCCGAAAGCTTCCGAAAGCAGTCGGTCGTTAAACCCACGTCCATTAATCACTTTTTTTTTATTGATGAGAAAGGGAGCAAACGAGGAAGCAGCATCTAAAGGTAAATGATTACCGTCGCCCACGTACATTAACAAAAGCTGCAGGTGCGTTGTCAACCTATAAGGTTATTTGGGAGATAGGAGGGACGATGGGGTAGGGGGGGGCCTCCGGTTACCTCACTCACCGAACGAAACGCAGAAGCACAAGATATCTCTTCTCTCTCTCTACGCCGATATTCTGCGAGGTCGTGCTGCTACCCCGGTAGAGCCGGCCCACTCGAGCAGCAGCAGCAAAAGCTCCCGCTTGGCTCTATCACGTATAAAACACGTGTTTGCAAATACTGTTAAGTTTAACCAATGGAGAAGAATGTGGTGTATTATTTCTAACACCACTATAAAGTACATTAACTACAACGTGAATGTCATTAGAAAATAGATTGGAAAATCTAAAATTTCACGCCTCAAACGCTCTTGTTAATAAGCAAAATATAATAAAGTAGTGATATTCAAAGGACTTGTATTTTAAATTAATCTGAAGCAAATGGAAAAAATATAGAATCGATACGTATTCTTTGCACAGACACCACAATTGACGGCAAGCAAATTTTAGTCCGTTCGGATTTTTATTATATTAATCTAAATTAAATGTTTTAAAAAAAAACATAGGGTGTTAATGCAATGTCCTCTAAACCGCTGTATATTTTTATTATACATAGAAACTATTTACGTAGGCTAAATCGCGTGACCTTGAAAAGTTCATGATAAATAATATTTATTCGATGCTACAACACAACGAAGATGTAACAGACAATACAATATGTTGGATTATATTAACGAAAAGGCATTCGACACAGCATTCTGCTGCAGCGGTGTAGCCACAGTGCTGATACTCTGCCGCTGACCTTGTTGAATCTCGTTAACAGTTAAACAGAGACCATTAAAAAAAAAAACATAGGGTGTTAATGCAATGTCCTCTAAACCGCTGTATATTTTTATTATACATAGAAACTATTTACGTAGGCTAAATCGCGTGACCTTGAAAAGTTCATGATAAATAATAGTTATTCGATGCTACAACACAACGAAGATGTAACAGACAATACAATATGTTGGATTATATTACGAAAAGGCATTCGACACAGCATTCTGCTGCAGCGGTGTAGCCACAGTGCTGATACTCTGCCGCTGCCCTTGTTGAATCTCGTTAACAGTTAAACAGAGACCATTAAAAAAAAGGAAAATTACTAGCAAAAGTTAAATAGACACAGTTAAAACAAAAAGGAGGGCATACAATTTAAATTTAATGACTTTACGTAATAATTTTGTAAAACAATTATCTGCTGAATATACACCCTAGAATACCTTATATAAATAAAACGAAACTCGAAAATTAATAATTAATAAAATTGCTCTCTCTCAAACGCTTTCAACCACCTGAAGAGTTAAGGTCTTATGACAGCGCCATCAAAAACCGCCTCCCTCTTTATTCTTGAGTGAAAATTACAGGAACATACCAGGTGTGGACCTGGACTCAAGCTAGTGTAGGTCCAAGTAGGTTTCCAAAGCCTGTTTGACAACCCTAAGTCCTATCAAATGTGGAAAGTGTCTATGCCCAGCCCTACGGCTATGTAATGTGTGCTTCGACGGCTTGGTGGCGTGATGGCTAAGCGTTTAGCCGCGGCGCTGTGGGTCGCGGGTTCGATTCCCGCACGGGACTAGTATTTGTATAGAACACAAATAATAGTTTCCGGTCTGAGTGTACATCCATGTGCAAATCATGTATGTAAATTGCCCCCGGGACGCAGGAGAAATTCCTACAGTGGAAGGTAAAGTTATTAAAAAAAAAATGTGTGATTAAAAGCTTTACTAAACTAATACGTGTTTTAATAAGTAGATACTAAGTTTAATCTGATAAATAATGTTGTCATTAATTTGTAATTGCGATTGTAGTCACGTGGCGAATCTTTATCCTATCGACAATTATTATTATCTAAGACTAAACTAAATTTATTCGAATATCTCATTGTAATGGAATACCCTGAAAGGTTGAGCTGTTGCAGCCTCGTCAGGTCAGGACCGCTCGATTTAATATCACAAAGCGCGGGTCGACCGGTGTTCGTTCCCCGATGGCGGCACCACTAAATTTTTAATTGCAATTTTAAGTACTTTTTTCCCCAAAGTACTCGGCGGTGAAGGTATTCATCGCGAGGAAACCTGCATGTCTGAGAAATAATAAAAAAAAATACTATTTCGACGATATGTAAAGTTTGCCAACCAGCACCGGAGCTACACGCGGCGGACTCTTTACGGCTTCAAAAACCTTCTTTTAGAAGAGCAGCCTTTGTCCAGCAGTGGACACAGATAGGCTGCTACTTAACTTTACTTTTACCCTGAAGATGACTTGAGGCGAAACCGGTCGGTTACTTATATTAATAAATAAATTGTGTTGTGACTAGAACAGTACAACGAACACTAGTACAGTAGATAATAATAATTGGCAATGTTGTCATTATTTTTAAAATATCCATATACAAACGGCGATTTCTTCAATGGAATCCCTTTTTTATTTCGTAACGTTAAGATTTTATTATCATTATACTAACGAAATCTGAAACGGTATTACTTAGGATTCTAATCACGATTTTATGTATAAATCCGTTTTCGACCCAACCTTATCCTTCTTTAGTATACACATTTATAACCAGAAACCTTAATTAAATTAAAATAAATTACATTAAACCTTTTGAAACGAAACTAGTATTTACGGATTTTATCGCGTTTTATTGTCTGTTGCTGCTGTAAAGCATTCGAAACGTCTGGAAGACAAAAATAAACGCAATTAAATCGTAAATAATAGTTTCATTTCAAATGTGTAGTGTTCCCGTAAATGTAAGAAATCATTATATGTTAAACCAGTTAATTAAATAGAGTGTCACTTTGGTAAAATTCAAGCTGTCCGTCGATGGAATGCGTAGGGCATTCCATGCGCTATCGGTAAGACGCGCCCAATCCTTACCAGTTTTTAAAAATCTCGTCAAGGCCCACTATCTATCTTTGTAACTGCGGTTATTTAGACAGTTCTTTTATATTTGTATTGATTTAGTCTATTTATGTATATGTATACATATATAATAAGTATTTATAAAACATGTATGTATTTCTATAATATGTGTATATTATTTTTTATGTACTTTTTTATTTGCATATCAATTGCTTTTATGCAACTTCCAAATTCATTTACAACAATCCTGTCCATCCAAAGGTTGTCTGGAAGAGATCGCTTTTAGCGATAAGACCGCCCATTGTTCCACCTCTCACGTCTAATTACGTTTTTGTAGTGTTATACTATTTTCCTGATTATGGTGTGCAATAAAGCGTATTCTATCTATCTATCTATCTAAAATTCAATACAAGCCATCATAGAATCGAATCATAGCGTCGACTACGTGCAGTGCAGTGTGCCGGGAAGTCGATGGATGCAGGTGGCTCAGGACCGTGATTTGTGGCGATTTTTGGGAGACCTTAAGCACTTATCCTAGTCGGTTATAGGGTAGGCACAGATAACAGATTTCCATTGCGGACAGATCTACCTCTGGGGCCTGGGAGGGTTGGTGCATCCGAGTGTCTGCCTACATCCCACGACCTCCTGGTGGCGGACTGGGCAAAGGTCTCTTGCCCGTATTAGATTGGAGGCAGTGTGAAAGGCGTGACCGTGTTCCGAAACGTCTTATGGTGACCAGCGCTAGGGTCGCGAATATGTACGAGGACTCTCCCACCAGCTGCTAATATGCAGCGAAGGTAAACACCATACTTTAGTCGGGGGTCTTTGCCCCCGCAAGTGTGGGTATGCGTTTATTTCCCCACGTCTAAGAAAAGGCATATTTCAGTTGGTTACACAGGCAAATTACAGTGAAATGCCTTAGTGGGCTAAAAGTCCCTGGACTTTCTTGCCGGTTCTTGACTGAGAAGGTCTTCTTTTCGGTGTGAGACGGTGCAGATTATGACGTGACTAGATTTAAACAAGCGTAACTTGTCTTTGACTGGGACACACACAAACAAAAAACAAAGACATTATTTATTAATGTTTCAAAATAATTTCCCTGTTTGCTTAACATTTTCGCATAGCAAATTTATATTTCTTAATTCGAACCTAAACCGGTGAACTTTTCCGATTCATGTCTCCGCATACTTGTTCCGATACTGAGCATGGAAGATTAACCTGGCCGGGCAAGTGGTACGGTGAGCTCGGTGTCAACATACTAAGTATACTGCTCCCGACACTAATCTGTGAGATTCGGGTCCGATATACTCACACGAGTTTACGGGCATCAACCTGTTTTTTTTTTAATATGGGAAAGGAGGCAAACGAGCAACCTGCTCAACTTATGGTGAATTATTACCGACGCCCCACGTACATCTGCTGAGGAGCCACCAACCAGTACACCAGAGGGTCTGCAGATGCGTTGCCGACTTTAAGGATGTTTCGGGAGGAGGGAAGGGGTGAGGGAGAGGGGTGTAGGCCTTCGGTTGCGAACGAAACGCAGAAGCGCATGATTCGTCTACTCCACGCCGGTATTATGCGGGCCGTGGTACTACCCAGGTCGAACCGGCCCATTCGAGCAGCAGCAGCGAAAGCCACCACTTAACGTAATGTAACGTGAATATTATCTATTGTAATATTTACGTTCTTGGACTATTAATTGTCCGTATTTCGGATTACTGCATGAACATTTCTGTCAGTGGTATTAATTTAACGTTACATTTGAACACATTTAACTTGTTAGCAGTTAATAACTTGTAACTGAGTTTCATGCAGTAATTAAAGCGGAATTTATTCAAGGGAACGTTACAATGAAGCAGAGTTAACCCGGTTCTATTAACTGTTGTTTATCTACACGTTACAGTTTGGGACTTGTATATTTTTTCACCGTTTGTTTTTTTTAGCTTTTCTTTTCTTTTTCAAAAAAAACCTTACCACTTCGACTGTAGTAATTTCTACTGTGTCAAGGATACAGTTTACATACATAAATTGCACATGGACCGAACCACGCAGAGCCGGAACAATTATTTGTGGTCCATACAAATACCAGTCCCGTGCGGAAATCGAACCACAGAGTTCGAGCTAAACGCTTCTTAGCCACTACACCACCGAGCCTCTTGCTCAGCTTTTTGACAAGAAGTCAAAAAGCTGAGAAAACCCCTTAAACTGTCTGAATTCAGGAAAAATCGAATACGCCTTCAGCGCAGTAGCCTATTGGCAACAGCCTATTGGAGGAAGGTACTAAAATAAAAAAATATTTTTGTTTTATTTTTTATTAACAAATTTCATTAGAGTAAATTTAAAAAGCAAAGAATAAAAAAATATCTAATACATGATATCTCGTGGATGGTAACTGATATGATAATTGTATTTTAATTATTACATACCTGCGATTATGCCATAATTGTGTAGTGCGGTATAGTTCCAGAACAGAGTACAGCTCCCATAGCTCATGGACACAATTTTGTAAAGCTGTATTTATTAAATCTATTTATCCTTGATTATAGTTAAGTTAGTTTAATTTTATTATTGTTACTGATATTTCTTAAGCTATGTATTTGTGCAATAAATGTTTCTTTTTTTCTTTCTTTCTTTCAGTACGAGGTTGTTAATATGTTTATTATTTGTATAAATTTTCGTGATCATAAAGATCATCCAAAAAAAAATATGTAAATCCATATTACTCCGAATGACATTTATACATCCTTCTTGACCAGCGTTGGACGCAAGCGCAACAACCGTGGGAGAGTCATTGATTGGATTTGACGTTATCACCACATACAGCAATCGGTTTTCGTGTCTTTTTTTTTATAGAAAAGTCGGCAAACGAGCAAGCGGTTCACCTGATGGTAAGTGATTACCGTCGCCCACATACATCTGCAACACGATAGATGCTGAAGGTACGTTGCCGGTCTTTAAGGATATTTGGGAGATGGGAGGGAAGAGGAGGGAAATAGGGAGGGGGAGTGGGCCTCCGGTTACCTCACTCACCGAACGAAACGCAGAAGCATAAGATGCCTCTACTTCACGTCGGTATTCTGCGAGGCTGTGGTACCAACCCGGTCGTGCCGGCCCATTCGAGCAGCAGCAAAAGCCGCCGCTTGGCTCTACCACGCTTAAAACAGATCTTAAGTCAGATTGTTACACTTAGTCAAGATTGTTTTGGAGAATGTTGAGAAAGTACGCGAAAAGATTTCTAAAATTTACTCATAGTCATCAAAAGCTAATTGGTTAAAACACAAATTTGAATAACCTCTTGGTGTGTAAATTCGTTTACAATTTAACGTGTTCCTAGGATTGCCTAAACGAGAACAGGAATTTCGTGGTTATATACGGAGGGAAAATGTCGTAAATAATAAAGATAGAAATTATATTTACGGGATGTTTTTTTTAAATGTATTCGTATATTAATTTCTATACATGGCTATTATTGTTATTTATGTATTCTGTTATAAGCTATTATTTTATATCGACCGACAAGACCGACCGACCGGGGCAGTACCACGGCCTCGCAGAATACCGGCGTGATGTAGAGTTCGTATGCTTCTGCGTTTCGTTCGATGAGTGAGGTAACAGGAGATCGACTATCCATCCCCTCCTCATTCCACCTTCCCTAATATCCTCGAAGGTCGGCAACGTACCAGTATCTCCTGTAGTGTTGCAGATGTACGTGGGCGACGGTAATTACTTCACCATCAGGTGTGCCACGTGCACTTTTGCCCGGATTACAATGTAATTTTATATGAATGTTTAATTTGATTTCATGGTCTTTCTTTGAATTAATGGCGACACAACATATGATTATCTCTATCGATTCTCACCCTAAAATACAGTTATTTTTAAACGTTTGTGTAGGGTCGATTCCTGCCTGAGAAAAGTAAGTAGTAAGTTACTCATCCGAGCAGCACCTAAAGCCACGGTTTGGCTCTACCACGTTAAAGTTTTAAGCACAAAACAAATTTGATAGATTTTAAATATCATCCTGAAAATATTGTCGAATTGTCGGCAACCAAACTCTGTCTGATCGGCTTAATCCTTTGGCCTTGCGAAGAGATGTTGCTTCTCTTTGCATTTTTTACGAAATTTACCACGAGGAATGTTCTGAGGAACTGTTCGGATTGATCCCAGCCGCTGAGTTTCACCATCGTACATCGCGACAGAATTCGAAGTTCCATCGATACCACCTAGATGGTTGGCATTCCACCACAGTGCGTTTTAATCGAAGTTTTCTGCCACGCACTTCGACTTTGTGGAATCAGCTGTCGCCAGCAGTATTTCCGAACAGTTACGACTTAGGGACCTTCAAGAAAAGAGCTTATTCCTTCCTTAAAGTCCGGCAGCGCATCTGTAGCTCCTCTGGTGTTGTGGACGTTCGAGGGCGTCGGTGATCACTTACCATCAAAAAAAAAACTTACGAAGGAATTGCAAATAATACATTGAATAATAAATTAACAAAATTGAACAAGCTCACGACCGGTATACCCAGTACTGCGGTGGTCTAAACTTCTTAGTCCAGCGACAACTTGATCGGTGCTGAGCCTGTCGCCAGTTGTCAATGTTTTAATTTCCAGGTCAACGATACAAATGGTGCGTTCGGAATAACACATTGAGGAGATCGAACAAATAATCCTAACTACATGAATTAAATACTCGATAACATGATTCAAATTATCGTGTAAGGTCATTAGACCCTCAAACACGTGACGCAATTAAAAATGTCTATAGCATAATAACGCGCGAACGAATTTCATTTAAATTAAAGCTACACGACACAACCCGATTCGATGGGAATATATTGGGGCAGAATGTAATGTTATCGAAATGAAAATTGTTATTTAGATCCCGTTATCCGATTTCAGTGTTTGTTCGAAATGAGTTCGTGTTATCGCTGGGTTGCTTGATAGATAGTTCTTTTTGTTTCTTTTCTGCTGTAACAATTTTAAAAACCTTTGGTGATATATTAGAACTAACAAATTATTAACTAACTAACTAATAGTTTTAACGTAGGAAAGAGGCGTAAAAATCTGCTACACCTTTTTTTTTAAAGTGATTACTGTCGCTCACTTACACCTGCAACACCAGAGGATGCCTACTTCTACTTAAAGTCGGTATTCTGCGAGGCCGTGGCACCACCTCGTTCGAGTCGGACCATTCCAGCAGCAGCAAAGGCCGCCACCACGTCCAGCATTTTCGTCCCCGGATGGAAAGTTATACTGTCTTTTTTTTTATGGGGAAAGGTGACACACGAGCAAGCGGGTCACCTGATGGTAAGTGATTACCGTCGCCCATGTACATCTGCAACACCAGAGGTTCTGCAGGTGCGTTGCCGGCCTTTAGCGGTATTTGGGAGATGGGAGGAAGGATTAGGAAGGGAAAGGGTAGAAAGAGTAGGCCTCCGGTTACATCACTCACCGAACGAAACGGAGAAGCACAATATGCCTCTACTTCACGCCGGTATTCTGCAAGGCCGTGGTAGCAACCCGGTTCAGCCGGCATATTCGAGCAGCAGCAAAAGCCGCCGCTTGGCTCTACCACGTTGAAAAACTACCATAAACTAACCTGTACGACTGCTAATACTAAATAATAATCAAATTAACTGGTTATAACCAGTTCTCGGTTATAACGTACAAAGCTAAGCTAAGATGTCGACCATTATCGTTATTCGCGTGAGGTAGCTCGAATCCCCTCAGTGAGCTGTGAAAGAAGATTGTTCTCGAAGTGTCTATCGACTTAAGAATCCGGACCGAAGACATGTAACCGAGCAGTACGATGGGAAAGCATCCGTTTAAGCATCATTTCTAAATTGGCAACAATGATTGGAAATGAAACGGTGTTAAGAATTACGTTACGTAATAGCTACCTCTTATTAATTTATTGTTTTATTTGGGAAAGGGGAGCCGACAAGCAAGCGGCTCACCTGTTGGTAAATGATTAGCCTCGCCCATGTAAGTCTGCAGCAGCAGAGGAGCTGCAGGTGCGTTGCCAGACTTTAAGGATATTATAATTATTATTTATTTTGAACCTGCCAACATGTTTTCTTTCTCACCCAGGGTTGACTGGTAGAGAATGTCAAAAGGCATTAAGTCCGCCCATTGTATTCCTTTCCTTACTTAGGGACACAATAAAGAATAAATAAATAAATTAATTAAAAAAAAATATTGGACGGGATGGGTAGATGAGGGGGTGGTGGAGGAGCACTGGGCCTCCGGTTACTTCACTCACCGAACGAAACGCAGAAGCACAAGATGCCTCTTCTTCACGCCGGTAATCTGGGTGGTCGTGATACTAACCCCGGTCGAGACGGCCCATTCGAGCAGCAGCATATCGCATGGCGTGGTAGACACGTACAAAATCTGCATTAATCTTATCTGCTAAACAAATGCTGGTCGTCCGACACAAATACATTTATACCGACACTTACATCTACAGACATACTACGTGTCAAGTGATAAATAAATTATTATTTATCACTTGTGTATCAATTATAAAGATTACAAAACATATAAATGATGTAAAAATATATATAAATATATCTCAAGCGACTTGAGTGGGTGTTGAACATAATGAATCATAACGAACATGAGTGAAAGTTGAACGTTTAGAAGTGGACTCGAAATGTGATTATATTGATGATGATGGTGGTTTTGGTGATGAAATGCTCAGATCGAAGTCTGCCTGTGTAATACAATCTAACCGCCGAGTAGACTTTGTTGAATGCTATGGAGATAATTTGAACCATGTGAGACTTAGGCAACTGTTTTTATCTCGAGAGAGTCATCTCGGTAAATATTTCCGCGCGATAGAATTCGCAGGCGGATTCTAGTCTCGTATACATTTATTTTAAAGCTACAGCGAAATCGCGCATATTAACAACAACAATGATCATAATCCCCCGCTGTCGACGACAAATATGACAGATCGTAATCACACCACAAACATAACGTTTCCTTAACAAAGTTACGGAATATTTTAAACAAATTTCGTATCAGCATTTTTATATTTTGTATTTTTTGTTCTTATATTTTTTTTTATGGAAGTGACGGCAAACGGGCAAGCGGTTCACCTGGTGGTAAGTGATTACCGTCGCCTACATACGTCTGCAACACCATAGATGCTGCAGGTGCGTTGCCGGTCTTTAAGAATATTTGGGAGACGGAAGGGAAGAGGAGGGTAAGTAGTGGAACGGGGAGGATGTGTGGGGCTCCGGTTACCTGACACACCGAACGAAACGCAGAAGCACAAGATGTCTCTTCTTCACGCCGGTACTCTGCGAGGCCGTGGTACCAATCCGGTCGAGCCGGTCCATTCGAGTAGCAGCTAAAGCCACCGCTTGGCTCTACCACGCTTAAGAGAATGTTTAAAATAAAAGCGAAGTACATTTTTGTTTAAACATTGGGTACTCTTCCTCATTACAGCCCGTCATAAGTCCAATGCTGAACATAGGCCACCTACAAAGATTGCCACAAAATCTATCAACTTCACGGAACAGTGTGCTAGTAAAGTCGTCTCAATTTTGTCTGTAATTGTGTCTAGGGGACGTCCAATGCTCCAGCCGGCTGTCACTTGCGAACCTTTTTTCCTGTAGTAAGTAATTAATAATAATTATATGTTTATATAGTATAACATGGGCCCGGTCACATAGCTCGCAGAACTGACAACCGTTGGGCAAAAAAGGTTCTCGAATGGCGGCCACGTACAGGCGAACGCAGTGTAGGACGACCCCCCACAAGATGGAGTGACGACCTGCGCAGTGTTGCGGGAAGTCGATGGATGCAGGTGGCTCAGGACCGAGCTTCGTGGCAATCTTTGGGGGAGCCCTGTGTTCAGCAGTGGACTTGTGATAGGCGATGATGATAGTATAACATAGTCTACGGTGTTGCCATAATTGCCAACCTTGTTCAGTAAGTCGGCGATCCCAGTACCCGACGCCTTGCACATTAGACGCTGCTGATTGGTTGGTTGGTTGGTTGCCATCTAAACGGTTAATCAGCCGTCTGTCGAAGGCCATGAGACTCTCAAGGTTTCCCCATCGATCGATATGTACTTACGTACTAGATGAGGCGTTCAGTACAAATCGCATGACCACTCGGTTGAAGCAATCTAACTTATTTTACATTTTTTGTTTACTGTTCACAAACAGATATGCACGAAAGTTGTTCAAAAATAACATTATTTATTTCTGTAAACAAAAAATGTAATGAAAAAATGTTACTTACTATAAGGTTAGTTCTCTGTTTTCTAATAAAATGGGGCAAAGCTCTGTAAGCCTAGGTTAAGTAGATTGCTCCCATTTTAGTGAAATATAAACAAAGAAGCATTCCACCACCCGTGTTACCGTTGGTATCGTGAACAATTATGGGTAGAATATACTTTCTTAGTGGAAACTCCGACTTGAAAACTTAACCAAGTGGGAGTACACTAAGATAAATAACGGTGAATTAGAAGTAATGGTGGAAGTTTACCCACAATATTTAAGTTTTCTCTCTAGTGTTGCAGTCGTGTGCGTGGGTGATCAATTGCCATCAGGTGCTTACTTGCTCGATCGATTCCTTTCCCATAAAAAAAAAGATGGACGACAGACGAAGGCTAGATAAAAAAATCCTTAAAAAAAAATACGCATCCTCGAACGACCTCTCGCATTGTTTATTTTAAGAGAGATAAATAAAAGGTGTAGAGTAGTGGCTGAAATCGTGACTGAATTTATTAAGTGTCTGTTTTAATATTACTTCGTATCATGTTTTCTGTATTCATAATGCGGCTGTAGTTGAGAACAATGTATATAGTTCGCGTAATCTGCATTAGTCGTCGAGTCCGTCCATCACATTCCTTTTTCAAATCAAATCAAAACACTTTATTCACTGAGACTTTTGTGAAGTATTTATGAATGTTAAAATTTTTATAATCTATTTATTATGTTTAGTTTCTTTCAATATGATGGATGTTCAGAATAATGAAAGTAGCGTCCTGTAAATGCTCACAGCAGAGCAAAGGTCTCCATCTCAAATAACTGAGATGGTATTTACAGCCGGGAAGGGTCCAAATACCATCTCAGTTATATACTAAACATTATCCAGTACTAAACAAGGATTCACCGTGTCTTGCCAATTGAATGGTAACAGGATAGATATACTTATTCACAGGATAGATAAATTATCAATTATACATATATACCCAACGGTGACAAACATTCACACACGTCATACAATAGCAAGCCCCACGCGGGATTTTTGGAAAATTGTAAAGTAATAATTTCATCACTAAAACTGTTAATAGCAATTTTAAGTGCTGTATTTACCGATGTCTTCAAGGTTGATAGAAAGCATCATCAGGAAACCGGCGTGTCTGAGAAATAAAAAAAAAATATATTTTCCTAACGCTAACCTGCACTGGAGCACTGTGGCGGACGCTTTCTCTGCTCTAAAACACTTAAAGAAATATAAGTATTAATTTGTCATTTCATTACATAAAGTTTATATGTATACATATTAATTTATTGTTTGAAGTCTATCTATTATTATATTTTTATATTTTGTTTTGCACCTGCCTACCATTTTTCTCCATGACACGGGTTGACAGGTAGAGAATGCCACTTGGCTTTAAGTCCGCCCATTGTAACCTTTAGCTTAAGATCAACAATAGAGAATAAATATAATAAATATAAATAATAAGGACACTGTCCCACTTTTCTTACCCAACTGTGGGATATAACCAAGTTGCTCATTTTAACTTCGAAATAGTTACTTAATGTTCGTTAAAGTCTGCTCAAGTTAGCAGCGCACTTATGCTTTAATTTAGTGCATAACTACCATAACTTTGTTTATACATGACAGTTATTTAAAAAAAAAACCAAAAGCTTCTCCACTAGAGTGGATAGATCATTGCAAAATGGTGGTAGATTTATTAAAAATAACAATAAATATTTGGTATTCGACTAACGAGATTATCTTTCTTACGTCGTAGAATGAAAAATATTCATAAATTTTCTTTAATTTCATGTGTGCAGACGGTATCATTGTGAACTCTGGTAATGAAGTTACTAATATATATATATATAATTATTTAAACGTGATAGAGCCAAGCGGCTTTTGCTGCTGCTCGAATGGGCCGGCTCGACCGGGTTAGTACCACGGCCTCGCAGAATACCGGCGTGAAGTTGAGGCACCGGAGGCCCACTCCCACTCCCCCTCCCCATCCTCCTCCTCATTCTCCCTTCCATCTCCCAAATACCCTTAACCGGCAACGCACCTGAAATAGCTCTGGTATTACAGATGTACGTAGGCTACGTTAATCACTTACCATCAGGTGAACGGATTGCTCGTTTGCCGCCTTTCCCATTCAAAAAAAAAATAATCACATTTTTTTCCTGAGCTATACAGCCAGCTTTCTATAAATTAACTAGAGTAATATATATATATATATATAAATATATATACAATTAGATACATTCGTGCATCGATTCGAGCCATCGCGCTCCATTTGTTCCGGAGACAAACGCACCGTCCGTTAGTAGCCAGCTTAACTTATCCAATTATCCAGAGCCGGTGTTTTCCTGAAGCTACTTTAAATATATATTTCTTTCTTTATTCATATTTGGTGTAATTTATATAGAATCGGTGTAAGAACCTGACATCCGTTTGCTTCCCGAGGGCGTCGTAAGAGAGCGCTGAGGGAGAATCGCAGCAATGGCTACTGAAGGATTTACAGCGTGATAACCTACTGGAAAAATGCCAGACTAAACTTAAGCAGACCGATGACGGTGCAGCAGCTACAAAATTATGGTGTCTGATTATTGCAATCGCCAATCCGCTTGCCGAGCGTGGCGATTAGGACCAATACTCAAATACTCCTTACAGGAGCGGGCTACGAGTATGTCTTGTAACGGACTTTTTTTGACTAAGTTTAAGGATAAAAGATCCAAAAAGGCATTTCAAATAACTTTATTGATTTTTTTTTAATTCTAAAAAGATTATTACATGCAAAATAAAAGTCTCTGTAATCCAGTGGTCAGGCGCTCACTTTAATTTCATAGTTGCCTCCTTTCCCGATTCCACTGAAACCTTCTCTTAAATAGTTGATTGGACATTTTAAGCAAAGTTATCCCCTGCACGGCGGTTAAGCTTTACTTACGAATACTTGGTGTCATTAGGAATTGTGCATTTCTGCTAACAATAGTATACCATCTTCTGTCTTTGTGTACAGTTTCTGACTTCAAAAGCCTCTCAAAAATTAAGGAAGGTTTAGTTATATATATGGAGTGACTATTTATTGCTCACATTTAAATTTTAAAACTTTGCATTCCTTCATTCATTTTGACCGGTTTAATTCTCCGATACAAAATAGAGCTAGATTGCTAATTCGATTTTACATTAAAAGCATATATATATATATAGTTAGTCTGTTCTAGAATTGGTTTGATAGTCTTTGTCAAAGGGTATTTCCAAAATTAAACTATATTCTCTCGAATAATTTCATAACAGGGTTATAATTCACTGCATAATATTTAATTCTTTTTCAGAACATTAATTTATTTTAATTAAATAAATTACACATCGGAAGTGCCCTATTAATTTCTTATTAGTTCTGATCGATTGTTGCAAATGGATCTTACCGCAAATCAGATCTCAGCGCGTAAGGCGAAGCTCTGCTCGTTTATAGAATCATATAAAAGTAGTAATACCTAACCGTCATCTGGAACCAACCCAAGACTAATCACCAGGAGTCGCCACTGTTTCATCCAGCGCGTTCAGCTCGAACTGCACCAACCATCAAAGAAGAAGAAATCAACAAAAATATAACTTTGTTAAGAAAGAAAACTGACCCCGGAAATATAGTTCTAGAGGCTGGAATTATGACCCTGCATTATTTGGTTCCGAATCATGGTCTATCCGTGCAACTGACCGAAACAAGATCGACGCCTTTGAGATGTGGTGTTGGCGAAGGATGCTGGGCATACCGTGGACTACAAAAAGAACCAACAAATCTATTCTCGAGCAGCTAAAAATCAAGACAAGATTGTCCACTATCTGTTACCTACGAGTGCTAGGGTACTTTAGTCACGTCCCCCGGAGACAACCCGATGATTTAGACAAGTCGGTTGTTGTGGGGAAGATTGATGGTGAAAGACGACGGGGCCGTTCACCTGTCCGTTGATCCGACCAAATAAAAGACGTGACCGGACTCAATATACCGCATGCATTGAGACAAGCCGAAAATAGAGCGGGATGGAAAAACCTTGTCACCATCTCGGTAAGGGTTTTTCAAGAAAGGCACGACCTTCAGGAATGAAGAATGCGATGAAGAAGAAGAATTTGGTTCACGAGAGTAGATTGAGACCAAAAGCTAGAGTGACCGTCACAAGATGGAGTGATGACTTGCATCGGATTCCTGGAAGTCGATAGATGCTGCTAGCTTGTGATCATAAAGAGTTTTATTATTACATTATACATTATCCGACGATAAAATGGAAAAAAATATGAAAAGAGAAGCTTATTTACATTTTTCAAAGTAAATATAGTTCGAAAGCTTCAGCATAAATTGCAGTATTTTCTCACGGAAGCGACCGACGACGTGGCAAGAATGGCATTCGGTAAAAAAGCGTCTGAATATTTCATTTCTTGAAGAAGTCTATGTTTAAATTAACTTCAGAATAACCATCGATTTGTATAGATAATAGTAAGGAAAAGTCTTACATTAATCCTTGGTGAATAAATAAATTACGTTAGTATATTTGCATGTTTTAGCATTAAATACTTAAAGGCAGTACTCAAACAGTCAAACAAAAATTACTTTTATTCGTGTCCAGACTTGTTTGGAAACATTCTTCCCCACTACGACTATTTGCTTAAAAGTGTGTGTCCTTAAATGCTAGTTCAATTTGTGTCATAAAAACGAATCCTCGATGTGTAAATTATATTTTATATGCCCATAACCCAAGCTCAATTCGGGACTCAATTTTACGGACTGTCGTAAATAATTCCTCCTTAGACCGGATTATATCCACGATATTTTGCTCTACGGAAAATGTGTATAGTGATGGAAGTGCATAAAATATAACCAATAAATATCGAGATTGAAAATTCCTCGCGCAATGTCAATATAATCTACGTCTGAAGAAACTACTAAAGTGATATTGATCATTCTTTCACTATTTAAAAGGTACATTACTCCAAATGATCATAAGCTATGTGGAGTTAGGACTAATTCCTATCCTAAGATTCATCACTGTCGGATAAAATAGAAGAAGAATCTACAGTAATGTCTACATTCAGTCGGGTACTCATGTCAGAGCGGTCGTGTTTGACGCAGATACGACACGGTAGTTTTCCAGGTCCGTACGCAGAATATCGGTATATTTGGGAGATGTGAGGGAGGATGAGGAGGGGGATGGGGTGACGAGTGTGCCTCCGGTTACCTCGCACACCGAACTAAACGAAGGAGCGCAAGATGCCTCTACTTAACGCCGGTATTCTGCGAGGCCGTGGTACCAACCCGGTCGAGACAGCCCATTCGCACCAAAAGCCGCCGCTTGGCTTCACCACGTATCAAAGTGTAGAATTCTTTTCAGTAGTATTTAGGCTCCGTATATTCGGAAAGATTTTCTGCCATCCATCGGTTACCGAAGCCTCATTCGTTAATCAGCATGATATACTGCATAAAGGTTTGATACATAAACATGGTATATTTCCTTATTATTAATCACCGGTTATTTATATGAAATTCTAGCAAAAGTTTTCCGTTTTTAAATTGGAATACAAAGAATAGCTTGTAAACAATAAAAACTAATTTAACTTCGCTACAATGGTTCGCTAAGAAATTTCAGACGAATGATCCTGTCAGATGAATAAATGCGAGATTTAAATCCTATTCTTTGTTTCTTATACAATCGCTTTGTCCGTTACAACTTTTCCCCAGTTTTTTTATTTCACAATTTTTCTTTTTTTTTTGGTTAACGGCAATAAGCATGTGATAGCGCCGTGACATGTTCTGCCACCCCTTTTCTTCTCGATGCTGCTATCGCCAATCCCCCTCCTTAAGTATAGCAATAATGGCAAATCCTTCTAATGAAATCGGTCTTAAATAATTAAAAGATGATACTTAGTTTAGTATGATATATATGTAAATTTAATGATATTCATCCACTACATAACATTTGGAAGAAACGAATTCTAAAGCTGTGGTAGTCTAGTGGTCAGGGCGCACGCTTTAGTTTTATAGAGTGAGTGACCAGGGTTCCATCTACAGTGGCGGAACCACGTAAATTGTTAATTGCAGTTTTAAGTGCTATATTTACAAAATGCTCGGCGATGAAGGAGAACATCGTTAGGCATTTCTGTGAAATAATAAAAAAAAATATTTCGAGGATATGTGAAGCTCGCAAACTTGTATTGGAGCAGCGTGGCGGGCCCTTCCCGGCTTGAAAACCCCTTTCAGACATTTGAGAAGGAGACCATTGCCCAACAGTGGGCACCACAGACTGCTATTATTAAATCAATAGCCCTTAGCATGTTTATATCGTAGCTTTGTTGAGATGAAATCTGCAGCTGAAAGTAAGAATATATAAACGAGCAGACAAAGATTTCCGTTAACATTGCTTACTTAACCAAACCAACCTCCGGGCCGTTTCCAATCGTGAGTTCTTCAAGGCCCTTAGTCGCATTTTACCTCACAAAGGGACAGAGAGGGGGTGGCAGATTCTAGCGCACGCTGCAGGCAAAAGTAAGGCTGTAGTAGGAATGGAAGAGCATACCGTTGAAGTATATTTATTCAGCTGAAGTCAAAACGATTGATTCTTCGCACTTCTGTTAAAATTACTCTAATTTAATTATTTTTCTAATAATTTATTAACCCCTTTATCATGCTCCATCCAACCAAACTTAAATAAAGGTAAGGTAGAGTCAGACGTCTCTGCTCGCGAATTTATATAAGTACCGACAGAACAACAGCGCTGTAGTTGTAACAACACTCCTGTAGCATTACGTAGGATCGGATGCCGTTTTGTTGCTGCTACTCAATTAAATCCATATTGTTCATTAAGTTTCATTGTGTGTTTTGTAAGCTCTTGAGTTGTGAGAAAGTTCTTTTCTTTCTTTCTTTCAAACAGGAATCCATTATTAAATAATTCAAAAGCTCTCTATAAAGGTTTCTGAACAAAAAGAACTTGACGAGATCGTTAAAATTTTCCATAAAGGCTTGTGGAGAGTTCGGCTTTTGCAATTAAATCTTAAATTTCGACTACATCAAATGATGCTTTAATGAAGTTAGCCAGCAAAATAACGAATTGTGTTTGTTGAGCAAGGTTTTTTAAATTCACTGTAAAAATATACAAGAAGTGTAAGCTCTCAGAATTTTAGACCCAACAATAGAGTGATCTGGGGACGTCTATTTTCAGTGGTTTCAACCCCAGTGGCCGTGGTAAGGCTACCTGAGTCTGTCTGAGAAATAATAAAAATGTTATTTCGAGGATATGTGAAGCCCGCCAACCCGCACTGGAACAGCGTGGCGGGCCCTTCCCGCCTCCTAAACCCTCTCTGATACTCGTATTTGAGAAGGAGGCCTTTGTCCAGCAGTGGGCAGTTATAGCTTGCTACTTTACAACCAACATTTGGTGGGGAGTTTGTCGCCGTCTTAATGTTCATATATATATAATACGAATCTAACATAAGGTTCGAAAAACTACGAGTGTTTTTTTTATTTTTATTGGGCAAAGGGGGCAAGCGAGCAAGCAGATCATATGAGGATGTCATACACCATGGAACTGAGGCATGGTCCTTCGCTGCAGGATCATGTATCGTATGAGGAAGTTCAAATTTGCGCAGCGCGCTATAGAAAGGGATATGCTAGGAGTTTTTCTGCGCGATAGAATCTGCAATGATGATATCCGCAGCAGAACTAGGATAACCGACATAGTCGCAAGGATCAGCAAGCTGAAGTGGCAATGGGCCGGCAACATAGCTCGCAGAACCGACAACCGTTGAGGAAAAAAGGTTCTCGAGTGGCACCAACGTACAGACAAACGCAGTGTGGGATGACCCCCCACAAGATAGAGTGAGGACCTGCGCAATGTTGCGGAAATCGATGGATGCAGGTGGCTCAGGACCGAGCTTTATGGCAATCTTTGGGGAGGCCTATGTTCAGCAGTGAACTTGTAGTAGGCTTAAATGAATGAATAAATGAGCAAGCAGCTCACCTAATTGTAAATGATCACTGTCGCCCACTTACAACTGCTACACCAGAGGAGCTGTAGGTGCATTGCTGGCCTTTAAGGGTATTTGGGAGATGTGAGGGAGCATGAGGAAGGGGATCTGGAGGGGGAGGTGTCCACCGCTTAACTCATTCACCGAACGAAACGCAAAAGCACGAGATTTAAAGTAACGCCGGTATTCTGACGAGGCCGTGGTACTACTCCGTTGGAGCCGGCCCATTCGAGCAGCAGCCATAGCTGCCGCTTGGCTCTACCACGTTTAAAATTTAAGTAGCTAACTCATTCATTCTACATAAATAGAATAAATCAAACGTTAGAACAAACGCAGAATATTAAAAACAAATATCCCAAACGTGATGTTGTTACGTTCGAAACAATACTTGAAAGAGCAAACCACGCAAGCGAACATTTAGCATTTTAATTAAACAGCCTTGTTAGAAGCAACAATGGCATCAAATTGAATTAAACTTTAGTGATTAACGGAGTAAATAGAGTCAATTTATGGAAGTCTTCTTCGGAGACATAATAAACAGGTACAACATTGATTAGACAATAAAAAATAGGCGATAGTGAAAGACATTTTGGACACATCTATTCATGGATTCAATTTACTCCATCAGTGTTAGGGGTAAGCTGAGACAACGGACTTCCGTTTTGCATGGCTTAGAGTAGCCAATATGGATTCTGTAGTCCGCTTTTCGCCCCTGCGTGATGGGTAGTGAGCATCGTCACCTGATTTACATCCGGATATACATATACCCTTATTTTTAAAAAATTAAATGTGTCTAGGTTTCGCTGCTGGTCGACCAATTGTTTATGAAAAATAACGAAAAAATTCTACTTATTTTTCCGATAGTCATTGAGCGTTTTGTAAGGAATAATCAAGGATGTACGTACCCCAACGGCAACATATATGATTTCTTTTATGTCCACATATACTTGGTGGGCCCAAGTACCTCTTGAATGATGTAAGTTTCATTCCCCTCCTTTGATTATAAATTCTGAAAAAAGCTACTTAAATTTTCGATGTTCACATAACAGTACAATAACATGTGGTCGAAATTCAAGCAATTGTTTAACTTGTTTTTCAGAAAATAAGATGAATCTTTCTTTTAATTAGTAAAGATTTTTGTATGGAAAAATCATGTACGTACACTATATTTTTCCTACCTTAAAAGCAACTTGTGTTTTCAATCTCTAATAAAAATAATAAATGAATTATAGATACGTTGTTCTGTAAAACTGATTACGCCAAAATGTTTTACGCGATTCGGAGACATGATAAATGGTCGTGCTTCTAAACAAATCAAAGCGTGCTTTCATATTTTTTTATGAGTAATTTCATCGCGTAATTTTTATTATTTTAGTGTATACGTTTGTGTTTTTTTTTTAATCTTCTAATAATATTCATCATTCACTTATTAATTTTAATATTTTAAAATAAATAAGAGGCTTAATTTAATAGTCCATACAGCAGTAGATCGGATTCTGACAAAGATATCCGTATGCCAATCAAATCAAAGTCCATGTTTTTTTTATTATCTGAAAGAGGCAAACGTGCATGCCTGCTTACTTAGTGGTAAGTCATTAACGACGCAACAGATGCGTTGCCTATCTTTGGGAATATGTGGGAAAAGGGGGACGGGAGAGGGGAGTAGGTCTCCGGTTACCTCACACAAACGCAGAAACACAAAACGGCTCCACTTCACGCCGGTATTCTGCGAGGCAGTGGCAGCGGCCCGTTCGAGTAGCAGCAAAAGCTATCGCTTGGCTTCACCATGTATAAACGGTAGACCGAATTGACGAAATGGACCCATAAGAGATTACACGGCAAAAAAGGTTTTGGTAGGCTGTCTTGTTGCATTCATTAAATGACGTCATCCGAAGAGACTTGCGGATTTGGGTGTGTATTCATAGTGATCTTTGATATAAAGGCCTATGTTCAGCAGTGGACGTACATAATCGTTCGATAACCACACGATGTCTATGATTACGTCCATTATATTCTAATGTAAATATTAGTAAATTAGCATAGTCATAGACTAGCTCGCTGTTGATTCTGGTAAACAGTTCTAATAATATTGACACACTCATTATTGAAAAGCTCGTTACTGACAATGCCACATTTTGAGCTTAACATGAGTGTAAATATATAGACAGAAAATAAACGCAATAAGCTTACAATTAACTATTCATTTCTTTATTATTTTTAACTCACAATACATACAGTAACACAGTTTGGTATTTAATATAACATACCATATTTACTTAATTTTTTAAAGCACTCTATGTCCTTAAGTTAGTGTTTATTATCTGTGTAAAGTATTGTAATTATTAGAACTGTTGGTTTCGGTTAAATTAACCAAAAAAAAAAAACTAAAAGTGACATTTACGGAACATACAGACTGACATGCTGGGTTGTAAAGTAACGGCCTGTAAGTGCCCACGGCTGCACAATGGTATCCGTCTCAAATATCTTAAAGGGTTTTGGAGCCGGAAAGGGCTCGCCACGCTGCTCCAATGCGGGTTGGCGGGCTTCACATATCCTCGAAATATTTTTTTTTTATTTGTCAGACATGTTTGTCGCGATGTTTTCCTTCACCGCCGAGCACGTCGTAAATACAGCACTCAAAATTGCTATTAACAATTTTAAGTGCTGTATTAATCTAGGTTCGATCACCACTCGCTCGCGCTCTATGACGCTAAAGTGAGCGCCCTGACCACTAGGCTACCACGGCTACCACTGCTACCACGGCTACCACGGGTACCATGGCTACCACGGCTACCATGGCTACCACTGCTACCACGGCTACAACAGGCAAGCAGGGTTGGACTGACAGAGAATGCTAGAGTTAAGTTGTCAACGTTGAAGAATAAATAAACGTATTATAAATCCTTGTAACACAATACTAAATTTTATTGGATTCGGATTGGGGAAGACTCAGGTGGAATTAGAGACAATTAACCCTAAAATTGGTTTTAGTAGATAATGAGAAAATTCATACTATACTAACTGTATGTATGTACATATATAAATATGTGTATGCTTATACATTTATTGTTTTAATTATAGCTTCACTATAGTTCTTTTGCCTATTTATATCATTTTAAACTTGATGCACCTGTCACGGTATTCCCCCACGCCCCAGGTTGACTGGCAGAGAATGCCGAAAAGCATTAAGTCCGCCTTTTGTATTCCTATTAGTGTACAAAATAAAGTATAAATAAATAAATAAAATAATAAATAATTCAAGATAAAATTTTGGCCATAAATCTACATAAGTTTTACAACCATAGAACACTTGAATATTCTTCGTCTATTTTAAAACGTATTTCAAAGTAGGAAGTAAAAACTTGAAAATGAAAGGGACCTGTTCTTTATCTTAATGCGCTTCCATTTAAAGCTTCATGTCAAAGCTAACGACTAGTATATAATATCATATTGAAAGTATTTTCCGTAGTTGTTTGTCGTTATTTCATAGATGGTTCGTTTTACATACTTTGTGTTAAAAATTCTTTTAGTTAAAACAAACTAGAAACGAACCTTAGTGCTCGAATAAGTTTGATTCTTAAATCAATTTTTCTGCAGGTAATATATGATATATATATATTAATATATATAACTATACGTGTGTACTGTATACATTTCTCCGCTTGCCCAGCGTTCACAGCAATCCTGCATTTGTTGGCATTTTTATTTCTTTTAAGGATATGTGGGGGCACACCCCGGCCATGCCGACCCACCCGAGCAGCAAAAGCCGCCGCTTAGCTCTACCACGTATAAAATGTAAGGAAAGGTTAAATATAATTCAAATATATATGGCAATGAGAGCATTTTAAAGCCCTAAAATGTAAATAAATGTTTAGAAGTATTCGCATGTTTCAGCGCTGCGCCTTAATATATTTAACACCCTGAAACCCATAAAAACGTAACATCTGCTTTTAAGGCATCCTCGAAGGGACATCTTTTGGTACTAAAACAAACATGAGATTGAAATGTTGTGTCTTTAACGACCAATACAACACGCTTTCAAATGACAACTCCCGAACGTAAAAAAAAAATCACAAGCTTTAAGAAATTATGCCTCTTTTCAGACATTACAACTTGTTATCTTATTTCGTGCTAATAAAGTTTATTTTAGTTTAGAACCGTTTAGCTCAAGGGTCTGGGCGCTCGCTGCAATTTCACACTACGTGTGTGACTTGGGTTCGAATACTGATACCGTTACCGCTTATTATTAATTGCAGTTTTCAGTACCGAACTTACCACATGCAGCTATAACGGACCCTATTCTCCAGCCGTAGGTCTGCTGGAAGAAATTTTTTATATAGCAGTTATTTTGTACGGACCTTTCTTCTTTAGTTGTGCGTATTTGATATAATAAAAAAAATAACTCTGTCGTGGTGTTGTGTGGAACCGAGAGGCATCGATTGTATGTAGGAGATACAAACATTTATTTACAAGTATCATCAATATTATAAACGCAGAATACCGGCGTGAAGTAGAGGAATCTTGAGTTTCTGCGTTTTGTTTGATTTCTGAGATAACCGGAGGCCCGGATCCCCCTGCCATCTCCCAAATATCCTTATAAGCCGGCAACGCACCTGAATCACCTCTGGTGGGTGTACGTGCGCGTCAGTCATCACGTACCACCACGTGAACCGCTTGATCGTTTGCCGCCATTCCCATATATAAAAAAAATGCGATAAACGCAAGCAGAGCGAATCGATTTCCAAGTTATTTGCTACGTAGTAATATTCTTTAAATTAATATACAATTACATTCAATCTATTTACAAAAAACCGTTCTAAATGAATTCAGTAATAATTCCCAACAGGCCTTTACAAAACGCCAACAAAAGCTAGTATGCCTCAAATGGAATCCAATTATGTTCAACAAGTACGAAGCTCTGCAAAATCTTATTCAACACAGCAGCAGGTAATGTCGGGCTGTTGTAATATATAAGCAAAAAGCTTTAACTGCCCGCGTAAATCAACGGACGAAAATATTTACTAACAAGTTAAATAGAACGAGTTCATATAACACTGCGAATGAAATGCCTAACGGGACTTTCGTTAGTAAAGTCACGTACTTCTGTGTACATTACGTTGTTGCGGAAAATATATTTCGGTTGATGTGACAGACTTTTAATAATAATTATTAAGTTCATTGTACAAATAGAATATTTAAACTTTTGAAATAAATGTATTATTTAACAGATTTCATCGCGTTTCATTTATATAAGATTTGATAGATCATAAATTCTCGGATTTTATCGCTTAAAGAGCCGCGTGAAGGAACACATAGCTGACGTGAAACAACGCTCGAGGAAGTCTGCAGTCTGTGATCATATCCTTGTCCGCTCTAATCATTACATCAGATTTGATAGACTACAAATCCTCGCCAAAGACGATCCGCAAGGTTATTGAAATCAAAATACGTCCTAATTTTATTAGAGAAGATGGCTGGGTGTAATAATCCAGTTGTGAAGAAAATTTAATCTAAGAGTAACACCAAGCATAACTGGATGACCTCAAGATACTGTGTGCATATTCTGCGTAGATCGGAACAAAATTAATAATTAAAAGCTGAAGATAGCCTGAGTTGTTTATAAGATCTGGACGTCTAACACCTCGGTCCCTCGGTGATCACGGGTGCTGTAAAGCACTCGAAACGTCTGGAGCATAAAAACAAAAATTAAACGATATAAAATCTATCTAGAGAAAAAGTCTACTAGTACTTTTTGTCCCGTGGACCTCGATCTATTGAGATTCATTTATTTACTTAGATTATTGTTTTTCATTTCAAAACTTTTGTGTGAGGTGTATGTGCCAATAAATAATAATAATTTGTAAAACACTTTAATTCTGGCGACCGTGTAGTTCATGGGTTAACGCACACTACTATTCAGCCGTAAGCTTAAATTCGGTTATCCCAGACTGAGCAAATACATAGAAGAATTCCAGTTAATGTAGAGTACATATTGATGGTGTTTGTGATTCATATTCTATTCTTTTAAATAATAATATAATATCGGATATGTGTTAAAGATCGAATAATTGTTCTGTAATCATAACAAGGAAGATTTTTTTTTATTGGTCTGTGGTAAAAAAAAAAAACAAGCTTACAGCCCACCTAATTGTAAGTGGGTACTCCGGCCTTTGCACACCTTCTAACAAATTCAAACAAAGAAGGTTACAGATGCGGACTGGAAATACAAGTTATAATAATAATAATCTTTATGGTCATAAGAATATGGACCACAAAGTATGAATTCCCTGACATCCGTGCTAGGTTAAGAACCTGTATTACAGAGGTCAGTGTCTTCTCCCAAGTTTATTAACAATAATAATTTCTTACAACAACAGCTTAAAATAGTCGAGATATTAGTACAAAATTACAAGAAAATATTCAAAATTAAAAATAAAAAAAAAGTAATTAAATAGTAACTTAACGAATGCTTTGAACATATATAAGTATATATATAAATGTATATACTGAGATCGTCTATGTATCCGTGGGTGTGTGAGTGTTTGTGTGTGTGTGTATGTGTGTGTGTGTAATGAACGAACAACTACTTTGTGACTCAAAAGTTTTTATTTATAGAAATTTAATTTCATTATTGTACAGGATAATTCTGCTCACTGGATTAAGTCCTCTGTTTGTTCATAGTTTAATGTAAGAAGCCATGTTCTCATTTTTCTTTTCAAATTATGAACTGTAAGTGGATATATATTGAGTCTCCGATTTATTTTGTTGTATAAACACTTAACATAACATAAAACGACAAATGACCACGCTGCCGCCTTGCAGTTGCTGTGAGATAATTAAAAGGTGTGTGGATGCTAGGTATTGTGAATTTTCCGTTATATCTTTTTTCATTATACGGAGTGTTCGTATGTTGTTTACAGATTATTTGGAATATATACATTTGACGAACGGTAGAAACTCGAAAAACCCCGTGCACTAAAATGGAATACCACAATGCTCATAATTATACTGCCTCTCTATACCCGTGAGACCGGAACACAATACAGTAGTAATTGCACTGCCGTTTGCAAAAATAATCTTAATTTGATAATAATCAAAACGACGTAGTTTTTAAATGATGGCGATGAAGCAAGCGAAATGCGGCAATTTGTTTGTCTCATAGTCATAAAATCTCCCTTTTTTATCACAAAGATAAAAAGTTAGGCGTGAAATAGAATTGGAATCGCAAATGTAATTTTAGCACTCACCGTGTTTTGTTATTCAACTAGAATGATCCTGTTAACCGTCCGGTATTTGAGGCCATCCTGCCATCCGTCGGAAGACACGTTGTTTATCCGGCGCTTTCCTCTAACGATCTCGAACACCCCTAAAAACGAGCTGTGTATATTATTTTGTGTGCGTATAGTAGTTGTGTAGTTTAGTAAAAGGTACTCACCTTTTTTCAAATTTTTTCTTAAACTTACATCTTAAAATAATACTGATTTTTCGGTGAAAGTTTCGTATCTTAAATATTCATTCATATGCCGTTTTACTTTTATCAATGTGACCTTTCACATTGTTAATAAGTAAACCATGAAAAAAAAGTTTGTTCTTTTAAGAAAAAAGTTGACAAGATCTCTCTGCAACGGATATTCATATAAGGAGGACTTCCTGATAATTATTTGAAGCTCGCTTTAAAAAATAACCATTTATCATTTGAATTACGTATCAAAAGTTATCGGGGAAGCATTAATATTTGTAAGAAAATTATTTGAAGTGAAAAGAAAATGTAATATATTATTACAAGAAAGTAGACATGAAATATATTAAAATATTTTTAATTTTTCGCTGACCATAAGCCAGCGCCAGCAAGTGCATATATATGAAGCATTATGCAGCATTTTGAAGCATATATGAGCATATATATGAAGAAAGAAAGAAAAAAAGAAACTTTATTTATTACACCACAATTAGTTAACAAGCTATTAATAAAACAATTGCAAAAAAGAATAAAAACTACAAAAAAATAACAAGATTTTAGATTTTTTTTTCCTGCGCTACAGTGTGCATCCAACAAATGGGATACGGATTGCCGCAACGCTGATTTTCAGCGCAACCTTATACCATTATTGGGCCGGTAGTGTCTGCAATAGATACAGCTCATCTATATATTAATAAGAAAAATAGAAAGAAACAGACATCTTAAACCACCTGAAATAAAATCATGGGCTTATATTAATAAAGTGAGATACATTACAATCAGGTATGACTTTATACAAGGTACACTAAGTTCCTTTTTACATACATACATACATAAATATACATTCACATACACACAACCACACATACATATAAATATTTTCAATTGCCACAAAATGCCAGTACGATTTTTTTTAAACGTATCATATATATAATATCCGGACACAACATACATAAAACATACATTCAATATACATAAACACTTATACCTACATATATAAAAAAACAAATTAACATGATTTTTGAATGATTTTCCCATACTCACTATCATGGAGCCGTGGTAGCATAGGGATCTTAAGTGCTGAATTCCCACGTGCCACGTGCAGGCAGTGAAGGAAAACGTCGTGAGGAAACCGGCAAGTCGGAAATATAATAAAAAAAATATTATTTCGAGGAAATATCGAGTCCACCAACCGGCACTAGAGCAGCGTGGCAAATTCTTCCCGTTTTCAAAACCCTCACAGATATCGGAGAAGGTGTCCTTTTCCCTGCAGCTTATATTTACAAGCTGCTACTTTACTATCATGGGCGTGCGGGTTGGTAAGCGCAGTATCGGTTGCTCTAGTACTGCTGCTCTCCATCACCAGTTGGTGAGATCTGGGTTGGGCAAATCCCGATTGTTATCTCGCCAGGATTTGGCTACCAAAACTTCGTTTGCCAGCTAGCTGAGTGGTGCCCTGGTGATGTTGGCTGTTGGAGAAAAATAAACCTCCCTTTTCTTCACCCCTTCAACCTTTAGAAAATTGTCAACCTATATAATATTCTGCAACCGAAGAAAGACCATATCAAAATGAATTTAAATAAGCTTTCTTATCTTGAAAGTATTTTGCACTGAGGTAATCTAGAGCAATCTGCAATCGAACGTTTAATGTCATCTTAATGTTATTTAGTTAGATTCGTCGGACATGCAGGTTTCTGGATGTTTATCGCCTCATTATAATTTAAAAAAAACTATTTTTCAATTCACATATACCTTCTACTCTTACTATGAACATACATACCACCTTGAACAGAGCAAAAGCTCGTTGACAACATACTTGAGACACAAACTAAGTCCGATAATTTTTTCCTGAAACAAAGACGATTCACAAGGATTTAACACAGTACTCTGATCTAGATACGTCAAAGTTTTGAATAAACTTATGTTATCTACAAGATTTTACTAGATCGCCCTTAACCCTGTCTACTGTCCACTGAGCTACCTTCACAGCCGTCAAGTGAGAAACGTTACCGGTGTATATATAAGACAAAATGAAACGCGACGAAACTCGTAAATAACTGGCTTTTCATTTCTAATACCAATTACATTTTCAATCACTGAAAAACTTGAACATGATTTATTAAAACAATAATCACGCAATCGAACGCAATAGTCTGTCTTATTTAATAAGCTCAACTGAAAATACAGAAGATCGGAGAATTGTAGATGATAATTGAAATCGTGACTGAGTTATTCAATGTTTGTTATTTCACTTTAGCGCGAGTCTTTTTACACGTATTTTCGAAAAACATTTTTATAATATATTCGGTGATTTCGATATTACCTTTACTCTACATTACAATCAACAGTCTAATATCACACAATTTGTTATTATATAATACACGATAATCTTTTGAAATGATAATACATAAATTTTGTCTTCTCATCTATCTACTCTCCATCTGCCGCTGCTGTCTAATCTCAACTGCACGCGATGCACTAGCTTGCTAACTGGTGGATAGATTCCTTCTTTTTCTAGACATCGACAAAGTAGGTACCACCATCTTACCTAATTCTGACGCCAACCACAACAGCGCAGCCACTGTTGAATTTCGATTTGAACGGTATAGTGAGCCAGTATATTTACAGACCGTCCGGCATTCCATCTTATTCATCAGCGTATCTATAACCTTCTTAGATTGTAGCTCGTGTGATGTTGTTTGCAGGAGCACATGGGCTTAAAGCAGTAGGCATAACCATCAGGTGGACTGGTAGTTTTTTTGCAAATTTTCCAAACAAATTCTTATCTCACAGTGTTTGGGAGCAGCATTTCCAGAGGGCAATCGTGCGAGACGCATCGACATAGCGTTTTTTTATGGTAAAGGGGCAAACGAACAAGTTGCTCACCTGACGGTAACTGATTACCATCGCCCATGTACATCTGCAACACCAGAGGCCCTGCTGGTGCGTTGCTGGCCTTTAAATATATTTCGGTGATGGCAGGGATAATAGAGAGGGAAGTTGGGGACTGGGGAGTGGGCCACCAGTTACCTCACTCACTGAACGAAACGCAGAAGCACAAGATGCCTCTACTTAACGTCGGTATTCTGCAAGGCCGTGGTACTACCCATTCGAGCAGCAACAAAAGCCGCCGCTTGACTCTATGTATGTATATATTAACGCCTTGTTCCTAACGGGGTAGGCAGAGACAATCTTCCTCCACTTGCTACGGTCCTGACATACGTCTTTCGCTTCTCCTACTTTCATTAATCTTCGCATGCATACTCGTTAATTTAGAGTACTCTTGACCTGCCTTTTTTCAGAACGTCTCCGATTTGACCGTGAAATGTTCGCGTAGGTCTTCCTCTCCCGACTCTACCATTTACACTCGCCTCATATATTTGTTTCGTCAACCTACTTTCATTCATCGTCTCCACATGTCCAAACCAGCTCAGCATCTCTTTCTCAATTCGTGTCACAACATCGTCTTTCACGCCACAATGCTCTCTGATTATTATTTCGAACCATGTCAGTTATCTTCAGATTAATCATACTTCTAGACGCTCTCATTTTTACTGCATTTATCCTGCTTTCATGCCTCTTCTGCCATACCCAGCTTTCGCTTGACTCTACCACGTTATGAAACAAATTGCGTTCAAAACAAACTGTTTTCAAACAAATGCCAGCTATCTAGTGCTTTCATAGTGCCCTAGATTCATAGAAACTTAAACAGACCAATGAAGAACATAAAGAAGAATTAACATAATACCAAAGATATAATGTGCTCAAAGTTTTGAATTAAGTTTTCAATGTTCAGTTCACTGTGAAACTTACGTTTGTTAGTTGTCGTTGTAATTATCCTAAACTAAACGGTTTATTTACTTACAAGTACTTTGTTTGAGCTGAAGTCCCATGTCTTGCGCTCTTATGAGGGTGTGTTCTTTGAGTTGAGCAATCACCGAACTAATTCAAACATTGTCCCAGAATACACCAACCAGTACAATGATGTGGTGAAGCGTTAACTTGACTATAATATAAATATTTATTTTGTAGAAATTTTTGCAAAAATCAGTCGTTCGACCAAGCTTAAATGATGTTAGTACGATAGAGCACTAACATTAACTAATTTTTATTCATGATGATGGTAAGTGATCACCGTCGCCCACGTACATCTGCAACAGAGGAGATGCAGATGCGTTGCCGGCCTTTAATGATATTTGAAGGATGGGAGGGAGGATAAGGATGGGGGAGGAAGGAGTGGGCCCCCGGTTACCTCACTCGCCGAACCAAACGCAGAAGCTCAAGATGCCTCTACATCACATCGGTGTTCTGAGAGGACGTGGTACTACCCGGGTCGAACATTAGCAAGAGGTACCGCTTGGCTCTAGCGCGTATACAATCAAATCGTACCGTGTTATTTTTCACATCAACGACATGGTCACCAATAGATAGGTTATCTTGAATGTGAAAAAGTGTTACTGCATGATTTATATCGAGGAATGACGTCACACGAAATTTCTGTGCCATTCCGGATATGGCACCAGAACAACCAGATTAAAAAAAAGGCTGGGGATTTGATATCAATATTTTTAAACTTATACTACAGTTGACGACAAAAAAGCAAAATGACATTTTTTTTTATTTGTTTCTATGTCATGTATATACCACGAGCCGGATGAAGTCAGGCTAATGCAAAGGAAAGTAAAGTCGCAGCCTGTAACTGCCCACTGCTGGGAAAAGGCCTCCTTCTCAAATACGAATATCAGAGAGGCTTTAGGAGTCGCGAAGGACCCGCCACGCTGCTCCCGTGCGGGTTGGCGGGCTTCACATATCCTCGAAATAATATTTTATTATTTCTCAGACATGCAGTCATGCATCCTCACGATGTTTTCCTTCCACCGCTGAGCACGTGGTAAATACAGAACTGAAAATTGCTATTAACAATTTTAGTGGTGCCGGCACCGTGGATCGAACCCGGGTCACTCACGCTCTATGACACTAAAGTGAGCGCCCTGACCACTAGGCTACCACGGCTCTCAGGCTAATGGGCTAGTTTTAAATCAATATTTTTCATTTCAAAGTTCCATTTACTGTATATAACGCTATTACTAACTTAATATAATACAGTTAATTTTTAAATTAAAAAACGTCTGTAAAATTGTAAATGTGTCCGTAAAAATGTCTTATAATTATAGTTAATTGTGCCCTAAACCGAAGGAAGCAATTTTTATTCATTTATCTAAGTTAAATGATTCTGTCAGACATCTCCAGCGGCGAAGTTCAAATAATATTTTATTACAATCTACAACCGTTCCTTCGAGATTTGACTTTGATGAAGCAGACGTAAGAAATTCCCGAAAGTCTCCTTTTTTTTTTGAGAAAAATAAATATGCCAAACTGTATTGGCAAAATGTTTGGATAGTTTAATTTAATCTAATACATGAATATAAATGGTTAATATGGTAAAGTTTGGACAAATTACAGGTAGTATCAAAAGTTTTGTTAAAGGGGAAACGCTCTTACAAATTATGGGACTATTTCATGAGAATATTTTGCAAACATCTGACAATCTTATTTTAAAATTCAGATAAGCAACAAAAAAAAACGCAGTGTAGGACGACCCCCTACAAGATGGAGTGATGACCTGCGCAGTGTTGCGGGAAGTCGATGGATGCAGGTGGCTCAGGCTTCGTGGCAATCTTTGGGGGAGGCCTATGTTCAGCAGTGGACTTCTGATAGGCTGAAATGTTGATGATGATGATGATGAAACACATACATTTGTTTCGTTGCGAAAACTTTGTAATGATGATTAATGTTTTCGAACGAAACAAAGCCTGCAGCGACTGGCACGTCGCCATCGAAGTGTTAGCTAATCAGATCGCATGAAGCTATCACAATGCAGTCGAGTTGTGTCGCCATGTTCGAAAGTTTCGATTTTAATGTCGGATATTATGAACTCCAAATATACAGGATGTCCCAGAACTCAACGTCAAGCCGAAACGAGGTGACAGGATTGATCGTAACCGTCATGAGAAAAATCAGAAAAAAATCTATCCCATGCAGTTTGAAAACTATGGGCATTTCAAGAAAAACTTAGAAATTTGGTCAAACTGTAACAATTTTTCGGTTATTGTGGTTAATTTTTATTATTTTTGTTCATTTAAACTTTGGAACCATAACCCTAAATAACATATCTGAATGACAGTCAAAAAAAGTAATGACACAATTGCCCCAAGTTTCCTAGAATTCAGACTAATTTGTTGAATTTAAAATTTTGAATTTTTTTTCTTAAAATGCTCATAATTTTCAAACTACATGGGAAAGATTTTTTTTCTGATTTTTCTCATGATGGTTACGATCAATCCTGTCACCCCGTTACGGCTTGACGTTGAGTTCTGGGACAACCTGTATCATCATCATCATTTCAGCCTATCAGAAGTCCACTGCTGAACATAGGCCTCCCCCAAAGATTGCCACGAAGCTCGGTCCTGAGCCACCTGCATCCATCGACTTCCTCCAACACTGCGCAGGTCGTCACTCCATCTTGTGGGGGGTCGTCCTACACTGCGTTTGCCTGTACGTGGCTGCCACTCGAGAACCTTTTTTCCCCTGTATACTCGTAGGATATTACGAACTCTAAACACAAATATATACTCGTATATGTTTAAGTAAATATTGTTTAGTATTGTTACGAGCTTGGAGTATAAGGTCGGGTTTCACATATCCACGAAATAAATTTAATTTCTCAGATATGCAGGAAACCTCACGATGTTTTCCTTCACCGCCGAGCACGTGGTAAATACAGCACTTAAAATTACTATTAACAATTTTAGGGGTGCCGGTACCGGTGATCGAACCCAGGTCACTTGGGCTCTGTGATACTAAAGTGAGCGCCCAGACCACTAGGCTACCACGGCTCCCTGCTAGGCTATATTTATTTATTAACTAAACTTTGCACCTAGACGAAGTTTGGACTTTTTTAACAGCATATAAGAAGTCCACAGCTGGACATGAACGCGTGGCAGGCAATTTCTAATTATGGTACATTTTTCATTTTGACCTAAAATTTAGAATAACGCTAAATTACCGAAAAGTTTAACTCTCGAGAAGTCCCTTGTTATAATTACAAGCTCGGTGCGACGCCATTGTACAAAGTTGGGTAATTAAAACTGGGATGAATTTATTATTTTACGCGGTTACAATTAAAGTTTTTCAGTAAATACCCCATTGTTGAGATGAAATATTTTATACCCGCTACGGCTGTTGTCCATAGGAGTAGGCAGAGGTTGTAGATTTATATTTAGTACGTCGCAACGTAGTCAAACACTTTTGGCTATATCGGGACGTGATATGGGACGAGGAACGTTGCTCACCATACGCGCAGGTCCTCACCTGAGGACATTTAGAGAAAGGGTTAGTAAGTATTAAGTATTAACCCTTACACCTTAACCAATTTTAAATCAAAATATTACAAAACATTCAATTTTAATGTCAAAACTTTCTTATGTGAAATATTTATTAACGTGCTTAGATGGGGGTGTTTGGTGAAACATCTTCGGGCAGTCCCGTGACTCATCGGTTCTTTCCGCCACAACTCTATGGTCCCGCCCGCCATTAATAGATATATTTTTATTAAACGAACATTTTATTAAATGAACAAAAGGAAGAAATTCTATGTTTTTAGATAAAAAAAATTAACGTGCAATTAGTTCACTTGATGGTAAGTGATTACCGTCGCCCACGTTCATCTGCAACACCAATGATCCCGCAGGTGCGTTGCCGGCCTCTCAGGGTATTTGGAAGATGGGAAGGAGGATGAGGAGAGGGATAGGGATGGGGAGTGGGCCTCCGGTTACGTCACTCACCGAACGAAACGCAGAAGCAGAAGATGCCTCTACTTCACATCGGTATTCTGGGAGGCACTACCGCATAGAAATGTCTTTTCACCAATGCCATTAAAACAATGTCGATTCAACTTAGTCTTCCTCGTCAGCCTATTTAAGTCTACTCGCCTCTCTAAGAAAGTGCTGGGTAAGCGGGTTCGTGGGTGCAGTACCCACTAACTAATGATGCTGCTCCCCAATGCTGCTCCCCATCAGTAGTGTGTAGAATTCGAATGAATTTCTCGCCATTTTCCCGATCGCGAGTGCCACATACGTTAGCCAGCAAGGTGCACCAAGGCGGTCGATTGTTGGAGAAAAACCTGGTATGCTCTCCCTTACATACAAAACCTCAAACAGGCAAACGCAGTGTGGGATGACCCACCACAAGACGGAATGAAGACATGCGCAGTGTTGCGGGAAGTCGATGCATGCAGGTGGCTTCGCTTGCTTTGTAGCAATCTTTTGGGGAATCCTATGTTCAGCAGTGGACTTGTGATAGGCTGAAATGATGATGATGATGATGATACCGTCTTACTCGTTAGTACCATACTCGTAAATATGAAATCTCTAATGCCTGCTCCATTTAATGTCTGATTTCATAACTCGAACTTGCTTGTTTATATTTCCGCTTCAATAGACTCGTGACATCTTTGATCAAGTTTGTAAACAAACATTTTATCTCTACTAATTCATACGTTTATGTGAAGTAAAATAAGTGGCAAATGTGCAATCGGTTCATCTGATGGTAAGTGATTACCTTCGCCCACGTACATCTGCAACACCAGAGGAGCTGCAGGTGCGTTGCCGGCCTTTCAGAGTATTTGGGAGATGGGAGGGAGGATGAGGAAAAGATGGGGAGGGGGAGTGTGCCTCCGGTTACCTCACTCACCGAACGAAACGCTGAAGCATAAGATGCCTCTACTTCACGCCGGTATTCTGCGAGGTAGTGGTACCAATCCGGTCGTGCCGGCCCATTCGAGTAGCAGCTAAGCCCGCCGCTTGGCTCTACCACATGGAGCTGACCCGATGATTTACTGGTCGCTCAACTCGCAACGCGCATACGTTAAAAATTGTATTCATTAAGTCTTGATTACAATTAGGCAGTCTGATGCCTTTTTCAATGCCTTATGGAGCGAATATAATTACCGGTCCTTTAATACCGTTCCGTTCATTCTTTCGAGTTAATTTAACGAAATAAATTTACGAATGTAACTACCATGGTAACTAGATGGTAGTTACGATGTAATCAGGTGACTGATTACATCGGGATCAATATTGAAGATGCCGGACCCGACCAAAAACCCCCACGGTTGATACGCTGTCGGCCCGGTGGCCTTTACAGCTTCTGCGGAAGTGTCTCGCGAGCAGAAGACCCGCAAGTTAGATAAGAGATAAAGAGCAACGATGCTGCTGCCTGCTGCCTGCTGCCTGCTGCCGGGTCGCGCTCGGACCCCTGTTAACGAAAGAAGGACTTTAGACTAAGGGGGTTGGGGTTGACGACATATATATTAGTGTCATGCGAAGTCAAACCATAGTGCGATTTTACTAAATAACAACGCCGTCTAGCGTCGAGGAACCGTATCGACTACAATAATATTTACTAAGACTAGTTTACTAAATCAAACTTAGGTAACTACTAAAGCGAATTGTTTATGCATTATATACCTTCGGTGTGTTTATCTAGAGAAAAAGGTAAGGAAAATATAAATTACTCTTAACAAAATTGTATTAACTTCTTTTTCGTTTACTTAACAATTTTTTTTTGTTATTTGAATATCACGCGGATAAATTAAAATCAGTTCAGAAATATTTTTTACAAATGTAACTTGGAAGGCAGACAGTGGTATTCTTCGTTGACATTTATTATTTCACAAATATGACAGCATGTCTTGTGTAATCAGAAAAACATGAACGAGATAAGCCCCACATCGGGCGCCACGGTGATATTATAAGTTTAACTTAATATAAGATTTTTCCAATGATGACTTGCACAATCGAGACGTGGTCGAGAGGTTCAAAGTTGCACAGCCCGGTGTTTCTATGGGCGATAGAGTCTGTAACGACGATATGACACAGCAATCTGAAGTGGCAATGGACCGGCCGTATAGCCGCAGAACTGACGACCCTTGGTGAGAAACGGTTCTCGGGTGGGAATCACGTACAGGCAAAAATTACAAGTTGGGATGACGGAGGCGCAGTGTTAAGGGAAGTTAATGGAGGCAGGTGGCTCAGGACAGTGACTTGTGGAAATTTAGGGCCTATAGTCAGCAGTGAACTCGCGGAAATAATCATGAAGATGATGAGAAGATATTAGAGCCTCATAAGGATCAAATAAAATTGGTAGTTATCAACTGCGAGGGAAATATTATAGTGCCGCAAGCGTACGCACAAACACAGAAACGCTCGTCTTTACCCTCGCGTATTCGACATAACGCTTATGCGATATATGACATGGTTTCGTTTAACGTGTTAAAATCTAACCCAGCCGCAGGTTGCTCCAAGCGCAGGTGAGATGAGCATTTAGATAAAATATGGTCTAATTCCATGTAGGGGTGTAAAGCGGAAGTTGACTTTTTACTGTTTTTAGTGGTAACATGGAATTGCAATTGTCACAAACTGTGTTCAGTAGAGCATAGTTCAATCGGCTCATCGCTCGTTTTAAATCTCTTCCCAATGGAATCACCCATCGATGTCCGCCTTTATGCGTATAAAGCGTAAATCCTTTGTTTTATATTAACACCAAAATTTGACGAGCGTTTTATATATATTTTAAATTATACAATGAAGCGGATTTAAAGATATTTTGTGGTAAGTAAAATATAAATGCATGCGGATCAACAGATGACGGAAAATCGGTCGATACTATGCCATACCTGAATATGTAGACTAGTGTTGGAGAGCAGCATCTGTAGCGCGAATGTACTGGCCCTGCGCTCACCTACTCGCCTGTCAAGTGACTATTGGCAAAGCTTCTACACTTTAAGCAACGCGAGGCTCTACGGATCATACGCGCTTCAAGACCGTGTGTGCATCTTTGCGGTTTACCAGTCACTTAAACCAACGCGAGGCTCTACGGATCATACGCGGTTCAAAACCGTATTTGCACCTTTGTGGTTTACCCTTCATTTAAACCAACGCGAGGCTCTACGGATCATACGCGCTTCAAGACCGTGTTTGCACCTTTGTGGTTCACCAGACACTTAAAGCAACGCGAGGCTCTACGGATTATACGTGGTTTAAGACCCTTTTTGCACCTTTTTGGTTTACCATTCACTTAAACCAACGCGAGGCTCTACGGATCATACGCGCTTCAAGACCGTGTGTGCATCTTTGCGGTTTACCAGTCACTTAAACCAACGCGAGGCTCTACGGATCATGCGCGGTTCAAAACCGTGTGTGCATCTTTGCGGTTTACCAGTCACTTAAACCAACGCGAGGCTCTACGGATCATACGCGCTTCAAGACCGTGTTTGCACCTTTGTGGTTTACCCTTCATTTAAACCAACGCGAGGCTCTACGGATCATGCGCGGTTCAAAACCGTATTTGCACCTTTGTGGTTTACCCTTCATTTAAACCAACGCGAGGCTCTACGGATCATACGCGCTTCAAGACCGTGTTTGCACCTTTGTGGTTTACCCTTCATTTAAACCAACGCGAGGCTCTACGGATCATACGCGCTTCAAGACCGTGTTTGCACCTTTGTGGTTTACCCTTCATTTAAACCAACGCGAGGCTCTACGGATCATACGCGCTTCAAGACCGTGTTTGCACCTTTGTGGTTCACCAGACACTTAAAGCAACGCGAGGCTCTACGGATCATGCGCGGTTCAAAACCGTATTTGCACCTTTGTGGTTCACCAGACACTTAAAGCAACGCGAGGCTCTACGGATCATACGCGCTTCAAGACCGTGTTTGCACCTTTGTGGTTCACCAGACACTTAAAGCAACGCGAGGCTCTACGGATCATACGCGCTTCAAGACCGTGTGTGCATCTTTGCGGTTTACCAGTCACTTAAACCAACGCGAGGCTCTACGGATCATGCGCGGTTCAAAACCGTATTTGCACCTTTGTGGTTCACCAGACACTTAAAGCAACGCGAGGCTCTACGGATCATACGCGCTTCAAGACCGTGTTTGCACCTTTGTGGTTCACCAGACACTTAAAGCAACGCGAGGCTCTACGGATCATACGCGCTTCAAGACCGTGTTTGCACCTTTGTGGTTCACCAGACACTTAAAGCAACGCGAGGCTCTACGGATCATACGCGCTTCAAGACCGTGTGTGCATCTTTGCGGTTTACCAGTCACTTAAACCAACGCGAGGCTCTACGGATCATACGCGCTTCAAGACCGTGTTTGCACCTTTGTGGTTTACCCTTCATTTAAACCAACGCGAGGCTCTACGGATCATACGCGCTTCAAGACCGTGTGTGCATCTTTGCGGTTTACCAGTCACTTAAACCAACGCGAGGCTCTACGGATCATACGCGCTTCAAGACCGTGTGTGCATCTTTGCGGTTTACCAGTCACTTAAACCAACGCGAGGCTCTACGGATCATACGCGCTTCAAGACCGTGTTTGCACCTTTGTGGTTCACCAGACACTTAAAGCAACGCGAGGCTCTACGGATCATACGCGCTTCAAGACCGTGTTTGCACCTTTGTGGTTCACCAGACACTTAAAGCAACGCGAGGCTCTACGGATCATACGCGCTTCAAGACCGTGTGTGCATCTTTGCGGTTTACCAGTCACTTAAACCAACGCGAGGCTCTACGGATCATGCGCGGTTCAAAACCGTATTTGCACCTTTGTGGTTCACCAGACACTTAAAGCAACGCGAGGCTCTACGGATCATACGCGCTTCAAGACCGTGTTTGCACCTTTGTGGTTTACCCTTCATTTAAACCAACGCGAGGCTCTACGGATCATACGCGCTTCAAGACCGTGTGTGCATCTTTGCGGTTTACCAGTCACTTAAACCAACGCGAGGCTCTACGGATCATACGCGCTTCAAGACCGTGTGTGCATCTTTGCGGTTTACCAGTCACTTAAACCAACGCGAGGCTCTACGGATCATACGCGCTTCAAGACCGTGTGTGCATCTTTGCGGTTTACCAGTCACTTAAACCAACGCGAGGCTCTACGGATCATACGCGCTTCAAGACCGTGTGTGCATCTTTGCGGTTTACCAGTCACTTAAACCAACGCGAGGCTCTACGGATCATACGCGCTTCAAGACCGTGTGTGCATCTTTGCGGTTTACCAGTCACTTAAACCAACGCGAGGCTCTACGGATCATACGCGCTTCAAGACCGTGTTTGCACCTTTATCTAATTAAAAAAAATAGTATCGTATAACTTCAGTCCAAAAAAAATTTTTTTTATTATGCATGTCTCATATATTTTTCATCACTTTTTCCTCTCCTAATGCGGAAAGGAAACGCTGTAAGATTAAATAATGTAAATGCAATCAGGATATATAAGTAACTCACGGACAATGGCATTCGAGAATAAGCTTCTGAAAATTCATGGAAGGTGCAACGCGGTCATGAAATGAGGTGCATGAATAATGTAAAGTTCCCCTCCGGATTCTTGAATGCATAATACGCAGATTGCATTTCTAAAGATTTTAAGTATTATAATATTATTGTCAAATGATGATGGACTTGTGATACTATGATGGTATCACAAGTCCACAGCTGAACGTAGATCTCTCCTATACATTGTCATAAAACACGGTCCCAAGCAACTTCCATTCATCGACTTTCCACTGCATCTCGTCATCCTATGATGCCCACACTGCCATCAGTGTGGGCATCATGGGCAGTGGCGATCTTACTACATCGCCTTTGTTTCTACGACGTGGTAGAGCCAAGCTGCTGGTGTGGGCACGCTGGACCGTAGTAGTACCACGCAATATACCGGAGTGAAGTAGAGGCATCTCGTACTTCAACGGATCGTTCTGTGAGTGAGGTAACCGGAGGCCCAGTACTCGTGGTACCAATCCGGTCGAGCCGGCCCATTCGAGCAGCAGCAAAGCCGCCGCTTGGCTCTACCACGTTTGCTCGTATACTTATACGAGCGTATACTTATAAAGTTATACGAGCTCGTCGGCTAATGCTAGAGCTCCATCAACAAGACAAAGTGTATGTAATTGCCAACCAATTTATCTATTCTTAGTCATTAAGCCTGGGGTCTTAACCGTTAAGCCCTTTCGTACTCGCGACAACAATCTTGAATTTATTACGAAGCTAAGCATCTTGTCATTTGGTTTAAGCAATTTAGGTGTAATTGACTTTCAATGCGTTCACATTTATAAATGTGTTGTGGTCGTTTAAAAAAAGATGTACTGGGAAATATGACGTCTGTTTCTCTAAATACCGACTCCACCAGCATGTGGTTTAGCTTACAACGGATTTATCTATTCCAATTTGCTGAACCCGAATCCCTCAAACTAGTGATGGGATGCTACTGCATCACTAGCTTACAACGGAATATCTATTCCAATTTGCAGAACCCGAATCCCTCAAACTATTGATGGGATGCTACTGCATCACTAGCTTACAACAATCTCTGGAAGACCATAAATAACGGAAAATGCATTCGATTATGCTGAAACTAAATCACACGACCTAGTGATGGGGAGAGGCATTTCTAGTCCGGGGGTGCTTGTTGATGTGGGTGACTATTGTGGTGAGAGTAAAGTAGAAAAAGAAAGAAGAAGTGCACGCATTTGTGAGACAGTGCTCTTCTTTTCTTCGAATTTACTGTGTAATATATTTTTTGGGTATAATATACAGTGACAGATCATATACAGGTTGACTTTATATACAGTGACAGATCATATACAGATTGACTTTATCAACTAGGCATGGATGGCCGAATCCTCGAAGGCCTCTCCATAAAGTCGCTTATAAGCATCAAATTTGAAGGATGCAGAATCACAACAACATGTTCTAATTACAATATTTTTATCTCTTTGCGGTTATACGTATACCGTAATAAAAAAGATAAAGTAAAGTGGCAGCCTGTGAGTGTCTACTGCTGGGCAAAGGCCTCCTTCTCAAATGTTTGAAAGGGTTTAGAAGCCAGGAAGGGCCCGCCACGCTGCTCCTGTGTTGGTTGGTAGGCTTCACAATAATACTTTTTTATAATTTCTCAGCCATGCAGGTTTCTTCACGATGTTTTCCTTCACCACCGAGTAAATACAAGTTATTATTACGGACACTTTTCAAACCTTTTTTTATGGGAAAGACGTCAAACAAGCAAGCGGCTGACCTGGTGGTAAGTGATTACCGTCGCTCAAGTACATCTGCAACACCAGAGGTACTGCGGGTGCGTTGCCGGTCCTTAAGGGTATTTGGGAGAAGGAAGGGAGGATGAGGAGGGGAGTGGGCGTCCGGATACCTCACTCACCGAACGAAACGCAGAAGCACAACATGCGACTACTTCACGCCGGTATTCTGCGAGGCCGTGGTACCAACCCGGTCGAGCCGGCCCATTCGGGCAGCAGCAAAAGCCGCTGCTTGACTCTACCACGTTTAAAACTTAAAATTACTATTAACAATTTTAGTGCAACGGCACCGGGGATCGAGCCCAGGGCCGGTACGGAAAGAAATAAAACTAGGTGAAATTGAATTCGCCCCAATAATATTTTTATGTTTTAATATTTCTGTTATCTACTGTGCATAGTTTTTATCAAAGTCGACCCGTGTCTCCTTTCACCAATTACCGCTAATTTCTATTCATTCTGATTTGGCAATCCATGCCCATTTGTAAAATTCATCCTGTCCACATGGTACTATGACTATGAGTCAAGCGGCGGCTTTTGCTGCAGCATGAATGGGCTGGCTCGACTGAGGTAGTACCGCTCCCTCTGACAAGATACTACAAGATTCCTACGATCTTGGAGTACCTCTGCATTTCGTTTGGTGAGCGAGGTGACCGGAGGCCCTCTCTTCCTTGCCACTGCCATTTCCCACTCCCCATCCCTCTTCTCGAATATCTTTAAAGGCCGGCGACGCACCTGAAGTTCCTCTGGTGTTGCAGATGTACGTAGGCGACGGTAATCACTAACTATCATGTGAGCCGCTTGCACATAAGCCCTCTTTCCCAAAATAAAAACTTTAAGTAAAGAAAATGTATGCAATGCGTAACAGAACTTATGTGTTAACCGTACCGGATAGTTTACTTACAATTTTTACATCAAAAAACACTAAGTAACTTAGTAAAGACTTACAGTAACCCCTCCACTTGTAAGCTATAGCACTATGATATCTAATGTACCTATTTAATGTAACAACCTTCAAACTGCTTCTAGTTAAGCTCAGAATTAGAACGACGTGCACTTCATCTAAGTTTAGATGAGAACGTTTACCGACAGACAGCTGAGAAATAAGCTTTCGACCAGTTAACAGCTAACGTCTGATATTGCAGACATGGTATAGATATATAGATACAGTACTTAATATAATACTAGAATTGTAATTGACTTTCAATGCGTTCACATTTATAAATGTGTTGTGGTCGTTTAAAAAGATGTACTGGGAAATATGACGTCTGTTTCTCTAAATACCGACTCCACCAGCATGTGGTTTAGCTTACAACGGAATATCTATTCAATTTGCTGAACCCGAATCCCTCAAACTATTGATGGATGCTACTGCATCACTAGCTTACAACGGAATATCTATTCAATTTGCTGAACCCGAATCCCTCAAACTAGTGATGGGATGCTACTGCATCACTAGCTTACAACGGAATATCTATTCCAATTTGCTGAACCCGAATCCCTCAAACTATTGATGGATGCTACTGCATCACTAGCTTACAACGGATTTATCTATTCCAATTTGCAGAACCCGAATCCCTCAAACTAGTGATGGATGCTACTGCATCACTAGCTTACAACGGATTTATCTATTCCAATTTGCTGAACCCGAATCCCTCAAACTATTGATGGATGCTACTGCATCACTAGCTTACAACGGAATATCTATTCAATTTGCTGAACCCGAATCCCTCAAACTAGTGATGGATGCTACTGCATCACTAGCTTACAACGGAATATCTATTCCAATTTGCAGAACCCGAATCCCTCAAACTATTGATGGATGCTACTGCATCACTAGCTTACAACGGAATATCTATTCAATTTGCTGAACCCGAATCCCTCAAACTAGTGATGGGATGCTACTGCATCACTAGCTTACAACGGAATATCTATTCCAATTTGCTGAACCCGAATCCCTCAAACTATTGATGGGATGCTACTGCATCACTAGCTTACAACGGAATATCTATTCAATTTGCTGAACCCGAATCCCTCAAACTAGTGATGGGATGCTACTGCATCACTAGCTTACAACGGAATATCTATTCAATTTGCTGAACCCGAATCCCTCAAACTAGTGATGGGATGCTACTGCATCACTAGCTTACAACGGAATATCTATTCAATTTGCTGAACCCGAATCCCTCAAACTAGTGATGGATGCTACTGCATCACTAGCTTACAACGGAATATCTATTCAATTTGCTGAACCCGAATCCCTCAAACTATTGATGGGATGCTACTGCATCACTAGCTTACAACGGAATATCTATTCCAATTTGCTGAACCCGAATCCCTCAAACTATTGATGGATGCTACTGCATCACTAGCTTACAACGGATTTATCTATTCCAATTTGCTGAACCCGAATCCCTCAAACTAGTGATGGATGCTACTGCATCACTAGCTTACAACGGAATATCTATTCCAATTTGCAGAACCCGAATCCCTCAAACTAGTGATGGATGCTACTGCATCACTAGCTTACAACGGAATATCTATTCAATTTGCTGAACCCGAATCCCTCAAACTATTGATGGGATGCTACTGCATCACTAGCTTACAACGGATTTATCTATTCCAATTTGCTGAACCCGAATCCCTCAAACTAGTGATGGATGCTACTGCATCACTAGCTTACAACGGAATATCTATTCAATTTGCTGAACCCGAATCCCTCAAACTATTGATGGGATGCTACTGCATCACTAGCTTACAACGGAATATCTATTCAATTTGCTGAACCCGAATCCCTCAAACTAGTGATGGATGCTACTGCATCACTAGCTTACAACGGAATATCTATTCAATTTGCTGAACCCGAATCCCTCAAACTATTGATGGATGCTACTGCATCACTAGCTTACAACGGAATATCTATTCAATTTGCTGAACCCGAATCCCTCAAACTATTGATGGGATGCTACTGCATCACTAGCTTACAACGGAATATCTATTCAATTTGCTGAACCCGAATCCCTCAAACTAGTGATGGATGCTACTGCATCACTAGCTTACAACGGAATATCTATTCAATTTGCTGAACCCGAATCCCTCAAACTAGTGATGGGATGCTACTGCATCACTAGCTTACAACGGAATATCTATTCCAATTTGCTGAACCCGAATCCCTCAAACTAGTGATGGATGCTACTGCATCACTAGCTTACAACGGAATATCTATTCAATTTGCTGAACCCGAATCCCTCAAACTAGTGATGGATGCTACTGCATCACTAGCTTACAACGGATTTATCTATTCCAATTTGCTGAACCCGAATCCCTCAAACTAGTGATGGGATGCTACTGCATCACTAGCTTACAACGGAATATCTATTCCAATTTGCTGAACCCGAATCCCTCAAACTATTGATGGATGCTACTGCATCACTAGCTTACAACGGAATATCTATTCAATTTGCTGAACCCGAATCCCTCAAACTATTGATGGATGCTACTGCATCACTAGCTTACAACGGATTTATCTATTCCAATTTGCAGAACCCGAATCCCTCAAACTATTGATGGATGCTACTGCATCACTAGCTTACAACGGATTTATCTATTCCAATTTGCTGAACCCGAATCCCTCAAACTAGTGATGGATGCTACTGCATCACTAGCTTACAACGGATTTATCTATTCCAATTTGCTGAACCCGAATCCCTCAAACTAGTGATGGATGCTACTGCATCACTAGCTTAAGGGTATTTGGGAGAAGGAAGGGAGGATGAGGAGGGAGTGGGCGTCCGGATACCTCCTCACCGAACGAAACGCAGAAGCACAACATGCGACTACTTCACGCCGGTATTCTGCGAGGCCGTGGTACCAACTCGAACGAGCCGGCCCATTCGAGCAGCAGCAAAAGCCGCCGCCACTTTCACACGCTCTACCACGTTTAAAACTTAAAATTACTATTAACAATTTTAGTGCAACGGCACCGGGGATCGAGCCCAGGGCCGGTACGGAAAGAAATAAAACTAGGTGAAATTGAATTCGCCCCAATAATATTTTTATGTTTTAATATTTCTGTTATCTACTGTGCATAGTTTTTATCAAAGTCGACCCGTGTCTCCTTTCACCAATTACCGCTAATTTCTATTCATTCTGATTTGGCAATCCATGCCCATTTGTAAAATTCATCCTGTCCACATGGTACTATGACTATGAGTCAAGCGGCGGCTTTTGCTGCAGCATGAATGGGCCGGCTCGACTGAGGTAGTACCGCTCCCTCTGACAAGATACTACAAGATTCCTACGATCTTGGAGTACCTCTGCATTTCGTTTGGTGAGCGAGGTGACCGGAGGCCCTCTCTTCCTTCCCACTGCCATTTCCCACTCCCCATCCCCTCTTCTCGAATATCTTTAAAGGCCGGCGACGCACCTGAAGTTCCTCTGGTGTTGCAGATGTACGTAGGCGACGGTAATCACTAACTATCATGTGAGCCGCTTGCACATAAGCCCTCTTTCCCAAAATAAAAACTTTAAGTAAAGAAAATGTATGCAATGCGTAACAGAACTTATGTGTTAACCGTACCGGATAGTTTACTTACAATTTTTACATCAAAAAACACTAAGTAACTTAGTAAAGACTTACAGTAACCCCTCCACTTGTAAGCTATAGCACTATGATATCTAATGTACCTATTTAATGTAACAACCTTCAAACTGCTTCTAGTTAAGCTCAGAATTAGAACGACGTGCACTTCATCTAAGTTTAGATGAGAACGTTTACCGACAGACAGCTGAGAAATAAGCTTTCGACCAGTTAACAGCTAACGTCTGATATTGCAGACATGGTATAGATATATAGATACAGTACTTAATATAATACTAGGGTGTAATTTAAAAGCTCCTCGTAAATGCCTTTCGTTTTAATTTACACCGCAGTTCTCATTATTTACGATTGTATACCAAATACTGGGGTGTTCAGATAGTTCTTAAGGAGGGGGATGGGGAGGGGCAATGAGCCTCCGGTTACCACACTCACCGATCGAAACGCAGAAGCACAAGATTCCTCTTATTCAAGCCGGTATTCTGCGAGGCGTGGTACCAACTCGAACGAGCCGGCCCATTCGAGCAGCAGCAAAAGCCGTCGTTTGGCTCTATCACGTACAAAAAATGCACTAACTGAACGATTTATTCCCTTCTCACCACTAGTGACGAGCTATATCGGATAGAATTACTAACAATATCTAACATTGGAAAATATCATGACATATAAAACATGACATTATAATAAATCATAGAGCATTGTAATAATAATAAATCTTTAGAAATAACTGACACGTCTACATGCGAGACAACGTTTCAAACGTGACATGGCAATAAGAAATTTAAAGTTTTATTTATGACGTGCCATTGCAATTGCATAGCAATTTCACACGAACGTCACAAAAAATTTATTAGTTTTTTAGAAAATCATTTATTATTCTTCTACAGGTCCTCCTTTTGATATTACCTATTGTATTCTTTTCAGTCCGTCAATAGTCCACCGCTGGACAATAGTCCAATTGGAGATTGGAGGATACGCCATAACCTTTTCTCTTTAAATATCCAAGAGATAGCGTGTCAAGACAGGCTGGTGGTCGATCGCAGTGCACCATAAACGCTAGGCGTCTATCAGATTGCCTTGTTTTTACTGTTCTTGTTAATAAAGAGTAAGTAAGAGGGGAGACACCGACGTTTGTTCAAATACCATATGTAAATTTATTAATGAACCATGTTGGACACAGCCATTAGGAGAGAGGGCTAAAAAACCCTCGGCCCGCACAGTGATGACCAAAACATGATTTGGTGAAATCAGTTTACTGAAATCATCCGAAAAGTTCTGTAACGTGGTAGAGCCAAGCGGCGGCTTCAGCTGCTGCTCGAATGGGCCGGCTCGAACGGATTAATACCACGACCTTGCAAAATACCGGCGTTAAGTAGCGGCATCTTGTGCTTCTGTGTTTCGTTCGGTGAGTGAGTTAACCGGAGGCCCACTCCCCCTTCCTATCCCCATCTCCCAAATACCCTTAAAGACCGGCAACGCACCTGTAGCACCTCTGATGTTGCAGATGTATGCGGGCGATGGTAATCACTTACCGTCAGGTGAACCTATTGCTCGTTTGCCGCCTTTCCCATAAAATAAATTTATTACCACCATGCGTACCCTTGATGGTCTTATAATATTCTAGCCATGCTTGTTTATTCACTCATCTTCCCATTCTTGATTATGTAGATGTGTGTTACTTAATCTATCTCAATTTTTTAAACACGTTGGAAAGCCATCTCGATAGTTGTTAATGATTTCCAGTGAGCGTTCTAACCCCTACCAGAGCTCTCAATAAATATGTTATATATATAACATAATATAATTTACAGTAATTTGTTGATAAAATATTTTACCAAAGCAACAACGCGTAATCACATTTCAAACAAACACTGTAATGGGATTAAGAACGTATCATTAACGAATTTGATTTCGATAAACGTTCAAACACAACATATCCTCTTTCATTCGAATTGTAATTTAATTACACCTTTTTTTTTAAAAAATGAAAAATTATTCCTTAATTTTTTTTTAAAAATGGATGTTAGAAATGATACTCAATTGTGGATACGGATAAAGGTATCGCGTTAAATTAACTTTTTTTAATTCCTACGTTTCGGGTGCTGTGCAGTCCCTGTGGCCACGAGGATAGAGATGTTTGTCGTCGTGATGAATCCAACCACCGACAGTTATCTGATCATTAATCTTTGGTCCGATCTACGCAGAATTAGCTCACCGTATCTTGAGGTCGTGCTGTGATGTGATTGGTCTTGATTTTAATTTTAATTCATTACAATATCCCAAGCAGGTGGTAGCACCCAGCCCTATAGCTTCTCTATTATAAGTTTATATGAACCCGATAGCTTATTGTATATAATTACGTTAGCAAAATGTTATTAAGAACTAAATTAGCTTTGTGAGAATATTTATTTTTTTATGGGAAAGGCGGCAAACGAGCAAGTGGTTCATCTGATAGTAAGGAATTACCGTCGCCCACGTACATCTGCAACACCAGAGGTGTTCACTCTGCTTTGTGCGCAGATTTTAATGTGCATTTGTTTTATTATAAAAAGATTATCAAGCATCTAATCATAAAAAAAATTCTGATATTATATTCAGTAGTAGTATTAGTAAAAAAAAATTGCCTGTCCCCTTGGGATGGAATCCCACGCCTGTCCATTGTCCAGGCATTTCCCTAATCGACTTCCACGGCTTCTACTGAGAAAATGAATACGTAACAGAGTTGTAAGTACTACTGTTCTACACAGAAATGGAATCCAATCATCTATTATTTATAATTTGGAAATAAGACATTAGTATTAGAATCACAGTAACATTAAACGCAGAGAGATTGCCACGATAATCTTCAAAGATCTTTCTGTTCGATACCTACAAAACTGAATATTCCAATAGTGAATGAAGTGAAATCGAGCCGTGTGCTTTGAATGAATAATGAGATGGATAAACATACGCGCGAATCCAGTCCGAATTGTTAATTAGTGAAAGAGCTTTACTAATTATTATTGAAATTTAATCACAAAAGCTTTTCATGATTAAAGTTCTATTTTATGCAAAATAAATATTTTTTATGGTGGCTGTTTTTATTTGCGCCAACCCTATCTCTCCATGGTTGTCTAAGTGGTAGATAAAACATCTAACGGTAAAACATGTCTAACATCTGAGCACACAACCGAGTGACGAGTTTATAAGAAGAATCTGCTATTCCGACACGTCCCATGGGTGTTGTAAAAGTCGATGCAGGGAACGAAGTTTATTAGGAGATTAACTGTGTTCGCTTGAATTTCGAATAACAATGTGTCGCTTAGAGAAAGTAACAATAACAATGCGAATAGGTTAATGCCAGTCAGCCTCTCGGAACATCTGAGGCGGAACTCCGTTACTGACCGCTCCGAGCTCAAATGCTGAAGGCGGTTCTTTCCCTTTCTCCCTAACCCTCGGCTGGTCTGGTCTGGTCTCCCCTGCCAGCAGCTTCTATCTGGTTGGGTGTTATTTATCTATTTAATTTTATTATATATACTACCCAACCAGATGAGAATATATAGAAATACCCAAAAAAAAATAGCTTATTTATTGTAGCAATCTGTTAACAAATCCAAGAATAATTACAAAAACAAAAACCAATTGTCATTATTACATCGGTAGAAGTAAAACAGTGATCCCCACACTAGGCAAGCCCAAAATCTAAGGTCTCAAAACTGAGTGATTTGACGCGATGTTATTATCTTAGGGGGCCCCGTCCCCCATTCACAAAAAGAAAAGTGAAAATCAACGAACCAGACTCATGCCTATCGCGCTCTAGGATACATTTTTAATAGTAGATTGGTATACAGCCTCTCTGTATACAACTCTAGTGCTGTACACAAAAGACTGTGGTGGTTCTTGGAATGTGTCTGACCGCACTTTACGCTCCTGGGCAACACATTCCTCAACATACCTTCACCTTCACGACAATTGGCATAAATTACGCTCACTTCATCGATATCAGCATAATTTATTCTTTTGTTGATCCAGAATTCAGTATTAAGGCCGGCAGCGCATCAGTAGCTCCTCTGGTGTTGTGGATGTTCGTGGGCGTCGGTGATCACTTACCATCAGGTGAGCCGCACGCTCGTTTGCCCCTTTCTATAAAAAAAAAACAACCAAGTAAGCTCATCATGCACAATGTCGAATCCTAGTCGCTGTTCTAAGTTCTGGGTTCTGTATAACGACTGTCGTAATCGGTCTCACTCTAAGCGAGGCCCACGACGTTGCTGACACTCCTTCTGCCGTCTGTCTGTGCCGTTCCTGAGACAATATATTTTGTTAACCTTCCACTGTAGGAGTTTCTCCTGTGTCGCGGAGGCAGTTTACATACATAAATTGCACATGGAGAAACACCCAGACACGGAACAATTATTTGTAGTCCATACGAATACTATTGCCGTGCGGGAATCGAACCCGCGACCCATAGCGCCGCAGCTAAACGCTCAGCCACTACGCCACTGAGCCGTCAAATATTGTCATGTTCTTGAGGCATTCGATCTCTATATTCTGTAACAGACGCAAAGTGACACCAGAAGAACAGTATGACGGCCAGCAGCATAGCGCAATAGTAATTGAGTCCGTGCTGAAAGTGCCATCTAAATGTGTTGTGAGAATTAATAAAGAGTATAGGTATCAAGACAATTATGCTCACCGCCTAGCTCTTGTAACAGACAGCGTTTTTGTTTTTTCTTTATAGAAAAAGGGGGGGCAAACAAACATGCGGCTCACTTGATGATAAGTGATCATCGAAGCCCACGAACAACCGCAACACCTAAGATGCGCAGCAAGGAATAGGCTCTCTTCTTGAAGGTCCCTAAGTCGTAACTGTTCGGAAATACCACGTTGGCGATAGCTGATTCCACAAAGTCGAAGTGGAACTTTAGAATTCTATCGCGATGTCATCATGCATCGTGAAACTCAGCGGCTGGGATCATTCCGAAAAGTTCCTTAGAACATATTACATTCAATAAACAATGCAGAGAGAAGCAACTTCTCTTCGCAAGCCGATCAGAGAGAGCTCGGATGCCTACGATTCGAGCCACTCTACGTTGGATGCGATCAAATGGAAGGAGTTGGTATTGGGGTGACTCTACCCAGAGAGCGATTTGCGCCTTATAAGGTTGCAGTAGGTAGACCGGTAGTAAATACTATCCTGCCCTGCTGAGCACACCAAGCTTCTAAGAGGCCGATTTGGCCCTCCCCTCCATGTGACCACGGAACTGAACGTCGCTCGATATGTCGACCTGCCGGATTCCGATACTGGCTGAGGAGGCGATAAGAGAAATGTTTCTAAAAGAGAAGAAGCAACAAAGGGATTATTTTATTTAGCGCGATGAGATATGTCCCAGACGTTGCTGGGTCCTCCAAGAAACCCAACAGTGAAAGACCCATTGAAATCCGTCCACTGGTTGTTGCGTGACGCGTGGTAAGACAGACAACTTTCTTAAAAATTATGGTTCCACCTTCTACATGGTCATAATACTGTCCAGTGAAAAGTTTAGAAATAAGATCAATGTACAGATTTATTTTCGCTTGAGTTTTATTACATTTTTAAGTAACTACATTTTTATTTAAAATGTCTTATATAACTAAAATGAAGATTCTTTGAAAACTCTCTAGGAAATGCGACTGTAGGCGAATGAAGTTGAGTGAGCTTTTGCATACTTGAAAAGATGCAGGGACGTCGAGATTCATACGAACTTAAGAAGCGTTTATTAAAAACAAAATCCACCTTTATGATTGAAGTGGGCGTGGTTTTACTTTAACATCTTGTAAAATGTAGTCTTAAAATGTAAGAATTTTTTCGATTTTGCCTAAGTTTGTAACTCTCTTAAACGAGTCTAGTTTTAACTTTTTAGAATGTTCTAATGCTAATCTAAACGCGAAATTAACTTCTTATGTTATGTTGAAGATCATGTCCCCCTGGCTTCTTCAACAACAACAACACAACAACTTCCGAATACTATCAGGCAGTACGAAGGCAGTTGTTGAATAGTACGTGTGTTTCATCGAATATTGACTACAGCCGGGATACAAACCTTGTATTCATGGCTCAGCAGTAAAGTGTGCTAATTGCTGGGCCACCCGATCGCCTCGATTCCATCACAACATCTTGGTAGGAGAAAGCGTCTTCGCCAGGTCACGATCACACAACCTGGCATTCGGCGTCTGTCAAAATATTATCAAAAAACAACGTCTTATAAAAACCCGTCCGTTCGTTAATGTTTCTACAAAAAGGAATTGAACGGAAGCTCTTCAATTGCATTATTGCGGTAGTTCATTGAAAGTATATTTTATGTTTCATTCGATTTAGTTAAGAGAAATCTTCACGCATTTGTTGCTGACAACAACATAAAGCCGCTGATAAAAATCGCCTTTTGTTTCTCGATCCATAGATTCTTCTTTTCATTAAACGAATGTAGAATGTTTCAGTAAAAAAATGTGTTTAACTTCTTCAGTGGTTTGGATACTTGAATAGAGAAAACGACATAAATGTTTTTTTTTTTATGGGAAAGCAAACGAGCAATAGGTTCACCTGATGGTGAGTGATTACCATCGCCCACATACATCTGCAACACCAGAGGAGCTACAGGTGCGTTGCCGGCCGCTAAGGGTATTTGGGAGATGGGAGGGAGGATAAGTAGTGGAACGGGAAGGGGGAGAGGGCCTCCGGTTACCTCACTCACCGAACGAAACACAGAAGCACAAGATGCATCTACTTCACGCCGGTATTCTGCGAGGTCGTGCTATTAATCCGGTCGAGCCGGCCCATTCAAGCAGCAGGTTAAGCCGCCGCTTGGCTCTACCACGCTTAAAATCTAACTTAGAGGAAAGATGTCATAAACCTTTTCTATATGAATATTAAACATGCTTATTTGCAGGCTAAGGTAAAAGATAATTGTATTGGCAAAGTTGAAGAAGTTGCCGGCGGCTGTAAAGGAGTGGCCACTTTGAATTAAAAATAAAACTTGCAAGGTACCACCAGTTCGTTAGTATAACTTTATTAACATCAATAAGGTTGTATGACATTCTAAATTCAAAAAAATATCACATTCTATTGTTTTACAATCAGTATTTGAGTTAAATATGGTTCTAACGTAGCAGAGCCAGGTCGCAATATAAACGGTTCGTATGAAGAAGACACCGACTAACTAACGCGCTGTGCGTTTTTGTTTTAATAACCCTAGTAGTGTGAACTTCTACTTGAAGAATGAACCACGAGGAAGACCAGACACTAAGGTAAAAAAAAAAGTAAAGTAACAGCCTGTAAGTGCCCACTGCTAGGCAAAGGCCTCCTTGTCAAATTATAGTATCAGAGAGGGTTTAGGAGCCGGGAAGGACCTGTCACGCTGCTCCAGTGCGGCTTGGCGGGCTTCACATATCCTTGAAATAATAATTATTATTTCTCAGACATGCAGGTTTCCTTATGATGTTTTCCTTCAACGTTGAGCACGTGGTTTACCACATCGTATTTATACAGCACTTAATATTGTTATTAACAATTTTACTGGTGCCGGCACCGGGGATCGAACCCAGGTCACTCACGCTCTATGATACTAAAGCGAGCGCCCTGACCACTAGGCTACCACGGCTCTTACTAAGGTATATAACGATGAATTTAATGTAATGACGGAACCCGATCTTCATCAAACGAAATCAACCCTACAATATTGACCCACTTGCACCAGATTGGTAAAATACAAAAACTCAAGAAATGAGTGCCTCATGAATTAACTGAACGTGCATACAGGAGCACGCGTTGAAACTTGACTCGTTTTGATGAGTAAGCATTGAAATAAATGGATTTTGGACAGAATTGTGAAGATCTCTACGATAATCGTAAGCGAAAAACGCAATGGCAGAACCCAAGTCGAATACTGGAACGATGCCCTGAATCGAAGCTCACACATAGATAAGTCATTTTAACCTTTTCCTTGATCACTTCATGGCGCAACTCTCTAAAGTTATTTTGAGATCCGGTACGTCAACAACAGCAGGGAGCGAAACTCTCAGAGGAAAAACTCCGACTTCTATCTGCCATAATATCACATTTTTTTTAGGGTATAATATATATGGTATAATACCTTATATAGTTATGTCCTGTAATTATATCATATTGTAAAATTTGTATGCCAATAGTGGTAGATATAGGCCATAAACAAAATGTTGACATCTATACAAGTATCACATATGATCAACAAATAAATATAAATAAATAAATAAAATATAAATAAATAAATAAAATATAAATAAATAACCGTCGCCCACGTACATCTGCAACACCAAAGGAGCCGCAAGTGCGTTGCCGGCCTTTAAGGGTATTTGGGAGATGGAAGGGAGGATGAGGAGGGGGATGGGAAGAGGGAGTGGGCCTCCGGATACCTCACTCACCGAATGAAACACAGAAGCACAAGATGCCTCTACTTCACGACGGTATTCTGCGAGGTCATGGTATAAATCCGGTCGAGCCGCTCTACCGCGTTTAAAATTGCTTCGCCATTATTGCTCCATAATGACATAAGACTCACACAGCTCGATAAACCATTTTAACATTTCAAGAGTGCATTACCTGCAGTTGGAAGCCATACGTCAACCTTGTCTATACAAATATTTTTCCCGTGCGGGAATCGAACCCGCGACACACAGCGACGTAACTATACTCTAAGCCACTACACCACCGAGCCGGCTAGTATAAATTAGTATTTAATTTTATCTAAATATCTAATAAGTTTCTAGATGCGAATAAATTACTTTGGATTCAACTTGTTACAAGTTGAATCGTTATAAATATATATTAGTTATATTTCATGTCTGAAAGCTATTTAACTATTTGATAATATTATCACGATCCATCCTACATATTTCACTGCACTAATTCTGAACTATGGATTACGTGACTATCGTAAATTACTATCACGTAGAACCGAAATATTATCTGAATTATTATTAAGAACTTACATTAATTATTTCATTAAAATAAATTAGGGACTGCCTATTTGAAACAAATAGACAATAAATGTAAATATATTTTTTATAACACAATTATAACTACATAATCGTATATGAAAGTAATGTATGTACTAATTGAAGACTAGGCAAAGATTTCGTGGTAGAGTCAAACGGTGGCTTAAGCTGCTGCTCGAGTAGGCCTTTTGACCGGATTGGTACTAGAATACCGGCGTGAAGTAGGGGCATCTTGTGCTTTTGCGTTCCCCTCCCTCTCTCCATCCCTCCTCCACATCCTTACTCCCATTTCCCAAATATCTCGACTCAGTAAATCGAATAACCCTACCCAATGACGGAAGTATTCATTTGCACACTAGTAGATGTGGATCATTGAACGGTTTTCCGTTAACGAAATATATATTTAAAAAAATCGCAATAGCCACCTACAGATTGCGTCATAACCATCTCGGAAATTACCGGAAAAAATCTTGCAGACCATCCGTCACGTTTCCATTGCTAAACTGCTGAACAGTTTTTCGAAATGAAATTTGCTATGAATACTCCTGGGTCCTTGGAGAAGGCCACTTTAGGATAGGCTCCTTTTTTTCCTGGAAAATTTTGTTTGAAGTCGCGGCGAAACCTAGTCTACACATGTACATACAAACTAATAAACTATAAAGCCAAAAAACTAATAATTCGGAAAATTACTTATGAGAGAAAAAAAAAGAATCCCAAAAAGTTTTTTTCTCAAATTTCACCTATAAGTAAAATTTTTAGTGTTTTCTGAAATTTGGTATGAATACTCCTGGGTCCTTGGAGAAGGCCACTTTAGGATAGGCTTCTTTTTCTCCTGGAAAAGTTTGACGCGGTCGAAGTCGCGTGCGAAACCTAGTCTGCACATGTACATACAATCTAATAAACTATAAAGCCAAAAAACTAAAAATTCGGAAAATTACTTATGTTCTAAAAAAAAAAGAATCCCAAAATGTTTTTTTCTCGTATTTCACCTATAGGTAAAATTTTTAGTGTTTTCTGCTAAATAATGATTAAAAATAGTAGGAAAGGAATTTAAACTTGACCTTTACAGCCTATAAACAGTCCACTGCAGGACATAGACGTCCTCCCATAAGCAGGATTGGCTGTAATCGCCACGATCGCCAAACGAATTGGCGATGGTAGTTCCAGACATCTCGCTGCCCGTCATCGGACCGCTTCCTTATAGTCCGGTATTATTCGAGATGATTATCCTGCCATCTATCGGTAGCCGTTGGTATTTTTAAGGCTTTTCCCTCAGTCGACCCTTACGCCACTCACGGGGAAGAAAAGTGGTGGCGGGTTCTTACGGCGAATAGATTAAAATATATTTCGACGCGATCGCAATTACGTTTAGTAATTTATACAATTCTCATGAAGTTTTATTGCTTTCATTCTAACATATTACAGCCAAGCGGCGGTTCTAGCTGCTGCTCGTATGTGCACCTCGCAGAATACCGGCGTGAAGTAGAGTCATCGTGTGCTTCTGCGTTTCGTTCGGTGAGTGAGGTAACCGGAGGCCCGGATAAGGAGGGGGTCCTTATCCTCCCTCCCATCTCCTAAATACCCTTAAACGCCGGCGACGCACCTGCAGCTCCTCTGGTGTTGCAGATGTATGAGGGCAACGGTGATCACTTACGATCAGGCGAGTCGCTTGCTCATTTGCCCACTTTTCCAAATAAATCAAAAAGAAAATAACTTTAAAATGTAAGTTTCTTCTTCGTACAAGATGTAACAAAAGGTTACTTACTTCTCCAGTCTCCCGCTCCGGAATATTTTCTGAATACTTTCTTTGGCAAGTTTCTCCAATCTTTTATAAAAGACTAGTTCACGACTCAAGTAAATAAAAAGTTTCCTCGCCTTTAATTTTTTTTAATTTCTTTTCTTTGTGCGCTTTAGCTACTTGATGCTTTTCCTTGCTTTTAAGCATTGAATTTTTAACTTTAATAAAACGCCAGTACAATTTAAATCTCTATTTTTCGCAACGCTTAAAAAAGTACATAGAATTACAGTAAGGTAGAGTATGACTTCTGCTCGCGAATTTATCCACGGTACCGACAGAAAAACACTGCTGTAGCAAAAAGTCGGATGCCGTTTTGTTGTAGCAACTCAGTAAATCCATATTGTTAATTACCCTTTATTGTATGTATAGGTATTCACTTGTGGCTATGAATATAGTATTTCTTTATAAAAATTAGAGTAACTAACTACTGACAGGGGTTACAGGTTCGTATACCAAACGAAACCTTTAGTTGTGCCAGGAAAATTTTTGGGGTCGGTTGTGTTGAGTGCTGTTGACCCTTCCTCCAATCTTTCTGTACCAGTTACATCGCATACGGGCAGGTGAAGTCGAGCGAGTGCCTTTTTGTTTGTGCATACAATTATGGCGACAACGTTGCACAGATAAACCGAGACATAAACAAGATAGTAATTTTATAATAGTCCATAGTCTTCCTATTTATGTTATGTTTTTTAAGATACTAACTTTATAATAGTCTACAGTCCTCCTATTTATGTTTTTTTCTACTTAGTTTTGATTATTGTAGTTGTGTTTATTTTTTTTATTTTGGAATATTTAATTGATTTTATTTTATTTCATCATCATATCCCTTATCAATTTGCACAAATTTTTTTTACTGTTGTATTTGCCTTGTAATATTCATTGTTTTTCTGTAATAAACAATGAAGGTACTTCATTTTCCGTGAATAAATTATCTGTCTTTCTTTCTATGGTCCAAAAAGTCTATACCGCCAGGAGTAAACCTTCAACATTGTTTTCCTTGGAGTTCCCCGTTCTAACTCGTCGTTGCCTTCTTTCTGTCTCTTTAACATCCTGCAAATAATTCACAGCTGGGTATAGGCCTCTCCCACAGCGAGGACTAGGACTCCATGCTGGCTGGGCGGCTTAGCGATCAGTACCAGACACCTGGTACTTTCGCCACCGCCAACATAATTGTGGACTGGTATATTTTAGTGTAAGGTGGGGTTATACCACGTCATTCTATCCATGTTTAATGTCGAAATATTTAATTTTGATTTAAATAAATAACCGTCTGTAATAGCTTTAATCGTGCATTTAAACTACCTGTCTGTCTTTTTTTGTATAATCTACATCACCTGGAAGTGGTGCAGCCTAGAGGGCTGTCGATAGAATAGAATCTGCAAACAGAAGAGGATCTGGCCACCGAATGTATGTATGTATATATTCACGCCTTCCCGGACAAGTGGGTTGGTGAGGGCAGTGCCGGTACCCTCGTCCTTGTGATGCTTCTCCCCGTCGCCGGTCTGTGGTCTTTGAGTTCAGCTAATATGGGTGAACTATCCGTTTGCTGGAGGCCACAGGCAGGTGTGTTCGCCATTTGGTGAAAAAGATTCCTGCTAAATTATTATTAGTTTAATATATATTTAAGATAGGTAAATTAATTTTGGATAACAAACCAAAATTTACGACCAACTTTGCCAAAGTTTGAACCGTTAATATAACCTGACAGCTAATTGGAGACAGTGTCTGGTATGTACGTGAAATAAATATTTTAAAATTCGACACTTTCCATAGTTTTCTATGAATAGTGTCGATTTTATTAAAGTTGAATGAACGAATATGTTTCTTTCGCACAAATTTTTTCGTTATATTTTTTACAAATAGGTTAATAAAAGTTAACATACAGACACACAAAGACAAAAGTTTAAAAGTGTGTGCGTAATATCCCGCTTGATTCACTGCTTGTAAGCTTTATTACTCCAGATGGTTTACACCCCTTCCCTCCTCTTAAATATCCTTAAGGCCGGCAACCCACCTGCATCTCCTCTGGCGTTGCAGATGTATGTGGGTGACGATAATCACTTTCCAACAGGGTGAGCAGCTTGCTCGTTTAACACACCTTGCCAAATAAAAAATATGTAATAAAAATTAAGTATATGTTTTTAATTAAGTTATGATCTGTCCGTGCGAAACCGACGTGATGTAAAATCACTGAATATCTTTCAAAGCACACTTGAACCGTTACAAGAGAGATATCATAACTATATTATCTGAACAACTTCGTTTCCACTAACCACTACCCACCCTAGAACAGGGGTTGGCGAGCCACATGCGGCACTTTGGATGTGAAGCTGCGGCTCTTTACTTCCATAGGGAGTTAGTTTTTGTTAACAAAAAAACTTTATTTATGCATGCACTATTTATTGTTAGCAAAAAAATTTTGTGGCTCTTTAAATTTTGTAAATTGCAATTCTTAACTCTTCCGACTCAAAAGGGTGCCGACCCATGCCCTAGACGCATTATTATATATATAATAATCACATCTCTTTCATCCAAATATAGTTTTATAAGCCAGATTTATTTATTTATTTAAACAAACACTGTGCTGCAGTGTCTGAAATGTGTGAAATAGAAAGATTTCATTTTATTTATTTTATCAACGAAATTTAAAAATTGAAAGCGGACATTCTAACGGAATTCGCGGAACACAAATCTCACAGACTACTAGTAATGTATGTTACCCTGGTCCTAATGATGCTGCAATGTTGAGTTACAACAACTCAGATATTTGAGAAGGAGGTCCTTTGCCCTGCAGTGGGCACTTATAGACTACTACTTTACTTTACTACTTTTTCAAAAAAAATCAACCTGTAGTTTTACAGGAGTTTTCTTAAAGTAGCGTATCTCGATGCCCGTCAGTTGAATTAATTAGGCTGATAATTACAAAGAAAGAACAACAAAGCTACTAAATAATCTAGTCTGTGGTTCTTCTTGTACTGTACCTTTTGATTTTCCTCCCCTAATTGACATAAATTCTCCTTCCTTCATGAAGCTTCCTTAATTAACATCCTTATAACTTTGCAACAGTTTTTTTTTTTTCAAAAACCCGGTGCTTTTTTCTTCCAACTTTTCCAGAATATCTAATGATATAATGATGTCAAAAAGACATTTCATTCAGGTTCTTTGCTGGTTTTAAATACTTATAATTTACTTTTAACAATGAAATGGGAGTCTTATTTTTTAATGAAAGAAGTTTTAAATATTGCTAAGCAATTGTCGAATAGACTGAAGAAGTAAATATATGTATATTCTGTGTATTATTTCTAACTTTTTGTTTTGTCGTTTAAATCTAACGCGCAACTTGGAACACAGGAAGGGGGGTGGCAATTGCAAGAGAATCTGCCACCTCCTATGTGCAGTTAAATCGAATGTCAAAAACCTCTAGTGTGCCAGATCTAAATTAACCAGACCAGTGACAGATAGCAGAGAAAGCCGGGCCTCCTGTGTAGAGAGGCCTATGCTCAGCAGTGGCCTGCATAGAACTGATCATCACTACTGCGCATGTTCATTATTCAAACTCGATTTTTTTATTTCACGATTCTTTCTAAGCCTGATATTTTGACATGGAACTATTATTTACGGATTTTAAAGGGTTTAATATACATTTATTAGATCCCGACGTTTCGGGGGCTTTACTGCCCATGGTCACGGGATGACAGAGGTGTTTGACGTCATGATGTGAATAGTTAACCCGGCTACCGTCAGCTTTATAATTATTAATTTTTGGTCCGATCTACTCAGAATGAGCTCAAGGTGTTTTGAGGTCGTGCAGTGGTATGCTGGGTCTTGGATTTTATTTTATTAATTACTGGATCCCAAGCAGGCGTTAGCATCGAGCCGTCTTTTTTATTGAAATTAGGATGGTTTTTTTTTTTTTAATTTCTCTATAGGCTATCCTCGCGAATCGTCATTGGCAGGAATATGTGGTCTGTCCAAACTGTGGTTGGAGTGATCCAGAATATGATCACGGGAATAGCTACGGGAATAGCTACGGGAATAGCCACGGGAATAGCAACAGAAATAGCTACGGGAATAGCGACGAGAATAGCTACGGGAATAGCTATGGGAATAGCTACGGGAACGCTGTCTCAAACATCCGCGACCCTACCAGGGGTCGGTCTAGGGAGCCCAACCTGGGGAAAGGACACTTCCACTTCCTCTCCCTCCTCCCTATTTTTTTATTCTAAAACATCCGTAGAACTAAAGTTGTATGTTTTTAACGACATAACTCGCATTTCAAGTCTTAGTTCGTAGGAATATTTCACAAACAACCATGTACATGAACACTGAAAAGTAAATATAGCCGAGCGTTATCTGTCGTTTACGTCTGATTGCGTAATGTACACGTAAGGTAATTTTCAGCTTTGATCAATCGGCACGTTTATGGATGTTAATGTATTCAGTGTATCTAAATGTACGAGAAGAGAAATTAACGAATGAGTATTTGTATATTTATTTACACTTCATTACATACACTATGGGCTACAATGGGCGGACTTAATGCCTTGTGGCATTCACTGCCAAGCAACGCGGGAAGATAAAGAACAACAAACAACAAAAAAAATTAACTTATATAACAAATGATCTCTATTATAATATTTTATTAAACTGCGTAATTTGTTTGCATTAATTTGTTTGTCTTTTAGTTAATATTGAAGCGCCAATAGCCAAATGGATTAGGGTGCGGACTACGAAAGATGACGTCGTAAGTTCGAGCCGACTATTGTCGTGAACCACTCCAGATACAAGCTGTAATGCTCAGTTGGAGGGTTTACAGGAATATTAGTAATGTTACTTAATAAATAGCATTGCTAGTATTCTTTTAGAAAAAATATATTTTTATTATTGTTTTGTTATGGACCAGAAAAAAGAGCTCAAATAGGCACACATATCTATTATTTTCATTTATTTTCATTTAGGTACTCATTTCGAAGGCATTTCACAAGTGGCACTTGGCACCTTATTTTTTTATAGAAGAAGGGGCAAACGAGCATGCGGCTCACCTGATGGTAAATGATCAGTGACGCCCACGAATATTCACAACACCAGAGGAGCTACAGATGCCGGCATTTAAGGAAGGAATAGGCTCTTTTCTTGAAAGTCTCTAAGTCATAACTGTTCAGAAATACCGCTGGCGACAGCTGACTCCAAAAAGTCGAATTGCGTGGCAGAAAACTTCGAGTAAAACCTACTGTGGTGGAATGCCAACCATCTAGGTGGTATTGATGGAACTTGAAATTCTGTTGCGATGTACGATGGTGAAAGTCACTTAACTTTATATTGTAAATGGATTCATTTTTTTTGCCGTCGCCCATGTACATCTGCAACACCAGAGGCTCTGCAGGTGAGTTGCCGGCCTTTGGGGGTATTTGGGAGATGGGAGGAAGAATGAGGAAGGGGAAGGGGAGAGGGAGTAGGCCTCCGGTTACCACACTCACCGAACGAAACGCAGAAGCACAACATGCTTCTACTTCTCGCCGGTATTCTACGAGGCCGTGGTACCAACCCGGTTGAGCCGGCCCATTCGAGCAGCAGCGAAAGCCGCCGTTCGGCTCTACCACGTTGAAAATTTAATATAATATAATCTCCCTCAATATCCTTACTATGTAGTGCACTCAGTAGCTATTGTTTTATGAAGCCGATTTGTCTTCGCTGACGAGGGATCACAAACCTAACTTTAAATACATCTCTAATTGAATTATTTCACAAATGAAAACTTTGGGATTCTTGTATGAGAGATTAATTAAAGCGTTAAGTCTAGTCTCGAACAATATAATGAGCTATACGTTATCATACTATGCGTTCCGTTTTCTAAAGTCTGCGAAAGTTCGAATCTATTTATTCATGATGCAGCCCAGCTTGAGCGTAATTACTTCGCCAAATTTATATAACTTTGCAGTTGTAAAACGATAAATTTAAAAGACGTAAGTACATGTCACGGAGAGCCGTGGTAGCCTAGTGGTCGAGGCGCTAGCTTTAGTTTCATAGAGCAAGACTGAAATGGGTTCGATCACCGATGCCGGCAACATTAAAATTCTTAGTAGCGACTTACCTCATGCTCGGCGGTGAAGAAAAAGATCGTGAGGTAACCTGCATATCTGTGAAATATTGTTTCGAGGATATGTGACCTTCGCCAACCCTTTCCGACTTCAAAAACCCTCTCAGGATTTTTGAAGTCGGAAAGGGTTTCAGAATGAGGCCTTTGTCCAGTAGTGGATACTTACAGGCTGCTAATTTTTAACCATGCTTAACAGCAGCAAATAAATACATAAACGACTCCACGGACATAAAAAATAACGCGGTATGTTTTAATCGAGAAATGGCAGACCGATAGGGTAAAATGTAACTTTTATCGCTGCAACCCGCCTCGGTGCGACCCCGCCACCACCCTTGGCGTTGCGATTAAGTCAATGACAATAATGAATAACTATAGAATTAGCATTTTAGTTGGTAATTTTTAATAGATCGCTTGTCACCTGCAGTCCCATACCAAACGTTTATAGTGTAGTTAGTTGTACGCTGAGGTTGGTAAAGTTTAATTAAAATCATTTCTAAATTATTAATAAAATAATAAAACTTTATGATATCTCTAACTGAGAACTATTAAATACTTGTTAGGGCACACCTATAAGTGCGATACGTTCCAGATTTATAATCTGTAGCATGCACGCTCAAAGTACAATAATATTGTTGTCAGTATATTAGCGGTCATAAATGCTTACCAGGCATAGTCCAACTACTTAAACCTAACTACGTGTCAACCCCTTTGTCTTTCTCTTTTTATCTCTTTTACGTTCAGCCTTCTGGGCTTCAGAGGCTCAATCCTGGTCGCAGTACCACCTGAGCGGTCAGGATTGACAGCACGGCAGAAGTCACTTAACTGATCCGCGGGTCGCTAGCCACACCGGCAGCGACATCACTGGCCCCTGGTCGGTACCTTACTGCAACTATGAGTGTCCTACAGTACAGAGTGAGGGGTGTAGGCTGGTTATCACGACCTCGCTTAGGCTTAATTAAAAAAAATAAACTATTTTCTTAGGCTCTAAATTATTATTTTACTAGACCCACTGGACTAGACTTAATAACTAGTAAAAGCTAGCCCCCGACGCCACAATAGCTTTACTTAATATACGATGTAAGGTACCATGTTGTTACTAAAGAGCTTTTACGGCACACGGCTTTTCATCCATAGTTTCAAGTAATGTCCAGTTACAAATTAGATAGCATCTGTTATGGAAATTTTTTTAAACCTCTTTTCGAATTTCGAAAATGTTCTCTATTACCTTTTAGAACATATCCTGTTTATGCGTATAGAGATTCGATGAAATCGGTTTATTCATTTCGACGATTTTGAACATGAAAGTTTGTATAAAAAATCGTGAGGCATAAACGCTGTTAAATATATTTATTTTTCATACATGGTAGAGCCAAGCGGCGCCTTTTGCTGCTGCTTGAATCCGTCGGCTCGACTGGGTTGGTACCACGGCCTCCCAGAATACCGGCGTTAAGAAGAGGTATCTTATGCTTCTGCGTTTCGTTCGGTGAGTGAGGTAACCGGAGGCCCACCGCCCCTCCCCATTTCCCTCCTTATTCTCCCTTCCATCTCCCAAATACCCTCATTGGCCGGCAACGCACATGCTCGTTTGCCGCCTTCCTTATAAAAAATATATTAAACCATCATTCTAGTTGACTCATCTTGTAAGTGAAAAAATTAAAACTCTCTTATTGCAACAGATTGATATAAATAGGTTGTTTCCAACTATTATAAACTACAAATTCCTAACCTAAAAAACAGTGAATCTAAAGATTATATATCTCAATATAAGTTTGTTCTCATAAATGATTTCAAAGTACTAACCATACATTCATAGTAAGAATTTTGAAAAGACTTTCGGGCGTTTTCATTAGTAAAGAACATTTTGATAAGCGAAAAAGCAATGATCATAATAATTGTTTATTTTGTCTAGACTAAATAAATATCAGCTTATCAGTGTGGCGTCGATGACTGTTCCCAGATAAGCCACGCGAAATATTATTAAGTTCAATTTTTAGTCTGTGGTGAGATTGCGTGAAACTTTGATACTTAATGAAACAATGAAAGTGGTATGCTTTCAATTGCCTATGGGACCAGAACTTTTATTTTGTGAGGTACATTATGATCACTGAAAAAAAAAATCAAAAAAGAGTTTCTTTCGCTGGTTTCTTCTCCGTCAAAGGCGCTTTAATACGAAACGCTGGTAGATAAAAAAATAATAATAAGATTCGAGTTTGAACAAACGAATTTTCATTCCTTTTATTCGTTCCGTTCATTCATTCAATGTAGGCAAATCTTTATCTCCTAGTGCAAAATTCACCAGCACGTGGTACACCTTGCTCTGCTGGTTGATAAACGTGACACTTATGTAAATAATATAAACCCACTTGCCCAGCACTGGTGAGCATGGACTGACGCAGAGGTAAGCATTGCGCAATTATTTAAAAAAAAAAAGCACCTGTGAATTCGACCACAAATCTTAGCTTCATGTTTAGCTATGTAAAGTGCGCCAAGTAATTTGTATGCAATAAATCATCTGACAGGGCCTGAAGACGGTTTAATATATTACGGTAAAAGTCCGTAATAATTTTCTTGATCATTCTCGTTGGTAGTTCTAGGCTATACGCTTCACGCCAAGAAAATTTATGATTATTCGTTTGTTGTCTAAACGTGTAAGACATTAGTTAAATTAATTAACTATTTAAAAGTACAGTCATGAATAAGCCAAGTAGTTACGATATCTGGGAGACTCAAGTTCGATCCGGCGCATAATGTTCGTAACTATGTGTTTTTCAATTTCCATTTCCATTCCAGTTATACTCGTATGATATTGAAATTGCAATGAACGCCCGACAACGTCTTGTCAACTGTTACATCTTCGAATGAGAAGTCAAAAGAAATAATGTTTTATAAATCACCAGTCGATGTTGACGACACTCATTGATTGTGAGGTGATGAATATACTGGTTGAAATATAAGCAGATTTCCTTCAATAAAAATTAAACCGTTTCGGGAATATTCTGGAATAATAGAAAATAAAAATACGATCGGAATTCGTGACTATTTAAGGAGCACTGGAGCGGACTCAGAGCAGTTCAAAGGTGAATTCTAAAGTAAGTGGAAGGTGTATATCATGAAGATAAAGGAAGACTGCATCCATCACAGTGGTGGTGGTTCAGGACCGAGCTTCGTGGCAATCTTTAGGGGCGGCCTATGTTTAGCAGTGGACTTGTGATAGGCTGAAATGATAATGATGTTGAAAGGAAAAAACGACAGAGGATTGTTTACTATCCCCGTGGAAGATCACGTGCGAGGGACATCGCATTAAAAAAGAAACATTGCAACCTTTGTTAGTGTCAAAAAACTGGTATTTTTACTCCAATCTCCCAACCGAGCTACGCGTAACAATATAATATATATCTCGTATATACTCTAAGACGGTGAAAGGATCAACACCTACCTTAATACCCTCAACGCTCTGGTTAATAATACAATGACTAAACTAAATGTCTAGACCTCTGATTCCATCATTGGGTTTACGATCGTGAGTTCACACAGAAGATCGAGTTCACACATCATAAGCTGAATAGTTTAAGCAGATGTCGAGTACACAAGGATTCCAGCAAAAGCAAAAGACAAAACTGGTTTCAAACATGGCTATACTGTAAGTGCCCACTGCTGAGCAAAGGCCTCCTTCTCAAATAACTGAGTGGGTTTTGGAGCCGGGAAGGGCCCGCCACGCTGCTCCTATGCGGAATGGCGGGTTTCACGTATCGTCGAAATAATATTTTTATTATTTCTCAGACATGCAGCTTTCCAGGCGATGTGTTCCTTCATCGCCGAGCACGTGGTAAATGCAGCACTTAAAATTGCTATTAACAATTTCAATGGTGCCGGCTCCAGGGATCGAACGCAGGTCACCCGCGCTCTGTGAAACTAAAGTGAACGCCCTGACCTCTACCTACCTACCACGGCTCTTAAATTATGTATCTTCTTTTTCATTATCATCTGAAGTTTAATGCTTTTTCGTGCAAATCTTACTCAACGCATTCGCAATGGCAAACTTGAAATGAAAGATTTTCCAAGGCTCCCCATGCCCCTTCTCATCCCCCTCCTTATCCTCCCTCCCATCTCCCAAATACTCTTAAAAGCCGGCAACGCACCTACAGCACTTCTGGTGTGGCGAATGTACGTGGGCGACGGTAATCACTTACCATCAGGTGAAACATTTGCCTGTTTGCCGACGTTCCCATAAAAAAAACTATATGGCCGCTAAAGCCTCGTCTCTCGACCGGGCGGGATCGATTAGGCTACATCGCGCGCAGATGAAGTTGACATTTGAAAAAAAGCTTGTTATGTTTCCTCTTTCAGAAGCACTACTACATCAGGCTATTTTAGTCCACAGCTTGACATAAGTCTCTACAAAAATGCACCTGTAAAAGCCAGCGTATATTTTTTTGGAAGGTTTACCATACTCACCACGCTGGGTAAGCGTATAGGTGACCGTAGTGCTGCTCCCCTGGCTCCCAATCACTTTCCTAGCATTGTTTCCTAGCAGGGTGCACCACTGTTCTGCTGGTTTTACTGGACCAATATAATATCACTGCCTCGCAGAATACCGGCGTGAGATAGAGGCATCTTGTGCTTTTACGTTTCGTACGGTTAGTAAGATAAAAGGGGGCCCACTTCTCTATCCCGCTCTCCATCCCCTCTCCAAATATTATTAAACCCCGGCAACGCAGCGGCATCTTCTCTGATATTGCAGATGTACGTGGCGTCGGTGATTACCGATGAAGTAAGTGGTGGAACTCTTCACTTACCTTTACCCGATGGAACTCTCATAGTGTGATTATCATTTTATTTGGTCCGATCTACGCAGAATATGCTCACAGTATAAGTAAATAAAAGCTGAAGGTTTTTTTTATAGAAGAAGGGCTAAGTTAACGATGACATCTGGACGTCTAACACCTCAATCCCCCCGTGACCACGGCTGCTGTAAAGCAATCGAAACGTCGGGAATATAAATACAAGAAATCAATCTTTTACAAGACATATTTAAAGAGAAATATAAATACTTTAAAGTTTACTCATAATTACTGTGCTGTGTTAGGATATTTATAATATATTTTTGCAGAGCCATACAGAAACTGCTTACGCGTGTCGGATAAAAACTAAAGCCGTTTCCAGTAAATAAAACGTGAAATGTGAACGTGGATAATCTTTTCGATTCATTTAACTTAATAACGTAGATAAATTAAGGTATTAGTAACCTTTATACATATGAATAGGCTATTCTACGGTTTACTTGAAATATATTTCGATGCTATAATCTAAACGCAAAAACAAATTTTAAAAAATCAACGTTTAAAAATGTTTGTGTGTCTTTTGTAGTCCTTTAAAAGACATTAGCCTCGAACATTATTTTTATTATTATTTGAATATTCAGTAATTTTAATTATACACAAAATTGTAAATAGTCTCATAGAAATTTCAAGTACGGCCAGTGAATTAACACAAGTGGAGCAACGTTTTCTTTTGTTTATATAGAAGAAGGGGGCAAACGAGCGTGCGGCTCACCTGATGGTAAGTGATCACCGACGCCCACGAACATCCACAACGCCAGAGGAGCTACAGATGCGCTGCCGGATGCCGGGGCGCGAACACGGTTGAACTGTCGTTGTGGGTGGTAGACTTGCTCGCTTAAGAACCTTCGTAAGCGGCGGCGTTGTGTGGTCTCTGAAGGTGCTCTCGGAGCTCCCAGCCACCGGAGACGTTGACTGGTTATGACGGGATCAGCACTGACTGGTTATCACGAATAAAACCCCCACGCTGTTGGCCCGGTGGCCTTTACAGCTTCGACTGCTTCATGCTTGTGAACAGACGCTGTTTATGGAGGATGTTCAGCTCATCATCATCATCATCATCATTTCAGCCTATTAGAAGTCCACTGCTGAACATAGGCCTCCCCCAAAGATTGCCACGAGGCACGGTCCTGAGCCACCTGCATCCATCGACTTCCCGCAACACTGCGCAGGTCGTCACTCCATCTTGTGGGGGGTCGTCCTACACTGCGTTTGCCCGTACGTGGCTGCCACTCGAGAACCTTTTTTCCCCAGCGGTTGTCAGTTCTGCGAGCTACGTGGCCGGCCCATTGCCACTTCAGCTTGCTGATCTTTACGGCTATGTCGGTTACCTTAGTTCTGCTGCGGATATTATCGTTGCAGACTCTATCACGAAGAGATGTTCAGCTCAGGTTTGATTATATGTTGTAATAAGTGTAACATACAAAAGAGACATTTGATAAACGAAATTGTTTTTCTTACTTAATTTTTATGGTTATAAATAGTTTGTACCTACTTGATAGAGCCAAGTGGCGGATTTAGCTGCTCGATGGGCCGACTCTACCAGAATAGTACCGCGGCCAGAATACCGGCGTGAAGTTGAGGTAGCTTATACTTATTTATTTATTCTTTATTGTTAGCCTTAAGCTTAAGGTTACAATGGGCGGACTTAATACCAAGTGGCATTCTCTACCAGTCAACCCTTGTTATGGTGAAAGGTTGTTGGCAGGTACAAAACAATGAATAAAAAAAACTATATGTGACTCCAATAATAATAAGTTAATAAATAAATATATAATAAAAATCGAAAATAGATAAACCGAATATTGTCAATGATCTATTAGGTAATCACGAACTAGACTCTTAAATGATTTTCTGTTAGGAGCTGCTTTAATGTTATCGGGCAGGGCGTTCCAGAGGCATGTAGCTTGAACAGTAAAAGAAGAGTTATAGTATCCTGTGTTATGTTGTGGAATGCAAATTTTAAGTTGGTTTATGGAACGAGGCTCTCTTATACTTATGCGTTTCGTTCGGAGAGTGAGGTGACCCCTCGCCCCTGCCCCCACTCTTCCTCTTTGGACTCTCACTCACTTTCCTCACTCACTCATTCTCATGGGTACAGATGCACATGGGCGTCGGTAATCACTTACCATTAGGAGGTTAAAAAAAACAAATTCCCCGCACCATCTTTCCAATTTACCTTTCTAACATAAATTATTGATAGTGATGTAATGCAAAATAACCTTGTAGTTTAGTTTCTAATGCTGTAGTTCTGATTTACTGTCTAACATCTCATATTTTATCGACCCAAGCTTAGTTGAAAGCCTGCCCTCGTGATTAATTACAGCGAAATAACCCAGCGAAGCCTACATACTTCCGCTTGCATACATTTGACATTTTCGGAAATGGTCCAAGAAAAAATGCAATTATAAACTGCTTAATGTTTCTTTAACAATTTAAAAAAAAAAAAATTCTTCTGATATATAAAGGACATAGAACAGTAGACCCTTGCAATTAGTAAACTAAACAAAATAATTGTTATTTATAGCCGTGTGAGAATCTACCTACGGCCTGTCTTCCCGAGAGTGTCGTAAAGGCGACTAAGGGAAAGGTCTTGTAAAACGCATCGCAATCTCAGAGAGAAAACAAGTTTAGTAAATTAAAGGCATAATTCTCGTTCGCATGTGGTAAAAGCTTCAGAATTAACTGCCGCCTTTTATCCCGTGGGTGTCGTTGTAAAAAGCGGCTAAGAGAAAAGTTCTGAACAATCGCATAGCGATCTCCGGGAGCAAACGCGATTATACATAATCGGAAAGATAGTAGAATTGCTCCGGACCGATTTATATGACAATGAAGGGGGGATATATCGTTTCGGATAAGTACTATATAATCAAACACAAAATCTTTATTCTTCGACATAGGTACATAAATTTCACTTGTCAAAAGTCATTCTTTTTTTTTATTCTTCGACCATTTCTTAACGAAGTTCCTCTGGTGACATTTATTAAAGAAAAAACAGAGAAAAGGAACTCCGTAGGTGTTTGTTTTTCGTCATATTTGTATAAAGAGGACCCCGGAGGTGTTCTGTTTTTGTCATGTTTATATAAAAAAAACTCTCTATGTGTTTAGTTTTTTTCATTTATATATAAATAGAATTCCGTATGTGTTTCTTTTTGGTCATGTTTTTATATTTACAAGAGAGGACTCGTGATAAGCTTCCGCTTACGCTTATGAAATGGGACAATCTGTATGAAACCACGTTGGATGCGCTCACATTGATTTACATTATGATCACAGAGGACAGCGTGACCCTTTGTGCGGCCGGAGTTTGGGAATTTAATTACAAATCGCCGTGTTAGTCCACACATCTGAATATTTAATTGATTTCAAACTGCATACATTTAAAACGAACACGAATATGAATTGTTTTGCATATATTCATGAACTCAATTTGTCGTATTTGGTCATCATTTTCTATACTAATTAAAATTATTTGCTTGTAGACAGATTTGTGTTTTTTTTTTTCACGAAAGCTGATAATAAAGCCTTTACTGAGAAAGGTAGTCTTTTCAAACAAATAAACATACAGACGGACAATATATGATCGCAAATAGTTTTTTATTGCGACGCGTTACACAGCTTTGTTAGTAAAATTAAATGTTAATGTTCTAATTCGAATGTTTAATGCAACAGACACATACAATATCACTTTAATTGATCTTTAAATTTCGCAATTCTCATAAAGAATTACTAATTAAAAATTTCTTGCCGGTGCTTTGCAGAATGCTAATAAAGAAATATCGTTCCATCGGAATGGTTCTCCACTTTGATGGTAGGAGGTGGGGGGTCTCTCTCCAAAAGGTACCTTCTGAGTTCGATCAGACCTATATTCGCAAGTGAGCAGAAAACAGCTGGTAATAACATCCTGAAACAAAGAGTAATTGATACATTTTTTATTCATAATACTTAGATAAGTGGTAGCATAGTGTTTGTTGTATATTGTTAATGGCAATTTTAAATGCTGTATTTACCACGTGCTCGGCGGTAATGGAAAATATCGTGAGGAAACCTGAATGTCTAAAGAAAAAATATATTTTTAGGATATGTGAACCCCGCGAGGAGCGTGGCGGGCCATTCCCGGCTCCTATATAGCTCTCAGATATTTGAGAAGGAGGCCTTTGCCCAGCAGTGGGCACTTACGGGCTGCTACTTTTAGTGTTTGTTGTAAATTACTACATGTGAAAACATCGCGTGGTAACCTCACATATCTGAAATATAATAAAGAAATATTACAGAGACACTCGTCCAGTCCGAACACCCGTACAAACCAACCCCTCCCGGATACAAAACACTCTAATTTATTGAGATGAAAGCTTTCAAATGTTTTTGAAAGGAAAAATAATAAAAAAAATACAAGCTCTCGCGACCGTGTACCCAATACTGAGATGTAAACATTTTTAGTCCATGCAACCCACTTTTCACCGGACCCAATTTGGGACAACCTGACTGCTGGTGAGCCTGACGCCGTCTTTGCGACCATGTGTATCTTGGTGAAGCCCTCCGAATAGGGTATCGAACACGGGACATTCTTTTCTTGTATTTTAAATACGTTTTCTTTGCTTTATTTCAATTGTTAAGTGTTAATGAATGTAAATAAGTAAGTAAGTAGGAGCCTGTTAGTGCCCACAGCTGGACAAAGGCAACTTTTTAAAATACGAGTATCTGGGAGAGTTTTTGAACTATATATTTTTTTATTATTTCTCAGTCATGCAATTTTCCTTGCTATGTCAATTTCAGTTATTATAAATAGAGAATTTTAGTGGTGCCGGCCACCGGAAACTATTGGATATACTACGTCCGTAAGATCTTTTTGGTAATGATGGTGAGATACTTTACGCAGTGGAGCCGATAGAAAATAGATATGCATGTTATGCCCACCCATCCTCAATTAACCTTCAAGGACGGCAACGCAGCTGCAGCTCCTCTGATGCTACAGATGTACGTGGGCGTCGGTAATCACTTACCATCAGGTGAGCCGCTTGCTCGTTTGCCCCCTTTCTCTTAAAAAAAAACATAGGTACTCTGTCACAAAACATTACCAGTAGGAGTATCCTAGCCCAGGGTCTGGAACTAAGGATCCAGCCGCGACGTACGAGAGAGCCAGGTGCTGATTCAAGCCCGATTTCGCCCAGTATATACCAAACATCATTAACACTATTAATCCGCAGAGAGCTGTCAGTGCGTTCGTCCAAAGACAACCTGAAAATGTGTAAGAAAATGTTAAAAGATGTGGACGCACTTTCTGCATTTATATTTATATACGATGGATGCGAAGTTAGGACATTAAATTTGTCCTCATCTTTTACCGACCATTTCTAGGTCACCAATAACCTAACCTACCTGCTGCGGCTATCTCACCAACCCATGGGTCGACTGGCAGAGAATGCCAATAGACATTAAGTCCGCCCTCTGTCACCTCAAATTATAAGGAGAGTGAGCAATAATGTTTTTTTAAAAAAAAATACGAAACGGCTTTAGGTCTAGTCCAAGACCTGGACATTCTGCCCGCAATTAGAGTTGGCGACTCGCGGCCAAAGAATTCCTGCAATATCGCGCTTTTGTATTGTATAATGAACTATTATTCCAAACAAATGATGCTTGCGTTTTATTTGGTTTAAAAGGCTATTTAAATTGTTTGAAAAAAGGTTTTCTAACAAATTTTTTTTAAATTCCTTTTTTCACTGTGTCCGAATAAATATTAGAACGAGTGCTGACCTAGTTACCGTTGAATGTCTATAACGTCGCATCTTCCCTGTACATCTATTGATATGAAATTTTGTCCTGTCCCTATGAAGTCCTGGGTGAGACTTGAGTTTTGAATTCGAACTCGGTACATAACCGTTACGATAATATATGATAGAGTCACAGCAGCGCACCTGAAGACTCTCTGGTGTTGCAGATGTACAAGGGCGACGTTAATCGCTTACCATCATGTGAGTAGCCAGCTCATTCGCCCCTTTTATCATAAAAAAAAAAAAAATCTACCAGGCAACCCGAACACGGACTCGGTTGGGTTCTTCGTGGCGTTTATGATTGCCAACGCCGCGGCGACAATTGCAAAAGCCAGATGAAAGAACAGCATCGCGGTGACGCTCACATACACAGCGTACGATATCACGGCTGGACCCTCCACTGTAACGTAATGAAAACATTTTATTTTAAGACATATGAAATACAAATATACTTATCTCCGAAGGTATGCTGTTATTTTAAAAATGTATGATTCCAAATTACAAAAAATCTTTTAGTAGCAGCTTTTTAATAGGTGATAGAGTCCGTCTCTGTCCAGGAGTCGTCCAGGTAGTTGTTTGCAGGTGTCCGTGGACTGCAGTAGCCACTTACCATCAGGTGGACTGCTTGAGGGTTTGGCTATACTCACTACCCTGGGTAGAGGGGTACTCCGGTGTCTATCTCCATCACCAGTCTGCGATATTAGGGTTCGGTAAATTTGGGGTGGATTATGTGGCATCAGTGGGAGTGTGGTATCGGCGTAAGAACATCCTCGCCCTTTCTTCCCGTGGGTGTCGTAAGAGCCGACAAAGGAAAAGCGTTGAAAGTCGCAATGGCTAGCGACAGATGGCGGGATAACCATCTCGTAATATATAAGAACAAAATTAAACAGATCAATGACGGGCAGCGGCGTAGCGACGCCTAAGGTGTCTAGTAATATAAAAAAAATAAAAAAATGTGTGTCCTGCAGTGGACTATTTGCAGGCCGTTGAATTTGTTATGTTGGTTAGGTTAACATTAAAATGTCCACAATCCTGCGTGTATGAGATATAATTAGAAATATTTTTTCTAAGACAAGTTACTAAACCCTTCGTGACCATTGTATCATTTACATTAAGATGACGATGATGAACAAATAAATAAAGAAATCGTATTAAGTTTTGGGTAGGTAGTAAAGATTTCATGGTATCAGTGGGTTATGAAGTCCTCGATTGTTAGTCTGCAGAATATATTTAACAAAAGATACATTTTTAATAGAATCGTCAGTCTATGATTACGTACAGGTTGGTCCTCGAGATTGGCAAAAGCAAAACTTTTCCCTCGGTCGCCTCTTATGGCAGCAAAAATAGGGTGGCAGCAGCATTTTTACGCCGCTACCACACAATATTAATCATCGCAACTTGAATTACACGGGTATGACATAATTCAATATACACCATCAACCATAACGTTTCGACTTCAAGCTCTACGCTCTTCCATAACAAACACATTTAAACGTATTAAATTTATCGACAAGTGTACATTGAACAGCATCACAACATTAATAACTCACAGGGATTCTCCGTTTCTATGGTAGTTACTGAAACGCAGGCTTGATTCGGTCTTAAGCCATTCGCGAGCGCTCGAACCTACAAAGTCAAGGCGGTATTGTAACCAAGTGAACAATGTAGAATACAATACAATATGTATTATAGGTTGGAATTGAATTTGATATCGATTTGCATTGTATGGACAAGCGGGACCTTTAACGTTTCATTGTTTGAAGCCGCAAAGGACGATTCAAAACGTCGGCAAAAAGCCTTTAGTTTAATTATATGTTATACTAATAAATTTATTATCATTTTACCCGCCACGATTGATGGGGAGAATGCATAAGTGGAACAGTTAATTTATATCAACTTCCTTCCTCCTCCCTCGTCGACTAAAAGAGGGATTCTCACCCTCTTTATATCTCCCTCGAATAACGGCGGCGAGTTGAAACACACTGGTGAGGCCCGTGAATCTCACCATGAGATTTTACTCGGTACAAGAGCGACAGGAATCAACCCATTCGCGGAGACAACTATCGGAATACTTTCGGTCGACATACCTCCACCACATGTCGGTCACCTCGTGGGTCAGGTCCGGATATATATTATTATCATTGACGATACCCGTGTCTAAATAAGGTTATAGAATAAGATTCGATTAAAATATTTAAAAGCTTATTACACTACTCCAATACCTCATCTTCTCTGGCTTGTGCCTCTGTCTTGCAACTCACAGCACACGCGTCTATGTCGGATAGGCAGGTCACTGAAAATAATGAAAATACGAATAATTACAGAATTATTTAAATTTCGAAACGTCATTAAAACGAACCATTATAGAAAAAAGAAAGAAACTTTATTCATTACATCACAATTAGTTTACAAGTTATTAATGAAACAATTAATGAAGAATAATAAAAACTAAAAAAATAACAAGATTTTAGAAATTTTTTTTCTTGCGCTACAGTGTGATGCAACAAATGGTTCAACGCTCAGTTTATGTTACAGATTCCCGCAACACTGATTTTCAGCGCAGCCTTATACCACTATTGAGCCGGTAGTGTCTGCAAAAGATACAGCTCATCTATATATTAATAAATATGTTTTAATTATGTAGTATATTTCTCAATTAGCCTTTTGATATTTATATTATTTTAAATTTGATGCACCTATCGCCACATTTCTACACGCCCTGTGTTGACTGTTAGAGAATGCCAAAAGCCATTAAGTCCGCCTTTTGGTGTACTCAATTAAGTATAAATAAATAAATAAATATTGAACCAACTGAAATAAAATCATGAGCTTATAATAATATAGGTCATCGGAATATCGCTGGCCAACCCGCCCGCCCAAACTTGTGATGACTTAATATTCCATCTCCCATATATGGCAGATCTACTACTGCCTATTTTATCTATGTACTGCACGTGGGGCGGCAAGGGCGGAAAAGTTTCAGGCCTAAGGTATTAAAAACGCTGATAGAATTGTGTAAAAATTATTTATCAATGTAATCTCTCGCCCTTTTTTTTAAAAAAAAAAAACGTTACCTTCCGCTGTAGGAATTTCTCCTGTGTCGCGGAGCCAGTTTTACATACACGGACAAACACCCAGACCGGGAAATATTATTTGTAGTCTATACAAATACTAGTCCCGTGCGGGATTCGAACCTGCGATCCGCAGCGCCGCGGCTAAGCTCTTAGCTACTACGCCACCGAGCCGTCTCTCTACTTCAATACACTTCTTTTATTTATTAAAAAGGGCTCGTAAGCCGGTCAAAAATATTCGCCGTCTTCACCCTCCAAATGTTCGTTTACGGCCTCCTACATTTCTTCGTCACTGGACAAACTCCGTCCGCGGAGGTCCTTTTTCAAATTCGAAATTATCGCCAGGCGCCAGGTCTAGACTGTAAGACGGGTGGTTGATTTCTTCAAATCCTGTCACGGCGAGGGCACGCCTTGTAACTCGATTTGTCATGGACTCCTTACGCGAGTTTGCCTCACCTTTCCTCGACAACCGCTCGACGCACTTTTGTCAACAATGCGGCAAACAATTCTGTAACGTGGTAGAGCCATGCGGCGGCTACAGCTACTGCTCGAATGGGCCGACTCGACCGGATTAATGCCACGACCTCGCAGAATACCGGCGTGAAGTAGAAGTATCTTGTGCTTCTGCGTTTCGTTCGGTGAGTGAGGTAACCGGAGGCCCACTCCCCCTTCCCATTCCACTCCTTATCCTCCCTCCCATCTCCCAAATACCCTTAAAGGCCGGCAACGCACCTGTAGCTCCTCTGGAGTGGCAGATGTATGTAGGCGACGGTAATCACTTACCATCAGGTGAACCTGTTGCTCGTTTGCCGCCGTGACCATTAAACAAAAAATAAAAAAAGTAAATATCCGTTCATTGTAGTATTTTTTTTGGAAGGTAGTCGATGAATGAAATTCCTTCGCAATCCCAAAGAACGGTGGCCATGTGATACTTAAAGGCTCAAAACTTTTCAGCCGCCCTGATAGATATGTCTCGCAGTTAATAAGCAACCATGTTCTTGCTTCTGCGTTTCTTTCGGTGAGTGTGGTAATCAGAGGCCAACTATCCCTCTTTCCCCTTCCCACTTCCGCATCCTTCCTGTATTCTCCCAAATGAGATCCCCAAAAAACCATCAGGTGTAAGTATACAAGCTTAGTATACTTCTGTAAGAGGGAATATATTAGTTAACTTTATTATGTATATAGTTAAATTTCCATGGCTCGACGAGAAGTTTGTTTCCGTTGTTAAGAGCAATATATCGCAAGAGGCGAACGCACGCAGTTACGTAATCTATGTTACCTATTTACAGCTTTTAGCGTGTGATTAAATATGTAGATTCTAGTGTATCTGAAACCCGTGTGATACGTTTTAAGAAAATGAAGGTGTTATGGCGATATAGCAGCTTTAATCGCCACGGTTAGTGGTCGGATTGGCGATCTCGTTGTAGCACTTTCCAGCTTAGAAGTTACCACCCGTCACCGTCAACGATGGGATCACCCAAACCCGTCACCCGCAAGATGCTTCTTTGGTTCCGTCTTATTTATTACCCAGTCGATACACGAAACGACAAATTTTAGTATAAAGTTTACATAATAATTATCTTTGACGATGATGCTCCCCTGGTCGATTGTATGTATGTGCGCAAACAAAGAGGCACTCACTCATCATTACCTTCCCAAATTCAAGAGATACAATTGGAAGATGTATCAGATGCAGTGCCAGAGACACGGGAAGAACAACACAACTAGACCCGATATAATTTGTGTTCACAGTGTCATCAAAGTTACCTTGGTATATTTAACAAACCTATACAAAATATTTCTAATTAATCTGTCCGTGTATGGTGCTTTACTGCATTAGATTGACAAACAAAGTAACATTCCTCTTGATCTATTATTATTATCTGGCTATTGCAGGCCATAGACAACTAGAAAATAACTCAAATCCAAAGAAGAGTGCGAGCGGTTGAGCCAAGAGGCGGTTCTGCTGCTGCTCGAATGAGCCAGCTCGACCGGGACGGTACCACGACTTCGCAAAATACCGGCGTGAAGTAGAAGTATCTTGTGCTTCTGCGTTTCGTTCGGTGAGTGTGGTAATCAGAGGCCAACTATCCCTCTTTCCCCTTCCCACTTCCGCATCCTTCCTGTATTCTCCCAAATGAGATCCCCAAAAAACCATCAGGTGTAAGTATACAAGCTTAGTATACTTCTGTAAGAGGGAATATATTAGTTAACTTTATTATGTATATAGTTAAATTTCCATGGCTCGACGAGAAGTTTGTTTCCGTTGTTAAGAGCAATATATCGCAAGAGGCGAACGCACTCCGCCCAAATCGAGTTACGTAATCTATGTTACCTATTTACAGCTTTTAGCGTGTGATTAAATATGTAGATTCTAGTGTATCTGAAACCCGTGTGATACGTTTTAAGAAAATGAAGGTGTTATGGCGATATAGCAGCTTTAATCGCCACGGTTAGTGGTCGGATTGGCGATCTCGTTGTAGCACTTTCCAGCTTAGAAGTTACCACCCGTCACCGTCAACGATGGGATCACCCAAACCCGTCACCCGCAAGATGCTTCTTTGGTTCCGTCTTATTTATTACCCAGTCGATACACGAAACGACAAATTTTAGTATAAAGTTTACATAATAATTATCTTTGACGATGATGCTCCCCTGGTCGATTGTATGTATGTGCGCAAACAAAGAGGCACTCACTCATCATTACCTTCCCAAATTCAAGAGATACAATTGGAAGATGTATCAGATGCAGTGCCAGAGACACGGGAAGAACAACACAACTAGACCCGATATAATTTGTGTTCACAGTGTCATCAAAGTTACCTTGGTATATTTAACAAACCTATACAAAATATTTCTAATTAATCTGTCCGTGTATGGTGCTTTACTGCATTAGATTGACAAACAAAGTAACATTCCTCTTGATCTATTATTATTATCTGGCTATTGCAGGCCATAGACAACTAGAAAATAACTCAAATCCAAAGAAGAGTGCGAGCGGTTGAGCCAAGAGGCGGTTCTGCTGCTGCTCGAATGAGCCAGCTCGACCGGGACGGTACCACGACTTCGCAAAATACCGGCGTGAAGTAGACGCGTCTTTTGCTTCTGCGTTTCGTTCGGTGAGTGTGGTAATCAGGCCAACTCCTCTTTCCCCTTCACACTTCCGCATCCTTCCTGTATTCTCCCAAATGAGATCCCAAAAACCATCAGGTGTAAGTATACAAGCTTAGTATACTTCTGTAAGAGGAATATATTAGTTAACTTTATTATGTATATAGTTAAATTTCCATGGCTCGACGAGAAGTTTGTTTCCGTTGTTAAGAGCAATATATCGCAAGAGGCGAACGCACGCAGTTACGTAATCTATGTTACCTATTTACAGCTTTTAGCGTGTGATTAAATATGTAGATTCTAGTGTATCTGAAACCCGTGTGATACGTTTTAAGAAAATGAAGGTGTTATGGCGATATAGCAGCTTTAATCGCCACGGTTAGTGGTCGGATTGGCGATCTCGTTGTAGCACTTTCCAGCTTAGAAGTTACCACCCGTCACCGTCAACGATGGGATCACCCAAACCCGTCACCCGCAAGATGCTTCTTTGGTTCCGTCTTATTTATTACCCAGTCGATACACGAAACGACAAATTTTAGTATAAAGTTTACATAATAATTATCTTTGACGATGATGCTCCCCTGGTCGATTGTATGTATGTGCGCAAACAAAGAGGCACTCACTCATCATTACCTTCCCAAATTCAAGAGATACAATTGGAAGATGTATCAGATGCAGTGCCAGAGACACGGGAAGAACAACACAACTAGACCCGATATAATTTGTGTTCACAGTGTCATCAAAGTTACCTTGGTATATTTAACAAACCTATACAAAATATTTCTAATTAATCTGTCCGTGTATGGTGCTTTACTGCATTAGATTGACAAACAAAGTAACATTCCTCTTGATCTATTATTATTATCTGGCTATTGCAGGCCATAGACAACTAGAAAATAACTCAAATCCAAAGAAGAGTGCGAGCGGTTGAGCCAAGAGGCGGTTCTGCTGCTGCTCGAATGAGCCAGCTCGACCGGGACGGTACCACGACTTCGCAAAATACCGGCGTGAAGTAGACGCGTCTTTTGCTTCTGCGTTTCGTTCGGTGAGTGTGGTAATCGGAGGCCAACTCCCCTCTTTCCCCTTCACACTTCCGCATCCTTCCTGTATTCTCCCAAATGAGATCCCAAAAACCATCAGGTGTAAGTATACTGGCTTAGATTTCTACTGTAAGAGGGAATACACCATCTCTTTCTCCAACTGGCATCCTCATCGCACATGGTGCAGCTGGTTAGCTGGCAAGCTAACCAACGAATATCTGGCAATCAAATGATGGCGGAAAAACTATCATTTGATTAGTCGTAGTTAGACTATTGTGCTCTACCCTATGCTCACCCACCTGCTACCCCAGCTAATGAGTGAGACGACGTGTGCAGGCTTTTTCTCGGAAGGGTCTATGTTCGGCAGTGGGCTTAAATACGCTAATGAAGATGGAGATCTGTCCATGCAAAGCCTGCCCGGTTCGCTTGTATATAATAAAGCTTACCCAAGACTTTGTTAAAGCTTGTATAAATGTTGCCTTTTTTACACTTACTGTAAAGGGTGTTATAGGAAGGGGTGCCAAGGTTTCGCAGGCCCAGCTCCCCCTTGAACAGACCATACCGGATGTAGCTATCTCGTACTTGGTTCTCCACCGTCGCGCTTGATACTATCTGAAACAAAGCCTTCATGTTATAGGTATGTACATTTAGTACGGAATTAAATGATAGATAAACTTTTTTTTTTTAACTGACCTGATATTTTCTAAGTTTAGCGCGTACACACATTCAAACTCTTCAGGGGTTTAATATTAGTATTACTAGTAGATATACTCAATCCTTCCAATGGGGGTAGGTAGAGATTACAGATTCAATTGTAACGTCTCAACGTAGCCAAACAGGCTTTACTCCACCTTTTTATTTAACCCACTTTCAGCCTCTTTGGGAAATAGAGCGTGACGGGTCTTGTCACCGGAGATCTCCATGAGATTTTCATGCCCTTTCTCCCATATTCGTCCCGACTACGTCTAGGGAAAGATAATGAGCGACCGATTCTTCCGTCACTACCACACGGCTAATTCCTATCATAAATATGATGGATTGCATTATAAAGCATCACTCTCTTAACCTACTATATTCCGTAACGTGAATAAAATTAACGAAAAATGTCCCATTTTTAAGGCAAAAAATGGCAGAAAGCATCTTCCTCCCTGTCCCCCCTGCCACAACCCCCTCCTCATCCTCTCTCCCATCCCCCAAACACCCTTAAAGACCGGCAACGCACCTGCAGATCCTCGGCAGGTGCGTTGCAGAGGAACTGCAGGATCCTGTTGCAGATGTACGTGTACGTGGGCGATACTTACCATCAGGTGAGCCGGAACATTCGAGCAGTAGCAAGCTACCGCTTGGCTCTACCGCGTACGAAAATTACCTGTATTGTATTACAAAATTATGTTCAGAGTATCTATATAACCTGTATTGTATTATCAAATTATGTTCAGAGTGTTTAGCAACGCGTTTGACATAGACGTACCCTCGAAAAGCTACGCGCGCTGAAGCTTATAATTAAACACATACGCCGAGGCAATCTAAGTAATTACCGGATTAACGGCGCATAATAATAATACGCCTTGTGGATTGTTCATTGCACAGTGGGTATTTCTATTACAGAATTAATTGCGCTAACAATACTCAACGATTGGGTTCAAATCAAACCAAATCAAATCATTTATTCAACGTAAGAAACATTACATTTCACTTGTCGAACTTAAATCCACCACCGTTTCCTCTATAAGGTTCCTCTGACGGAGAAGAAACCCGGCGAAAGAAACTCTCTATGTATCTTCATTTTTGTAATTTTTTTCAATACGTTTTAATTATCCAATATTACAATATTTTTTCTAGAAACGGTTTGGGAATGAACATCGCATTCATCCATGTATTCCTTTATATTATAATGACCCTTCTTAAAAGTCTTTCTGTAACAATTTTTTTTAAACGTATTGATAGGAAGACTGCGCACATGCTGGGATTTTGGATGTAAGTTTAATATATCTAGACAATGCATTTCAGACATGTATGCGATGGACATAATTCTGAAGGATCGAATAAGGATTTAAGTGTCGTCTGACGATGGAGTGGCAGATTGTCTTATGCTGCCACACGGCGAAAATTTCTTTTAGATTCTAAAGTGTCCAACAGCTGGAATGGGGTCTCCGTTTTCGATTTTTACAGATACCCTAAAATTATATTGGTAACCCGAATACGATGCGAAGTCGCGAGTTTTTCTAGCTAGTACCATAATTTTCTCTGAAGGTCTCCTTACGTGCCTGCGGTGAATTTAGCTGACGGGCCTCTAGCGACCGACTAAGGGCAGAAAATCCTGCTACGCCGAACTCAAATTCCACACTGCTGGGGACCAGTTTTAGTGCGATGGTGCTTCACTGACCATGTTCAGCGTGGTAAGTATGAGCAAATCTTCTGGCATCTCTCTTCAATCAATCTTCAACCTATCATCAATCAATTCAATCTTCAGCGTTTTGATTTTATGGTAAAGCTCTAAAAAAACAAAATTTCCTTGAGGTAGCAGCACAAGAGAATCACCCACACCATCTCATCCCGTGAGTGACAAAAAAGTTTTGGGTTGACGTAACATTTTAATTTAAAAAATTTACTATATATGGCAAACGAGCAAGCGGTTCAGCTGATGGTAAGTGATTACCATCGCCCATGTACATCAACAACACCAGGGGTGCTGTAGGTGCGTTGCCGGCCTTTAAAGGTATCTGGGTGATGGGAGGGAGGATCAGCCAGGGGATGGGGAGGAGGAGGGGGCCTCCGGTTACCTCACTCACCGAACGAAACGCAGAAGCACAAGGTGCCTCTACTTCACGCCGGTATTCTGCGAGGCCGTGGTACCAAACCGGTCGAGCCGGCCCATTCGAGCAGCAGCAAAAGCCGCTGCTTTGCTCTATCGTGTCACCATCTTCGATTGAAGCTGTTTGCCGATGGGCTTCAGTAGCCAATTACCATCTTGAGAAAAACTAAAAAGTATCCTGTGATTAAATTACTTGTACAATTGATGTTAAGTGTATGACTGTAGTATACTCTACGAAGGAGTCGTCGAGGTAAGAAGCACACTATGTCTAACAGCAGTGTAACTGCACCGTTGTATTAAGGTTTGAAAAGTATAGACCGCCGGTATAATTATAGGCTACGGTGGCATTCCATCTCAGTCCTCGTCCTCAGAGATCACAACGCATCCTTAAGCATCTTCGATTGAAGCTGTTTGCAGGTAGCCTATTACCATCAGGACAGGACTGTCAGATCGCTTGTCATCCTAAACCAATAAAAACAAGTCTATAGGTCGCAATGGCAGAATGTATCAAACTATTTTAACTTCATCAGCTGTCTGTGCTGTCTAATAGACGAGGTCCTGGCGATTGAGTGATGATGAAATCTCCATCCGAATATGCCGGACCCAAATACAAAAGAACTAATGAAGAGGAGCAGTATCTTCAGCGCGAGAACTGCACATCGCTCACCAGCCCGGCGGCCCGGTGTGGTGAGTATGAGCAAATGTAAAGAAGTCACTATTGCTTTAGCTGGTCTTTTCCTGGACAGATATGTCCTTAATGCTGATAGCGATCATGATAAGAAAAAAAGATAGCACATGTTAACTTTGTAGATATTTACAATCATATCATGAACAAAGCCACCGGTACCGCACTCATCAATACGCATGCCCAGCGTTGTGAATGTGGGCAAATCTTCCAATACGTCATCCCCGTTTTTTGTTGAAGCTTTTATGGAAATGCCTACGTCTAGCTGTGGACTTATGAGGGGCGGACAATTCACTAACAGGTTGACTATATACTCGTTCGTAACCTTGACTTCTAAAAGAAAGTAAAGTAAAGAAGCGGCCTGTGTGCTCACCGCTGGGCAAAGGCCTCCTCCTCAAATATTTAAGAGGGTTTTGGAGCCGCTCCGTACGAAATAATTGTACTATGTTGCTTGCTTGCTAATTTTATAATAAGCAATACAATTAGATATAGGATAGACGTAACAAAACCAAATAATACAAATACTTTTATTTAATACTACTTTACTTACATACACTTTGATACGTGGTGGAGCCGAGCGGCGGCTTTTGCTGCTGCTCAAATGGGCCGACTCGACCGGGTTGGTACTACGGCCTCGCACAATACTAGAAGATACTAGAAGTAGAGGCATATTGTGCTTCTGCGTTTCGTTCGGTGTGTGAGGTAACCGGAAGCCCACCCCTCCTCCCCCCCCCCCCCCTCCTCCTCATCCTCCCTTCTTTTTCCCAAACACCCTTAAAGGCGGGAAACTCACCTGCACGTTATTCGCTTACCATCAGGTGGACCGATTGCTCGTTTGCCGCCTTTCACATAAAAAAAATATATCTTCTATCTTATATCTATATAATCTGTACTAACCCAACTGTCGCTGGAAATCGCAACAATCACCAAAATAACGCACAGCACACTTAAAACAAACGCACAGAATATAAAACCGCGTCGCGTAACTGCCATGTTGAATTAATTAAGTCATACTGATATTTTATCCAGTGATATCTATAATAATTACAACGTAGATAATGTGGGATTATCTTGTTGATAAAATGACGGAATTGCGTTATCGTTTAGCTATGAATCATTTGTTAGAGTATTTGTTCGAGTATTCACAATGTTGACAGGTCGCTTTAAATATTACAGTTAGTGACCCGGACTTAATTCCTAGTTTTTTCCTCCTATGTTATTACATTCATGCTCGGTTTATTTCTTAGATATGTAAGTACATATCTAAGAAAGAATACAAACACGCTTACAAACTCCAAAACTATTTATAATCGAAATTAAACCATTATTGACACCCAAAAACGGGACATTTATAGACTAGTCTGTCACAACGCGGCTTTAGCTGCTGCTCGAATGGGCCGGCTCGACCGGATTAATACCACGACCTCGTAGCGTATCGGCGTGAAGTGGAGGCATCTTGTGCTTCTGCGTTTCGTTCGGTGTGTGAGGTAACCGGAAGCCCCACCCTCCTCCTCATCCTCCCTTCTTTCCCAAACACCCTTAAAGGCGGGAAACTCACCTGCACGTTATTCGCTTACCATCAGGTGGACCGATTGCTCGTTTGCCGCCTTTCACATAAAAAAAATATATCTTCTATCTTATATCTATATAATCTGTACTAACCCAACTGTCGCTGGAAATCGCAACAATCACCAAAATAACGCACAGCACACTTAAAACAAACGCACAGAATATAAAACCGCGTCGCGTAACTGCCATGTTGAATTAATTAAGTCATACTGATATTTTATCCAGTGATATCTATAATAATTACAACGTAGATAATGTGGGATTATCTTGTTGATAAAATGACGGAATTGCGTTATCGTTTAGCTATGAATCAGTTGTTGGAGTATTTGTTCGAGTATTCACAATGTTGACAGGTCGCTTTAAATATTACAGTTAGTGACCCGGACTTAATTCCTAGTTTTTTCCTCCTATGTTATTACATTCATGCTCGGTTTATTTCTTAGATATGTAAGTACATATCTAAGAAAGAAAACAAACACGCTTACAAACTCCAAAACTATTTATAATCGAAATTAAACCATTATTGACACCCAAAAACGGGACATTTATAGACTAGTCTGTCACAACGCGGCTTTAGCTGCTGCTCGAATGGGCCGGCTCGACCGGATTAATACCACGACCTCGTAGCGTATCGGCGTGAAGTGGAGGCATCTTGTGCTTCTGCGTTTCGTTCGGTGAGTGAGGTAACCGAAGACCCACTCCCACTCCCCCTCCCCATTCCACTTCTTATTCTCCCTCCCATCTTCCAAACACCCTTAAAGGCCGGCAACGCACCTGTAGCTCCTCTGGTGTTGCAGATGTATGTGGGCGAAGGTAATCACTTACCATCAGGTGAACCTATTGCACGTTTGCCGCCTTTCCCATAAAAAATATATATATATATAATTTTTGACTTATCTGCGACGATAATATACTCGTACGTCAGTTTTTTGGAATGTCAATTTATCTGTACGTCACGTTCTAACCCAATCACATAAACAGGTACGTCACTTTCTGTCTATTTGTATGACATTGTCTTGTACAGTTACAATGAGCTTTTGTTTAATATTTCATCCAAAAATAATATAATGGTACGTGTAGGAGAGTTCGATGAGAATTCTGTTTGTCGTTTAGATATTAATAATTAAATTTCTATATCTATCCTCACAGTTTCGAAATAATTCCTTCTTATTTTATGACCTTTTAAAAGACCTCTGCTGGACATAGGTCTTTCCCTGAAAGCGGCTATTGTTGACGGTATATATGGCATGGATGGTTTTCCCGTAGGTACTCCCTAGGCAGCGCGGACGGGTTAGTTAACTCTGTGGCGGTAATCTCGCGCCCATCACTACTCTGTAAGATTTCATCATCATCATTTCAGCCTATCACAAGTCCACCACTGAACACTGTCCTCGCCCAAATATCGCCGAAAATGTTAATCAATTAACATAACTAGAGGTTGCCAAGCAATTCCGTCTGCCAAGCTTGGCAGAGGCCATAGTGATGACAACAAATTTTCCCGCAGTTTTTTTTTTTCAAATAATACAATATTATATTAATTAACTATTTATTTGTTGCGAAAGCATTGTATCATAAATATAATTTCAAATTATTTTATAAAATATACACCTTTAGAACATCACAAGTTTTGTTTTTAAATGTACATCTACACCAGGCTATAAGCATAAATACTTCACTATCCAATTAGTAAGAAATGAAACATTATACAACATTATGTGCCCGAACTTATAGATGTGTGAATAGACAGAAAGCAGGACAGACTTAATTGAATGTATTTTCAATACTATAGGCTTTCCTACACGATCGATAAAAATTAAGATGAAAACACACCTGTCCGCGTCGCATTCGCTATACTACTGCTATGCATGTCGCATGTCGTGTTACAACAATACAAATTCCATTCCTACGACATGTTAAGCGTTAATCGTGTCACTTATACAATAAATAGCTTTTTACTTGTAGAGATTATCATAAATCCGACGCGGATATACATTCTATTGTAGTAGTATAATAGTTTCTATTTGTATAGCCAGTAAATCGTGCCAATTCACATTGAGATTATAATTTCGTGCACCGAAGCAGACCTTTGTCGTCGTCGACTTCCATAGTTAATTCTAATAATTCATATCACAACAATTATACAAAACGAATCTCAACACGTACACACTCATACAAACCTAAGCTACCTCATTAAGTGTTGCAACAATAAAAATTACATGATTATGACACGTTAAGGGCTACTAACATACAAGCAGTGTTATTCTGTTATTGTTTAATATATAGTTTACCAATCCTGGATAGAGAAGAGTAATGTAATATAATTAAACACCAAAACGCGGTAACTATTCAAATCTTTATAATTCCATCGTCTTTACTCACCTTCGGCAAAAGTTAAAGAAGATAATGATTTAAGATGTACATCATATATTTAATAAGTACGTTCGCCTGTCTTCTTATAGCTATAGTAACTTTATCGTATCTGTTCATAACTATGTCAATAACTTAAATAATCTGACAATTAATTAGTTATTACTCATGTAAAAACTTTATGGTACTGTTTAAACAAGTCTTGCGTTATTTTAAATAACTGAAGAACATGTGAGATATCGGTACAGGTTACACTTTAGGGTTATTTATAGTTTTGACATTTAAAAACATTAAAACGTATCCTCGAGCATATTGTTCATTACAGTTATGAAATTAATAAACATAGATTGATCAAACGTTATTCAGTTATTTAAAGTGACTATCAAAAGAACAATCAATCAACAGCACTGCCGGTACAAGGTTTCAGTGCTATGCGCTGAAAATCGGCGTAAATTTTTAATTAGCTACCATGTGTGTTATAGCTCCCATGAAACAGATCAGAAGGATTTTTATCGTATTTTTTATTTTCAATAAGACCGATTTTTACCATCGATTACGGTTAATTTTTGACACTTTACCTTTTAAACCGGTATTTTATCTTTCATCTCTTTCTACCAATTGCCAAATGTTTTATCACACGTATTAAAGTATAACGATAACAACATAATTTATTCTAGAGTTTAAAAATAAAACTCCTTGATTTAAAATAAAACTATTTCACTTGTTTTGTTTATAAATTATTAATATACCTTTCGATTTACTGAACATCCAAAATTAGGTCTATTATTGCCTGATTTAATGCAAATTACATCGAATATTGTTGAATTTGTATAAATCACATTCGAAACGATTCCCTATACATATCCTATTAAATGCCAATTTTATTAAACAGTGTAATTAACATTTTAAATTTTATATCCACAAGTATCTCTTAAATATAATAATTTTATAGAATCACAATTAAGGTATGTTACATCGTGTAATTTATATGTCTAAAATTAAAGTAAATGAGAAGAGAGGCATTAGACAGAGGAGAGAAAGGCAAGTAGACAGAAGAGGGCATTTACAGGTTTCTACCTGTAAAAGACCTCTGGTCAAAGGTCTCCTTCTCAAATGTCCGTGAGGGTCTGAAGCCGGGAGGAGTTCGCCACTACTCTTCTTTATAATCAAATAAAGATTTCTTTTATCCGTTTGTATTTTACCATGCAGTACAGTGTCAGTCGACGGAGACATGAATCAATTTATTTGTTGTTAACCCTTTACGTGTCATAACTTTGAAACAATTGCAATTATTTTGGTAACAGTCATATCGGCTGGACATATGACACTCGTGGGCTTAATTATCACAATAATCGTTTCATTAAGTCAATCACGATTACTCGCTAAAATTGCTAAACGTCGATTACGATTATCGTAATCGATTCGTCATTAACTTTTAAATTGAAATATCAACATCATTCAAAGTCTCCAATAGCTTCCATAATTTCTATCTTTATCATTTTATTTGGATTCAGTTTTTTTTTTTGTAAATAGAAATTAAGGGATGTTAATTTTTTTTCATTAAGCATTATTTTTGATAAAATTCGTTCGGTTATTGTAATTGTGTCGATTATTATTTAGGCACTAGATTCATTTTATATAGTGAGTAAAAATAATAATGTTGGAAGGGGACAAAACCATTATACCTAAACATTTTCGCTTACAACACTACCACAACTATGTTTTTGAACAATCGACCTATGGTCACTTAATATAATTTAAAGTCGATGGAGAATAAATTTCGGGGAGCCTGATTGGGAAAATATATTACTATGATATTAATAATCTCTTTGGATAGATACGTTATTTGAAACTATCACATACATTTCCATTATGTTCGACATTATGTCTTTGAGAAGAAAAATATACTTGACACCTCGATCAAATCTTAAAAATGCAAGCGAAACCTAACTTAAAAGTACCTTACCTACTTGCAGACCGTACACGGTGTAAGGTCTGCAAATATGAAATGTTCTGACGTGCTGATTTTCCACATCGACTTTAAAACTATACAAACTAGAAGTTCAAACACTGCAACAAATACTCCAGGCCATCGTTCCCCTCGCACAGCTCCCTCAACCTTTCCAATTGAGACGCGGAGAAATCGGAACGGGTCGCCACCACGCACAGCAGCCTCCTGTCCGAATACGACATCGCACCGTTCGTCGCCAGGCAGCCGCCGAATACACCCCAGCCGTGGTCCCTGTCGCCGGCCGAGAGGCCTCTCCTGAACACGTGGCAGCCGAGCGGCGATATCCGTCTGACGAACCGGTTCGAACTGGCCGACACCAGTAAGGTCAGCAGGCAAAAAGGCAGCGTGTCCGTGGAGATCTTCCCGGTCAGCAAGTGGCAAAGCGCCTCGAAGATCCAGCCGCTCAGCACGGGCAGCTGGTCCTGCGATACCGCTGTCTCAAACACCTGGAAGTGGTATATATACATCTGTAGACCTTAATATTATTCTATAGAACTTATTCTGGTCCAATATTCGAAACCAAGACACAAAACCGTAGTCAATCTTTTAAGACATAGCGCTAACCGACTTATTGTTTTTTTCACATACGTTTTCAATTTAGTTTAGACAACGACAAATGCTTAAAATTTGAAAAACAAAACAATTGCGCACCTCGTAGACGACCTGAGCATTCAGCACAGAGCACTCTACCCACTTGTCTCTGTCGCTCAGTATCCCCGCTCCCCTCTTCTCCGTCTCCTTGCAGCACTCTAGGAACTCTATCACTACTCTGCTCAAAGTCGCCGCCGGCGGTAGGGTCTCCCTCAGGAAGTACTTCAGCGCAGACGATAGTATGTGCTTGCACTCTTGCGACTTTGAACGTTTCAGGGTTTTGTACAGTAGGGTGATCCTTTCCATGGAGCTCATCAGTACGTCGGGGTCCATGTTCGATACGTCGGACGTTAGTTTTGGACTCAACAGTCTACTGTCGGCTGGAAAAAAAATATTTATTATCATTGTAGTGCTGCGACATGTGTATATTTATGTATATATTCACGCCTTGGTCCCAAAGGGGTTGGCAGAGACAATCTTCTTCCACTTGCTACGGTCCTGACATACGTCTTTCGCTTCTCCCACTTTCATCCATCTTCGCATGCATACTCGTTGGTTTAGAGTACTCTTGACCTGGCCTTTTTTCATAACGTCTCCGATTTGATCGTGAAATGTTCGCCTAGGTCTTCCTCTCCCGACTCTACCATTTACACTCGCCTCATATATTTGTTTCGTCAATCTACTTTCATTCATCCTCTCCACATGTTCAAACCAGCTCAGCATCCCTTTCTCAATTCGTGTCACTACATCGTCTTTCACAAGGCTCTCTGATCACATTATTTCGAACGCTGTCAGTTATCTTCACATCAATCATACTTCTTAAACGCTTTCATTTCTACTGCATTTATCCTCCTTGCATGCCTCTTCTGCCATACCCAGCTTTACATGACACGTAAAAGTATAGTAATTTTACTTTGCAGCCTGTGAATGCCCACCGCTGGGCAGAGCCCTCGTCTCAAATATTTTTTAAAGAAGAATTCGAGTCGGGAATGCAACGCTACTCCAGTGCGGGTTCGGGGAATTCACAAGTCCTCGAAATAATACTTTTTTACGAGCACGTGGTAAATACAACAATTAAAATATCTATTATCAATTTCATTGAGGTGAGGCAGAGGTGTTTAACCGAAACGTCGGGATTTAAAATATTCAATTAAACTCGACAAAATCCATAAATAATTGTTTCATTACAGAATTGTGTAAAAATGGTAGACTATATGTAATCATATAGGTCAGTAATTTTATTTTATTATTTTCATAACATTTCATTCAGTTAATATTTAATAAATTTAAAGTGTGTCACGTGACTTAAAAAGCCTTTCGAGTATCGTGACGTCATCAGAACAATAATTACCAGCATAACATCGAAATAATTTACCCGCGCTCTTCTAACTTGCATTAACATGATTGTAACAGATAGGTCACGTGCCAATGGCAGCTATTAACGAGTTTTGGCGGTTTTTTTATTATGTATATATAATAACTTTATATACTAGACGAATAAATATCGATTACCCCACTGGGCACGTGACTCACCTGAAAACACATGCACCATTAGTATCTGAACGGCGTGATGCTCCGAATAATTGCTCATGTTATCCAATAGCTTCTCCATTATGTTCTTCTTCAAGTCCTTGGACAATATATGTTGTCGCAGTACGCGAGTTATCCCCTAGAAAGAACACGAACATTGTATAATGTTTATGTAAATAATCTTAAAATGTATTGAAATAAGCCACGCTCCTACGCCAGCCCGAGTTCGACCCCCATTGTGAAAAGTTCGTAGCAATGAGTTTTCAAAACTCCCACCAACTAAGACACAACAAACCAAATAAGCTCTAGTGAAAAGAATGTGTTGAAACCACTTAAATGAATGTCTAGAACTATGACGACCCTGTATTGGGTATACGGTCGTAATAGCTTATATTTTTTGACTCGCTTTAAGTTTCATACAGCCTCAAAATCCTTTCAAACCCTCCTGCCCCATCCCTAGTGGAAGGAGATTTATATCCTTCCACTTTAATAATATTAAAACTAATGGCAACATTTTTATCCTTTTTTATAATCTATACTCTCTAGTACCCTATAGTCTTATTATATAATCTATAGTACCTAGAATATTTCTATGTTCGAAATTATGTCCTGAAATGGTACAAATACACTAAATTAATTGTCATGAAAACAATAACTCACCCTGACGACGAGATCGGTGCAGTAGTGCGTCGGATTGTTCAGAAGAAACTCCACGGCGATGTTCATCAGATCGGGATGTCCCAATTCTACCAGAGTAAAGAGCACGGTCCAGTACAGGCTCTGTTCGTAGAGGGATATTCTAAAAGGAAGATAAACAAATATCTCTATGGTTTTTATAAGTAAAGTAACAGCCTGTAAGTGTCCACTGCCGGGCAAAGGCCACCTTCTCAAATATCTGAGAGGGTGTAGGAGCCGGGAATGGCCCGCCACGCTGGGTAATGGCCCGCCATTGCGGGTTGGTGGGCTTTCCATATCCTCGAAATAATATTTTTCTAGTTTTTACCTTGCTGAAATCCATAACATTAAATTTAAGATGAGAAGCAAAGTAAACTTGGTTAAGGAGTACTCCCCCTCCTAATACCATTCGGAGCGCGAGAATGAGGCTAACATTGCAGACTATATGCGCTCATAACATTGGTGTTATGAATAACCTTGTGTTACGATGGGTTGTGGTAGTGGTACAAGCGATTGTTTTTGATGTAGAGGTGGTGGTGGGGAGAGTAGTGCTCATGTAACTTGATAGAACGCACCGTTCTATTTTTGCTTGACTAACGTATCAAACAAAAGATAGATAGAATACGCTTTATTGTACACCAAAGGAAAAAACCATAAACAATAAATTGAACTATAGATTAAATTAAACATGCAAGGTGGAACAATGGGAGGTCTCATCGCTAAAAGCGATCCATAGCGGACAAGCTTTGTATGGACAGGATTGTTAAGAATTAATTTGGAAGTTCATCATCATCATCACCATCATTTCAGCCTATCAGAAGTCCACCGCTGAACATAGGCCTCCCCATTTGGAAGTTGCATAAAAGCAATTGATATACTATGAGAAAGAAATATACATAAATAATAATAAATAAATATATATATATATATATACACTGAAAAGAAATGACATATAATAAATATAGCGAAACAATATTTAAAAGAATAATAGGCGACGTAAATGTCGAGTAAACGAAAAACCTGGTAGAACAACAATTTCAAAAAGTGCTATGCCGAAAACGATAAGACGTCTACAGTGCCAAGTGCTACAATCGCCAAAACGCCTGTAGAACGTGGCGATTACGGTAATGGTTGATAGATAGTCTATGAATTATAAGAGAATACACAGATAAACGCGGATTTTACTTTTACAATTTCAAAATAAAGATTTGCGGCTAGCTGCGTGTTCATTTTCATTGAGGCACAAAAGAGGCATGACAAAAATACTTTGAAACCCTCTCGGTTAAGAGACCGCTGGTGCAGAAGATAGTGAATAGTTCGAGAGTGCACTCACTTCGAATGCGGCACCAGATACTGGCGCACGGCCACTTTGAGCTGCGCGACCAGTTCGTGGTAGGGGTTTTGCGTCTGTTTCACAACCATGTACTGTGTTTTGCCGCTCAGCTGTAGCAGGCAGCCCTGCAGTGCGGCCTGGCGTAACGGCGCGTAGCTTGACGTTAGCGACTTCAACAGCTTCTGGTGTACCGTGGACAGTTCCTGTGAAATTCAACATCTTGGATCGAAGATGATTGTAATATAAGTGCACTTTTTTTTTCTCTTTTAGTTGTCCAATTACAGGATTGGTGAAAGTAAGTATTTTTTTTAAACGCTTTTGAAAAAAAATATGAGAGACTCGTAGTGCAGCGCGTGCAGCAGCGCGGACCAGGACGCCGGAGAGCGGAGCTCACCTGCAGCCCCGCGTAGTCCACGTCGCGGTCGCGCTCGCAGGGGTGCAGCACGGGCAGGCAGGCGGCCAGCGCGTGCAGCAGCACGCGCATGAGCGCCGGCCAGTGCGCGCGCGGCGGTTGCGCGGCAAGCTGCGCGCCCGCCCAGCCCCACTGCGCGTACGACGAAAACAAAGCGCTCACGCAACATACGCTACACAGCAGCGCCGTGCGGGCCGCCAGCCCCGTCGGAGCCTGCCAATAAACAATAAAATAATCTTCTGTCAATATCTGTTTATGTTATACGAATGGAGTGAACAGAGAACTGTCAGTTCTTCTTCTCTCGGCCACCTGGTGGTAGTGGCTACTGCAGCCCATAGACACCTGCACACAACCTCTATCGAAGCAGGTCACAGGTGGGTTGTCACCCCTGAGGATTAAGACGGAACGCTTCACAGCCCATAATTATACTGGCACTCTATACCTTTCTAACCGGAACGCAACAGCTTAGTTTCAGGAATGATAAGGAAGGAGGGAAAGGAGAACGGCTCGTCGTTCGACTCCCCGCGCGAGTCGACCTGGGCTATGGAGGGAAAGCAGAGCAGACCCAAGCAACGACGCAAACACTCTCCCCACAGCTAGCCAACCCGCATCCTAGGTAGCCTACACGGAGTGGCCTCCTCGGGACAAGACCACATCACAGCCACTGTGACCTGGTCACAGGGGCCACCACGACAAGGGGCGTTACCCCCGTACGACGAGGATACCTATACACTATAAAACTAAAGTAATAGTTTGGTGTAACCAAGAGAGTGTAGCCAGTGATGACTTAAAGCAGGGATTCACAAAGTGGTAATGACTTAAAGCAGAGAACCGACCCCATGGGTCGATATCGGTTTCCCAGGGGTCGAGGAGGTCTAAAAATCGACCCCTATTAATTAACACAAGATACTGTATAAGTTGTTACGTGTACCAACTTGTTATAAGAATGACTGATATTTATAGCAGTGTGGAACGACCCCTCACAAGATGGAGTAACAACCTGCACAATGTTGCGGGAAGTCGATGCATGCAGGTGGCACAGCAGCATGCTTTGTGTGTGGAATTCTTCGGAGGTCTATGTTCAGAAATGGACTTGTGACAGGCTGTAATGGTGAACGATCATGAAGTCAAATGACACGTACTTTGGGATCGAGCATTTCCGTGGTAACGTCCATCAACAATTGCAAGCAGCTGTTCACGTCTATGTCCTTGTTTCTTCTCTTTCTTTTCACTGCCTGTCTCACTTTGAAAGACGCCTCGTCTGTTATATCTACAATAACAATAGAACCTTAACTATATAACGATAAAATACAATATCGTGTCTTCAATATCTTAGATGTTTTGGGAGACGATACGTGCAATTATGTGGCTTATTTTCTGAAACGAGCTTCTAATGCGACGTTTCTTATCAAGGCTATTCTACAAAATCAGATCTTTTTGTCTAACCTCACCCAAGGATAATATAATATTATAATTCTTGACATGGTGAAACATTTGAAATAATATCCTCCAGTACTTGGTACCACTATCTCGCAGAATACCGGCGTGAAGTAGAGACATCTTGTATTTCCGCGTTTCGTTCGGTGAGTGAGGTAACCGAAGGCCGACTCCCGATTCCCCTCCTCATCCTCCCTCCTATTTCCGAAATACCCTAAAAGGCCGGCAACGCACCTCTGGTGGTGCAGATATACGTGGGCGATGGTAATCACTTACCGTCATGTGAACCGCTTGCTTGTTTGCTGCCTTTTCTATAAAAACAAAAAACTAAGATTTTCTGATCAAAATTAAAAAAGAATCGAACTAAAACAAATCTTATTGCGTCTACAGTAAGATTCAATAAAGCCTCATTTAGTGTTAGCCACAAAATGACATGCATGTAGGCAATGCCAATACTCACCCGAAGCATATTTCAAATACTCGGTGCTGAACTGGGCGTAATGATACCCGTAGAAATCGTCGTTCATCAGCGGGACGCGCTCCAGGTTGACGTCTTCGAACATTTTGTACGCGGAGGTGCCGACGAGCAGGTTCCGTAGACGTTGCATTCTGCAACCGAAACGTTATTTGGCATCCGCTTCGGTGCGAGTCGACGGTTGGACATGATGCCTTTCCTTCAAATTACATGCATCTCTTGGTTTCCTATACATTTTCCGCCATCTGTCGGACGCCAGAGTCACTTATATTTCACACCATGCTTCACCGCGTGCAGGTGAAGTTGATGTTTCATTGTTACTCTTTACTTACCATTTTCCTCTTATTTTAGGGTAACTTGATATATTTGTTCATTACAAAAGCCCCTTATAAAATTTCTTTCAAACGATTGTTACGCGAACACTTTTTAAAACCATCTGATACTTGTTAGTATTTATTTTAATTTATTATATATGTATGCATTTATCTGTGTAGGTATTTATGTATATATTGTAGTATGTATTTGTATATGTAAGTGTTTGTGTAACTATGAATGCTTATACATTTAAATATGTTTTAACTATATAGTATAATTCTCAATTAGCCTTTTGATATTTATATTATTTTTAATTTGATGCACCTATCACCACATTTCTTTACGCCCTGGGTTGACTGTTGACCCTGAGAAGAATGCCAAAAGCCATTAAGTCCGCCTTTTTTTAATCCTTTTGGTGTACACAATAAAGTATAAATAAATAAATATATTTAACTAAAGTTTGACCAATGAATAGCGATATCAAACGTAAACAAAGATGGAGTAACAACCTGCACAATGTTGCGGGAAGTCGATGCATGCAGGTGGCACAGCAGCATGCTTTGTGTGTGGAATTCTTCGGAGGTCTATGTTCAGAAATGGACTTGTGACAGGCTGTAATGATGAACGATCATGAAGTCAAATGACACGTACTTTGGGATCGAGCATTTCCGTGGTAACGTCCATCAACAATTGCAAGCAGCTGTTCACGTCTATGTCCTTGTTTCTTCTCTTTCTTTTCACTGCCTGTCTCACTTTGAAAGACGCCTCGTCTGTTATATCTACAATAACAATAGAACCTTAACTATATAACGATAAAATACAATATCGTGTCTTCAATATCTTAGATGTTTTGGGAGACGATACGTGCAATTATGTGGCTTATTTTCTGAAACGAGCTTCTAATGCGACGTTTCTTATCAAGGCTATTCTACAAAATCAGATCTTTTTGTCTAACCTCACCCAAGGATAATATAATATTATAATTCTTGACATGGTGAAACATTTGAAATAATATCCTCCAGTACTTGGTACCACTATCTCGCAGAATACCGGCGTGAAGTAGAGACATCTTGTATTTCCGCGTTTCGTTCGGTGAGTGAGGTAACCGAAGGCCGACTCCCGATTCCCCTCCTCATCCTCCCTCCTATTTCCGAAATACCCTAAAAGGCCGGCAACGCACCTCTGGTGGTCCAGAAATACGTGGGCGATGGTAATCACTTCATGTGAACCGCTTGCTTGTTTGCTGCCTTTTCTATAAAAACAAAAAACTAAGATTTTCTGATCAAAATTAAAAAAGAATAGAACTAAAACAAATCTTATTGCGTCTACAGTAAGATTCAATAAAGCCTGATTTAGTGTTAGCCACAAAATGACATGCATGTAGGCAATGCCAATACTCACCCGAAGCATATTTCAAATACTCGGTGCTGAACTGGGCGTAATGATACCCGTAGAAATCGTCGTTCATCAGCGGGACGCGCTCCAGGTTGACGTCTTCGAACATTTTGTACGCGGAGGTGCCGACGAGCAGGTTCCGTAGACGTTGCATTCTGCAACCGAAACGTTATTTGGCATCCGCTTCGGTGCGAGTCGACGGTTGGACATGATGCCTTTCCTTCAAATTACATGCATCTCTTGGTTTCCTATACATTTTCCGCCATCTGTCGGACGCCAGAGTCACTTATATTTCACACCATGCTTCACCGCGTGCAGGTGAAGTTGATGTTTCATTGTTACTCTTTACTTACCATTTTCCTCTTATTTTAGGGTAACTTGATATATTTGTTCATTACAAAAGCCCCTTATAAAATTTCTTTCAAACGATTGTTACGCGAACACTTTTTAAAACCATCTGATACTTGTTAGTATTTATTGTAATTTATTATATATGTATGCATTTATCTGTGTAGGTATTTATGTATATATTGTAGTATGTATTTGTATATGTAAGTGTTTGTGTAACTATGAATGCTTATACATTTAAATATGTTTTAACTATATAGTATAATTCTCAATTAGCCTTTTGATATTTATATTATTTTAAATTTGATGCACCTATCACCACATTTCTTTACGCCCTGGGTTGACTGTTGACCCTGAGAAGAATGCCAAAAGCCATTAAGTCCGCCTTTTTTTAATCCTTTTGGTGTACACAATAAAGTATAAATAAATAAATATATTTAACTAAAGTTTGACCAATGAATAGCGATATCAAACGTAAACAAAGATGGAGTCATCGACCCTGGGCACTAGTGGGGATACGATGGAATATACTCTATATTTGAATAAAAAATAAACAAAACTGAGCTAGCTTCACTTTTCAAATCTGAACTTTGTGTGCAATAGGCGAAAGGTTCTGTGATATTTAAACTTCGGAAACAAAGAAAACCACAACAATAACTATAAGAAACTAAAAAACATAATGATTTCTTGTATTTACTCATACATTACACACATTAAAATGAAACAATTATTTACGGATTTTATTGCGTTTAATTACTATTTACTATTATATTCCCGATATTCCGGATGCTTTCCAGCATCCGTGGTCCGGGGGCCCCGAGATGTTTGACGTCTTGATGTCATAGTTAACCCAACTACCGGCAGCTTCATAATTGGTGCACGGGATCTAGATGTCGCGCAGTGGTATGCTTGGTTATGGATTTAATTATATTAATTACAGGATCCCAAGCAGATGGTAGCACCCAGCCATCTTCTCTATTGAAATAAGGATGTTTTATTTTAAATTTCAATAGCCTCGTGTATCATCCTTGGAGGGGGCTGAGGCTCTTTTGCGAGGTCGTGTGGTCTGTCAGATCTAATCTAAGCATTTCTACCCTTTTTTTGTAAGAAATATGGCAAACATTGATCGTTACGAGTATATTATCGTCGTAGATAAGTCAAGAATTATATATATATATTTTTATGGGAAAGGCGGCAAACGAGCAATAGGTTCACCTGATGGTAAGTGATTACCGTCGCCAACATACATCTGCAAAACCAGAGGAGCTACAGGTGCGTTGCCGGCCTTTAAGGGTATTTGGGAGATGAGAGGGAGGATAAGGAGCGAAATGGGGAGGGGGAGTGGGCCTCCGGTTACCTCACTCACCGAACGAAACGCAGAAGCACAAGATACCTCTGCTTCACGCCGGTATTCTGCGAGGTCGTGGTATTAATCCGGTCGTCGAGGCGGCCCATTCGAGCAGCAGCTGAAGCCGCCGCTTGGCTCTACCACGTTAGGTTAGTTAGTAGTTCCTTACTAATATTTACTAGCCAACTCACCCATCGGTGACGTATACATTCGTCCGCGGCACATGCAATATCCCTTTCCTCCTGACGCGCGGCGCGGTGCCGATCAGCAGTTGGGTGATTCCCCTCACGGCCCAATGCGTGCCGTTACCTTGTAGCGCTCCAAGTAAACCGACCCATATCTCCTCAAATTGCTTCTTCGACGACCAACCTATAAGATTGACTCTGAAAATATGCTTCATTTTAACTGTCTGTCTGTCTCTGTGTCTTATAAGACAATAACAAATATTGTCTCAACTAAATACCTTCTTATTGAGATAAAATGTGTTAGTGTCTGTCCGTCTTGTCACAAATTTTGTTACCAAAGAATGTCTTTTAATTGAGATAAAAAGTCCTATTTCATGGCATCGTATTCTCCTCGGCCGAACTTCGTATCTATGTAATATACCATAAGGAATATTTTTAAAAAGTTTCATAAAGTTTCATTCACCTGGGTTCAATCGATCCCCTATGCCGGCACCATTAAAATTATTAATAGCAATTTTAATTGCTGTAGTTACCACGAGCTCAGCGGTGAAGGAAAACATCGTGACGAAACCTGCATGTCTGAGAAATAATAAAAACATTATTTCGAGGATATGTGAAGCCGGCTCCTAAACCCTGTCTGATTCGTGTATTTAAGAAGGAGACATTTTCTCAGCAGTGGGCACTTACAGGCTGCTACTTAATAGCCGTGGTAGCCTAGTGGTCAGGGCGCTCACTTAAGTTTTTAAAAAAGTTCCATCAAAATCCGGAAGTTAGTTTACCACGTTAAATCAGTTTCAACAGACAGGTACATTAGGTCTTTGATCTGGGTGTCGTCGGCCTTCTACATGGTTGTACATCCGCGACACCAGAGGAGCTGCAGGTGCTTTGTCGGTCTTTATGGATATTTAGGATGGGGTTGGAGGGAAGATTGGATCTCCGGTTACCTCACTCACCGAACGAAACCCATAAGCACTTGTTACCTCTACTTCACACTTGTACTCAGCGTGGTTGTGGTACTACCCAGGTCGAGCCGGACCATTGGAACAGCAGCAAAAGCCGCATGGCTCTACCTCGTACAAAATTGAATATGAGCTTCAATTTAATGACGTAACGTCGCATCCATCCTGTACATATATTATACAATCATTATTAACACATCTGTCGCTTCATCGCAACACACACAAGTTCTTTGTGATATATATTCATTTATTTTTCATTTCATATTTTATTTCTTTTATTTATTTCTTTTAGGTTTGTTATGTATGATAATTATTATGTATCACTAAATCATGTACTATGTAAGTGTTGGAATAAATGTATTTACATGTATGATTTATAAATAAATAAAATCCGCACCTGAACAGGAAGGACTCCAACACGTCCATATCCTGCAACGCCTGCAGAGGCAGGTCGATCTTCTGGATTGTGTCATTTTTGATGTTCGCCTCCACGTACGACCACGCGATAGGTGGTATAAGAGCAATGTTGCTTACTACTTCTAACCTGAAACAAAAATATTCAATATCAAATTAAAAGTTATTGTATTAATATAAACTTAAGTAAAGTATCAGCATGTATGCCCACAGCTGGGCAAAAGTCTCCCCGTAAACATTTGAGATAATTTTGAAGGGGGCAAGAGTCTGCCACGGTGCTCCTGGGTTGGAGGACTTCACTTATAACTACTGACTCCGAAATAATTTGTTTTTTATTGTTTCGCAGAGCTACAGGTTTCCTTACGATGTTTTCCTTCACCGCCGAGCACGTGGTAAATTCAGAACTTAGACGCCGGCGCCGGCGATCGGAGTCGGGTCACTCGCGCTGACCACGAACAATTCGTCTTAATATCAGTTATAAGCTCATGAAAATTAGCTTTTTATTCGTTTTTTTAAACTTACCTGGACAAGCTAACGAGTAAGCTCTCGATCGGTTTATGAAAATCTTTCGCAAGAACATCAGTGACGACATTCGCGTAGAAACATCTTTCCCAGTACTGGAGCATCGTGATTAGTTTGTCCGATATGAGAATGAAGTCGGGCTTGGGGCCCGTGTCCCTCACCGGCATGTGTTGTTTCAACACGAGCGGCCTTGTGTCCTGAAATAATATTTCTTACATCACATCCAGCCTCTCCAGCCACACTAGCGTAATAGTATCGAGTATTTAGGCACGGAATAAATGTTAAGACAAATACAAAACCAACGTAGATATGTAGGATGGATGCGAACTCGTTAAAATGTACAAGAAAATATAATAATTAAACAATACACAAATTAAATAGTCCAATAACCCACTAATAGTTGACTGATCTCGGTAAGAGCGGTGACTTTCAAACGCGGGCAGATACGGCGCTCACCGTCGGCAAGGTCTTTGACCACTGTTTCGGTAACCTAGTTCACTATAGTGCAGACAAATCTTGAGCTAACATAACAAAAACAAAAAACCTGTCAACTGACGGGCAGTGCCACGGCTTTGCTGATTGCCAGCGAAACGTAGACCTTTTGTGCTTCTGCCATCGGTGAGTGAGATCCACTCACTGAATTACTCCCCCTCCTCCTCCCCAGACCCAAATATCCCTAAAGGCCGGTAACGCACCTGCAGCTCCTGTGTTGTTTGCAGATGTACATGGACATCGGTAATCACTTACCATCAAGTTAGCGGCTTGCTCGTTTGCCCCCTTTTCAAACAAAAAACGATAAAACTCACCTTTACCAAATACTTCAGTACGGCAAATAGACAGCTGATAGCAGACTGTATGCGATTGAAGTTGCTCTCCACGTTCAGTTCGGACCATATCTCGTCGAAACTCAGCGCTCTAGCCACGTTGTCTATGGTAACCGAGATCACGTGATCCACCACTACGTTCTCCGTCTCCGTTTGCGGCGCGCGGAAAGACACGTCCGCGTGTACGGGACTCTCCACTTCTTTCTTATTCTTGATCAAGAACGAAAGGTACTGTAGGGATACCACCGAGAAGGTAGCTACACTCTTCGCTAGATCAACCGGGATAATGTTTTCGATACATTTCTCCAGCAGATCGCAATCCGCCTCGTCGATAAGTGCTATAATCCTATCCAAGCAATCCAAAAATCCGGTCATAATGGTTTGAATCGTAACGAATTCCTGATAGAACAATTTGTCTTGGAACACTTGGTGACACCTGCGCGTGTATCTGTCGATGGTTTGTTCTATATTCAGGTTGAAGTTCTCCGATTGGCTCAGAGGTCGATTTTGTTTCGGGAACAGATGCAAGATGTCGTTGATCGATTTGTCTAGAGTGGATAGAGAGCTTTGGTACAGATCTGGCAACTCGGGCGCTGTTAACTCTAGATCCTCCTCCGAGAGTTTCAAATTACCAAAACGCTCCTTCCTATCAACATCATTCATTGGTATGAAAAATTGGGATTTAGATTCTCTGCTGTCGCTTCTTTTGAATACGTGTAGAGAATTGACAACGTTCAACTTATTGCTGTCAATAGATGAAGTCATCTCTTCTTTTGCTCTTGCAATCTCTTTTTGTTTCCTAGCCATTTCTTTCTCAATCTCTTTAGATTCTGACGCCGATAGAAGATCTAGAAATTCTCTGGTATATGCATCACAGGCTACTTTGAAACAGGACGAAAGAATTTTTCTGTCAAATTCCGGACATGACATTACTGTCAGCAGGTCCTCTTTTGACAGGTTTGACAAAAGAAGCGCTAGATCGTTATGCTTTGATACTTTAGAAAATGTGCAGTTCGTGTGACATCTGGAAAATAAAAACTTTTAATAGAGGCTATCATCATAAGTAGGAATTGTCATAAATGAAAGCTTGACAGGAAGTCGGGCCAGCGCCGACACTGACCCTACTTCTTCTAAGTACTGCGGCATATTTGATACGGTCATTCCGACTGGTAGGGCATATATACAGGTTGGATGCGATATGATTGATATTTAATGGAAACTTATACTAGTGCACAAAAACTTTTTTTCAAACAACTTAAATATAGTTTTATTTCTTTTCAACGTTTCTTTGGGTGTCCGTGGCACGCACAAATGTTGGCCGCGCTTGGCACCATTCTGTACAGATAACCTACTATAGCGTTTTTACTATATTATTGGACATCGTAGTCGCACATATATTTGCTGCTCAAGTAGATTATCATCTTGACCTGTATGTATATATAAATGTAATTGAAATTTTCAATTAAATTTTCACCCACATTTTCACGTCCGTGCAATTTGAAATTGAGCACACGGATTAAGAATAGATGACAATACAATAATATGCTACCATCGAGCTGATATGGTGATGGAGCTGAAAGATGGGTAACGGAATTACGGGTTACTATCCGTATCCCATCGAGTTTGAGCTCATTAGATTGGTCTTAACGAGTTCTATTAATTTCACGTCATGCGGATGAAAGAAGGAAGTTTTTAAATTGTGTTTTTATTAATTTATATTTACACACGATTTTTATGACTCACAAATTATGTGAAGCGCGAATTCCAATTAATTACGTACCTTATTTTAATCTCGTTAAGGAGCCAATTGGCGTCGACTTGCGTGGTGAGAACGTTGTGGGGATTGACACCGCGGTCCGAGGTGAGGTCGAGCGGCGACAGGTCGAACGTGCTCGCCGCGAGCGCGTTCAGCTGCACCACCAGCGCCGGGTACCTGCCGGGTGAAGAACACGAATCTCTTTTTTAAAATATTACAGACAATTCTGGGAACGAAGGAAGGAATCAACTTTTTCACTCAATACAAACCTCCCATGTAGTGCATCTGCTAGCTAACAAACTGGGCTCTGGCGATCCAAGGGGCGACCGAAGGGGAAGGTCACGGACGAAAGGCAGAGGCACGAGGCACGAGGCACGGGATGTCTCTCCACCACGGTCTAGATGACCCATTCGAGCAGCAGTCAAAGCCGTTGCTTGACTCCTCTACGTACAAAAATGTCATAGCATGTTGGAAAAAAAAATTGCAACACGCTGCATTCTTTCTTCTTTCTACACCAAGATGCCGGTAGTAGTCCGTCATTCCTCACTCCTCTTTCGCTTCGCCCATTCCCCCATCACATCTACATCAAAGTACTAAACAATAACTCACCTGACATGGACCTTGTCACGCTGTAGAGACTCTAGCGCAACTTGCAAATCCTCTTTGGAAAGCTGCGTGTTAATGTTATCCGCGGCCATCTCACCGAGCATCTTACACCTTTCTATTGCCAAGTTGGCAAACCTGGAGAAAAGAAAAGAAGAGTTTCATTGGATGTAATCGGGAATATACCCTCGTTTTCTTCAAACGGCAACATCACCTGCACGGGGCGAAATAACGGATGAGGCTCTGGCGATCGACTGATTGTAGAAATTCCATCCGAATCTGTCGAACCCAAATCCCACAGACTAGTTACGGGAAGCAGCGTCACCGGTGAAGGTGTACCGGCGCTGCATTCATCGACCCGCCTGCCCTGCGTGTCCCTGATACGAGAACAAGATATCCGCCCAACCAACTAACCAACCAACTAACTCTCCAACCTTATGCATCCCCGACTAAAAATGAAACGGGCCCTGTGCCCTTAGCCCAGTAGCGCGATTATCATAGGCTGTAAATTTATGAAAGATGCACAAAACCTAATGGCGACCTGGGTCCGACCCACGCCAACCTTAGCTGAAGCAGCGTGGCGGGCCCTTCCCGGCTCCAATACCCTCTCTGATATGAGCACTTAAAGGCTGTTACTTTACTTTACTTTTACATGATAAATCCATTCGCTCACCTCACAGCAATGGCCGGCTCCAATTTTCCAATGATACGACATATGAGGAATATCAAAGCGCCCGACTGAGATTCATGACACAGAGACAGCACCTTGTAAGTGTTCAGAGCGAACTCGTCCTGTCAACAGTCAAAAAAGGTTGTCATTCTTAGGGATGTGCATAACGCCTCTACGGGAGATGTGACATGACGAGACTCGTCGCCGGGTTTTTCTCCTGGAGATTGTCATGAGATATTCAAGGCTTTTCCCTTTGGGAGACTTACGGTACCCACGCGAAGAAAGGGGACGGTGGATTCTTACACCGCTACAACGCAACTTATGATCACCCGCGACTCTGCTCGCGATAACTTTGTTTCTGTCCCAAGAGAACTCGTAAACAAAATAAAAAAAATCTTTAACATTTATAATATGTATTAGTAGGATAATATAAGCATCTTGTGCATCTTAGTTTCGATCGAGAAAGGAGGAGAGGGGAAAGGCCCCCTCTCCCTCCTCTCTCCCCCAAATAACTTTAAAGGCCGGCAACGCAACTGCAACTCCTCTGATGTTGCAGATGTACGTGGACGTCGGTAATCGCCTCCCATCAAATGAACCGCTTGCTTGTTTACCATCGCCGTAATAATGATATTATCTATGATTATAAAGTTAATAAAATTACAAAATAAAAGTTATGCAAATACATAACCACTCGAACTTCTTTTCTGTTTGTTGTCCACTGCTGGACCAAGGCGTCTCCAAGAAACGCGCAAGGAAGATGCATTTTTTGAAAGGTTTGCCTGCACTCAGCACGCTGGGCAAGCGCGATGGTGAGTGCAGTGTCCGTACCATTTGCAGAAAAATAAATTATAATCCCACCTTGTTTATGTTTAAAAATATTTCCCTGCCATCTGTCGATGGCCACGAGATGCTATGATGAGGCAGATTCTCTTGGATGGTCCAAGAGAATCTGCCTCATCGAAATCGGTTTAACAGCTCATTCGCTCCTCGCGTCGAAATCGTCGAAATTTAATAGCTCACCGCGTCGAAATCGCTTTAACAGCTCATTGCTTATAAGTGAACCATTTTGTTTCTGTAACAATCGTGTCGCTCAAAGTTATGCCACAAAATATTTCGCAATAATTCTGCATGGTGTCAATTCCTAGATAAAATCATGGAATGGAATCAGATTCTTAAAAGATTTTAAATCACCCTAGAACTTTGAAAATACTACAGAGATAGAAAAATAAACAGCATACCTTCAAACAGCACTGGCACCTGGCGGCGATAGCTTGCAACAGCAGGCCCGAGGCGACGGAGTTCTCCTGCACTTTAGCTATTAGATTGCGTACGATTTCCTCGCCGCATTGGCTTATCAGTATATGAACTCTGTTCACTAGAAGCCATGTTAAATGTACCGCTTGCGTTAGACCGTTGTCCACCTGTGGGAAACATACACGACCTGATAATATATGTTAATCGCTGTTACAGAGTGTCTTATCCTCGCGTCTGTCACGTATAGCGACAGGCAGAGATGCTGGTATCACTATTTCTATTTGGCATGACTCAGCATAGCCAAACAGTACTTGCAACCCACTAGATTGCCATGAGATTTCTTAGTCTTTTTGGGAAGAACTCCCGAACCCTCAGCGTCGATTGACCACTGTTGGATTACATCCGACAGATTCGAGTTTTGAACTAATCGAGTTTGATTTTAATTCGTGGTATTTCACACAATCCAGTGGTGGTACGAATTGGAACTAACTGAGGCAGAAATATACCGTTAAGATCGAGAAACTAAATATTACTTTATTCGCGAAAATAGTACTAAAGAAAAGATTTAACTTGAATTTGACTCGATTCGAATTAGTTCGAGAGTATAAATTTAAAAATCGAGTTCGGATCGAGTTTCGGGCGTAATCCCACTGTTCGAGGCACACAAACCGGTGGGTGTCAACTTACAAAGTACTCGCAGTAGGCGAGCACGCACGCGGTCTGCAGCGTGTCGGCGCGCAACAGCCGCGTGTCGCTGCTGTCCGCGCTCAGGGGCAGGTGGCGAGCGAAGCCGGTCATTAGATTGTGCCAGTACTTTTGCGAGAGGAAATTCAACCTGGAAGACAGAAGACATCTACATTAATATATCAAATCAATTGTATGCATGTATGGATAACTTTATATCTCAATTGACAGTCTAGAGACATCTTGAGGCAAAACATTCACAGAATTCTACAAAGAAAAACGGTAAATTAAAAGAGAAGAAATATCGTTAAAATTTGTGACAACGCGGACAAACGTGCCGCATGCGAGTCGTTTTTCTTAAAGAACGAGTCTAAATTTATGTTTAGTTTTTCCTTCGTCAGTTCATTCTTCGCTCATCTCATCTCCTCATTCCATTATTTATCGCTGAATGAATTTATCGCTGAAAAAAGTTTGAACAATTTTTTTTACCTTATCAACAAATGCGACCAATGTACGGTCAGCAGCGGAATCCTGTGCGCGGACTTTAAACAAATCATATTTAGCTGATCGAGCGGTATGTTCTCCTCGGGACTGTAGAGTCCCGTGTTCAAACCGCTCTGTTCGTTATGGAGTATGTTCTGCGCTGTTTTTGCGGTTAACGGAAAGAGGCAGCCATCTGAAAGTCATAGAAAAAATCAGTCAGGAACTGACTCCACATGGTATCACAGCAACTTGAATAGGATTCTCGGAGCCGGCACCATACCTGACTATAAATATATTATTATCAAGATCTGCCAAGAGACTTGTGCCCAGCTGTGGGACATCTACGATTACATTCTATTACACTACTTTAAAACAATAGCATAACTTTTTATTGCATAATTAATTTATTAATATATTTTATATTTATTTTAAATTTACTTAATTACTACATCAGTCATTGTACTTCACTAAACGACAGAGAATACCAATAGACATTAAGTCCGTCCTTTGTCAACTTCATATTAAAGTTTAAACAATATTTTTTTTTGCGAACACTACAGATTTGAAATGAAACGTCAACACCTTAGTCCCCACATGTAACGGGTGCTGTAAAGCACTCGAAACGTCGGGAGTATTAAAACAAAAATAAGTTTTGTTTCAAATTATTATATTTTTTACGTGACGGCCGTTAGGATATGTGACACAGCGTAAATTTAATTATTTTTATAAAAACAATAGTAGTTTGCTACACGGCTTTGGAACTGCTTGAATATTAAACAGTCTAAATCACTATTTATAATTATACTGAATTGAATGCTCTTAAGCTATGTTCAGCAGTGGACTTCTGATAGGCTGAAATGATGATGATGATGAAGCTATCTGTCGTCTATTACTCAATGTAATTTTCTATTTATGCATATACAAGTATGTTCTAATATCTACAAACTTATATATTATATATGTCAAATTAAAGTAGTTTTCGGTGTCTATATGTTTATTATTTATTTTTCTCATTTCAGTACACCCCTTCCGCTTTCTTCAATAGCGACAAGGCCGTCTGTTGTACTCTTTACTTATGTGGTAGAGCCAAGCGGCGGCTTTTGCTGCTGCTCGAATGGGCCAGGTAGACCCGATTGGTACCACAGCCTCGTAGAATACCGGCGTGAAGTAGAGGCATCTTGTGCTTCTGCGTTTCGTTCGGTGAGTGAGGTAACCGGATGCCCACATCCCCTTCCCATCCCCCTTCTCATCCTCCCTCCCCATCTCCCTAATATTCTTAAAGGCTGGCAACGCATCTGCAGCACCCCTGTTGTTGCGGATGTACGTAGGCGACGGTAATCACTTACCATCAGGTGAACCGCTCGCTCGTTTGCCGCCTTTTCCATAAAAAAAAGTATATTTTACTTTACTATAGTTTCAATAATAAGAATTTCAATTTGAAATTATCTAAATGACATTAAAAAAAAACAAACAACATTGTACTCACTCGTCAAATGCAACATATGCTTCACATGTACAACAATATTCACGCAAACCGCGTACAGCAAATTGTCTCTATTGCAGTTCGTATCAAGGTCCAAATTGGCTTGACAGTCGTCCATCTCGAGAATAGCGAACGTCAAAGTCTTGAATAGAAACCGGACAAGTATGACGTCAGGCGACAGGTTGGCGCAGTTCTCGTTGATGTTCTGAACGTTGAGCGGATCCGCGTTCGGTTTGACGTTGAAAAATATCGATTGCGGCGATATGCAAGTCGATTTTAGATAGTTTATCGATAATAACACTTCAGTTTCGGGTATAAGGATCAGCACTTTGCGTAGCAGAATCATTATTATAGACAGATATCTTAGTTTAAATTTACGCGATGTGGTCGCCTGTGGAAATTGAGATCAATTAGTATATAACATACGTTTTGTTTTAACTTATAAACATAGTCCACTGAAGTCCGGTCGACGAGATTCGATATGTGAAAAGTAAAATTTGGCAGGGCTCGAGCCAAACGGACTTCCGCAACTCTGTTTGTCCCTCCGAGAAATTAACAGTTAACAAACTAAATACTAATAAAATAACTAACCTGATCAGGCGGCGCCTTAAATAAAATTTTTAACAGCACTTCAACCCTACTCTGCTCGAGCAACACATCCTTGTACACAGAATCGAACAGCCTCTCCAAGGACTTGATCGCGTCGCCGCTGTCTATCTCTATGGTCCTCTGCGTGAGGAGATTCAGGAGGGTGTCGCTCGCCAGCTCCGACCAACGGTAGTAGCTCTCTGGATGCTCTTGTGAGAGAGAGAGCACGCAGGCGACTAGATCAAGGACCTGGGGATGTTGAACTGGATAAGAAACTACATTTATATCACTAGAAAAAATATAATAATAAAGAGCCTGTGCGCGTCCCACTGCTGAGCTAACGCTTCTTCTCATTATTTCAGAGGCTGCTTCATCGTGAGACATGTCCTCGAAAATGTTTATTATATCTCAGATATACATGTTTCCTCACGATGTTTTCCTTCACAGCGGAGCACTTAAAATTGCTATTAACAATTTAAATGGTGTCATCGCCAATATCGAACACATGTCACCCGCTTGATATGAAATGATACCAATTCGCCCTGTTCACTGTTCACTCATAACCCTACTTTTTTTTTAATGAAGTCTGCCACGCAACTGTAGTGCGGGTTGCTCGGCTCCAAGAACCCCAAAAACTTTGCTCAGCCGTGGGTTACGTGCAGGGTGCACCTTTACTTTATATAATGATAGATAGATAGAAAACATAGAATTTACTTTATGTTGATGCATCGTTTTCTGCAGCATATAGAACAGTACTTCTCTGGTAGCTTGCGCTTCTTGTTGCTGTGCCCGGCCCAGAACGCTCCCGCCTACAAACAAACAGATGATACTTCATAAGTAAATTACTTAATAATTGCCTGTTGTGTACTTAATAGTTGAATGTAAAAGTCCTGTTTAACTTTAGGCTTTTCGGAAATCAGTGGGCAGATAAGAAGAAATCCCCCCCACTCCTTAAATATTGGTTAAGGTTTGGGGGATCAAGTTTCATCATATGTGACAGGGAATAGGAAAGTGAAATCAAACAACTTTGATTATTTTAAGTCTAGCACGTCATTTGATATGTTTTTAACGTCATCTATCGGAGGTTACATGAAATTATTCTGTAAAATTTAAAGTTACGACAACCACGAAACGTCATCCAAAAATATATTTACGCATTCCTCACCACCCATATTGCTGAAGACTCGTACGGCCACCGGCTCCAAGCCCGCTGTACATTCAGAGTGAGCACCTGACGCCATCAGACCGTCGCATAATTGGATTAACTGTGGAACAAAGGAATATCTCATACTTCGTACGTAATTTTTGTACGCGGTAGAGCCAAGCGGCGGCTTATGTTGTTGCTGGAACGGGCCTGCTCCACCGGGGTAGTACCGACCTCGCTGAATACCGCATTGAAGCAGAGGCATCTTGTGCTTCTTCTTTTCGTTCGGTGAGTGAGTGACGTACCGGGAGCGCATTCCCCCTCCCCTTACACCTCTCCCCATAATCCCTCTCATCTCCGAGATATCCTTAAAGGCCGGCAATGCACTTGCAGCTCCTCTGATGTCGCAGATGTACGTTGGCGACGGTAATCACTTCCCACCACGTCAGCCGCTTGCTCGTTTGTCCCCTTAACCTTAAAAAAAACAAGCGGTGTTCAGCATACTATATAGGTATAATAGATACGTCAATATAAGACGAAACCCACGTGACAAGATGTATCACGTGATACACCATCAGCACTGGCATGCTGTAAGTTAAATACTAGACTCCATAGAGTTAGTAACTCGTTCATGCTGCAAAGTATACATTTCTACAATAAAATCCCAGCAAGTGTGCAAAGTCTTCCTAACAATAGGTTAAAAATATTTGTTAAACAAAGATTTTAATACATGAATTATAATAACTCTTGGGATTGAGTCAATCGCACCCAACTCTTTTCTAGAAAAAATATTGTAGTATTAGATTAACGAAACGCTTTGTATGTTTTGAAAAAACTACAAAAAAAGGGGATACCTACAGAGTTTGTTTTGCCGGGTTCTTCACCGTCAGAGGAACCTCATTACGAAACGGTGGTAGATTTAAAAATGAAAATAGTGTAATATTAGTGAAATGTGTTTGAAGATATTTCTCACCTTAGGTATCTCAATTATCTGCTTCGTATGATGTTTCGAGGAAGACAGCTGAACCAAGAACAGCAGTATGCTATTGACCAGCTCGCAGCAGTTACTGTGAATACAATATACAAGTTAAATTAACATCTTCACGGGGACTGGAAACTTGTGGGGTATGTGGACCCTCCCTACAGATAATATACAGATTGGATACGAAAATACCACATTAAATTAAACCTTATATACATGCAACTTACTATCCTACATCAAAGGATTCATTGAACACAATTTTTCACTTGTTTCATGCCCAATCAATTTATTATTATATTAAATATTATATGTATTAATGCCTGTGTAAAGTGTCACTAAATAAAACTTTCATTTTCCAACTAAAAACTTAATATAATACATAAAGTGTTATGAACCACCTGCAGCTTTTGATTAATGAAAATAATTAAATATTAATTTCTAGATCATACAATTTTTAACGTAAAATAATTTCAGTTTAGTTTAGACGTTTTATATTTGTGCTAATAGTTCATTAGGCTACGAGACCTAGAGGAGGTCAGAGATCTTATCGACTCAACGGCGTTCGCTGCCAACTAAATTCTGAGAGAGTTCTTTTTTTTATGGAAGAGACGGCAAACGAGCAAGCGGTTCACCTGATGGTAAGTGATTACCGTCGCCTACATACATCTGCAACACCATAGGTGCTGCAGGTGCGTTGCCGGTCTTTAAGGATATTTGGGAGATGGGAGGAAAGAAGGGGGAATAGGGACTGTGGGCCTCCGGTTACCTCACTCACCGAACGAAACGCAGAAGCACAAGATGCCTCTACTTCACGTCGGTATTCTGCGAGGCCGTGGTACCAATGCGGTCGAGCCGGCCCATTCGAGCAGCAGCTAAAGCCGCCGCTTGGCTCTACCACGCTTAAAAAGTTCACGGCGCTTACGTTACATTTCGATTTATAGGCAAGTTAAATAGTTTAAAAGATAATTAATGCGTAAATCCACCATTTTAAATTGATTATAATAACCGCCTTTCCATTTCCATTTACTTTCCAATATCGTGCAGTAATTTAACATGTATAAGCTTCAAAAATAGGAGAAAGCAGAGATTAGGTTTGTTTTTATGCCGTTTGGCAGAACTAAGCATCGCCAAGCGGGCACCCGCCACCCACTAAACGCCACTCACCGGGAGATATAAAGTGACGAGTGCCGTGGTTGCTACTGGTGATCGCCATGAGATATTCAAGGCCCTTAGTCGGCTCTTACGACATCCACAGAAAGGAAGGGCGGGTGACATATTCTGGTGCTAAGACACGATACTAAAAACTTACGGTATCTCATGCTGCTCCACCAATTCGAGTTGCTTCATGAGGAATCCGATGAAGATTTGATCACTGTCCAGCATGCAGTAGTTGACCCTGAGCGCCAGGAGTTGGTTCAGCAATGCCAGCACCTCGCACTGCAGCGGTATGTCGTTCTGCATCGTATAACTCTAGGAAAAGCAAACATTGGCATTTCTTATATTTACGCGAATTATTATTACTTATACTTTAAAGCTTACGGCCGGTTCGACTATGACAGCGATGGGTTTCTATTTGTAGTTAAGCCAGACTAGACTAGACTCTAGGACAGATATATTTCCTACCTTCAAAGCCTGGATAACGACGGGCTCGAACAACCTTATATATCTCTCCAGCTCATTCTTATTGGTGCTCCATTTCCTGTCGGTTTTATTCTTGAAGAAATTCTCCATAGCCATCAACAGCCGCCTCTCGACCACCATTCTTGGGTTCTTGCTGTCCAACGACAGTTTTTGGCTGGAAGCGTTCGAGCAGACGCTGCTCCTTCTGGATTCATTGGCCGCGTTACGACCGCTGTTCACCAGCATCACGTGTCGATAGAAGTTAGTTTTGCCCGTAGCTTCAGCATCATCGGCAATGCTCATGAAGTCGTTGTACTGATTGATCATGTTCGTTCCGAACAGACATTTCAGCAGCTGTGTGACGCAGTGCACGGCTCCGTTCGGGCACAGGGGCATCATGACCTTCATGTAGTAGAGTATCTCCTCAGTCACGTTGCCGAACTCTCTCTCGGTCGCCAGTTCCAACTGTACGGCGAGACAGTTCAGTACCGTGGCGAGGAATTCGTAGAATATGCTGCTCTTCGGGTCTAAGTTTATCTGCAGGTGAAAGTAATGTAATGTAAGCGTATGTAATGTTTTTTTTCTTTTTTTTTAGAAGAAGGAGGCAAACGAACATCCGCAACGGAGCTGCACGTGCGTTGTCGGCTTTTAAAGATATTTAGAGAGGAGGGAGAGGTAGTTAGTTTCTGTCCCAACTCGAGACAAGAGGCATTTGTGCTTTTGCGTTTCGTTCGGTGAGTGTGGTAACCGTTTCCACCTCCCCCTTCCCCTCCCCAAATATCCTTAAAGGCCAGCAAAGCACCTGCAGCTGCTCTGGTGATACCAGATGTACGTGGGCGTCGTTGGCACGTTTACCCCAATTCCCATTTAAAAAAATGTGGTTCTATTTTTGAACCTGAATTGTGTAAATGTGATGGATAACTTTGGAATCGAAATTGAAAACTATTTACTACCCCAATTCACCATATCCAAATGTTCATGAGTGTTAGTGGCTTCTCCTTAGTCGTCTCTTACGACACCCATGAAGAAAGGGGGTGGCAGAATTTTACGCCTCTACCTCGCCAAGATTCAGACACCAAAGAAGAGTTAAACAAATATCTACCTTATGATTTGAGTACATAGCCCTTAAATTCTCATAGAGCTTCATATAAAAGGGTTCGTTATAGAAATGCCCTTCAAAATTTGCTTTCATGCTTGTAACAGGTACGGGGACTTTTTTTCTTAGAGAGCCTTTTTCGTCGATATCCTGCGGAGTGCTTACACCTTTCCTAGGTATCGGATCTGTGAAAGTATATGTTAATCTATATTGAGGATTTGTCTGTTAATCTTTGATTCTAAACTACATTTACTAGTGTGAGGTTATTGACATTGTATGGTAAACATGCTTAGTCTAATACATTTTATGATGTTGTATGCATTACAATTATTATTGAAAGAAAAATCATAAATGAGGTTATCTATGGAGTTTGGTTGGCTTTGTTTCTCCGTCAGAGGAACTTCGTTACGAAATGGTGGTAGATTTTAAAGGAAAAAAAATTTACATTTGAATAACGAAACTATCTCTCTGACGTCGAAGAAAAAGGATTTTCAAGAGTAAATAATTTTATTGGCCATGTACATAATTTGTCTTTAACAAAATTTCACAATTATAATATTGAATAGCATCGAAAATACTTCTGGAAATATAACGAGGTTTTTAAAAATATATCACAAGTACGTAAAATTTCTTTTAAATTAAATCCGTTAAAACAAAGAAATTTATATGCAAAGTATGGATGTAAAAAGGATAATCAAATCCAAAATTGGTTTTCTCTAGTCCGGTCTCACCTTGAGTTTTTCTTCGAACAGGACTCCCCGGCAAAGCGATTCCGCTCTTATTAAAATGCGTATTGGGATTGACTTCCTCGATCAGGTGCACCAGGACGTTCAACATTTTCAACGTCACCTGTAAGAATTTCTCTGCGAGCGCGGCGACGTTTACGTTTTCCAAGTGTTGCCACTTGTTGGTTATGTTCTGATAGTCTCTCTCGAAAATATCACGGTTCGACGTCTTGTGGCGCATTATGTTGTGGATTTCCACTAAGTAATAAATCAGATATATTACTATTCAGAAACTATTAAAATGTATATATCATAAATATGGATAGATTTCTCTTCTATTTGCCAGTCTGTATGAGACCACAGCTGGGCATAGGCCTTTTCATGAATGCGCCAACAAATAAAAGATTTGCCCGCACTGAGCAAACACAGTGATCCTTAGTGTTCAGGCCAGCGATTTAAATCGTACAATGAGTTTGAAAGAACTCATTGGCACGAACCCTTCACGCACCCGGGTCACCTAACCTGCTGCGGAGACAGATCACCTAACCACTCGACTATCGCATAACAAGTGAATTAAAACAAAATTAAAGAGAAACTGCCGATTTAATAAGAGTCCTCCTATATGAAATTTTATTCGGTTTAAATTTAAATGTCACAACCCTCGAGGTGCATTGTGAGCTATTCAAAAAACAAAGAATCCTAAAAATCGGTTCAATCTCCACAAAGACATAATATACATACAAAAAAACAACCATTCGAATCGAGAATCTCCTATTTTGTAGTCGGTTAAAAACTATAGGGGAAGTGTAATTACCTGGATATATCATACAGCACAAATCCAGCAGCACTGTTCTAGCAGCGACCGGACCGTTGCAGTAATCTAGACTGTCGAGACAATAAGACAGGATCCCTTGATCCATATACGACTCTCTGTGGTTCCATGGCGACCAACGAGCACATATCGCTTGGAGGGTCCCTAAAAGACCTTGCTGTGGATGAGATAGATTAGATTAATAAATAAAAAATAGCAAGGTCTGGAGGTCAGGATATTTTTAGTACTTTCATCCGACATTTCGCCAGGACTCATTTGTTCATATGGGGTTCAATATGACAGGTGGTCGTATTGGTACAGCCCCCTACAGAGGGGATCGACCTCGAGTCTTTTGATTCGCAGGCAGATCACCTAACCACTCCGTTATGATGGCTTAGAAGCACATAAAGAGATTTATGGCAACATTTCTACACTTCTACACCACCGCAAGGGACCGTACTGAAAATCCATCAGCATTTGCCCAACCCTAATCCCGAAGACCAGTTAAGGGGACTGGCGTCACTAGATCGATGTTACCGGTAAGCCCCGGCGTGGTGCGTACGAACAAACATATTAAGAACGCCATGCCGGTTTTATTTTTTGAATTAGGCTAATGTTGTGTATTAGATAATGTTAAAACCTCGATATTTTCTAATATCACGTGGTGCCCAGCCTACCTTAACGTGTTTGGAATAAGATAGAAAGAGAAAACATAATATTTCACAATAATAGTAATCACGTTTTCTGTTTGATCAAGATCTAACCGATATACTCACGGAATAAAACTTGCAATTGGACGACATCAGCCGCTGCACCAAATCGCCAACCACCATTGTTAGAGCATCGCCATTTTTCAAGGTCCCGCCATCCCTCACTTGCTTTGGTAGATCGTTGTAGAAATATATGTTTCTGACCAAATCCAATGAACAGCTCTGGTGATCGAAGTTGAATATTTGACTTTGCTCTCTGGCCGTCTCCGCCATTATTGCTGACGGTGTTTCCCTCCGCGATGGGTATATTTTTGGTATAATGCTGTAAATTTAAAAAGTAAATAAATGATAGAGAATCATGAATCCACATTAGACATATTCTAGGGGCCATTTCTTCACCAAATATAGCTATTATATATATATATTTGTTTTTTTTTTTAATTCCGCACAAAACTTTTTTTTTTAATTTTATAACCAAGTTTGCATTAAATGTCAGTACCGTCGCATCGAATCCTAAACATATTTAAAAGTCTATAATGTCCACAGCTGGACATAGGCTTCAACCAATTAGGGCGTATGTGCCGTTACAGAGCAGTGGTAGCTCGTGGAAGTCAATATGCAAAAGTAAAATTTCATTACTCACTTTGCGATCGCCTGCGCGGCGGCACTCCTGACCTTCAGGTCTTGGTCTGCTAGAAGTCGGCACAGAGTGTCCATGATCTGCTTGCTTCTGGTATAGTACTCTGGGCAGAGCATAAATAACCTGCAAGATATAAATTTTTATGTGTTTTATACATAAATATAATGACTAAAGCAGATATCTCGAGCTTTGACCTAAGTATACAGCGGTGAGAGATTTTTTTTATGCCTATATTTTCATAACTTACTTAATCAGGTAATATTTCCCTTATTTGAAATAATGGCTTTACTTTCGAAAAATCGCTCCGAGCCACTATAAAAAGTGCTTAGGGGATCTATCTCTAAATGAGTGGACACGAGTTGTGGTCTACTTGAAGAGGGCGAGCTTTAAGCAGTTTTTAAAATCTTTTGTATGATTTTCATAATTAGGTAAGGCATGACTGCTTATTTCTTAAAATTGGTCTTAGACCAAACTCAAAGAACAAGAGAATTGATAGATCTAGAGAGATATAGATGATGATTATGCCATCAAAAATCATAAATCCTTTACCAACACAAGTTTCAACTGAAGCAGCAATTCGAACCATTTTCCCCTCAAAAACCCTCTCACAAAACAAAAGGCATTCGCCCAGCACTGGGATAATTTTAGGACTCTGTGGGTAGGCACGCTGACCACTGAGCCGAGTCATTCTATTAATACTTACTTGTGATAAGGCAGCCTCTCGTACATCTTACAAAGATTGACTCTACACAACCAATAATTATTATTCTCCACGTTGACTAGAGAATTGAGAGCGCTCATAACTAATGTCCAATGCGCGCTGTTGAACAACGCCGCTGATAAGTTGGTGAGCGAGGCAAGGGTGTGGTTGACCGTCGAGTGTATGTCGTCGGTGAGACCCTGGAACGTAAACGTGAGCGTTAAAGGATTTTTTTTTTCTTCTAACACTAGAGATACAAACGAGCCAACAGCCCACCTGATGGCAAGTGGCCACTGGACTTCAATTGAGGGAGGTTACAGATGCATGGTCACCTAAACCTTCTAAACGTGGTAGAGCCAAGCGGCGGCTTTTGATGATGCTCGAATGGGCCGGCTCGACCGGATCGGTACCACAGCCTCGCAGAATACTGGCGGGAAGTAGAGGCATCTTGGGCTTCTGCGTTTCGTTCGGTGAGTGAGGTAACCGGAGGCCCACATCCCCCTTCCCCTCCCCAAATATCCTTAAAGACCGGCAACGCACCTGCAGCACCTCTGCTGTTGCGGATGTACGTGGGCGATGGTAATCACTTACCATCAGGTGAACCGCTTTCTCGTTTGCCGCCTTTCCCATTAAAAATAACCCTCCCAGAGGACTAAGATTGAATGCCTCGTAGCCCGTAATTATACTAACTCTCTATAACTTTCAAACGGGAACACAACAGTTGTTACACTGCCGTTTGATAATGATGCCTGGGCAGAGGAACTTACCACCGAGTAAGACGACTCCTAAGCAGAGAAGGAGCCTACCACCTGCCTTTGTCTCAATTCCTCACTTTCGTAGTTTCTAAGAAATATTCGTCCATTCGGACAGACAACAACAACATCATATTGTATTAAATATAGTGTAACTTACAATCTTACCTTCAAAACAATAGCCATCAATTTATCTACACTTAGATTTTCGGTGACATCTCTCGGCATTATAGCATAATTCCTCCATCTATTGTAATCACCGTGGGATATATCTAAGGCTGCGTTCAAATAACTCCCAATACATACCCTTATCAGGCCCCTAATTTGCGGGTCGTTGTGACCCTCTAACAGAACGAAAATGTCAGACATGTGCTGAAATTCGAACTCCCTCTCACTCTCTTTGTCTACCTCTGTGTCATTAATTTGACATTTATCTTGACAGCTGACAGAATCTTTCGCCGGAACTTCGTGGGTTCTTTTCAGCGGCACCTTTCTTTCCTCTTTCTTTTCTAAATCTTTTAAAGCGTCCAAGTTGTCCAAGTTTGTCGTCGATTCGCCGAAATGATCGAATTTCATATCCAAGTCGATGCTCGATGAAACCACGTCACCGCTACTCGTCATGGGATAGCCTGACGATATCGGATCGTTACTGCCCGTCATATTAGAGTTCGACGTAAAATTACTGTTAGTCATATTGGGATTTGTGCTGTCAGCGCTTATTCCACTAGCAACAAGGTCGGTTTTTCCCAAAATTCTGCTATCCAATACATTTGATTGGACGTACGAGCTCTTTCGTTCGGGACTGTCGACGGATTTCTCCGTGGATTTTTTCGACGTCTGTTGCTGCGATTGCGTGTTCGTGTGACTGTCTGTGCTTTTGTTCGATAGCTCTTGGCTCGTCGACTCTGTTATGGAATCCTGGTAGCAGACGTTCCGCTCTAGTATAAAATCGTTAATATTCTCATGACCGAAATCAACACCTTCTGAAGAACCTGAAACAAGAATTAAACAACTTAAGTCTAGTTAAATAATATTTTGATTGGAAGTAAATGTTACGTTTAGATAAACGCTGGGCTCCCTTAAAGAATTAAAAAAAAGTCTAACCAACGAGAAGCAATACGAAATGTAAACAAATTAAATTGGATAACATTGACCCAGAGCACCGATACCGGAGCAGATGTAAACGGTCGACGCTTACCATCAGGTGAACCGCTTGCTCGTTTGAAAAAAAAATATGAAAGTTTGTTCGTCTTTCAATCACGCTTAAAGGACCGAACCGTTGTCTACCGGTATACATGAAATTTGACAGAAATATACATTGTGCTATGGAATGGGACATAAGATAATTCAATCTCAATTTTACTTGTTTCATTTTGTTCAGCTGCACCGTCTCTATAATAGCTGAGATAAACATCTCTGTATAGCCTAATGGTTGACTGGGAAAGAATGCCTTTAGGCATTAAGTGACTTTTTGCATGAAATAAATAAATAAATTAAAAAAAAGATGAAGCTGACCCCACTCCGTAGCAGAATGAATTTTGCGATTGTATTCTTTTTGCGACCCCGGCTCTTGTGTATTAACGATTATTTACCGTATAAACGCCCTCAGGGGTTAACTCACCTGAATAGTTCTGCAGTTTCAATTCTGCATCCTTGTCTAAATACATGGTCATTACTTGTGGATAGATGTGAAGTATTTCAGAGAGACAAGTCAGCGCCGACGCTTTTAAAGATACCCTCGCAGACCTATAAAATAAAAAAAATGGTCAAATAAGGTAAATTAGCAGGCCTGTAAGCGCCAACAGCTGGGCGAAGGACTCCTCAAATAACTGGGTGGGTTTTGGAGCCGGTAAGGGTCCGCCACGTAGCGGCAATGAGTGTTGACGGTTTAATTTTTCACAGACATGCCGGTTTCCTCACGATCTTTTTCTACACCGTAGGGGACGAGGTAAATTCAGCAATTTTAGTGGTGCCGGTACCGGAGATCGAACCTCGGTCACTTGTGCTCTATGAAACTAAAGCGAACCCTCTGCCCACTAAGCTACATTTTGGAGGAAATACAGGTAAATTCCCCCAGAATCTAAAACAATTTCGTACGTACCTATCAGGAATTATCCCCCCCTTGTTGCCGGTCAGAAGGAACTTGGAAGCTAGCAATCGAGCGCAGTACTTCAACACGACATCATCTTCTGTTGAAGATCCGATGTTTATCTGAAATTATATGATCACCCTTAAATATGTACATATAATAAAACTGTATCAGGATCACATCTGCCTGCAAAATTATTTTTCAAATTGATATTCTTTGTCTATCTGTCTGTGTGTCTGTGAATTTGTTTGTAAATCATGAAAAATATAAAAAAGATTATACAAAATAAAAATAATGAAATTTTAACTGCAAAGTATATAAAAAGTAATATATAAAAGAATCTTTGAAATTATTGCTATCTGCAAAAATAAAATATCAAATCAGTTTGTAGTTAGTATAATTTTTTTTTTAATTAAATTAAAAATACTAAAATGGTAACTGAGTTGTGTCTGTAGATAAAAATCTTTCAAATTATTACCGTCTGTCTATCTGTCTACGAATTTGTTCATGAATCAAAGTCGAGTCAAAGTATCATCCATAGGTAACAAACGAACTGATTATGATTCTTTTTCCAACTAAATCCTAAATATCATGGAAACGATGTCGCGGGCACAGCTAGTTCCAAATTAAATTCCGCGTCTTCTTCTTTTTGTTTATCAGCCAATGTAAATCACATTTGGACATTTTTCCATGCAGGTGCAAAAGCCACACTGAGTACGCTGGGTAGACGGATTACGGTGAGCTTAATTACCGGACGCTCGGTACGCTCGCGCTATCGGAATTTCCTTACGGCACGTGGCGCGTAACGAGCATTGTGTACCACGTGACGCTAACCGTGACAAATGTACGTCTCACTTGTACCGCACAGTTGACATTTGGCGAAAGGCCGTATATCATCATCATACATCATCATTTCAGCCTATCACAAGTCCACTGCTGAACATAGGCCTCCCCCAAAGATTGCCACGAAGCTCGGTCCCGAGCCACCTGCATCCATCGACTTCCCGCAACACTGCGCAGGTCGTCACTCCATCTTGTGGGGGGTCGTTCCACACTGCGTGTGCCTGCACGCGGCTGCCACTAGAGAACCTTTTTTCCCCAACGTATATTACGCCAATTCAATTGCCTAATAATTAAAATTTTTTTTAACTGATATGTCTCGATGAAACTCCGTTGTCTATTTAATTTAATTGGTAGATAATTCCTAAAACGACGAAACCAACTCGACAACGCTGCGTTCGAGAAACTACGTCATACCTTCTCGTCGAGTATACCGCAAAACCTCAAGAGCAAAGTATACACCCAGTGCTTGTTGCCAGTAATGACATACGGAACTGAGACTTGGTCCTTCACTGCAGGCCGTGTGAGAAAGCTCAAAGTTACTCAGAGCGCAATGTAAAGGGATATGCTCGGGGTTTCTCTGAGCGATAGAGTCTGCAATGATGATATCCGCAGCAGAACTAAGGTAACCGACATAGCTGCTATGATCGGCAAGCTGAATTGGCAATGGGCCGGTCACATAGCTCGCAGAACTCAAATCCATTGGGGAAAAAAGGTTCTCGAGTGGCAGCCACGTGCAGGCAAACGCAGTGTGGAACGACCCCCCACAAGATGGAGTGACGACCTGCGCAGTGTTGCCTGGTTCAGTGTGGCTCTGGACCGTGCTTTATGGCAATCTATGTTCAGCAGTGGACTTGTATAGGCTTAAATGATATAAAAATTGTCTCATTTATTGCTGGCCTGGCTAGAATGGCCGGTGTTCGGTGTTAGTTTACCGGATCCTACTCGCCTTACCCTCACCCATTCCCACTACCCAGGGGTATATCCTTAAAGGTCGACAACACACCTGCAGCTCTGCTGCATATTTACCTGGAGGTCGGTAATCACTTACCACCTGGTGGGACGCATGCTCTTTTGGTCTTTGCCAATAATTAAAAAATAAAAATAAACGTGTATTCAGTCAAATAATAGATATCGTTCTTAGTACAGATATTATACTACGGAGCTGACGTACAACACGTAAACACGTAAAACGACATCAGCGCCCCGAGTCATACCTTGAAGCCGCTCACGTGCGACGAATTGTTATCACCTTCACAATGATCAGTCTCTTCTATCTCGTGCAGTTTCTCTGTTAAATCCTTCGACAGCTGCTCTGCATCCGGTATTTGCATCTCTGTCTCGCTAACCGGCGAATCTGGTGTCTTTTGATAGGAGAATAAAGAAGCATATGGTATGATTCCACATTGGTGTAACTATGGTGACATGCACCATAACAAATCATAAAAAATAGGTCTGTTATGGGTATAATAGACCTAATTTTTTTTGAGTAATTGTATAAATTTATACAAATATTAAATAGTAATTTAGTTATTAGTTTAGTAGTTTATGGTTTTCTAAGTTACAATGTTGAGCCTACCATAAAATTTCACCACACCATGGGTTGACTGGTGGAGAATGCCTATAGGCATTAAGTCCGCCTTTTGTATCCTTCGATGTAAAGGAACGCAATAGAGATTAAATAAATAAATTTCCTTTCTTATATTTTGCTGTTTTTGATTACCTTCACCTACAGTCCATAGACGTTAGCCAAGTAGCGTCATTGCTGGCGCATGGCGTTTTGCTAAAGTGGTTTAGCACTTAATCGCCACGCTGAGCAAGCGGGTTGGCGATCGTAGTATCAGACACCTCGCGCCTATAACGTTGCTAATCGTCAGCGGTATGATAAATTCCTGATGAACAAATACTGGATATTTCGGCATCTGCGCAGATGCCATAAGTTATTGATACCTTACCTTAAGTCGATTCTTACGACAAGGGCAGAGACGAGGTAAACTCGCAGCGCCACCTCACGGCTATCGATTGTTAAGCATTGTTTTTTTTTTTTAAATTATAACGATATTATTCAAAAGTAACCTTTGCCATTCGGTCTTAGAAATGGACTTACAAATTTACAGAAAAAAATTTTTTTTTAAGATACCGTTAAATCTAATAGACCTTGATAAAAAAAACTCTAGTGAGTATTCGAATACTAAAAGTTACTTTTGTTTCGAAAGGTATATCAGTGATTATATATAGATATAGACCTTTCGAAACAAAGGTTACAACCAACAAACAACAGACATACGACAACCTGTTATTAATAAAACAATTTTTTTTATGTAATTGCTTTATATCTCACCTGAATAGTTAGATCTTCAACGCTGAGACTAGGCGTAGTCAATTGCAACAAACTTCCAAGTTGCAAAGCTCCGCTGAACATAAGTTCAGGCTCGCGGGGCTCCGTTAGTGGACTGGGGGCTGTGCGAGTCGATATCGCGCTAACAGAACCTGCGTAACAAAAATTTAAATTATTTTTCACCTTTACTGTAATAGAAAAACGACCCTAGTAGTTAAAAGGCATTAACAAACGCTATCAAAATGTAACGGTGCGCACTCTGGGGTTCCGTTGTCCTACTCCAAAATAGCCAATCGCCTTTTTCACGCTTAATGTTGCGTTAAAGGATCTAATTAACATTCAAGTCCAGTCAGTCAGGCGGATTTCACATATCCTTAAAATAATATTTTTATTATTTCTCAGATATGCAGGTTTCCTCGCGACATTTTCCTTCACCGCTGAGCATGTAGTAACAGTTAGTAGTACAGCACTTAAAATTGCTATTAACAATTTTAGTGGTGGCGGCGCCGGGGATCGAACCCAGGTCACTAGCTCTCTATGAAACTAATGTGGCAGGCTGTGGGTGGTACTAGGCTACCACGGCTCATTTTTCAATAATCATTCACATATGTATTATTCAATACTCACTAATGTTCCTCCTATGCCCTTTCTCACTCTGTCTATTATCAAGACAAACTAGTCTCGGATGTTTCTCCAACAACGCTCTCCACTGCTCTCTGTTAGCTTGTGAGAGGAGGACGGACAGACATTCCATAACTGCATTCTGCACATTGTGTTCTGTAGTTGATTGCTCCAAATAATGAATACAGAGTTGATAAAGCTGAAAAGGGTTATTATATAAGGGTTATTATAATATAAAGGCATACTTGGCTGATAATAACCCCTTCAGAATAAGAGAGGATCGCTCACAAGCCGTTTCTAGAAAAAGTATTGTAATATTAGACTATTAAAACATTTTGTTTTGCGTAGTTCTTTCGCCGGTTTCTTCTCCGTCAGAGGAACATTACGAAACGGTGGCAGATTTTAATAAACGTTCGACATGTGAAATTAAAAGAAACATCTTATGTAGAATAAATTATTTGATTTAATTTAATAGATTCTTTGGTCTGTGAACGACTTGTGTAGAATCTGGTACGAATTGGCAAGAACATACCTCTAAGTAATCCTGTACGCAGAACAAATCGTTGTCGGTGAATTTTTCCATATCGTTTATCTGAAACATGGCTTTAATAACGCAAAACCATCCGATAATAGCGGTATCGCAGGAGGCCGTCGGCCATAGATGTTCTGTGAAAAAATGTAAAATGTTTTAATACTACAGGAGTTTAACATTTTATTAATTTTATTATAACATTTATAACAGAAATGTAAATTAGAAAAACTTTTTTTTCTATTAGTGAACCCTATTAAAATATATAAGAACTTTGATAGTGTGAGGTTTTCTGCGCAATGCCATCTCCAGACTATTACAGGGAATATTGAAAATAAATTCTCTTTGGTATATTCTTCTGTTAATCTCATGAACAGTGCTGAATCAAATTAATAAAATCGATGAGGTAAGGTTAGGTAGTGGGATTACCATAGGTATAAAATTTCTTACTACAATTAATTTCCTAACGGTATTAAAACTTTTATTCTTCCTCTTTAAAACGAATCTAAAATGGTGACCTTATATATACTTTTATCCTAGTAATTGTAGTTTCAAATTACTTAAAGAGAAACTGTTGCTTGTTTGGCAACAAGGCTTTCAAAACCTGCACCAAAGAAGATATTAAATAGGGTTAGCAAGCACAGTATATCTTCTCACTCTTCTTCGTCAACATGTATTTGCCCATTGTTGGGCCCTTTTCTTTAAGTTGGACGTTCCGGTTTGAAGGTTATTACTACAGGCAGATGTCCATGGGGTCCATGGGATGAAGTAACCAGTTCCTATAAGTTATGCCTCACCAGCATTGTATATTTTTTTACAAAATTAACTGATTTAACTCACCAAACACTCGTCCAAGTATATTGGTGAGTAGGGGTTCCCTGTGTGAACATAAATGTGCAACGCAGGTCGCTATCCCCCGCCTCACTGATGCCTCTGGACAATCCATGTGCACAAGCAGAGCTTTTGATAGCTCTGGAAATATTGCAACACTCAAACATTGATAGACACAAGCCAAGTGATTAGAGGATCACTCTACTTCACGCCGGTATTCTGCCAGGTTGTGGTACTACTCCAGGCGAGCCGGCGCATTTGAACAACGGCAAAAGCCGCCGCTAGGCTCCACCACATATAAAAATGCTCATTTCTCATTTTCACAAAATGTCAATAAAGACGAATCTAACCAGTATATATATATATATATATGAAACATTGAAATAATGAAAGAACTGATCTCTCTATCTAGATATCTGATTTAGAAGAAAATACACAAAATTTCCTCAAACTTCTGAAGTGGAGTAAAATCATTAAAATTTAAAAAGGTAAAGATGCAGCCTTTTATTGCCCATAGCTGGGCAAAGGCCTATTCACAAATATTTGAGGGAGCTTTAAACCGGGAAGTATCCGCCATGCTTCTCCAGTGCAGGTTGCCAGACTTTACACATTCTCGAATTTCCTTCTCTACCTTGCACCTTGCATATAGTAAATTCTGCGCTTATAATTATTATTAACTATTATAGTGGGGCCAGAACCGGGGTTTAAACCCAGGTCACTTGCATACTATAAAACTAAAGCAAGTGAAGCTCTCACCACTAGGCTACCACAACTGTAAATGTTAACGTCATAACATTATGACCATCATCTTTTATTAAAAGTCAGCCTGGATAAATCTTTTTTTCATTAGTCTATAAAAATATTGCAATTGCAGTATCAGACGCTGCTCCGCATCAAAATTCACGACATTTACCTAGTACTGGTAAATTCAGATGGTTATTCTGCCAACTGTAACCCTCCACATGGCATAACGTGGAGTCACTCCTACAACACCATTGGGGTGAGAACTTCTCTTACCAATCCAATATTTAGTATTGGTATGGTAAGATAAAGATTTTAAAATATAGTACAATGTTTTAAATTTTTATCATATTTGACATTTTGACAAAAAACAGAAAGACTTTCTTCAAACAACCTTACATAGCCTAATAATCCTAATAAAACGCAAGCACCTATTATCATGAAAAATTGTCTTCTTGCTAACCACGGCAAGAGCGACGACATCATAGGATTTCTTTTTCGGCGCATCGACGACTTCAAACGCTGGCAGCAGACGCCGGTGCGTAAGGTCGATAAAGTCTTTGTCCTGAGTCACTTTGACATAGTTAAGCATTAGCACCAATTAAATTAAATCAAAAATATATTGTGAGGGGCTACTACTACTACTTATACATATTATTGATATTTAGTAAGTGTTACAATAGGATGACAAATATGAGCCAAAAAGTTGTAACATCTGTCTGCCTAGCCTGTATAAGAGAGTTTGCTATTTTATTCAAAAATATGTAACTCACCAGAAATCTCTTCATCTGTTGTGTACTCAGCTAATGCATTCAAAATACGAGGTAAATTGGACTCTAATGCTTCTACAATAAGTTGGATCTCATTTGTATTTTGTACTATTTGACTCAGCTTTGGAAACAATGTTTGTGCTTGGGTACGTATCTTGCCCACTCCTGGGCGCAACCAGCAGTTGCCAAGGCATATTCGAGAAAGTGCTGCTCTAATCCATCTGCAAATGAATATGGATCAGAGTAGGTATGTTAGTTCTACTAGATAGTGAAAGGACCTGGTAGGTAAAATTTTTAGTGAGTTATCAACAAAGTTGTGTTCTATATTTCTTAAGTTTTGACAACCGTTTGATTTCAGAATGTGACATTTTGTTTCAAATACCTTTTATATGACATAAATGTTTGAACTGGAAAGATCTTCAGACCAATGGTATACCGTTTATTTTTCAAATTTTGCTTTTTAATAATACAATATATTTTTAGAATGTAACTTTTTCAAACAGCTAGGAAGCGATCAACTCATTCCCCTAGGTTACAATCATACCCTTCTAATAAAGTCTTTGTTTATTACTTTTATTAAACTTATTGATAGGAAGACTTTGTTGTACAAACATGAAAGAGTTACTGACTCTATGGAGTCCTGTAATTGTCATTACAGACTACATCACTAATTTTATTAAATGTATTTATATTTATATACATTTTCATATATATTGATTGGCTTACATTAGAATATTTATTTCTGAGCTTAGTTCAAGTTTGAATTCATACAGAAGCCAATATCTTTATGGAAAAATGCTAAATTATAGGTTCTTCAGCCTAGTCATGTTGTGTTGGGTCATTTTTTTTCAACACTGCCTTTGAATTTTCTTCCAATCTTATCACATAGGCAGTTCTTTGGATATGAGAAAGCAAGAGAGCCAAGTGAGTGCCTGCATGTGCACTTACAATTGCTGCAATATACTTTCAGCAGTGTAGTTAGGAAACTAAAACAAGTGCTGATAGTATCCAAATGTTAATGCCATGGTCAAAATCGGCCAGGAGGACATCATCCCACTGGTACCACCACCCTTGGGCTCTGCCCTTATTTTAAGACAATGTTTACCAAATAAAACTAATTAAAACTTGAATTAATACATAAGCATTTACACTTTACCTTGCATTTCTGTTACGGTCTATTTGATTTTGAAGTATAATATTTGTTTTGTATGAATGGAATGCAAATCCACCAGCCACAGACCGATTTAATGCTTCGTCTCCCACAAGACGAACCTCAGCCTAACAGGAAATAGATGAAAATCCAGAACAATAAGATTAGATGACAGAAACAAAACATTTCAAAAATTAATAATTAAAATAATCGTGTAGTTAACTAATTAATCACCTAACAATCACATTATTCTACAAAATAAGTCTTAATATGATATAACTCATTTCTGGTATCAATAACAATTGTCTATCTTTAGCCATTGAACATTCTTTCACCCATTTTTATTAAGATAAGATAATATGTTCTGATGTGAGAAAAAAACAAAGCTCATAGGAAAGTTTCAGCCTGTACAGTATTGTGCATAGGATTAATAATTGAACCACATTGGCCTTGTGTTTTTACAGATACTATTATTAAGCCATCATTACTTACACTATCATTGCTAGCCAAAGACAGCAAAGTGGGCACGGCAGAATGTAAAAGATTTGCGTAATGTCTAGCACAGTTAGGACGATTTCCCAACGCACCAAGGCAACGGCCTAGTGTCCCAGCCGCTGCTTGAAGCTCATGTCCTCTGAAAAACGATACAGCTAGAAACCATTGCCTAAAATGCTATGTCGTTGTGCCGTAAAAAAGAAGTTCATACTTCGCAGTTCCTTCGCCGGTTTTAAGATATTCTAAAGACTTTTCCGCTTTCTCCAAGATATTCATGACTGCTCACTTTATCAATCTCCCACTGAAATACTAAATGTTATCATGTTAACTAGCTGTTTAAAAAGAAAACACAGGATTTCAACGGGAAATTTTAACAAACAAACGACGGGAAAAGGAAAATCAATCGAATTGACGTTTTGTCGATTTGACACAAACAGGATACAAAAAATATACCAGATGATATTAATTTATCCCTAATGAGAAAGGCAAAGGACTTTAGTCCATACAGCCAGCAAAAAATATACTTCAAATTTGACACTCAGATACGTTAAAAAATAGATATACTTAGAAATATACACAACGGATTAGGCTGTATGTACCCTTTGTGAATAAAGAGAACAACAACCACAACTAGAAAATAAATATTTTACAATTCTTGTCACCCGAATGACCGAACATTAGATAAAATTTACCATTAATGGATATAAAGTTAACATCATTGAGAAAGTTTATTTAAAATTGTAATACAAATCGAACATTTTAAATTAGTGTGTAATAAAGTTTATAATTATGTATTTTTACATTAACTTTCTCTTTCAAATGAAACTGTTATTTACGGATTTTACCGCATTAAAATCTAATTAGTTATTTTTTAATTGCGACGTTGCCTCCCGTGACCATGATGCATGGTATAAACGCGATAAAATTCGTAAATAATATTTTAATTTTAAATGTGTAGTATTCACATAAATACAAGAAAACATTATCTCTTTCAGATAAAAGATTTTTTTTTGTGCCTTGTAGGTAAAAGATGTATGAGTAACCTACCTGTTGCTGAAGATGCCGGACCGACGAAAGAATGAGAGATACGCTGTTGTCTCAGTGGCCTTGACAACGTCGGCGGAAAAGACTCGCGTGCAGAATAGACCGCAAGCAAATATAATATAACGAGCAATGACGCTGCTGGCGCTGGTGTGAAGCTCTAAGCCGCGACGTTGCTGTGGTGCGCTCCGACCCCTGTTGGAGAAGGAAAGAATTCCGACAAAACCTAGAGGTCGCATTAGCCCTAGGGCCTTGAGGAGGTACGAGACCTACGCTTGGGTTACCGTCGATAAAGACAGAAATGTGTCGAATTTAAATTGACATGAATAAACTATTAATTGTAGTTATGATCTCATTTCGGACGTCTATAACGAGAGATGATGTTCCACATAGTGTAGACCCAACGATCCCACCAATGGTTTAGAGTGAACTTTAATTCTGTCGAAATACCTTAACGATTTTTCTTTATACATAGCTGTCAGAGAAGGCAATTCGAGATCGCGATGTCGATTTTCATTTCGCATAGAAGGAGGTGCATGAAGTAATTTTGAATCGTTTGAAATTAGTTATTAGTCTTATGTTGACATCAAATGACATTACAGGACGTATACATGTTTTATATAATAACATTTATAGTCTTTACTCTCAGTAAAGTTTATAGTCATAGGGACTTTTTGCTACGTTAATTTGTAAGCGCGAAAAGGCGGCCCGACTCCTACGTATTTTCCTTACGATACCCATGGGACAGGTCGATCGAAGTTTTATATGGGAGAACTTATTAGTAGTGATTCGTTTGGAAACTTTCTTTCTGGCGAACAAGACCGCTTTGCTCTTTTCAGGGTTTACATCGATTCTCCTTAACCAATAGCTTAATGCGTGGGCTGCGGCTTGGAGGCGGATGTATATTCTCTATACATTAATATCGGATGCCAAGAGACTCGTTTCGTCGGCTAATAGTGCCAATTCGGCCTTTGGGTTTTTTGGGAAATCGTGGGATATTGGAGGTGAAAGGGGTGGGCAAGAGAACCGAGCCCTACGGAACGCCGGCCCTTAAGGGCCTGCATTCCAAAGTCTCGAGTTTGTAGTGGAAAGTGTGTATCGATAAAATCGGCTTAAATGATGTGCACAAGCCTATATGGCGTTCCTAGGGTTTTTGTTGTGTCCTTGTATAATAAGTTATTATGCGAGACTTTGTCGAATTCCTTCGCAACATCGAAAAAGAGCGCTCCCATGCAGTACTTTTTAATCGCTAAGGGGCTCGAGTACGTTTTCGTTACTTCGGAAAACGTGTTGAACACAGGACTATTTTGCACAAAGGTCGAACTGCTCGTTTGGAATAATATTTAGGGGTAATTTGATGGGCCTACAGGTTAAGACCTTTTTAGTATTTTTTAGTACTGATTACAATGGCCTCCTTCTACGTGTGTCGTTGAATATTTCCTCTAATAGGCATAGAAGCAGCTTGGGGAGGGATTTAATCACTCTATTTGAGATCCCCTGGGCTCCGGGTGCCTCATGGGTTTTGAGGTTCTTAATGATACCTCTTACCTACCTTTAACCTCTTTTATAGTGTCCAGTGGTACCGGATCACCCTTGCCAGCGAGATTCTAAGTTCCATTTCATCATTCACCTGCTGAAAGTAGCCTTTATCGGTAGACTGGATCAATATATATCTCAGCCGAAATAAAAAAATAAAAAAGGTCATATTTTACTGTCCATGAATTATTTATACCATTATACTAAATATTAATTATATAAGTACAGTACAGTCACATGATATTTCTTCAGTTTTTGTTATTTTAAGTCAATATACATTTTCGCAATACATAGTTAACTAGGCTAACGCCATCCAAATAGCTTATCGTCCCTCTGCCCCTACATCCGCTGTCCACATTTGAAGTCCACGTTGTCCTCCAAATACTTTGTACGCAACGATATAGAGCCACTTTCCGCCGAAGCTTAAGGAGAAGGCTCCATCTTCAATATGTATCACAGTATTTGGATCGCGATCCGATCCAGTTTCACAATATGAAAGATGGATTAACAGTTTTTATCCCTAATACGAATCTCACCTGCACATGATGTACCCTGCTGACAAACAAACTAGGCTCAGGCGACCAAATGGTGTCCATCTAAAGTTGGAAACTCAATCGTTGAAACATACATCGTCAGGCAGGGTCATGGCTTCCAGTTCTTCTAAGAGAATGAAAACTCTAAAACATGAAACTTGTTGCTTCGATAGGTGCGAGTGGGATGCTATACTAATTATATGAACGACCAACAACCAATCCGATGACGTATCACGCCCGCTTCAATCTGGACAACTCCCGGCTAGTAAGATACTGGTCCGCCCCGACATTACCTATTTTTTTGTAAGCGACAAATCAAAAATTCTGTGTTCAAAGTTGGGATATATTATATATTTGACACTAGCATCGTTTACCACAAAATGATAATGAAATTCTTAACTTACATTGATTGGTACTTAGTGCTTTATTATTGTATTGTTAGTGAGTTCTTATTCTATGGTGTCAAAATCAGTATAATATCAGTGATCAAAGAGAAACACTTCGTTCTGTAAGCTGTGACTACTGTCTATAGCTTGACATTCGTGTAAGTTAAGGTCGAAATTAAAGTTTCTTCCTTGTTTATTTATTTCTTACATTATGAGTCAAGAGGGTTACCAAGAAATCGACATAATGAATGGATTAAAAACTGTTTTAGCACAGATACAGTCCGCTGTGGCCAGAAGGAGCAAAGTAAGTAATTCATACATAAGTATATATTTTGCTTTCACGACATTCTACCCTGGCGTATTCGGTTAGAAGTGTATGACTTTGAATATTGTATGAATTTTGTATTAAGTTATGTTATAATTTACATTCAGAATGTTCATAATCGCTAGTCAGCAAGTCCGTGAAATAGACTTAATTCATTATTATCATTACAGCCTCTTGATGTCCACATTCCCGAATCGAACCCATTCTTATTGATTATTGACTAATCCTGTTTTTGTCTCAGCATCACAATTTTCCTCCAATTTTATCATGCAATGTCTCTTTGATTTACAATACATACACATACATAGTATATATGCACAATATTTACCCAGTTCTTTAGTATATCAGGAATAGTTGATTGGGGTGAAAAACAAGTTAACAGTCTACCTGATGGTAAGTGACTACTAAAGCCCATGGACACCTACTGAAACATCTGCAAAGGTAACTGTAACCTACAGAAAGTCACCCCAGAGGACTAAGATGGAATGCCACACAGATTGTAATTGTACTGGCTTTCTATACCTTTCAAACCAGAACACAACAGTTGTGTGTATATGTATGTATATATTCACGCCTTATTCCAAACGGGGTAGACAGACAATCTTCTTCCACCTGCTACGGTCCTGACATAAGTCTTTCGCTTCTTCCACTTTCATCAATCTTCACATGCATGCTTGTTGGTTTACAGTACTCTTGACCTGGCCTTTTTCCAGGACGTCGCCGATTTGATCGTGAAATGTTCACCTAGGTCTTCCTCTCCTGACTCTACCACTTACATTCGCCACATATATTTGTTTCGTCAACCTACTTTCAATCATCCTCTCCACATGTCCAAACCAGAAAGAAAGTAACACAAATTTAATGCATGGATAGTATTCTTTAGTTGTTCCTGTGGTTAACACTGCCTAATATAACACCATTATTATCAAAAGTCACTACATAGAAGCTTAAAACAAGGATGTCATTCTGTCAGTTTTATTGTTTGATTAATTTATCTATATGGAATTTATCCTACGAATATGATCCTATGTTACATTGACTTATTAAATGAAATTCAGCAGACCTGTAAGATTGTCAGCTGGATATATTTATAAAATGAAGAAAAATTTTACTTTTGATTTTGTAGTCAAGTTGGTATTATCAAAAGGATCAAAATAAAAGTTTCAAACATTTCATAGCATTTTTCTATAAAAGTGACACAACCTTAGCTACTTCTTCAAACAAGATTAAAGATCAAAAAAGCCTTCTATTAGATTGTCACAAAAAATTCTTGGTAAATTGAACAAATAATCAAGTAGAATGGGAATTACACTGTCATCATGGAACATCTTAACTAGTTTTAGTTTATTGCTTTCAGGATCTTCCACAAGTTATGCCACAGTTAGTGGCAGTATCGAAAATAAAGCCTGCGTCATTAATAGTGCAAGCCTATGAAGCAGGACAGAGGCATTTCGGCGAGAATTATGTTAATGAACTAGCTGATAAGGCTCATGATCCATTAATTTTAGAAAAATGTAAGGAAATAAAGTGGCACTTCATAGGTCACTTGCAGACAAATAAAATAAATAAGCTGTTAGGTGCTTCTAATTTGTTTATGGTTGAGACTGTCAATTCAGAGAAATTGGCTGATAATATAAATAAGCAATGGCTGAAACACAGAAAGGGGGAGGAAAAGTTGAAAGTTATGGTGCAAATTAACACCAGTGGTGAAGAAGGTAATGTCATCCAATCATTGAAATATTTTGCTCTGGTTAGGTGCCAGAATTAATAAGATGTTTTATCTAATTTTGAATGCTAAAACATCATCAGAAGTCCACCAAGATGTACAGGAGCAGGTGGATGGAGTTGGGTAGAATTTCCATGGCTCCCAAACACTAGAAGAGATGGAAGGCTTTTATAGGAAATTTATAAGCTGCTGTTAGTAGTAACTAATCTTGTAACTTTTACAAAAATAACTAGTTAATGTTTCATATTTTATTTTACAGCAAAAAATGGTATTGCACCATCTGAAACATCAAAACTTGTTGAACATGTATTGCAAAATTGTCCAAATCTAGAATTTGTTGGACTTATGACCATTGGTCAATATGACTATGATATGTCCAAAGGGCCTAATCCTGATTTCATAACGCTGGCCAAATGTCGACAAGAAATCTGTGAAAAGTTCAATTTAAGTATAAACAATGTAGAACTGTCAATGGGAATGTCCACCGATTTTGAACATGCAGTGAGTATTTACATATTATTCTTGTAATATGTAAGGTCTAAAAGGTATAGAGAACCAGTATAATTACAGCCATTCCATCATAGTCTGCAGGCATGATAACACATCTGTGACCTTCGATTGAATTTGTTTGCAGGTATCCATTGACTGCAGGAGCCATTTACTATCAGGTGGTTTAGTACTGTTGTTTTTCACACCATTTCAATAAAAAAAGTTCATAGTCCACTGCTGGACTTAGCCTAGGATACCTACATACATAGATTAAAGAATTTGAGTGAGCCACACACAATTATCAACTAAAGAAATTTGATTTAGTGGTTCGCGCTCCCCTTTCTGAAAGTAGTGACTACTTAGCATAGTGGCCATACAATAAATCGATCCCCAACATTCTATTTAGTATTAAACAGATAACATTAGGAGTTCCTCAAGAATGAGATTTATGTATCTTGCAATTCAATTCCTTTCTTAATGATATTATAATATACATGATGGTCTAAAACATATCTATGTTTTTATTTTTTAATGATGTCAAGTTATGAATCCTATTACAAAGGACTATATTCATAGGTAGTAAAACGAAACAACACCGCATTTGTTTTCGTTTACTTTTTATCACAAAGGACTATCTTCATAGATAGTAAAACAAAATGTAACAGCATTTATTTTATAATACCTTTATGTTATTATTTTCAGATAGAGGTTGGGGCCACAACAGTTCGTGTTGGATCTAATATTTTCGGAGCTAGACCAATGAAGAAATAATTTGAATCATTGTAGCCTGCACGCGCATACCTGTCAAATAATTTTGTTAGGGTGTGTGAAGTCAGTCCTTCCCCTAATGGACAGTGAGGCAGAGCATCCTTGGCTCTAAAACTCCTCTAAAATAATGAAGAGGAGGCCTCAGCCCAGCAGTATGCATTTATGGGCGGCCTCTTTTCATCTTTAGGCATTTATTAATTTTGCTTTAAAAAACAATTTTGACTGGAAGGGACCGTTAGTTCTCTGAAAAATTTAATAGTTACCATAATTTTGGATTCCGTTGCTACATTTTATTTAAGATTGTTTACCGTACCATAGGAGTTTAATTTATTGTTATTAATTTTTTAAGTCACATTGTCATAGGTTAGCGTTTATATAGTTTTATTATGAAATCTGGGTTAATTATGTATATTACTAATCGATATTATACACAATAAAAATAATGTATTCCAATTTTAATGTTTAATTGTGATTTAATTATATTTAATAATATTTACTCTTTGTTTTACGTCGCATGTCGAATGAACATTTATGAACTCCCAGACAATATCTCACAAAGCTTGTTTGGCTGTGTATCCTCTATACACATCGTACCGTCGGCATTGGTACCAACACTATCATATGGAAGCGAAAGCTGGGTATGGCAGAAGAGGCATGAAAGCAGGATAAATTCAGTAGAAATGAGTAGAAGTATGATTGATGTGAAGATAACTAACAGGGTTCAAAATAATGTGATCAGAGAGCGATGTGGCGTGAAAGACGATGTAGTGACGAATTGAGAAAGGGATGCTGAGCTAGTTTGGACATGTGGAGATGAATGAAAGTATGTTGTTGTAATATACACAAACATATATATATATAGACTAACATATACTGATATATCTAAATAAATACACAACATATACCCATACATATACAGGAACATAAAGAGTAAAAAAATAAATAATATAATATAAGAGCCATACGACGCAAGGAAAAGTAAGTGTTAAAGGATAAACAGATAACGAGAGATGAAGGAATAATTATTTAGGGAGGAAGGAAGTGCGCTTTGACCAGCCTTTTAAAAGTATCTAGGGATTGCGCACGCTTTATATGAAGTGGTAGGGAGTTCCAAAGCCTAACAGCTTCAATGGAAAAGGATTTAGAATAGAAGGAAGTGTTATGGGATGGAATTTTTAAAGTAAGGTTATTGTCAGCGAAGAGATCGACAGTGAGTATCCCCAAGAAACTCAAACCGCTCTTTAAGGTAAGGAGGGGTAGTGGGATTGAATAGAACACAGTATAAAAGAGAAAGAATGTGAGTATTTCTGCGAAAGCGGATCGGAAGCCACTTGAGTTTTTTGCGAAATTCTGATACATGGTCATATTTTCGGAGTCCAAACACGAACCGTATACAAAGATTCTGAATGCGCTCAAGCTTATTAAGTAACTCTTCGCTTAGATTGAGATAACACGTATCAGCATAATCGAGAATGGGTAACAGGAGAGACTGTGCAAGCGTAATTTTAGTTGGTATGGGTAGGAAATTGCTTAATCTACGGAGAGACCCGACCGATGCAAACACCCTCCTGCTCACCTCGCTTACTTGTGGGGCCCAAGATAAAAATTTGTCAAGTGTAACTCCTAGATTTTTAACGGTGTCACTGTACGGCACAGATGTCCCGTCAAATATAATACTAGGTAAAGTAGGTATATTAATACGGGTAACCAATTTTGACTGCCTATTATAATTGCTTTGGTTTTGATGGGTTCACTTTAAGACCGTATGACTTACTCCATTCCACAATTGAGTCTAGATCTTTATTTAATAGGTCTATAGTTTTAGGTAAGTCCACCAATTTAGCCTGAGCATATACTTGGAGATCATCAGCATACAGGTGGTAGCGAGAAGTTAAACGGAGCGTAATAGAGCTTATGAAAATTGAAAAAAGGAGAGGAGACAACACGCCACCTTGCGGTACTCCGGCCTTGATCGTGCACCAGTTAGAGAACGAATTGTCTACACGTGTCCGTTGCCGGCGACCAAACAAGTAACTATGAAACCAGTCAATCACTTCAGGAGATATGTTAAGAGAAGCTAAGATAGCTAATAAGAGATCAAAATCGACATTGTCGAATGCACTGGCAAAATCTAGTAAGGTCAACACCGTAACACATTGGTTATCCATACCAAGACGAATATCCTCAGTAATATTAACTAAGGCGGTAGTCGTACTATGACCAGAGCGGAAACCAGATAGGAATGGATTGAATAGATTCCACCTGGTTAGAAACAGGCTCAATTGACGATGAACTATACGCTCGAAAACTTTCGAGAGGAATGGAAGTATGGAAATGGGGCGATAGTCAGAAAGACTAGAGGGATTTGCTTTTTTGGGTATAGGAGTAATTTGGGCTTCTTTCCAGGAAGAGGGGAAAATTTCCAGAACAAATAGAGTAATTAAAGATATTTTTAATTAAAGGAGTCAAGATATCGATAATAGGAATGATCATTTTACGACTAATGCAGTCTGTACCAATGGCATCAGAGTTGACCTCACCAATGCTCTTCTTAACATCAGTATCAGTAATTTGAATAAAAATAAAAGCAGGATCATCGGAATTGGGTAAAGCTGAAATTTGATTTTTAGTTCGTAATTTTGTGGCATCATCAATGGCACAAGAAGAAGAGAAATGCTGATTAAGCTGGTTTAAGTCAATATTTATAGAGCTACTATTCTGACGCGCTTTCCCAACTCCAAGAGATTTAAGAAATTTCCATACTCTGCCTGAATCATCTTCTTCAAGTATGGACTTATGAATATGGCGTCGTTGTTTATCCCTACACAACCTGTTGCAATGATTCCGAATGTACTTATATTTGTCTCTATTAGCATCAGAATTGTCAAATTTATATTTAGCTTTTGCAATATTTTTCTTATGTTGCAATTTTTTGATCTCCTGAGTAAGCCAGGGAGCATGCAGATGCTTAAGTCGAACTGGTCTAATCATGGTATGATATAATGAATGGTAAGATGAACATTCTTTTTTATATCAAATTAAACTATTTTTCAAATCTGAAATTATAATTATAAGCACTTTTTCGTAGTTTATAACGTTCAAGTTAAAAAAGTAGTACATAATCTTATTTCTGTACTTCAGTTTGAGTTAATAAATCCTAGTTTTAAATTTTTGAGTAGTTCTTGTTCGAAGTTTATTATTTATACTATAACTTCGAACAAGAATCGCTCGATCGGATTTATATCCGAAAATTGTTATGATATCACTTTCACATTGGCAGATGGTTAAACACTATTGCAATGTGGAACACTATGGCGCCGAGTCCGTGGAAATGAAAGAAGAAATAAAATGACAACATGAAATGAGAATGACATATAATGTTTCTCTCAGTAAAGTTAGGTATTTATCTGTGGCCACTGCCAGGCTTGTATATCAGCTTGCATGTGTATTATACAAGTTATGGCGAAGAATAGTTTTGTGACCTAAATAATAGTGTTTTTAGTCAAATTAATTTTATTAATTTGATCACTGCTAGTAACATATTTTTTTTTACGGTATCAGTGTAGTGTCGAATATATTTTGTGCAAATAAAAAGTTGTGTCCTGGTACGGAAGTATAGCAAGGACGTGCTACTTGTCATTATAGGTACGAACTTTAAAAATATATAAAATAAGTTTTTGTAAAAGTAATTTTATGAGTATTGTAGAGGTATAATGAAATCAGTGCCATTAACAAAACTATAAACATTGCTCTTTATTTAAGCCACGAAGTTCAAGAACTACATTTCATCTACTTAAAGTAAATAAGTTTCCAAAGGTGTAAATATCAGATAGGAAACTATAGATTGCAGAATGATTGATAAATATAATTATACTGAGGCTATCCTTGTCTACATATGAAGAGTAGTATCGTTGTAATTCGTTAGTTAGACCCATAGCCTGCTGTGGTCTGAAATAGGCTGATGAACAACTGGAATTATAGTGACTGTAAATAATTTCATTTATTAATGCAGTCTGAACTCCATTATTGCTAAAATTATGGTTGAACACTTGTACTAGTTCAATAGATTTTTATTGTATATCACAAAGTAGAGTAAATTAATTATTGTAGATTTAATTGTATTATCAAATACTATAGTTTCATCAGTACATACATGTGATAACTGTGTGAGTATATCAGTGTTCTTTTCAATGAGAGTTCTGTATATATATCTAATTGAGACTTCTTAATTCTCAAATGTCTGAGGAATTTGCCCAGATTTTACAGTCTGCTACTTAACTTTTACTTTAGACAAGGGACACTACAAAAGGTTAACATTGAAAATACTATAGTCAAATCTATTTGAACTAAAAGCCCTATTAATAAATATAAACTGCTTATGTTACACACAAATATTTATAATGCATAACTAACTATTTATCTGTACTATCTAACTGTACTAGTTAAATAAATTTTCATATCTAAATTGCATAACCAATTTTGTTGAAATTTAGTATGGAGAAAAGTTGAACTCTGGGGAAGGAAGGCTACTTTTTATCCTGGAGAAGCTGTGTAAAATGTTCCTATGTGGCTGAAGTTATGGGTTAGTCAAAAATAAAAGCCTAATACTATACATTCATTCATTGATCACCATATCTCATCAAAAAGTGATGCCTAGAACCCTAAAACTGTGTAAAATGTACCAACACTTGGTTTTTTTTTTGGGGGTGTGTGGGCCTCGGTTACCTCACTCAACGAACGAAACGCAGAAGCACAAAATGCCTCTACTTCACGCCGGTATTCTGCGAGGCTGTGTTACCAATCCGGTCGAGCGGGCCCATACGAGCAGCAGCTAAAGCCTATAATTTTTTTGTATGCAAGCGCTCTGGGGTTAATTTCGGTACTGGTACCATTAAAGTTCTTCATAGCAATTTTAAGTGCTGATATACCACACACTGAACAGTTAAGCAAAACATAGTCATTCCATGGGCTAGACAGTCATTACGGATTTCTCTTGGGCATGGCAGCATAACCAATCAAGCTTCCACAACCTGCTCAAGAAGATAGCATTTGCTATGTCTTCTTTCAATGTTTGTTGATAGCCATGAGATTCTCAACTGTTTTTCTTTAGTCACCTCATGTAATACCCATTGTAATAGAGGCGGTCAGTGTAAGGTCAACCTGTACTGTAAGTTATACTCAGTATACTAGTATTGTTATAGTTATCTGAAGTATTACTGAAACAATGTGTTGTGTTACTTCATCAAATGCAAGATTTTTCCCATGACATGTCTAAATCTCTGTTTGTTCTTTTTTAAATAGGAAATGGAATACATATGAATACAGTTTTTTATGATATAAATTAGCGGCTCAGTGATGTAGTGGCTAAGCGGTTAGCTGTGATAGTGGTGTTTGCGGGTTATATTCCGACATCCATCCAAGGTCTGGGTGTTTGTCTGTGTGCAATTTATGCAGTGAAAATAATATTTATCTGTAATAAATAGTCATGAATCCTATCATATGTGTCTATTACAACATGTCTCAGTTTGGTTTGTCTCTTAATACTGTATAAAACTGATCATAAAATGATCAAATGCACTGTATTAACTGCAATAACATATAAAGTTATGTAATATTAGTAAAAAAATTATTAATGTGTCATAGAACCAAGTGGAGCCTTTTTCTGCTGCTCAAATCAGCTAAACCGGGTAGTACCAAAGAGTCGCAGAATACCGGCATGGAGTAGAGGCATCTAGTGCTTCTGCGTTTTGTTCAATGAGTGAGGTAACCAGAAGCCCTCTCTTCCCATCCTCATCATCCATCCGTTCCCTCAAGTATGCTTGAAGGCTCCCAGTTGTTGCAGATGTATGTGGGCGACAGTAATAACTTACCGTCAGCCGCTTTTTTGTTTGGTCCCTTATCCCATAAAAATTAATATTTTTCCTTAGCTGACCATAATATCTCATATCGAATAAAAACTAAAGAATTATAGTTTATACTCAACAAGGCTCACATTCATTTGTATTGGTTTACACAATGCAGTGATCACATTCACTGTGACTAAGAAGAGAATGTCACATATCACACAAGTGACTTTGACCTTTAGTATTGTTTTAACCAATTGAAATTTTATGTATTCTTTCCTTGAGAAATAAATACTATAGAGGATTATGACTTTTACTACTTGTATGTTGTATATGTCTATATCTTTTATGTATATCTTCATCTTCATCAGCTTACTGCTGAACATGGGCAAGCAGGCATACATGTCACGAGTGGTTTGCCCATATCATAGCTTGGCGAGCATAGTACTAGTGAGTCTGTGAAATTTGGATCCCAGTCGTTTACCAGTTGGAGACCAGTTTCGTTTGTTGGTTAGCAGTTTGCATGTACTGCTGAGTATGGCACTCGGAGAAAGTGATGGTGTAATACATAATACTTGTGAATGTTATAAAATTAATTGTAACATGTCTTGGAAGCATAAACATAACTAATTTTCAATAAATAGATTATTCTTATTTCTTAGTGTCTATTTTCGACAATGTCTCTTTAAAAATGAATCTTGGCTTTGCTTAGGACTAGTAAACAGTTTCAATTGAAGCTCTTCTGTAATAAAATAATTGTTTACTTTGTGTAATATAAATATTTTCTCAGCATATAGTCCATCTCCCCAGTTTCTGTCCTTTGGCATCTGAAAGTACCTACTAGTCCATGATAAAATTACGGAGCAAAAGATATAGAACAAATTTGCTAATATTTTTTTTAATTAACTTGTTTATTTGAAATGAAATTATTAATTACCGATAAGTAAAGTTAAGTTTCAATCAAACATGTGATATTGTGTGGGTGCACGACATTAACTCCTTTATTAAAAAACCGTTTTTTGTTTCAGTATATATTTTTTGTTTTAGAAGTTTATATGTATTTAGAATACATTTATATATAAAACATTCGTGCAAGCACTCGCGACCTTCAGTATAAGTACATTTTTAAACTCTTAGCTCGAGATATTCGACTATTTACAAAAATATTCCGAATACAACAGTTTTCATCTGTTTTAATTCTAAGGATGCTCAAGTTTTGCAACAATTTTTTATGAAATGTAATCATTTGTCTATTTACTAGCGAATCGAGCAGGCTTCGCACGGACAGATCTGTCAAGTCATATAGAGATGTGAAAACAGCATTGAAAACCACTTAGAGTTTTTAAGCGAATACACAGACGCACGTGAATCGCAACTTGTTTTACTACTATTTAAAGATAAAGATAATCACGCCTACATGTGTAGGTAGAGATTATGGATTCCTTATTGGTATGAAACCTAGTTAAACGGGCTGCCACAAGCTTGTCCAATTCAAGGGGCTCCAGGGAATTATATATTGCCATTGTCATCGTGCATGCTGTTGTCTATTTTTGAATAAACGGATATTTAAGCGCAATGTATGAAATGAATAACAAACACCTGTAAGCACTACAATGTATCGTTAAACGTTTAAGCAGTAAAAAAAAATTGACAAAAAACACTTCAATTATGTCTTCACTATCATATTATGGGTTTCGCGGTACAACACTATGAGTTTTTTTTTTTTCACACAACGTCAGTAAAATAATTATGCTCTTTACGACAGTTCAGCCAATTAAAAGTCATAGAATTACCCGCGCTCTCGTACATAATTGCAATGAGCACAATCGAGCCACCGATGGCCATAATTTCTTTTTCGCGCGTCTATTTAATATGGGCATTGCGGGCAAAATTTCACTCATCACTTTCTAAAGCGGCGTGACTCGGCTTTGTTGTTAAACGTAGGGCTGGAGTTTTCTCATTTTAATGGCAATGCCCGGTACCTTTACGATGTAATGATGCAGTGCGGATTACGTTGATGTCAGTGATTAAGATCTTTGTGAAGACTTGACGGCCTCCGGAATTTGGATAGTCCGTCCATGAAATGTATCTAAAGGCATCGACCGTGTATATTTATATTGTCTTTTGATTTTAATTATATAACTCCGTCATTTGATTGAATTTACTACTAAAGGATCGCATTCGCCTCGGTGCAGTTTCCTGAGCGAAGACTTGACGGCCTCAGGAATTTGGATTGTCCTGTGTTCTGATGTGGACGTAGGTCATCTGCCCATACCCCGATGGCAAAGAATTAGTTGCAGTAAAATAGTAAATTCCAATTTAAAAACTTTATTCCTGGATATAATCCCTAACTAACCTAACGAGTCGAGAGTCTGGGCGATCTACCTCCGAATCAGAAGTATGACTTTTATGAAACTTATGTACAATTTGTATGGTTGCCCTTGAGGCTAAGACCTGTGTGATGTCTGAAAAATCTTCTGAAAAGACTTCTGACCAACCACACTATTGGATCTACGGCCGTGGGAGCTTGTTTATATTTATTTAACAGCATTTATATATATGATAAGCCTCTGAATACTATCAAAGTTGTCAACAGGGTAACATATGTATGTTACCCTGTTGACATATGTATAGTGCCCTGTATAGTGTTGCAATCCGGTGTAACGCTTACGATCGGGAACGGTATAATCGAATGAAGGGTCAAATACAGTGACAGTGACAGGTGTCAAAGGCCCCAACAGATCCGGTAATCAATAAATTTGTGTGTTGCAACAATATTCAGTACACATCCTAGTAAGGGGGAATATATCACCTTGTTCCTCAAAGCTCAACCTCACCTGCATGTGATTTAATGATAAATCTATTGTGGATTCGTTCGCGCATCGAATGTTTATTACGACGGGCGATCAACGTTCGGTTCGTTTTCTTATCGGCCGTTTCGATAAGTACAATATATATTCTGCTTAAAATGCGTCAAAAGAAATGGTGAAAAAAAGTAACGTACGTAATCGAAGTCGGTCTAATACATTTTGTCGTGTATTCAAAAGCGTGCGGCTTGTTTGAAGTTGATCGGCCGTCCACCAATCGGTAACTTGCGCGGCCTTTCGTACAAAACTGTGGATTTAACCCCGTCGGGCGAGCGCAATCGGTTCGGAATGTTGTGTCCCGTCACAGATTTTGAAACCGGTCGATCTGTTTAACGTCCATGCGCGTTTATACATAATACAACATCGTCATAGCTGGCCGATACTTAGCTGGTGTCTTTAGCCTGCATGCGTGCGCTGCTCATATTCATAAGACATCGCATAAGTTACGTAACTCTATCTCCAACTTAACCGATTTTCTCTGATTCGTGTACTAAGACAAGTTTAAAAGTCATCGTGGTCTCATTCAACTCGGTCTGTTGTTAACAAGCCATTGTTAAGAGATGATCCGGAATACTGGAAGCGATTAGGGTGACCAGTCTTTATCTCATTGACCTCAAAAGTCCTCGAAATATTTTAGTTTTCATGACTACCTCAAGCACTTTATATTCGTCATCAATCGATTGTCTACTGTCGCACATTAGTTTTTCCAAAGAGGGCCTACAGAAGCATGCCTTCTTTACGTCGAAGATTTACGATATAGACATACGCACCTTTGCTAAATAGGCGGGCTGGTGAGCGCAGTGCTTCGCACTAATGACTAAACTGCGGGATTTCGATTCGTCATGCTTTAGTCGATTTTTAATGATATCATCATTTAGTCACCAGATTCTGGTCTGCGCTTTACGTGCAAGTTAGAATTATCTGAAAGATTTTTGGATTTTTTTATAAGAAATGTTGCAAACGCTAATTCGACTCGCCTTATGGTAAGCGATTACCGATGCCTCTATATAAGCCCATGTAAATCGACAACACCAGACGAGCTGCAGGTGTGGTGGGGGTCTATAAGGATATACAGGGAGTGGGCCTTCGGCTACCTCACTGATCAAACGAAATGTGCTTCTGGGTTTACACGCCGCTATTCTACAAGGGCGTACTACCCCGGTTGAGACGCTTTCCCACCTCTACCGCGTACAACATTACCACGTATTCCGACGCAACGGCCGGATGTAAATAATGTCAGATTTGTTGTATTAGACAGCCTGATAGCATAGATCGGCACGACCCGTGCCACATAGTGACAATGACCTCAATCATTATGTTAATATGGATATTCCCCGGGATTCCAGCTTCTGAATCGGAAAACTAAAATAATATATTCTCATTACAGTAAGTCCGTAACGGCGATAAGATGTTGATTTTTACCATAAAATAAAACAACATGATATTCAAAATAGGTGTATATAATCATTAATCACAAAGAATGTTACAAAGAAGAGGTAGGCACAATACAATATAATTAATTAATTATGAAGGGTCGTTATGCACTTCAAATGATTATATTTTAACACTTACATGTTTTATATGAGTGCACGTAATATTTTACGCAGTATAAAATGAAACCATAGATTATCAATATTTTCTTTAATGAAAAAAGATACATTTTACGAGTTTATTTAATATTCTGACTTCTATTTAAAAATACATAACTCTTAATTTTTGCGAATCATGTCATGTCCATATTATTATTTCCTCTTTGAATCCCGCGGTGTGGCACGGGTCCTGCCGAGAAAGGATCGGCCATTTTAAAGACGAACAAAAAAAACAGACTGTCCTGTAATGTTATAACTGGGTGGCGACCCCGACGGTTTCTCTGTCAAAAGGCCGACTTGGTTTCAAACACTTCCGATGTCATAATCGTGTAATAGTCGCCACGGTTCTACGATTACGTCGCGCTCTTTGTGTTTTTTTCTTTCGTGTAATGCGTTTTTAATCCATTCGATACGTACAGTTGTATATTATCTAAAGAAATTGTATTTTATAAGGTTATTTATTTAAAGGGTGTTTGTATTGAAGTGTCCTTGTTACTTGGCTTGGAAGATATTTGATATTGTTAGTAAAGATGAGTAACAGGTACGCGATTCGCTCGATTGTTACTCGATTGTGGTCGATGTGACCATTTGCCGAAATTCATCCATCGCGACGAATAAACATCATCAGAGAACACGTGGGGTAAGGGCCTAGACATCGTCTTTTATTTCGTATGCACCTTGAATTTGAAATTGAAAAATACAACATTAGAAACGATTTTTTTTTTATTTTACTATTTTATTTTTAATTCAGATTTCATCTACCTCTACTGTACTACAATTCAAGTTCAATACAAGGAAATTCCCTCCATATAAATGTATATCCATGGGTAAATAACTTTCTCATCTGCCACGAGTCTTCAGTGCGGGTTGTACAGACTACAATATATGCTCGAATTTTTTTTTATTAAGAAATCATTAAAAAAAAATTATCGAGCTCGTGTTAAATTCAGCTTAAAAGTGTAACATTTAATGTTTTTATAGTACCAGCGGGATTTGAAACACGGTCACTCGCGAACCTACGATGAAACTAAAGCGAGTGCCCTGGCCCCCGAGCTCCCACGCCTCATTAAATCTGAAATAAGAGGAGGCTTCTGTTTAGCTATCTCGTCTATAGGCTACTTGACTTTATCACATGTTTAATACCAATAGGCATCAACCTATATTTATGCAATTAACATATCGACATTCGCAATGCTGTGATTTAGACTTTAAAGTCCGATTTATAAAGTTCAATTTGACTTCTACACTCTTTCATCAAAGACTAGTTTTTCCAAACATGCAACATTACTGTGTTATTGGTACACGCTTCCCGTCACACGGTTCGCTTCGGAGATCGCAACCAGTTCCCATCTGACCTAAAAAGGCTACTTACTTGTGCACATGATATCCACAGATGTTTAAATACAAGTAATTCTAGTTATTTGTCAATTGTGTGTCAACAGTGGACGTATGTTGATCTGTACGGAGTAACGTCAGCATGTTCAAATCAAAATCGTTTTAGTTCGTTCCGTACGTAGTTAATTACTAAGTAAAAAGGAAAAAAAAAAACATTGGCACGATAACAACCTGTCTCGAATGAACAGACCCATAATTTGCGGCATCGTCTAAGTTGCGTGGCGTCTGGCAGTACGATCGCGAATTCGTTTGCCGAGCGAGACGATTATGGCGAATCATCCTCCGTATGGGAGAGGTCTATGTCCTGCAGTGTACTAATTACAGGCTGGTAAGTGAGTAAGATCATTTTTTTTTATGGGAAAGGCGGCAAACGAGCAAGCGGTTCACCTGATGGTAAGTGATTACCGTCACCCACGTACATCCGCAACACCGGAGGTCCTGCAGGTGCGTTGCCGACCTTGAAGGGTATTAGGGAGATAGAAGGGAGTATGAGGAGGGGGACGGGAAGGGGATCTGGGCCTCCGGTTACCTCGCTCACCGAACGAAACGCAGAAGCACAAGATGCCTCTACTTCACGCCGGTATTCTGCGAGGCCGTGGTACCAACCCGGTCGAGCCGGCCCATTTGAGCAGCAGCAAAAGCCGCCGCTTGGCTCTACCACGTTTAAATCATATAAGTACACATAGGGTTAAGCAGGAGCCACTTTAGGCGTTACTTAAGAAATTTATTATATTTGTATGGTGCTGTTGATTCTTTAAATATATAAACTAGCTGATGTTTAACCGGCATTGCCGGGGTAAGTAACTTAAAAAAAGTATCAGAAATTAATAAAAAACGAGCCTATGTCCTTTGCAACAACGTAAGGAACATATTTAAAAAAATCCGATCAGAGAAATCGGTTCAGAGGATCTGAACATTAGCCTGCACAAATAAATACAGTTACGTCTTTATATATTAATATAGATTATATTATTAGAGATAAACAAGTTGTCTTTTAGGAGTCGAACTTTATACGGAACAGTGTTGTGCTACCATGCCAACTTTTCACATATCTCTGCAGCTAATCAGCAGTCCGAACTCTGTCTTGTTCCGGTGTAAAGGGTATAGAGAGCCATTATAATTGCTGGCCACGCATTCCATCTTATTACTCAGGGGTGACGCATCATCTGTTTCATCGATGTTGTTTGCCATTGTCTATGGGGCGCATTAGCCACGAGGCTTTTAGCTCGTTTTTGTTGAGAAACGGGTAACCACAACCGCGGTACCTTCACCTTAATGGATATCGAAACGAAATCTTTTCTCACCACAAACAAGCCGATCGCGTGGCGAAAAATTCGATTCGAAAGTGTCCGGTCGCATCTCGCTTCGGATTGTTTACCTTTCCATTGCTACAACGCGTTCGTTCCGCGAATGATTCGTGGATTTGCTATGGGAGTGATTTGCCATAAAGCACGTGGTTCAATTTTGGCTCGATCAGACCCCCATCCCTCCTTCCGTGAAGCGGAACGACTTACGTTTACCTTGGACTGTCCATCCTCTTTCAGAGGAATGTAGTGTTTTTCTTTTGTTTTAAACGCAGAAGACAGTTAGAGACGTTTTTACGTTTACCATAATTGTTATTAATGTTTCTAAAAACGCATTCAAAATTGACTCACGCTACAAAGACTAAAACGTATACGGTCGAAGGATCCTGTGATTCATTCGCTTTCCTATGTAGTCGAGAGTTCTGGATTCTAATACCAGTCATGCTTATATAATATTGCTTAAGGAGTGTTAGGAGGACAATACGACCTTCTCCAAACGCCAAGTTCAGCTGCACGTGATGTTCCTACAGGCTGAGTACATTTGGTACTACTTATTTCAAATGCACTACGAAACCCTTATGATTCTCTGTGGTTGCTTAAGCACCATCAGTAGCAGCTGACAAAATATGGCAAAGAGGAATTTCTTCCTCTTGAAAAAAATTTGCATGGTATTAAATATAGATTCTCTCTTTGTATGAGTTTCCAAATTGATATCATAATTTTTTTTTTAATTGTACATATAATAAAAAGCAGAGCTTCGTTATTTCATAGAGTCGAAAAGAAAATTAGATGATCTTTAAGTAATCACCTAATGATGTTTTAACGTCTTTGGCCGTTCAATCTATTTTTCTTTGCACTTCGATTTTGTGGAATCAGCTGTCGCCAGCAGTATTTCCGAACAGTTACGACTTAGGGACCTTCAAGAAAAGAGCTTATTCCTTCCTTAAAGGCCGGCAGCGCATCTGTAGCTCCTCTGGTGTTGTGGATGTTCGTGGGCGTCGGTGATCACTTGCCATCAGGTGAGCCGCACGCTCGTTTGCCCCCTTCTTCTATAAAAAAAAAAAAACTTTTCCAAAGATCTTATTGCTTTTTAGAATTTCTTTGGCCACCAGTTAAAATTAATTCCACGTCAATTGTGTGTGGTTTTCCAGTTTTTGCGATTAACAATGTAGCGTCATATGAGGCAACGCAGATAGTCCATGAAACAGGATAAATCTTTGGTTCTCTTATTTAATTATTTATTTAAACTTTATTTGCATATTACAGAACAAAAGACGGACTTAATGCCAAGAGGCATTCTCTACCAGTCTACCATTAGCTTGAACAGAGAAAATGTAAAAGGATGCACAAAAATATATGTTCATATATATATAGTCGAATATTATACTACGATACAATTCTATTTGACGGTACTTAGACATACATGTTATTATAGTTGTTCATTATATAAAACACATTACACACTATACATACATATTTATATAACTACTTATATATAAATATACACAATGCAAACATAGATGATTTCTTATGTTATAAAAGATTCTCATCAGTAAAAGTTTCATAGCTTTTTCTTATCAATCTTTCGGCGAATTAAACACATTGGTGATCGGTTCGCAGGTGTATATTCAATACTATACTGCCGTTATTTCTTTTAAGATGTGGATTCTGAATTGTTTTTTTTATTTAGATCGCCTTTTAAAGATTCGGTCTTTAAAACTGTTGCTCTATATATATGCAGTTCTAAAATCCCACACATTTGTCATGAACATGTTTGACTGCATAGACCGCATGTTAGCCCCCAAATTCCAAAGTCTAGTCAACGTCAAGCTGTACTGAACAAACAAAAATAAAATTAGACACGTATATCTAATGCTTAAACTTAAAAATGTTTGTTAACTCGCGTTACAGTAAGATAATTTACATAGCTAGATAAAATATTCATTTGAAGTATTTTTAATGTGTGCAACATTAATATTTTGGCGTTTATAGAGTAGGCAGTGGGTGGGATAAGTATTATCGAAGTGTTGAGGTGTTAGTACAATGGGGCTACGATGTCTATACGTGTACAGATCCAGAGTATGAGATACATCCCATTGTAGAATGGTGTCAGACAGGGTGATGTTGACTGTTCACCGTTGCAACGGTGAACACATCACTCATCTTCGATTTGCTAACGACATAGTTCTCATCGCTGAAGAATCGTTGGAGGAGGTAGAGCCTCCTTAACCGAGGCAGAGCCAAGCGGCGGCTTTTGCTCGCAGAATACCGGCGTGAAGTAGAAACATCTTGTGCTTCTGCGTTTCGTCCGGTGAGTGAGGTAACCGGAGGCACACTCCCCCTCCCCATCTTCTCCTCATCCTCCCTCCCAACTCCCAAATACCCTTAAATGCCGGCAATGTAACTGCAGCACCTCTGGTTTTGCAGATGTACGTGGGCGACGGTAATCACTTACCATCAGGTGGATCGCTTGCTCGTTTGCCGACTTTTCCATAAAAAAAAGCTCAATGACCTGAATAGTGTCAACCAACAGGTTGGTCTTAATATAAATTAAGTCCATCTATGTATGTGTATATTCACTCCTTGTTCCCAACGGGGTAGGCAGAGACAATCTTCTTCCCCTTGCTACGGTCCTGACATACGTCTTTCGCTTCTCTCACTTTCATCAATCTTCGCATGCATACTCGTTGGTTAAGAGTACTCTAGACCTAGGCTTTTTTTCAGAAAGTCTCCGATTTGATCGTGAAATGTTCGCCTAGGTCTTACTCTCCCGACTCTACCAGTTACACTCGCCTCATATATTTGTTTCGTCAACTTACTTTCATTCATCCTCTCCACATGTCCAAACCAGCTCAGCATCCCTTTCTCAATTCGTGTCACTACATCGTCTTTCACGCCACATCGCTCTCTGATCACATTATTTTGAATCGTCGTCTTATTGAGAGATCGTCTGGCTGTTCATAAAATGGCGGGATAACCATCTCGAAAAATATCAATCCGAAATTAAGCAGGCCGATGACGGGCGGCCGCGTCCAAGGTTCGAAGTGTCTGGTACTGCGATCACCACTGCGCTTGGCGAATATAGCAAATCCTCCTTATAGGTCTATGTCCTGGTGTGGTGTGATTATATGAAGGCTGTTAAAGTAAGGTAAGGTTAATTTAGTAAACTTATCCACTGGCACATTTGTGTTTTTCTTTGTTCGAAGGTTGCCTCTACCGCGTAAGTCTACTCGAACGGTTAAAACTAAACCGTATCGATAATAGTTAACTGTTACGTTAACAGTTAACCGAGCGTGTGTAATTGAACTGTTACAATGCTCGAGTTAATTGATCCGCATGGATTCTTTTCCAAGTTCACTCGTTAGTCTGTAAAATTCTTATTCGACACACTTTATAAATGGCATTAAAACTTTTGTCATGAAAGCGAAGCTGCTTATTATAGCTTAGCCGTATGGCAGCGGAGCAGGATTTTACCACACGGTACGTTGCCGATTGAAGGTGAAATTATATTGTAATTGCGTGTTGCCTTGTTTTAGAGTCGACTTACATGTATTTTACTTCTAGCTTTTCCTTAATTCATCACGAAGTGTGATGTTCAACAGCTTGACATTCCTATTGATCAAGTCACTGTAGGAAAATATATGCGTATACCTAAGATTTGAAACTCGGTGTAGACGATGAGTTTCACCTACTTTTTATTTTATAATTTTGTTTTTTTTTAAACGCGTTAAATTTTTCTCACTCATGTCTATGGTCTTGATAGACTATAAATTATCGTAAAGAACATCGATTCATGTTAAGGATCATTCGTGAGGTATCGGTGTTATTGAATGAAAAAAATAATAATAAATTCAGAACGAACCTAAGAGCGTAGATCTGATCAAAATTTCTAATTATAATCAGTATATAAGTATAATGTAGTATATAACAAGTAGTCCCGGGTTAATTATGACTTCAGGATGTCGATCACTTCAGTCCCTTGGTGACCGTGGATGCTGCAAAGCTTGTCGGGAACAGGGATCAGAAAGTTAAAAGTAAAAGCTGCAAAATCCGTTAAAATTTGTAGCATAAGTATAATATGTATTAATAATTTATTTATCGTACGATGTCATCGCCAAGCTTCGCAAGTGGATTGGCGTTTGCAGTTCTAGACTCTTCACCGACATAAGTTTCGGTGTTCAAGACCTTTGGTGCTATCCTCTGCAGCAAACATTCTTGGCTGTGCTCGAAGGCGAGCGCGTTCGCTCTTGTTTTGACAAGTTAAGGGTTTTGGCGAGGCGATCGTTGAACGACAGACAGCTTGTGCTTAGCGATTACCGTTTTTAGTATATAAGAACATTGAATAGTTCCACCAAAAGCCGTAAATTGTCGTGGCGCTAGTGCTGCGTGAGAATTTTTAGTGAATAAGAAAATGTAGTCGAGTTGGGAGTTGAGTAGGTAAGAGAATCTCAAGACAGTACAATATTAAGGCTCTTAGTTTCTAAAGTTTCTTGATGAGCATCCGCGTCTGTACTGTCTGTAGATTAGTCAGTTTACAATTAGTGTTCTTGCCACTGTTAAGACTGGCATGCGGCCGGTGCAGTGGGTTGGTGCCATAGGATTCCTGTTGTTGATACAACGGATTAAAGGATTCACTTTCCGCCTTCGCCACGTATGGCATCGGGCCAACTGGAGATAAGCTGGCGTATCACCCTTTACAGTTGACGCGTTCATTGTAACGAACATCCGCCTACGTCATCGTCCAAATTCATTACCGAAAACCAACAATGACCTTACACCGCGGCACGCGTTTGTGACGCCGCGCATCGTGGCCAGCCATGCCCGACCCGTGCTCCGAAGCGCGACGATCGGTCCGTGTGATCACCCTACGGGTTTAATGACTGATTTTACAGCGAACCGAAAAAAAAAAACAACTGCACGGCATACGTCTATGTACATAAGGTAGAATGCAATAACGCGCGGGTAACGGTTTGGGGAGGAAAATTCGAGAGTGGGTACGGAACTCTATAAAGCAAAGTACTTGTGTCATAAAAAATATAAAAATAACACTTTCTTAAAAAGTTAGCTTTGGCGGCTCGATGGCGCAGTGGCTAAGCGTTTAGCTTTGGGTCGCGGGTTCGATTCCCGCACGGGGCTAATATTTGTATGGACTACAAATAATAGTTCCCGGTCTGGGTGTATGTCCATGTGCAATTCATGTGTGTAAACTGCCTCCGCTACACAGGAGAAATTCCTACAGCGTTACCGTCCAACGTTTAAAAAAAAAAAAAGAATAAAAAAACAATTAGTTAGCTAGGGTCGGCATTGCCTTTAGAATTATCTTCTCGTAGAGTATACCTCTAAACCTCAATAGCCACAAAGTATACAACCAGTGCGTGTTGCCAGTGATGACCTGCGCAGTGTTGCGGGAAGAAGATGAATGCAGGTGGCTCAGGACCGAGCAGCCGTGGCAATCTCTGGGGGAGGCCTATGTGCAGCAGTGGATTTGTGATAAGCTGAAATGATGTGATGATATATATTCCACTTCTGCCCCACCCCTCTTCCGAGGGTGGTATAAGAGTCAATTAAGGGAAATATAACCTGTAGGGGTCAATTAACGACCTTAATATATAGTTGAAAATAACTTTCCCCGTATGTATACGAATGTCCGTACATCACTCGACACACAGGCCCACTGAAAACCAGCGCTGTAGTCTCAACTGCAGCATTAAGCTGAGTGTGGTCTGTTTGCCCCATGCGCCACGCAACGCGTCTAGAGGAGGCAACGTTAAACATTGTTTGTGTAAATAACTGTTTGATGAAATGTGTTGCAATGTTTGTTTTGTTATCAAGTGGCGTATTTGTGCAATAAATGTTTCTTTCTTTCTTTCTTTCTTCTTCTTTCTAATAAAATGCCAGGTCGAACACAGACCGATGCAAGGTTAGAAGCTTCAAGGTGCGATGCGACTGGCGTGGAAATGATTCTCGTTGGGAGGGGCCTATGTCCAGCAGTGGACAATGAACAGGACAATGAAGAATTAAATTTCGTTTAAAACAAATCTGTATTGTAAGACGTTAACTATCACAAACAGTTTTAAATGTCTCTCGCTAAATTTTTTTTAAAAAAATTGTTAAAACTGTTCATTCCACAGTTTTCTACAATAATCCTTTCACGCTGCAGGCTACCAAACTGTGGAATGCTATTCCTATCTCTATCAGACACGCCAAATCTCTGTCTATTCTTAAACCCCTGGTCGCTGAACACCATCTGTTATTAATTATGATAATTGGTGTATTCATATGTATTTACCCTTTTTGTATCACATTATGTACGCATCGTATGTATGCAAGTATTAAAATATTATAATTATAAGCATATTTGTGTTTATTGTTCTGTTTTTATACATTTATATGTACAGCGCTACCATAATGTTTTTATATTAAAGATTTTATTCATCCGAAGGTTGCCTGGAAGAGATCGCTCTGAGCTAGCTCAGCCCCGACTGTTCATATAACTTTTAGTTCAATTTCCTTTTTGTCATTGTTTTTTATGGCGTACAATACAGTCGTGTTTAATTTAATTTAATCACGTAACAACTTTATACGTGTAAACCAACCTTTATCGTCATGATACGTAACTATGTCGTTGCAAGTGCATAAGCAAAACGAGTCTGTCTTGGTATACATTGCACGGTTCCAATCGATTACTACGAAACTAGACTTTATTTGTTTTTTTATAAAGTTTCATACGGTCTGTCAGTGTTTTGAAAAGATTCGAGAACGTGTTGGCTGCTTTGATTTGCGAGCTATCATCGTATATGAGAAAGGATGTTAGTAGCAAAATATTGAAAAGCTTGAAAATTTCAACGAATGTTCATCTAGAATTGGTGGAGATATAACATTCATATTATAATCGTCCTTATGGGCATTAGTTATTGAGTCGATTATAGCTTGATATTAGTATTTTTGATATTATCAATTCGAAGTAGACTTTAAGTAAAGGTATTTAAATACATTTTCGTAGTCACACAGCTTGTTATTGTGTTATGATATTCCGTGATTCGCTACGATTATGATTAGTTGGTTTTTTGTCTTTGTTTTCGTAAATGCTCTGGCGGTGGTACTTTCGCCGATGTTTCGAGAAATTATCTTGGGAACCAATCGATTCGCTGTATAGTTGGAACGGTGTTTGGCGTGGAAATGTAAATAATGGCTATTATCCTCGGGATTAATTCAGACTTAACTTGCGAGCCTTAGCTGTCAGATCACCGGACTAACGGGGTTTTAGTCGGTCCAGCATCTTAAATGTTGTTCCTGACATAACCAGTCACCGCCTTCGGTGATACGTAGGCTTTTTTTTTGGTTTTACCTTTCCCCCGGGTAAATAAAAAAAAAAGATTAATCAGTTGCCCGCTCGCGGCCGGGCTACCCGGGCTACCTCGAACGGGATTCCACATGGCTGGCCGCCCCTATTGCCATCCATGAAGTGCACCATATGGCATCGTCATTTGATATCTATATTGTCTTTTGATTGTAATTACATTACTACGCCATATGTTAGTATTAATACTAAAGGATGCAATGCCTAGTTTCCTGGCCGAAGACCAGACGGATTCCGGAATTTGGATAGTCTTAATATTCTTATTAAGATATGGTTGCAGAGGAACAGTAAATTCAAAATTTACAATTTATTCCTAGTTCTAATAGTAACGATATTCGAGTGTTCAAGAGATCCGCCTCCGAATGAGGAGAATGAGTTTTGAGCGATGTTATGTACGATTTGTGCCGTCAGTTTGGGACACTAAGACTATCCCAAATAATCCCTGGTGATAATGAGTTTAAAGTTTTTACACGAGGTACTCGTTTAAACATTTTAAAATCATACGTCATACGTCATAACGTGGTAGAGCCAAGTGGCGGCTTTAGATGCTACACGAATGGTCCGCTTCGAACGGGTTAATACCAAGACCTCGCAGAATACCGGCGTGAAGTAGAGGCATCTTGTGCTTCTGCGTTTCGTTCGGTGAGTGAGGTAACCGGAGGCCCACATCCCCTCCCTATTCCCCTCCTCTTCCCTCCCATCTCCCAAATATCCTTAAAGACCGGCAACGCACCTGCAGCATCTATGATGTTGCAGATGCATGTGGGTGACGGTAATCTCTTACCCATTAGGTGAGCCGCTTGCCCGTTTGCCCGTTTACCCATATTAAAAAAGGAGTTTTTTAAATTGGCTAATCAAGAGCTTGGTGGTCAAACGAAATATCGCTAAATGTTAGTAAGCTGCGTAGTTTGTTTGTCCTTGCGATTGCCGGTCTCTTGGCGGAACTTTATTTTATTTCGACTCGATAGCCCGTAATGTTAGTCGGTAGTGACCATGTCGCGAGCGTAGGTTACCTACAGACAAATACATTAAAGTGTGTAATGTTTTATAGTCGCTATATTCATCAATTCCTTGACCTAGGCAAGGAATAACAAGAAGGCCGGGGCGGATAGGAGGCTAGAGCCTGTAGGTTCCTCGTGGGAAGAGCGTGAGCAGAGGTCCATGAGAACATACATATAGGGAGATGGATTTTCAAGATGGTAGATTAGAGTTTTTCCACTGTTGAACTCCTTGGCAATCGTATTTAAAATAAATTTCTCATCTTTACATTGCATATGCCTGTCACATAAACATACCTGGCTCCACAATATTATCACAACCTTCCACATTGCGTTAAAAAAAAAAACTCGTCTTACCGGTTCTGTAGTGTAAAGCTATTTCTATTCATAATTCACAGTTAGGTAACTTAAACGTATAAACTTGACATTAAGACTTTATTAAGTCGGGCATTTGAGATGAGATTATGCAGATTAGAAATTGAATGTTCTAATTATGAACCAACAATACCCTCGGTCGAATAACGATCACGATATGTTTTTTAATTTGATTCATTCTCAGGCTCTATCCTCAAAATGTTTATTGATTCTTTATCACGGTTACCACTTAAACCACTTAAGTAGTGGCGTAGGAATCTCGCACCTCCTTTTTATTTTTTTCTCGGGCTCGGATTGTATGGCAACAGTGATTAACAATCTGCCCGATACGTCAATGTCATATTATAACAATTTTCGGATATAAATACAATCGCGTCTGAAATCTATTTTATACACGTCGACGGTACCGTTAGGCAACATTTACCGGATGCCCCCTTGGACTGATGGCTACAAAATGAAAAACGATGGTTACCTGCCTTCAAATGAATTTTCCAATTGCTGTATACATTCACGAGCAATTGGGGCATTATACACTATCAATATAAATACATCAAAACACGTAAAATACAGAAATAACAAAATTTTGTATAAACATCCATCACGTTTTCCCGCCGAGAGCCGTGGTAGCCTAGTGGTCAGGGCGCTCACTTTAGTGTCATAGAGCGCGAGTGACCTGGGTTCGATCCCCGGTGACGGCATCACTAAAATTGTTAATAACAATTTTGAGTGCTGTATTTACCACGTGCTAAATGGTGAAGGAAAACATCGTGATGAAACCTGCATATCTGAGAAATAATAAAAATATTATTTCGTGGATATGTGAAGCTCGCCAACCCGCACTGGAGCAGCGTGGCGGGCCCTTCCCGGCTTCTAAACCCTCTCTGATACTAGTATTTGAGAAGGAGGCCTTTGCCCAGCTGTGGGCACTTACAGGCTGTTACTTTACTTTTACGTCTTCCCGCGGGTCTCGTAAAAGCCTCGAATGGCCGGCAATCACCGGAAGAAAACTAGGTCACGTGACTTCGTCATCCGTCTCTTTCTAATGAGGGTTGCCCGTTCGCCTATGCTAAGTCGTGTCTTATGGTAATTCGTAATTTAATTTAACCCATTTTCTTTGATAATAAATTAAATTAAAAAAAAAATAAGCTGTCTTGACCAATACAAGAGGGAATAATTGACGTTTATGTATGTCGTTTTATACTACTTCGCTTGAGTTCGCAGTGTTCAGGCCCACGATATAGATCGTACATGAGTTTCGAAAATCAACATGAAACTAATTAACTAAATAACAACAAAATACACCATTCACGATATTACCAAGGTAAAGTTTTCATTAGACGAAAGTTTTTATCACACAACGGCCTGCAGGCTTTTCATAAACTTAAATATTCCGTCATATGCTAGATTCTTTACGAACACCGCTCGTATGAGTAAATGCCAATAGTGGTCCGTTTTAAAAGTAATCTAACAATAATGTTATAATGGCATTATAACATTATTGTTAGATTACTTCTGTTACGAGTGTTAATAATTTCTACATCAAAATTCATTCTTGCATTTGATAATACAACCGATCATATTCAGTTTAATTTTTGAGCTATAGCTAGCTGATTATCGAAATTATTTATGTTATTAAAATTATAATTTTCATTACGTTTTAATTTGATGGGATGACGTATAATTAATCCAGTATTAGACATAGAATTTGTTTATTTTTTTACAGAAATATTGTACCTTCTGGTTGATGGATGGTTATCCCCAATAAATATATAAATTAAAAGTCATTGGTCATTCAAACCCACCCTACATTGAACTCGGATCTCCTGATCAGGAGACAGGTATATAATCTCTAGAGCAGAATGCATTGTTACATACAATGACTTCTGTGCCTGGTCATTTATAGAACTGTTTCATTGATTCAGTGGTCAGGGAGAGCCGAGGCAGGTAGCCGGATGCAAGTGACCCTCGAGTGGTTTGAAACGCGATGCCGTATGACCACTAAAAATTACTAATTGTAATTCCAAATGCTGATCCACTCACGTGCTCAGTACTCGGAAACATCCTCCATGCATATAGTGAAGAAACCGGCATGTCTGAGAATTAAAAAAAAAATGCTGCACAGCGTGGCGGATCCTTCCCCAAAATCAAAGTGGGGCTTTTTCTGAAAAAGTCTTTTCTTTCTCGTACTTTCATTTTATTTACATAGGTTATACATTCTATACGTATCTCTGTAGAAATGTTTGTTTATGTATCTACAATCAACTTTCTGTGTACAGTACAGAGTGTTTTAACTTACGCATTTTTTTCCCCATTTCAGATTTTCCTTTGATGTTGTGAGAAGAAAAGGAAAAGTCTTCTATGATATGCACAATCAGGCACAATGCGCGCTTCGCATCGAAAGTCCTATTGTGATAATTAGAAAACTAGAAGCGAATTGAAATAAAAAAAAAACTGCACAAGAACATGTGATGTAACGCCATCTAGCGGTGAAGTTATTAGTGAAAGTGGTTTGAGTCTGTGTACCAAAATGAAATTGAACTTGTTCAAACGTTCGATGATTTTCGCGACATTTTTCGGTTCGTGTTTGTGCATAGCTTTGATTGTCGGGTCTTTGGGCACCACGCATTGGATAGACGCGAGGGCGAGGAGGGCTTCCAATCCTCTTAAATCCGAGGGCAGAATAAACTTCGGACTCTTTGAGGGCTATAAGGCCTTGAATGGCGGATACGGGTGGAGGAATCATAGTTTTAACGGTGAGTTAGTTAGTAGAGTAAGTTTATAATATTAAATTACGAACGGAAGCCTCTCTCAAAGATTGCCACAGAGCACGGTCGTGAGCCACCTGCATCCATCGATTTGGTGGTAGGATCGTCTCTGTCTAGGAACCGTCTGGATAGGTACCCCTCTCTTACCTATTTCTGTCGCTAAGCAGCAGTGCAACCACTGTTGTGTTCCAGTTTGAAACTAATCCTGAGCCAGTATATTTTCTGGCTGTGAGGCATTCCATCTAGGTCCTCAGGGGTGACAATGCAACTGTAACCTCTTACGATTGTTTACAGGTGTATTTGGATTGTAGCAACCATTAACTGTACTCGTATGCCACTACAATCCAATTAAAAAAAAAAGCTTTGCATATCCTGAACAAGAGTGTCAGGAACCGTCTTACACCACGTTTGTCTTTTTTATTCATTGGAGTGATAAACTAGCTAACGGAGCTAACGTTATAATAAGTGGGTACTGCAGTCCATGGACATCTGCAAACAACTTGACAGCCCTGAAGATGAAAAAGTAGTCCTTCAAACCGGAACACAACAGCAGCCCTTTTGTGTTCCGGTTTGCACTGCTAAAAGGTAAAAGAGTGGTATCTAACCAGACGGCTCCTGGACAGAAAAGGAGCCTTACCACGCAAAACCTGTGCATTCAGTCGGTAGGATTCTGACCTGGCTTCCAAAGGGAACCTAATTTATAATTAGATATGAAATTTTCATGTTCCTTTGTCGTTTAACCGTTTAACAGATTTAACCTTGTACGGGTTTCTACAAAGTATACGGCTAAACTGGGTTTATAATGGTGTTGTAGTGGCCTTAGAATTCTGCCACCATCTTATTTACCCGTAGGTTTCGTAATAATCTACGGAGGGAAATGTCAACAATTACAAAATTACAACGACAAAACTAGATTAAAATGAATTACGAAGGTGCTCAGGAATCTGGAATAGGTTCGATCCTTTACATTACACCACTATAACTGATACAGTTTCAAGTTCTGAATTAATAAGGAGCTCGGTGAAGAAGATGCACTGAGAGAAATATTTGGTGGATACGTGAAGTCCGCCAGCCCGAAGTAGAGCAGCGTGTTGGACTATTCACGGCTGTAGAACCCTATCGTTGATTGAGAGAAGGCCTCAGCCTATTAAAGTCCACCGCTGAGCATAGGCTTCGCCATGAAATCGCCAGTAAAAGCCAGCATGCATTTCTTGAAAGGTTTACCCATAGTCACAACGCTGAGCAAGCAGGTCGGTGAGTGCCGGTACCCACGCACCATTGATGCTGCTCCCCATCATAAGCCTGGATGTATACATGTATATACAATTCTACATCGTTCCTCAGTGACGGCTGGCACCCACCCGGCGCGTCGCTGGGCTTGGTGCGGCGCCGCTGCCCAGCTCGGCGTGTCGCTAGCGGCGGCCGGCGGGGCTTGCATCCTCGCCGCCTTGGCGTCCGCGTCTCGTGCGAGATGCTCACCGCGACCGTTGCTCGTGTGCAATTGTGCTGCAGGTAAGACCGGGGTGCCCGCTCGTGCCTACTGCCACGATGAGCTTTTATACTTCCAACGCACTAAAAATATCCACGATAGCCCAGCCGATGGGGATGCCTACAGATCAGATGAATCAAAAAGGTTTGTATCGTTGGCCTGGACGCTGGAAATATGAGAGATTCTACACCTATTACGTAGTCCCAAATAAGCTCTCGTGAAAAGTGAGTTGAAAGGACTAAAAAAAACCTTTGACCACCCCGTATTGGGTATACGGTCGTGAGAGTTTATTTATTTATCCTGTGCTACAAGCGAGAGACAATTATATATATATATAATTGCTTTCACATATAACGGCTCTAACAGTGCAATTTTGAATTTAGGTTAATTGAATTAAAGTTAATAGGGAGGAGTCATTCCTGCGAAAATATTATTTACATAAATAACCTGCTAGCAAATAGATGGGGCTCTGGTAATGAAATGGAGCAGCATTTGCCGAACCCAAAATCCCACAGACTAGTGATGGCAGCGTCACTAGTGCCAAGGTACCGGCACCGCTCTCACCTACGCGCTTGCACAGCGTTGCTGCCAGCTATGCTGGCTTTTGGTGGCCTTGCATGGAGATGCCTATGTTCAGAAGTGGACATAAGTAGTTTGATGCAGTAGGCTCTCCAGCTTAGTTACAAAACATCTGCATCTTGATTCGTCATCGAGGAAAGATATTTATAGAATCGACCACTTACAATCAAGTGGATTGTAAGTGGTCGATTCTATACTATTTGTATTCTGTCGATTCTACAGTGTGCCCGTTGGTTACCCTTAAAAGTAAAAGCAGCCTGTAAGTGCCCACTGCTGAGCAAAGGCCTCCTTCTCAAATATCTGAGAGGGTGTTGGAGCCGGGAAGGGCCCGCTACCATGCTTCAGTGCGGGTTGGCGGGCTTTCTCATTTCGTCGAAAAAATGTTTTTCATTATTTCTCAGACATGCAGGTTTCCTCACGATGTTCTCCTTCACCGCCGAGCAATACAGCGCTTAATATTGCTATTGACAATTTTAGTAGTGCCGGTCACCAGCGCTCTTTGAAGCTAAAGCGAGAGCGCCCTACCACGGCTCTGGTGGTGTTTGTATTTGGGTTTGGCTGAGAACTATCCGCTAACACTCCTCTAAATGATCAACAGTGGAATATTTATTGATTGCTCTCTTGTATTTCTTTAAATGGGTCGAAGAAGAACTGAGTTATTACAATATTGAGAAGTTGAAGAGTTGTAATTTTTGACATTCTGCGGTCTTCATTAACCCTAAGTAGAAAATGTTTTGGGTCACCTTTTTTCTTTTTCTTTTGAAAACTGCAAAGCATAAATATCGAAGGGTTTCGCGTATAATTATTTTCCGCTTTTGCAATTATCGCAGTCAAAAATAATTGTGATGTAGCACAAGCAAGCAAGAAAATATTCAAATAGAACTCCTAAAATCTTAGGTCCGATTCCATAGCACAATGTATATTTCTGACAAATTTCATTTATTCCGGTAGACATCGGTTCGGTTCTTTAAGCGTGATTGAAACACAAACAAACTTTAAATTTTTTTTAGGCGGAAAATCGAGCAAGCGGTTCACCTGATGGTAAGTGATTACCGTCGCCCACGTACATCTGCAACACCAGAGGTGCTGCAGGTGCGTTGCCGGCCTTCAAGGGCAATAGGGAGATGGGAGGGAGGATGAGAAAGGGGATGGGGAAGAGAGTGGGCCTCCGGTTACCTCACTCACCGAACGAAACGCAGAAGCGCAAGATGCCTCTACTTCACGCCGGTATTCTGCGAGGCCGTAGTACCAACCCGGTCGAGCCGGCCCATTCGAGCAGCAGCAAAAGCCGCCGCTTGGCTCCACCACGTTTATAACTTTACATTATTTCATTAAAACTATCCCCTTGATTAGCCATCCATTACTACTTCTGTAATCATAAGAAACATTTTTAAGATCTATCAAAATCCGTCATCTCATTTAAGCTAAATAAATCAGTTCATACATACATACAAATAATTTTGTACTATAGTACTTAGTATTAGTATTAATATTTAGTTTATCTTATTAATATTATCAGATTTACAAGCAACCTGTTTTTCTTTTTGTTCAAATTATTATTTATATGCATTCACATTTAATTTTATTATATCGACAACGTATTAAATATAATTGACAAAATTAAAATGAATTAGGTATCAAATTTTTTAATAAATGTTTACAGTGCTGTTCTCCCTGGGCGCAATCGCAGTGTGGCTGACGGAGTATTTCTTAAGGCTGCAGCACAACGTGATGTCCGAAGAAGACTTGACCAACGCGTGGTCTTCTGACGGGATGGCTGATCTGGGCGTTTCGTTTTGGTGAGAACACCTCAAAGACCAACTAATTTTACTTTTTTATATTCCAGCCTCTTGCAAGCCCGAGAGCCGTGGTATTTGTTCTAGTGGCCGCACATACGATATATATTATAGCAATTTTAAGTGTTGAATTTACCAAATGCTCGGCGGTGAAGGAAAACACCGTGAGGAAACTGGCATGTCCGGTGAATAATTAAAAAAAATCGAGGATATGTGAAGCTAGCCAACATGCTCTGAAGCAGCGTTAATCCTTCCCTGCTCGAAGCTCTCTAAAAAAGGCAGCCTCTCCCCGACATGGACATTTACAAACTGCTTTTTTTACAATATTATTTATAATCTTTTCTCCTGCAGGCTGGTTGTAGCAGCAGCGATATCTGCTTTCATCAACAACATATGCATTCTCATAGCGATGGCAGACGGCAGAGATGCAGACACCATAGCCCCAGCGCTCGAGGAGAAAGTTAATGGAGCAATCATGCTGTATTAGATGATGCATTGATGCTCCGAAAAATACGATTGGAGGGAATAATAGCTCAAAGTAAATTTATTTCACTTATAGTGTAAGGTTAAGTTTCTGTTTCGGTGGAGAACTGTTGTACTGACTGATATGTGTAGAGGTATTCTTAGCTATACATGGTGTTTTTTGGATTTGTGATATGTTAACTTTTTTTTTCTACAAATTTAATTGGTTCAAAATCCATATTCGAGAGCTCTGGGTTTAATTCTCAGCGGATAACAATATGAAATTATGAATAGATGCGTTGAAGGTCCGGCTGACCTATAACGCCTGGGACAGATATGCTGGATGGAAATAACTTTTGTATTAAATATATTTGTTAAAGCCGGCTTTATTGTAGAAAAAAAAACAAACATTAGGGAATAATTTATCTATGTTATATTTTTTTGTAATGAAATTACGCCATTTTAGTTTCCTCAGGAGTATGTTGGCATTTGAAACAGCAGTGATTAAACTCCAATCTTTACGCATATTTCTTAGTAAGGGCACATAGTAGGGATAGAGATAATCTTTATAGTGTTGTAAGGGCTCTTTAGTGTAACTCTATGATGCTTTTGGTTTGTATTATTTTTGACTGAATGGGACCAGTGAAAATTTCGTTAGAGTTTGCATTGTGTTCCTTATGCTTTTAATTTGTACATGTTTAAAAAAAAACAAGTATATATTCGGCCATTATCGAAACATGGCGCCAAACCGAAAAGTGACAGCGACTGCATAAGTACAGTGATTTGAAAATTTAGGAGCGAGGTTCGCATTTATTGTTTAATCCAAATTCAGAAAATCTTTAGTAAAAGTGCACATTTTAATGTAGATAAAATAACAAAATATAACAAGGCTCTATGAATGAAAAACCTTTGCCCCATAATGAGCACATCAGCCATCGTACTTGCTGAGCTATCTGTCGTTCCCAGTCGAGAGTCTAAATCTGTAAAGTTTATGGGTTGTCTAAATCTGAATAATTAGATAAGCTCATGCAACCACATACACAATATTGGAATGGTTAGAGGTCTATACTACATTTATTTAAACAATTTCGACGGACTTAACATTAGATCTTGTCTTGGTGAACAACGCGACAGGTGGTGAGCCTGTCGTCATGTCTTGCCGCTATGTCTTAACGTTCAGGCCATCGAATACAAATCGTACATTGGTTTCCACATACTGAATGGTACGAGCCATTCATATATGGAATAAAACTCCGGTCGCCGGATTCGGAGGCGAATCCTCGAGACACTCGGCTAACGTGGTCTCAAAAGCGAAATATATTCTTCATAAAGACCAGGAGACTTTTATTTCTGTAAGTAGGTGTGTTGAGATTTACATACGTGATTAATTCCGTCCTAGATTAAAGTACTCTAATATAAATATTAAATAGTCATTTCGAGACAGCAATTTATTATATATATCAGATAGCTAAAAGTAATCCATCGTTTTTTATGGATGTTATTATTTTATTAATGTATTAGTTTTAATACATTTTGACATTCTGTAATGTATTACTCTGTGGCCCATATTATAGTATCGGATAGGCTAGTTCGTTCACTTTTCTATTTGTTACATAGTATTTTTTCTTCACTTATTTATATGTTTATGTAATAGTGGAAGAGAAGACTCCGTTCTCCATTTGCTTCTCATACTTCTACTCATATTTTGCACAATTAATTTCATTACTTTTTGTGTGCTGTCTGTTAAAAAAAGATTTAATTAAAACATGCCTCTTTTAACGTTGTTATGGTCAAGTGTCAAAATGTACCTTGACGCGATTTGTAAGTTCCAATTACAAATCTAGTAAATGATTTGTTTCATTGTAGATATTCTAGAATATTTATCGTCCATAAAGGTATTCGACGGATTTAAAAAAAAATGCTGCACGTTAAGTATGTGAAAAAATATGTTCGTCCAAAAAAAAAATGTTTTCTTAACTGTAATATATTTGTAAAAAAAAAATCTATTTGTTCTATTGTTGCATTTTATAAATAATTTTGATGCTCAAAACGCGTCATTATAATAGAATTTCAATTGTTTCAACACATCCGACAAGCGGACGGGCAGGTCTGCACAATTTTGGTCGTGTATTTTTCGATATGGTTATCACGCCATCTGTCGGTAGTCATTGCGATTTTCAAGGCCCTTTTCCCTTAGTCGCCTCGTACCACGCCCACGGGAAGAACGGAGGCGGCGAATTCTTACGCCGATACTCCACGTCACTACATAATCACATTACTATGATACATTTATTATCGTATTAGTATTCATGTCTTCGTGAAGTTTTAAAATAAATCACAAAATCGGACCTTAAATCATTTCTATTGATATATGAAAAAAAAAACAATCTAGAATTTATAATGAAAATTAAAAGGTATATATGTATTGAAACTCTTTGGTTATCACACCTGACCATTGATATTTTTTATTATGATTTGTATTCAAGGAAAGGAAAAATGATTACAAATTTGTTCTTTATTAGTTGTGCCATTAGGTTAAGCTGTGTAGTGATGTCTCCTTATGTAACAGTATTCAACATTTCTTTTTTGATGCATCTTATGTAATATTTTTATAATAAATACTTACATATTATTAATGGTTTAATTTTTATGTAATTAACCTCCTATTCCGCCAGTTTACGATATAATATGAGAGAAGGGGTTTTACGGGAGCGTGGGGCAATCGAGCGAGCGGCGCTCCTGATGGTGCTGCAAGTGTGTTGCCCGCCTTTATGCATATTTGGGGGATGGGAGGGATGACAGGGACGGGAGTAGTAATGGGGGGGGGGGCACCAGCGGTTCACCGGTTACCTCACTCACCGACCGAAACACAGAAGCACAAGATTCCCTCTACTTCACGCGGGTATTCAGCTAGGTCATGGTACTACCCAGGTCTAGCCGAAGCCATTTGAGCAGCAGCGAAAGCCGCCGCTTGGATCTATCATAGGGGATGTACCTCTGAATCAGGAGAGTCGTTAGTAGAGTCGAATTTGATCCCCTACATGCATAGTTCGTATCGTAGCGTTTGTATAATTCGTATCGTTGCTACGGACAGCCGGTCGGTGATAGGCTCACCACCTGTCACGTTGTCCCAATATAAGCTGTGGTGAAAAATGGGTTGAAATTACTTAAAATGTCCAGACCGCTAACCCCCCTTTGTAATGTGTGTACGGTCGTGAAAGCTCATATATAATGAATTTAAAATAAATAATATACCATATTAATGACGATAATTAACCATATTTTCGTCACGCCTGAATTTTGTTATCCAAGACCCGCGGTAGCTCGATGGTGAGGGCGTTTACTTTTCATAGAGCCCGAGAGACCTGGATTAGATCAACGGTGCCGGCCTATGAGAATAGATAACAATTTTGCATCCCATTAGAGAGCTTCGCGTCTGTAGGGATATTTACTCATTTGGTTTAAATCGCGTAGTGTTATTATATTTATGTATCTATTATTTACTTTTTAGTTTTAGTTAATTCCTCAGAACAGTAACAGTAGTATGGTATGTGCTTTAAATTAACAACGAACAAATAAGCGATGTTCTACCCTGTTATGGTAATTTTGTTGTAAGTTTTGTGCGTTGCAATATATGGCTTCAGGAATTCCAATCTAGGATCAATTTAAGCTCCTCTCAGGCTCTGACGGAGGTACCCTGTTTTTATTTGTTTTTTTCAATTTATAATGTACATCATAAAATAAAAGGTATTGTCCCATAAGCACGAAAGCATGCCACAAGAGTACAGCGATTCACCTAACTAACGTGGTAAGAGCCGAGCAGCGGCTTTAACTGTTGCTCGAATGGGCCGGCTCGACCGGACCAATAACACGACCACGCAGAATACCTGCCTGATGTAGAGGGAGGCATCTTGTGCTTCTGCGTTTCGTTCGGTGAGTGAGGTAAAACACTCCCCCTCCCCATTCCTCTCCTTATCCTCCCACCCATCTCCCAAATACCCTTAAGGGCCGGCAACGCACCTGTAGCTCCTCTGGTGTTGCAGATGTATGTGGGCGACGGTAATCACTTACCATCACGTGGTAATTATTGATCGTTTGCCGCCTTTCCCATAAATAAAAAAAAACTAAAGCATAAGCGCACTGCACACTCGAGCAGACCAGCCTCCACAAGCAGCACCTGTTCACAAGTATGACTCATGGAGGCAGCCGCGGCTTGGTAATTAACTGTTCATTTTCAAACACCTACACTGACGAACGTCCTAATTTCGGAGACATTGATGGTCCATTTTCAAAATATCGCATTGCTCTCGACCCAATTCGCGCGAACTTTTCTAGTTATGTGTTTATTGGAAAGAAATAAACGAGAAATGAACTTTATTTGTTGCGCCATAGCAGACAAAATTGAATAAAAGTTAATTTAAAAAAAATGACAATGGGTCTATGCCCGAAATAAATTACGGGTGCCGCCCCGCATTGCTTATTTTAAGCGCAGCTTTTGTTCCGTCTCAGGCTGATAGTGGCTGGATAAATAATAAAAAAAAAATAGATAGAAAAGCCATTCTATCTTCTATCTTTATCAGCTACAAAACAACAAGTCCATTGCTGAACATGGGCGTCCAAGATATGAGTGGATGATTGGCCTATACCATGTGTTCTGGTTTGCCTTCCTTAGTGTCTTGTATAATACTAATTCAAAATATGCAAATCCAAACTTATGGCGCCATCTATTGACGTACAAGAAAAGTGGCGTTGCAAGCGCATCTCACTTTGTATTCAAAATTCTAGAGAATCTATGTAATGGCGGGAACCGCTTGCTAAGTAAGACGAAATTAACATTTATATGTTCTATGACGAGTTGGTGGGAGTGTTGTGGCGACCCAGATTAGTGCAAATACTTTAAATAATACGTAGGCGTGTGGTCAAGGATAATCGAAGCCTTCCTCATCCGAAAACATCACCGAAGCTGATCGATGCGACATCCGATCCTGAGTTAACTTTCTTTCTTAAGCTTTCCTTTGTCGGTAAGACATTTTTCTCTCACTATAGATGGAATTAATGGCAAGTCAAAGTTAACGTCTTATTTAAAAATCTATAATCTATTGAGGGAGTGTTGGAATCGCCCACAGGGTCCAATACGCGTATTTCCAAACAATATAGATACGTTGAATGTTCTCACCACGATGGGTGAGCGGATTGGTGAGCGCAGTTTCGGAATTCTCGCACTAGTGAAGCTGCTCCCGCATCACTAAAGTAACAGCCTGTAAGCACCCACTGCTGGGCAAAGGCCTCCTTCTCAAATATCTGAGAGGATTTTGAAGCTGGGAAGGGCCCGCTACGCTGCTCCAGTGCAGGTTGGCGGGCTTCATATAGTTACGTAATGTTAGGTATGTTTTATTATTAAACGATGGATGGAAACCTTTATGCTAAGACTTAAGTAACACTTGGGGAAAGCGGTTTGTTTTTGTACGAGTACGTACCTGCGTGTTTTTATTCTAAACACGTGGGCTGCTTTTGATTAAAAACTTTAAATTCAGGACTTGTAGCTTATTGAAAAGGGTCGACCTAACCCTTTTGATGAAAGGTTCCGCGTCGTGGGAGCGATTTATAATAGTCTTAAGTAAGTCGAGCTTGAATTAGAAGAGTGGCTGTTTTATGGAACCGGTGGAAGCTCGAAATAAAGTAGCCCTCTTGTTTCTTAAAGAGCCGTGGTAGCTCAGGGGTCAGGGTATCTTAATTTTATATCCCGGGGCCGGTATTTTCTAATAGGTGCTTTGGCTAAGTACGATATTCCCAATTTTTTTTTGGTTCCGAAGCTCTATTACTAAGCCTACGACGTCGTAAGTCGTAAGTCTACGTAATAAGGATCCGATTGAAATTTTTATCTAACAGAAAAGAAAAAGGAAAATTAACGTTTACTGAATACTGATATATTGTGTACGCCACCGTCGGTGCGCGTGTCCGACTCACACTTGTCCGATGTTTTCTTCTTTGTCTGACTGTTAATGATCTCCTACTGGATTTATGAAAATAAGTACCAATAGAAGAATTTAGAACAATAGAAGACTCCCACTGGGCGAGATAAGGCGACAGATTGTCTCAAACCCCTACCACAAGGTATAGTTGAATGATGCAAAATATGATATTGCATATAGTGTTAGGTTTGTGAACACAAGCATTCCGAAATAAAATATTTGATAATAAAAAAATTCTCAGAAGGAATGCTTAGAGACGATTGTGACAGAAGAAGGAACATTGTTTGACGGTATACGAATCGAAATAAGAGTAGTGGGGATAGAACAGAGTTAGGGATGCTCGGATCAGTTTTTGTGAGAGCTTCTACAATGATATTGTTAGACAAAACAAGAAACGACGAGGATGGGATTCGAACCCACGCGTGCAGAGCACATCGGATTAGCAGTCCAACGCCTTAACCTCTCGGCCACCTCGTCATGCCGTATAGACGATCATAATTACTATTTGCTGCAGCTCGAATGGGTTGGTACCACGGCCTCGCAGAATACCGGAGTGAAGTAGAGGCATCTTATGTTCGGTGAGTGAGGTATCCGGAGCCAAAATACCCTTGAACCCTCTCCCTCTATCAATAAAGGCCGACAACGCACCTGCAGCACATCTGGTCTTGCAGATGTAGGTGGGCGACGGCAATCACTTACCATCAGGTGAACCGCTTGCTCGTTTGTCACCGTTTCCATAAAAAAAAGAAATATTTGGTGTAGCTTTATATCCCAATATAATAGACTCCAGTTCTTTACGAACACTTTTCGTTGAAAACTTATTGAAAAAAGTGTTACGGTCATTTTAATAATGTCAATTTTCCATTATTTAATAAGCATACAACAATTTAAAAAATGTTAATCGATAAAGATAGGTACAGATGATCGCACAGATATTAATTTTGTGAATCGCTTTAATTATAATGCGCGTTGAAACAATTGGTCGCGTTGTATTTGACCTGTATGGATTATGTTATATTAATTTAAAGGAATTTATCGCGTTCAATTATCAAAGCAAAAGATACAATTAATCTCGATAAATTCCATAATTCCTTTTTATTACAACGTCCAGTATTCGCGTAAATATAGAAAATATATATATGCAATGTTATAAACCTTGTTTTGAAATTTTATCTAACAGAAAAGAAAAAGGAAAATTAACGTTTACTGAATACTGATATATTGTGTACGCCACCGTCGGTGCGCGTGTCCGACTCACACTTGTCCGATGTTTTCTTCTTTGTCTGACTGTTAATGATCTCCTACTGGATTTATGAAAATAAGTACCAATAGAAGAATTTAGAACAATAGAAGACTCCCACTGGGCGAGATAAGGCGACAGATTGTCTCAAACCCCTACCACAAGGTATAGTTGAATGATGCAAAATATGATATTGCATATAGTGTTAGGTTTGTGAACACAAGCATTCCGAAATAAAATATTTGATAATAAAAAAATTCTCAGAAGGAATGCTTAGAGACGATTGTGACAGAAGAAGGAACATTGTTTGACGGTATACGAATCGAAATAAGAGTAGTGGGGATAGAACAGAGTTAGGGATGCTCGGATCAGTTTTTGTGAGAGCTTCTACAATGATATTGTTAGACAAAACAAGAAACGACGAGGATGGGATTCGAACCCACGCGTGCAGAGCACATCGGAGTAGCAGCCTTAACCTCTCGGCCACTTCGTCATGCCGTATAGACGATCATAATTACTATTTGCTGCAGCTCGAATGGGTTGGTACCACGGCCTCACAGAATACCGGCGTGAAGTAGAGGCATCTTATGTTCGGTGAGTGAGGTATCCGGAGCCAAAATACCCTTGAACCCTCTCCCTCTATCAATAAAGGCCGACAACGCACCTGCAGCACATCTGGTCTTGCAGATGTAGGTGGGCGACGGCAATCACTTACCATCAGGTGAACCGCTTGCTCGTTTGTCACCGTTTCCATAAAAAAAAGAAATATTTGGTGTAGCTTTATATCCCAATATAATAGACTCCAGTTCTTTACGAACACTTTTCGTTGAAAACTTATTGAAAAAAGTGTTACGGTCATTTTAATAATGTCAATTTTCCATTATTTAATAAGCATACAACAATTTAAAAAATGTTAATCGATAAAGATAGGTACAGATGATCGCACAGATATTAATTTTGTGAATCGCTTTAATTATAATGCGCGTTGAAACAATTGGTCGCGTTGTATTTGACCTGTATGGATTATGTTATATTAATTTAAAGGAATTTATCGCGTTCAATTATCAAAGCAAAAGATACAATTAATCTCGATAAATTCCATAATTCCTTTTTATTACAACGTCCAGTATTCGCGTAAATATAGAAAATATATATATGCAATGTTATAAACCTTGTTTTGAAATTTTATCTATAAACGCAATTGCCATGCATTGCTGCTCTAGCGAGCATTTTGACAGTTAGACATTTACACGTTATAGACGACTGCCGATACTTACGAGTATGAGGTGAATTGGCCGCCGATTATACGGAATTGGAATAGACTTTCAACACATAATACAAGCAGAGAGTTATTTATCACTTGGAAAGTAAAATTGAAAGAATTTTTTTTATACGTGGTTGAGCCAAGCGGCAGTCAGAGCACATCGGAGTAGCAGCCTTAACCTCTCGGCCACTTCGTCATGCTCGAATGGGCCGGGTCGACCAGGTTAGTGCCACGGCCTCACAGAATACCGGCGTGAAGTAGAGGCATCTTGTGCTTCTGCGTTTCGTTCGGTGAGTGAGTTAACCAGAGACCTCCCCCCCCCTTTCCTCTACCCTTATCAATAAAGGCCGGCAACGCACCTGCAGCTCTTCTGGTGTTGCAGATGTACGTGGGCGTCGGTAATCACTTACCATCAGGTAAACCGATTGCTTGTTTGCCGCCTTTCTCATAAACGCCTTAATTTTGAATGGTGTTTGGAAGCAGAGGTGTTTTCCGTTATATTTTTCCACAAGTTCTTTTCCTTCACCCCTGTGACTTCACGTGGTGAATTCAGCATTTACAATGACGATGGACGTCGCTAATCTGTTACCAGCAGGTAAGCCGCTGGGTCGTTTGCTCCTTTCCAATACAAAAAAAAAAAATATTACTAACGTTTGGTATCTATTTGTATCAACATCATCAATATCGTCGTCTATCTGGAAACAGGGGGCACACGAGCGTGCGGCTCACCTGATGGTAAGTGATCACCGACGCCCACGAACATCCACAACACCAGAGGAGCTACAGCATATATCTGATTTAAGTTTTACCACACCAATCCTATATCGCTAACACGCAGTAAATACTTCAGCAGTGTCATGTTGTGTTCAACATTAATTTCCTCACTACTGGACAAAGAACACTTCTTATTTTTGTGGGGGTTTGGAAGTCGAGAAGAGTCCGACAACCTCCAGCGAAAATGCCTTAAAACTAGTTTTTTGTTATTTCTCACATGTTTTACCTTCAGCGCCGAGGACGTATTTTATTTTCTCATTGAATTAATTCCTATAATTTTTAGTGTTACCAGCGCCAGTATCCAAACCCAGGTTATTCACGTACTATGAAATTAAATCGAGGTCCCTAATTACTGAACTATCGCGGCTCCAACATCGTTCATCCATAATAACATTTTTTTTAAAATTTTATTGCGTAAGAGACTCTGAATGTCACATCAAGTAATTTCTAATTCCTAACACGTCGGCTTTGGATTGAAATCTTTAAATTCAGATCTTGTTACATCGGACCTGATCAAACGGATCATCGCATATCCTTTCCACGTAAGGTCTCGCATCTCAAAGGAGCAATGCGGAATAATTCGAATAAAAGAACCCGTGTTTGAATTAACCAAATCGAATACTTGGCTTAGAACACATTACCATGTTTACTCGATCGAACCTTACCTTAATTTCTCGAAGTTTTACGATACGATACGATACGATACGATACGATACGATACGATACGATACGATACGATACGATACGATACGATACGATACGATACGATACGATACGATACGATACGATACGATACGATACGATACGATACGATACGATACGATACGATACGATACGATACGATACGATACGATACGATACGATACGATACGATACGATACGATACGATACGATACGATACGATACGATACGATACGATACGATACGATACGATACGATACGATACGATACGATACGATACGATACGATACGATACGATACGATACGATACGATACGATACGATACGATACGATACGATACGATACGATACGATACGATACGATACGATACGATACGATACGATACGATACGATACGATACGATACGATACGATACGATACGATACGATACGATACGATACGATACGATACGATACGATACGATACGATACGATTTATTCATTTACATAACACAAAAATTACAAGAAATACAATTATACAGAAAAGAAAACAATAGATATGTAAAACCAAAAGAAATAATTTAAGAGAAAGACTTTATAATTTATAACCCGTGTCATGTCAAATGAAACGGTTCTGTTTCTTTATTTTCTAAAATTACAACAAACCAAAGAATAAAATAAGCACTTACGTATGTGACTCAATACTATGGTGGTCAGAGGTTCTTTTCAACACACTTTTCACCAAAGCTTATTCGGGACAACGTACCAAGCGCGGTCTTAGTGTCCAGGCCAACGATAGAAGTCGTGCGTAAGTTTCTTATAACTCATCGGTACGAGTCCTCCATTTGGGGGATTGAACTCGAGTCTCCGGATTCGGAGTGGATTCTGATCACTTGGATATTTATTGCACTCCTGACGTGTTAAAACAATATAAATTATATTGTTATGATACGTGAAGGAATAACGCGCAAGTCCCAACAATCAACTGTTTGAATATTTTATTGCAATTGTATTTAGAATTAATGTCATTCGAATATCAGAATGTATTACAAAATGTCGAGTTACATATATACATACAATCTTTGCTCCTTTCCAATACAAAAAAAAAAAATATTACTAACGTTTGGTATCTATTTGTATCAACATCATCAATATCGTCGTCTATCTGGAAACAGGGGGCACACGAGCGTGCGGCTCACCTGATGGTAAGTGATCACCGACGCCCACGAACATCCACAACACCAGAGGAGCTACAGCATATATCTGATTTAAGTTTTACCACACCAATCCTATATCGCTAACACGCAGTAAATACTTCAGCAGTGTCATGTTGTGTTCAACATTAATTTCCTCACTACTGGACAAAGAACACTTCTTATTTTTGTGGGGGTTTGGAAGTCGAGAAGAGTCCGACAACCTCCAGCGAAAATGCCTTAAAACTAGTTTTTTGTTATTTCTCACATGTTTTACCTTCAGCGCCGAGGACGTATTTTATTTTCTCATTGAATTAATTCCTATAATTTTTAGTGTTACCAGCGCCAGTATCCAAACCCAGGTTATTCACGTACTATGAAATTAAATCGAGGTCCCTAATTACTGAACTATCGCGGCTCCAACATCGTTCATCCATAATAACATTTTTTTTTAAATTTTATTGCGTAAGAGACTCTGAATGTCACATCAAGTAATTTCTAATTCCTAACACGTCGGCTTTGGATTGAAATCTTTAAATTCAGATCTTGTTACATCGGACCTGATCAAACGGATCATCGCATATCCTTTCCACGTAAGGTCTCGCATCTCAAAGGAGCAATGCGGAATAATTCGAATAAAAGAACCCGTGTTTGAATTAACCAAATCGAATACTTGGCTTAGAACACATCACCATGTTTACTCGATCGAACCTTACCTTAATTTCTCGAAGTTTTACGATACGATACGATACGATACGATACGATTTATTCATTTACATAACACAAAAATGACAAGAAATACAATTATACAGAAAAAGAAAACAATAGATATGTAAAAACAAAAAGAAATAATTTAAGAGAAAGACTTTATAATTTATAACCCGTGTCATGTCAAATGAAACGGTGCTGTTTCTTTATTTTCTAAAATTACAACAAACCAAAGAATAAAATAAGCACTTACGTATGTGACTCAATACAATGGTGGTCAGAGGTTCTTTTCAACACACTTTTCACCAAACCTTATTCGGGACAACGTACCAAGCGCGGTCTTAGTGTCCAGGCCAACGATAGAAGTCGTGCGTAAGTTTCTTATAACTCATCGGTACGAGTCCTCCATTTGGGGGATTGAACTCGAGTCTCCGGATTCGGAGTGGATTCTAATCACTTGGATATTCTCTTATTGCACTCCTGACGTGTTAAAACAATATAAATTATATTGTTATGATACGTGAAGGAATAACGCGCAAGTCCCAACAATCAACTGTTTGAATATTTTATTGCAATTGTATTTAGAATTAATGTCATTCGAATATCAGGTTGTATTACAAAAATGTCGAGTTACATACGTACATACAAACTTTGCTCTTTCCATTTGTCTTTTATAACAATTATACCACGGATAAAACTCGTTTTTTCTGATCTACTTTTGCAGCGGACTCGCGAAATCTATGACCAAGGTTGCCGTTAATGCTATAATGAAAGTTATAACATCACCAAAAATAAGGGGTGAATTCAAGAGCGTGTTTTTAAGTCGTGGGCAAACAGTAGGGGCCAAGAATTCAATCAAATCCTTTACCGTCGCGCCAATTGACTGTAGCACGATCGGCACGTATGGTCAATGAGCTGGATGTAATTTACTTCAACGAGTACCGTGTCCAACACATAAAAGGAAAAAGTTGAGCAGAACCTTTCGATTTTGTTTTCTTACTTCTGTTAACTTCACATTGAATAGTCAAAGTTAAAAACTATTTGAAAGTTATACTTCTTTTGGCGCGTTTGGGTAAATAGATGAGAGTGAATTTTTCGATGCGCGCGCACACCGACTTCTAAAATTAACAGGATGAAGTTGGTTTCTAAATGTCTCTTAAATTGTTACGATGCGGGCGCACACTGACATCTAAAAACAACAGGATGAAGTTGGTTTCTAAATGTCTCTTAAATTATCTTGATAACTATTATTGAGTGTCTTTATAGTAACACTGACGGTGTGCCCAGCATGGGAGGAGTATCCTGGTGAGCCATTTTGGGCGAAACCTCTCCATGCCAGCAGTCGTGCAGAGCGAGGATACGGCGTGGAGGGCCGTAGTCGCCTTCTGTGAGACCGTGATGGTCCAGAAGGAGATTGCTGAGCGGTAGCGAGAGAGGACAGATTCCGCTCGGAGACGGGGCCACAGAGGGAGAGTAAGCGTATTTGGGAGACGGGAGGGAGGATAAGGAGTGGAATGGGGAGAGGGAGTGGGCCTCTGGTTACCTCACTCACCGAACGAAACGCAGAAGCACAAGGTGCCTCTACTTTACGTCGGTATTCTGCGAGGTCGTGGTATAAATCCGGTCGAACCGGCCCATTCGAGCAGCAGCTGAAACCGCCGCTTGGCTCTACCACGTTACAAGTATGATTAAAATATCTTGTATTTGTTTATAAAATGCTAAAAGCTTTTCCCTGACCTATTAGATATACATAACTAAGAAGCTGCATAAGAAAATACATTCTTAAGAGATTTAGTAACTCTATTGAGTTAAGAGTTTTGGTAAGAGCAGACACTAACTCACAAAATATTTGCAGTTAACATTTGTCTGCTTCCAATTATTTAGCCGACGGTGTCACAAGGGATGCCCAGAATTTAATAATTCGGTTTATTAGTTAGACCGCATGTTCTTTCTAAACTAATGCACGAGAACTCCCTAGCGAGTCTAAAGATATCTTATACTAATAACAACAGATAATAAATTTCTTTGATTCGTTTAGAATGAGAAAAACAGTATTAATATTCCACGGATTAATATTCGCGAGAATATTGAACGGAAGGTGGTGGCGTATATTTTACTAGGTGATAGACTCCTTCTATGCTTGGAGTCGTCTGGGTAGTGGGGGGTCTTATCTATTTCTGCCGCCTTTTCTTTTTTATGGGAAAGGCGGCATACGTGCAATCGATTCACCTGATGGTAAGTGATTACCGTCGCCCACTTACATCTACAACACCAGGAGTGCTGCAGGTGCGTTGCCGGCCTTTAAGGGTATTTGGGAGATGGGATGTGGAAGGGGATGGGAGGAGGTGTGGGCCTCCGGTTACCACACTTACCGAACGAAACGCAAAAGCACAAGACGCCTCTAAATCACGTCGGTATTCGGTGGTAGATCCGAGCAGCAGCAAAAGCCGTGTTCCAGTTTGAATGGTATAGAGAAGTAGCATAAGGCATTCCTTCTTGGTCTTCAAGGAGCCAATTCCCATAATCTTTAACCAAATACTAAAACCTAATCTAATAAAAGAATATGCTGTTATCTTTTTACCCATGGGTGTCATATGAGGGGACTATGGCGACCTTGAAGACTGTATGACAATCTCATAAATCAGTCGTAGACATAGAATAGATCGACTTCAATCTCCCCGTGAGGCGATAAGTGTATCGTAGAAGCACGTTTAGCAACTCTGATTCGTGGCGAATGTGTTTTCCATTTCAAAAATTTAAAAGTTATACACCTAAATGAAAACGCCGTGGTAGCCTAGTGGTCAGGGCGCTCACTTTAGTTTCATAGAGCGCGAGTGACCTGGGTTCGAGCCCCGGTGCCGGCACCACTAGAATTGTCAATAGCAATTTTAAGTGCTGTATTTACCATGTGCTCAGCGGTGAAGGAAAACATCGTGAGAAAACCTGCATATCTGAGAAATATTTTCGAGGATATGTGAAGCCCGCCAACCCGCACTGGAGCACCGTGGCGGGCCCTTCTTGGCGTATTGGAGAAGGAGGCCTTTGCCCAGCAGTGGGCACTTACAGGCTGCTATTTTACAGCTAAATTGGGTTCGCCATTTGACTTTTCACTTTAATGCTTTCTACGAGCTTATTCGTGAAATATACGTAAAACGTTTACTCACAGAATACATTTCTAGTTTTTAGATGAGATGATATATTTGAGCTAATAGTTAACTGGGTCAATGAAACAGATCGACCTTAACGGTCGTTCGTGTCAACGTCCTCTGCCGGCGTTTTAAGTCGCCGACATGCGGTCAAAGACCTCATGCGAAGACGCAGCTCGTAACGAGGCAATTACATGTTACATGTCGCTTGCGTTTCATTTGGATTATTAGGTTTTTTTTTCTATTTCTTAAGTGAACTTTTTTTAACATTTTTTATATAAATAGGAGCACTAGTGCTAACCAAGTCTCCATAAAATTTCATTACCGTCACATACCACCTGTATATACACAGAGCTTGGTTCAACAGTTCGTTTACCGTGCGCTGTGATTACGGCAAATACTCCTTATGGTGAGGCTCGTGTCCAGCAGTTGACTATTTATAGGCTGTAAAGGAAAGGATTTATACTTCTTTAAATTCTCTAATGAAAATTAATGAGTGAACAAATATTCCACTCACGCTAGTCCCGTCAGTTATTTCCTTGATTTGTCCAAATGATTCCGTCCCAAGCTGTCGACGTTGAGACTAATAGGGTAAATACAAATAGTGATTTCTACGTCTAACACATCGACCTCGCCTGTCGCGCTTCCGACGTGAAAAGGCAACGTGAAACCAACGATTTCTGAATTAAATATAAATAATACGAAATGTGTTTGATCTAGCGTAGTATTTATGTGAAAGAAAGGCACTGTATGGATGTGGAAGTCTTTGAGATCGACGTTATAGATGTTGTATGTAAATAATCACATATTACATAAAATATTATTAGATATGATTGCAAGTCTGTATTTTCGGGAAGTTATTACTGTTCACTATCATGTTATAATCTCTGTAAGTTCATATGAAATCCATGGAACGAAATCGGTTTATGGATAATTTTGCATGTGTATGCATGCAGTACCGTACTGTCGCCTTATCCGCTAAGCCACAAAAAAATCGGAAAAATTTAACATGATTTTGTTTATCCGAGACAAGATTTCTCTTTGGTTATCGACAAACGAACGTGGAATGATTGCACAAGGAATTTTAGTGAAATGTTTTTGTGGAATAGCGGATAAGGGCCTTGGTGTAGCAATTAATAATTAGGAAAGGCAATTTGATTTATTACAAAATTTTTGGCCAGCCAATAAAAACATTTTTTTATTTTATTATGCTATAAATGTCTCGAACGCTAGTCGATTGCATGCACATAGAAGACTTTTGATACCGAACTTGGGTCTATTCAAGTAGATCATATCACATCCTTTGCACGTCAGGTTTTGTATTTAATTGACGCAATACATAAAACATTGAACTGTGTAAGGGTTAAGGAATCTGAGACCGTATATTTTTTTTTTAGGAAAAGAGCAAGCGGTTCACCTGATGGTAAGCGATTACCATCGCCTATGTACATCTGCAACACCAAAGGTGTTGTAGGTGCGTTGCCGGTCTTTAAGGCTATTTGGGAGATGGGAGGGAGGATCAGGAAGGGGATGGGGAGGAGGTAAGGGGCTCCGGTTACCTCACCTTGTGTTTCTGCGTTTCGTTCGGGGAGTAATGAACCGGAGACCTCTTTCCTGCTCGAGAACTCGTTTGCTGCTTTTCCTAAAAAAAAGTCAGTATGATAATACGAAATACAGAATACAATAAGTTCTCAAAGACTATACAAACACTACTAAGTACTTATTCTATGGTATTAAAATATCGCTGCTACTTGTATAGTCAAAATACTGTCTATATGAAGAAGGTTATGTAAAGGAAGGCTATGTTTTAATTTTAGGTTGTAAATATCGAAAATTTTTGTATTTATAAAATGTGTGAAGTATTTCCTTACTTTCCATTGTATTGTTTTCTTATTCCTTTGAGGATTGGCCTTATTTTCATATCAATACAAAGCATTGTAAGTAACAGTACACGAATATATGAATATGAACATGATTTATTCATTTACACAACGCAACTATGTACTATTTTTCTTGTAACTATGTACCTATAGTTACAAGAAAAACAATAAAAAAGATAAAAGGAAACAAAAAACAATTCAAGGAAAAGCCTCAATCGACTGTGTTTATGAACAGTGTCGTGTCAATTGAAACGGTTCTGACCCTGCATAGTGTCGCGGGACTGATTTTCATTCAGCACTTTTTTATTTTATTTACATGGCTAAAGACCTTACGCACAACGCCCTCTCGGGGTCAAGGCATGTCGGCAGGGTCACAGGAACGCTTTCGCACACACCTCGACCGTGGAGGGCGAGGAGAGCGGTGCTAATCCAACACTCCCCCCACAGTCCACCAACACGCATCCGATGTGGGCTCAAGCCCACTCGGGGCGGCCACCTCGGCCCAGCCATCTCCTCAAAGACAGGCAGGCCATGTAGGTTCCTCTTGGTTCACCGTGGGAGACCAAGGTTACTACGCCAGAACAAGGCGGGAACCTATTCGGGGGAGGTCAGTCAGCACCTACCCTACTGCGCGATGTACTTCGCATAAAGTCTCACAATCGCAGAACGCTTGGTAAGTTGACTCTGAACGCCCTGCACTACCATGATCTACATTCTTTTTACAGGCACAAATAAGTTGTTTTTAACATATTATAATGTAGATATTAGAAAGAAAGAAAGAAAGTACTTTATTCATTGCCACAACTCAAGTAACACCTAAGTAAACTTAATTAAAAAATAATAATAATAATAATAACATTTAATTGGGTTGCAGCAACAAAACGGTGTCCGACTCAGCATAATGCTGTAGCAATGCTAAACCACAACTACAGCGCTGGTATTCTGTCGGAAACTTTTTTTTTTTTGCGAGCAGTCGTCAGGCTTTTTGTACTACATGATGAGTATATAAATAACAACAAAAGACATAATAATAATAATAATAAATATAGAAATACCCCATACAATAATAATAATAATAATATAATTCCGCAACGAGGACTAACAAATGATTTAAATAAATAAATGAAGCACTTCATTATAGATAGCGGTCTTTTAACGTGTCATAACTGTAGAATTTGTATTGTTGTAACACGTCATGGGCTAATACAATACATAATCATCATCATCGAGGGTATCACTTTAATACCCGCAACGGATGTCTCTCACGATTGGCAGCCTTACCCTGCCATTATCGTTTCGTACACTTTGGTGACGTTGTTCGACATATTATTTCCCTGTACGTGGCAGAGCCAAGCGGCGGCTAGTGGTTGCTGCACGAATGGTCCGGCACGACCGGGGTGGTATCACAGCCATACAGAATACCGGTTTGAAGTATTTTGTGCTTCTGCGTTTCGTTCGGTGAGTGAGGTGACCGGAGGCCCTCTCGTCCTCTACCTCTCCCTCTATCAATAAAGGCCGGCAACGCACCTGCAGCTCCTTCGGTGGTGCAGACGAACGTGGGCCGCGCTGATCACTTCACCGTCACATGAGCCGCTTGCGCGTTTGCCCCCTATACCATAAAATCTGTAGGTGTGATGTTTTGTTTGTTTATGTTCTCAGATGTCAGGTGTTGCCGGCTTGTCGGGACTACAGTTAGCAACAGATGTCGATTACTACAAGTTAAAGAATTTTACGGAAGTTTTCAGTAAGTTATTCTTGATCGTGCTCGAGTAAAAATGGAAAGAGCACTTAGGAGTAATGTCCCACGTATAGGCAAAGGTTTTCATGTTTTCCAGCCGGGAAGAGTCCACCAAGTTGCTCCAATGCCAGTAGGCGAATTTAGTTTACGCTACCTTCCACGTACCTTTGCGTGGTAAAGCCAAGCGGCGGCTAGTGGTTGCTGCACGAATGGTCCGGCACGACCGGGGTGGTATCACAGCCATACAGAATACCGGTTTGAAGTATTTTGTGCTTCTGCGTTTCGTTCGGTGAGTGAGGTGACAGCTGGTGTTAAAACAATAGAATTTCTAAAGTCATTACACGAGAAGGCTTATGGTATAATTGCAGATTCAAAAAGGCTGCCGAAACAGGCCAAAGGCGCTGTGTGACTTCAATCCACCGTCTGGCAGCAGCGTCTAAAGTGCATGGTGTATGGTACCGTGTTTGCCAACCCACCTACCAAGATTCGCGAATACGACAAACTCTTCCTATGGAGAGACTTTTATCGAGTATGCTCAGTAAAAAAAAATAGTTTAAAAAGTAAAATAGGACTTTTTATAGAAACATGGCAATGTTCATATAAATACGTTATGAGTTATTATATTTTGTGGGCTTGAGTGTGTGAAGGGGCTTGCGACAACGCTATGTGGCGTTTGAAAAATTTTATCTAAATATGCTACGTCGGAGCATGAGGATGTTTACATTTAATTTCATTAGTGTACGTTGCTTTTACTGAGACTATATTAATACTTAGCATTTAATTCTGCTGCACAACTGTACACTATAGCAGTTAAATAGTTTTATTTATGGAATCACTATAACAATTATGTTCACAATGTCTGGGATCTAATGATTGAAATTAACATAAAGCCCTACTACACGTGACACGACACCAAGAACGCTGGCTGCGTTCGCACGCTGAATGGTTAAACTTAAACCCCCGTGCGAGAAAATAACCAGCCCTCTTGTCACAACGTCGTTACGACAAAACGCGGATATAATTACTTTTTTTATGTGAAAGGAGGCAAAGGAGCTAACTGCTCTCCTGATGGGAGGTGACTACCTTCACCCACGTAAATTTGCAACACTAGAGGAGCTGCTGGTACGTTTCCGGCCTCTTAAAGTACTTAGCGAATGGGCATACATACCCTGTACAGCCTCCCCTGTACAGAAAGGGTTTCCGGAAGCACAAGATTCAACGGGAAAACCTTACTACCTTCCATAGACACTGCTGCCTAATACCGATCTGTATTATAGGTCAGACATGTTTATTCTCCCAATAGGATTTTGTAACGACAACTATTAAACATATGCCCTATCCCTTAGTTCACTATAATGCCTAAGGGAACAGGAGGTTTGTGATGCCGTGGTCATTACGCGAATCTAAAAATTCATTCTTTTTTAATCAGTCTCTCGTCCTCTACCTCTCCCTCTATCAATAAAGGCCGGCAACGTACCTGCAGCATCTATGGTGTTGCAGATGTGTATGGGCGACGGTAATCACTTACCATCAGGTGAACCGCGTGCTCGTTTGCCGTCTTTTCTATAAAAAAAACGCTTCTCTTGTGCCGGGAGGCAGTTTACATACATAAATTGCACACGAACAAACATCCAGAACCGGAACTTAATATTTGTAGTTCATACAAATACTAGTCCCGTATACTATATATAGTATAAATACTAGAATCGAACCCTCAAGCAGCTGGATAGGGATAGTACTACGGCCTCGCAGAATACCGGCGTCTTGTGACATCTTGTAGTTCTGCGTTTCGTTCGGTGAGTGAGGTAACAGCTGGTGTTAAAACAATAGAATTTCTAAAGTCATTACACGAGAAGGCTTATGGTATAATTGCAGATTCAAAAAGGCTGCCGAAACAGGCCAAAGGCGCTGTGTGACTTCAATCCACCGTCTGGCAGCAGCGTCTAAAGTGCATGGTGTATGGTACCGTGTTTGCCAACCCACCTACCAAGATTCGCGAATACGACAAACTCTTCCTATGGAGAGACTTTTATCGAGTATGCTCAGTAAAAAAAAATAGTTTAAAAAGTAAAATAGGTATTTTTATAGAAACATGGCAATGTTCATATAAATACGTTATGAGTTATTATATTTTGTGGGCTTGAGTGTGTGAAGGGGCTTGCGACAACGCTATGTGGCGTTTGAAAAATTTTATCTAAATATGCTACGTCGGAGCATGAGGATGTTTACATTTAATTTCATTAGTGTACGTTGCTTTTACTGAGACTATATTAATACTTAGCATTTAATTCTGCTGCACAACTGTACACTATAGCAGTTAAATAGTTTTATTTATGGAATCACTATAACAATTATGTTCACAATGTCTGGGATCTAATGATTGAAATTAACATAAAGCCCTACTACACGTGACACGACACCAAGAACGCTGGCTGCGTTCGCACGCTGAATGGTTAAACTTAAACCCCCGTGCGAGAAAATAACCAGCCCTCTTGTCACAACGTCGTTACGACAAAACGCGGATATAATTACTTTTTTTATGTGAAAGGAGGCAAAGGAGCTAACTGCTCTCCTGATGGGAGGTGACTACCTTCACCCACGTAAATTTGCAACACTAGAGGAGCTGCTGGTACGTTTCCGGCCTCTTAAAGTACTTAGCGAATGGGCATACATACCCTGTACAGCCTCCCCTGTACAGAAAGGGTTTCCGGAAGCACAAGATTCAACGGGAAAACCTTACTACCTTCCATAGACACTGCTGCCTAATACCGATCTGTATTATAGGTCAGACATGTTTATTCTCCCAATAGGATTTTGTAACGACAACTATTAAACATATGCCCTATCCCTTAGTTCACTATAATGCCTAAGGGAACAGGAGGTTTGTGATGCCGTGGTCATTACGCGAATATAAAAATTCATTCTTTTTTTAATCAGTCTCTCGTCCAATGCTGGACATGGCCTCATCGTGAAAACGCCAACGACAGTTGGCATGCCATGTGACGAGGATTCGCCCATACAATACTCACCCATATACTGGGGAGGCTTATTGGTAAACGCAGTTCCGGTACTCGAGTAAAAGAACAAATGTTACCCATAACTGGTCTGTAGGATTTGGGGTCGACATATGCCAGTGGTATGGTAGGATTCAGCCATCAGCTGATCATCCGGACCTGGTTCATTACTTAGCACTCTGTATGGGGTGACCTGTGAGATTGGTATTTGGAGAATTTGTTATAATATATACATATATGTATATAAGGTATGCTTACACCCGCAACATTAATAATGTATATTTAAGTCCTTACAGGGTCGAGACAGTTGTTAACGAGGATGAATTTATTAATAATTTCTGGATTCACATTGATAAGTTTCGTGTTCATTGTCATGGGCTTAGTGCTCCTTTTCTCTACTCTATGGGTAACTATTTTTTTCATTATAGGTTCTGTACCTAAAAATACATTGAAGTTATTAAATAGAATTGACAAGGGAGAGGATAACAAGAGTTGTTAAAATCACACCAACAACGATAGTGGTATAGGCTGTAATCTAAAATCACGGGTAATGAAGTAATAGGTTTTCATTGCTCCATTGAAGAGTCAAGGTTTCGGAGGTTAAAGACCGCGGGTGCTAGAAATATGATATTATCTATGGTAGGTTAGTAAAATGAGCGTTCAACAGAGAGGCTAGTTTATATTGATTTTTTTATTTCTCAGATATATCATGCTTAAATTTGCTCTGGTATTTTTCGATATGGTTATCACGCCATATGTCGGGAGACATTGAGAATTTTAAGGCTTTACCCTTATTCGCCTCTTACCACACCCACAGGAAGAAAGGATGCGGTGGATTCTAACGCCGATACTCCGCGCAGAAGTCTCCACGACAATAATGTTTAATCCGTGAAAATAAATTTCAGAATGACGAAGGTCTCATCCAAACATTTCTGTGGGTTACATTTATTAACGTACTCTTCGGCTACTTCGTTACGGCTGGGCTGGGCTTAGATTGTATTATAGAAAACACTTGCTTACTAAGTTCTATGGATTGGCTGTCGGCCGCTTTTGTCATGATTATGGCGATTATGTTTTTTTCATGTGAGTATTGTCTATTACTTATTTCTTTTTGTTCAGCCTGTATAAGTTTACAATCAACCATTTCTCTTTTTTTTTATTGGATTGTACTAGACTAACAGCTCACTTGATGGCAAGTGAATAGTGCAGCCCTTGGACACCTGCTTTCAATCGATGATGGTAACAGGTTCGATGTCACCGCTGAGTGCTGAGATGGAATGCTGCTCAGCCCGTATTTATAGTGGCTCACTATACCTTAAAAACAGGAACATAAGAATATCGTAATCCACAATGTTAAATTATAAGTAAAATTTAACATAGCGTAGAGTTTTTTTTTTTGGAATCGCCCACTTACATCTGCAGCACCGGAGGAGGGTTTGCCATGATCGCCACGCTCGGTATGTGGATTGGCGATCACAGTAACAGACCCCGCTCAACTTAAATGTCTGCTTAGGTTTGGTATGTTATTTGTTATCGTGATGGTTATCTCGAACATCTGTCGGTAGCTATTACGATTTTGAAGGCTTACTCCCTTAGTCGAATCTTACGGCACTAACGAGAAGCAAGGGGATGGCAGATTCTAACGCCGATAACACACGCAGAAAGAGATCTAACTGACAGAGAAACCCTGTGAGATCGTCGTTCTGCGACGCTCTAACCGATATCAGTAAACTATTACTCGTGATAAATGCTGCTTGCGTTTTATTTGGTTTATAAGCAACTTAAACTTGTTTGAAAATAATGGTATATTTATTCTTTTCAAAATTTTTTTTATATGCGTTTTTTGGCACTTTATGAACCTCAGTAATTATGAATATTGTTATACAGCACTAGTTTTAGGTTACATTTGTAAAATAGTGCAACATGTATAGCACTTTTAAATATCTATACCTTGAAATGTAGTGTCAGGTATTTCGTTTTTAACAAATTTTTGGGTATTTAAATTGAATGGTACTTACGTTTCGTTTCAGTGTGGATGTACTACGTTTGCGTCGTTCATAGCTATTTACAAGACAAAAACACTGAATAAATCGATAACTTGTTATAATTTTATTTTTATAATTTGTGCTGGCCCGTCTCTTACGGTTAAATAAAAAGAATTAGAAATCTTATTGCAACCTTCCGAAGCAAATTCGGCTGTGGTTAGAAGCGAAGTGGTAAATAGCTAGTGCTAAATTTACCACATCCTGTATAATAAAGGAAGGTAGGAAACCGGCGAGTCTGAGAAATTATAAAAAAAACATTTCGAGTATATCCTCGTATATACATGACGTACTCTTCACGGCTTAGAAAACTTTTAAAAACATGTAAGGAGATCTTTGCCCAGCACTGGGACTTTATAGGCTTCTACGGACTATTACATTATACGGGGTAAATTAAAAGTAATGTATATTTATTTTATCCCGTAGTAATTGATTACTGAACTACGCGTATGCATCCGAGTTTAAAATTAAAACCTTTGAAAAAAGCGTTAGTGTTTGCGCGATGCATGTACAATACTTTGGATGCAATTAACTATATTTAAGGTAAAGACAATGCGAAAATTAGTGGGTATTAGTAGGTTTGTGAGATATTTTTCCCGTTACTACGAGATCCTTTTGTCACTAGACTTTTTAACGTAGTAGAGCCAAGCGGCGGCTTTTGCTGCTGATCGAACTACCACAGCTATCCAGAATACCGACGTGAAGTAGAGGCTTGTGCTTCTGCGTTTCTTTCGGTGAGTGATGTATCCGGAGGCCCATTTCCCCCTCCCCTAACGTACATCCTATCCACCCTTTCCATCACTCAAATATCCCAGCTTCTCTAGCGTCTAGGGATGTACGTAGGCGATGGATAATCAGTTACCGTCGGGTGAGCCGCTTGCCCGTTTATCCCTTTTCTTATAAAAAACGTGTGTACTTATTTACGCACTTAAGAAGTTATACTTCTTTACCCTAAAAAAAAAAGTCATAAAACATTTTATTCCGTTTGCTAGTTTGTGAAAAAAAGACATTAATAGCAATTTATTTAATTAAAAAAATGTAATTAAAAGGCTATAAAATAAACTATTTGTCAAATAATACTTACTACCGAACTCAAAGATATGAACCCACTCAAAACAGTTTATAATATAAAAAACCACCATATATAATTGAAAATCACACAAATACACTAGAATATTTATGTATGAATAATTTTTTTATCTCCGCTGATAAAAAAACACGTTTTGATGATTTATATATATTTGAAAAATAACCAAGAATATAGTTATCAGTTCTCACGAAAACTTGAGTGACAATTACCAAACAACTTCTTGGTGTCGCTTTTAGGTATAGTAAAAATTCACTCCCATCTTTTTTCCCAAACTCGCCAAAAGAAGTATTCAAAAAAGATTCGAATTGTTAATACTAATTTTAAGTGCTGAAGGTGAAGGAAAACATCATGAAGAAAACTGTATATCTGATCAATTATACAAGGACATGTGTCTCCAACCACGCATTGGAGAAGCGTAGCTCCAAAACCTTTGCTTTAAAAATTCACTCTTGAAACTTTACTTTTGAATAGCTGTTAGTGTCACTCGGAAATAGAAGTATGTTAAAAAATTTGTACAGAAAAATGTGAAACAGCGCCCTAACAGAGCGGACATTTATAATCAGGCGCCCATTGACAAGTATCTGGGTTGAGGATGCTTTAGAGATGCGATCGGGAAATAGAAATATTACGAAGCTTTAAAGCTCAGGACTTAAAAGTCCACTCCATTGCTGTCTTCAGTTTCGCTCATATCTGACTCTTTGGGTGCATCTACTCAACAGCATTATAATCCGATGGTGATGAGAGTTCATAATCATAGAAGAATTCACACAACTCGGTTAGGCAGCGTTCCGGAAACTAGGTCACATGTTCTCGTAGTGTATACTTAAAAATCATAAGAGCAAAGTACATATTGCCTGTGATAACTTACGGAATCGTGATCTTTTACTGCGGGCCGTATGAGGAAGCTCAAGCTTGCTCAGCGGGTTATGCTCGGTGTTTCTCTGCACGATACGAGTCTGTTACGACAATATTATAACAGAACTTGGGTAATCGACATACCCGTTAGGATCGGCAAGCTGAAGTGGCAATCGCTCGGGCACATAGCTCTCGGAGCTGACTACCGTCGGGGAAGACAAGGTCTCAAGTGGTAACCATGTACAGGTGAATATAGTGGGGGACGACAAGATGGAGCTTTCGTTTGAAGAGTATAGAGAGCCATATAGATTATTAGATGTAAGGCATCGTCTTTCAGTCCTCAAGGATGACAACGCTGTAACGCTTCGAAGGTGATTGAGGTGCCCATGGGCTGAAGTAGCCATCTTACCTTAAGATTAATAATTAGCTCGTTTGGCACTAGATATTTAAAAACGTATATTTATCTCGTAACCATCTTAACTCGGTACTGGTTAAAACGAGCGAGTTTTTTTTTTATGGAAAAGGCGGCAAACGAGCAAGCGGTTCACCTGATGGTAAGTGATTACCGTCACCCACGTACACCTGCAGGAGATTTGGGAGATAAAAGGGAGGATGAGGAGTTGGATGGGTAGAGGGAGTGGGCCTTTCGGATACCTCACTCATCGAAACGCAGAAGCATAAGATGCCTCTACTTCACGCCGGTATTCTGGAAGGTAGCGGTAACAATCCGGTCGAGCCGGCCCATTCGAGCAGTAGCAAAAGCCGCCGCTTGGCTCTATCACATTTGAGTAAACGTAAACAAGTCTTATACTTTACGAAACACGTCACATAAAATAATTTCAACAGAACCTTTTAGGGTTGTAGGTAGTGAGTTCCAATAATGGGTGAGGCGTAATATTAATTTTATTGTTTAGTCGAGCTGAAAGGAAGCGAACCACATTACAACGCACACGGCGGTTGGAATTTTCTGGAATGTAATACGTTTATACGTACTCAATTTAATGGTTACAAAGTTTATTGTAAAGTAATAGGCTGTATATATAATAACGTTAGCCTTTTATCAGTAAAATTAGAAAGAAAGAAAGAAACTCATTTATTGGGCAATCACACAACAAAACACAAAATAAAATAAAAAGAAATAAATAAAAAAAAAAAACATGAAAAAGGTTAACTTGTTGTGCGATGTCAAAAAGGTTCCCTTCTCAGTGATATCACAGCACTGTTTTTCAGTCGGGTCCTTCATTGACTTCACGAACAACCGGACGAGAATCATTAAAAAAAAGCATTATTAGTAAAAACAAAAGATACACAGTTGTTAAATCATTGTAACAGTTGAGCAGAATACCCATCTCGAAAAAGAGAAACTAAACAAAAATAGAACCAAAACAAAAACAAGAAAAACTTCAGAGCGCATTTCACACAAAAAAAAATAACAAAAAAAAAACAAAGAAGAAATATTAATAAAATAAATTGTACGAGATTATGGTAAGTAAAAAATAAAATATATATGCACCCCTGAAATTGTTAATAGCAATCTGTAGTGCTGCATTTAACACATGCTCGGCGAACGAGATCATTGTGAGGAAACCTGCATGTCTGGGAAAGAATAATATTACTTCGAGGATATGTGAAGCCCGCCATCGCGCACTGGAGCAGCGTGGCGGATCCTTCCCAGCTCCAAAACCCTCTCAGGTATTTGAGAAGGAGGCCTATGCCCAGCAGAGGGCACTTACAGGCTGCTCGTGTACTTCACTTTACTTAATTACACTTCCGACATTATATCTTCAATCTAAAGTCTAATTATTATTTGTATCATGATAAAAACTGACGGTGCCTTTCCGGCTCTAAAAACCCTCTCAGATATTTGAGGAGACCTTTGCCCAACAGTGGGCACTAATAGGCTGCTATTTTACTTTTTTATACTAGTGATTATCTAAGCTAAATTGTAATCACGATCTGTGCCACAATCGCATTGTCGTTTGTGACTTTTGCTTTGGTTGCGTTGCGATTGAATAACTAGTTAAATGCATGCAAAAGAAATAGTTGAACGCGATGATGAAGGGACCGTGTGGTGTCGTCGTAAGAATCTTGCACCCCCTCTTTTTTCCCGTGGGTGTGGTAAGAGGCGACTAAGGGAAACGCCTTGAAAACAGCAATATCTACAGAGAGATGGCGTTATAGCCATCTCAAAAAATCAACATCATCATCATTTCAGCCTACTACAAGTACACTGCTGAACATAGGCCTCCACCAAAAAATTGCCATAAAGCTCGGTCCTGAGCCACCTGCATCCATCGACTTCCCGCTACACTGCGTTTGCCTGTACGTGGCTGCCACTCGAGAACCTTTTTTCCCCAACAATTTTTTCTCTGAAAATACCAGTTCTAAATTAAGCAGAACGTTGACGCACAGCAGCGTCTAAGGTGCGGCGATCGGCAATCCGCTTGCCGAGGGCGGCGATTATGCCAATTCCTCCTTATCCCATAAGGCCTCGAATTCGAGGCCTATGTCCTGCAGTGGATTGGTAAGATCGCCCTCGGAAAGGGTGGCTTATTCCTTCATACCCATCACATACCACAGAGGACACTCGGGTCCTATGATTTTTTTTAAAATTAAAGCAAGCGCCGCCCGGACACACAGCCACCACGACACAGCTTAATAGTTCTTCTAAGCTTCAAACAGAGGAAAATTTGCATGTTTGTAAACTATTTGCATCTGACTGGCTTCGACAAGCTTTACTCGTGAAGACGTAGTTTGTAATCGGAATTAAAAACGGCCGCTGTGGGTGAGAGAGGCGGATATGTTGCCGTGGCACTGCCGATATGCAAAGTGGAACACCGCATTAGGTGGTAAACGAGCAAGCGGTTCACCCGATGGTAAGTGATTACCGTCGCACACGTATATCTTTAACACCAGAGGTGCTGCGGGTGCGTTGCCAGCCTTTAAGGGTATTTGGGAGGTGGAAAGGAGTATGAGGAGGGGGATGGGGAGGGGGAGGGGGCCTCCGGTTACCTCACTCACCGAACGAAACGCAGAAGCACAAGATGCGTCTACTTCAATTGCCGGTAATCTACTTCAATAGCCGTGGCACCAACCCGGTCGAGGCGGCCCATTCGAGCAGCATCACTTACCATCAGGTAAGCCGCTAGTTCGTTTGCTGCCCTACCCATAAAAAAAAAGTTGAACATCGTCATTATATCTGTGTTCATAAAAACCCATCCATATATAAAATGCTAATACCACATCCAGTCTTTATAAGGAATTATTCGTAAATTTGCCAACTCATTAGAGTCAACAAGCTGTTACAAATTTAACTTTTCTTATTGTCGAAATTGAACTCGCCAGTCAATTTATACATGTGTCAAAGCTTACTTTACTCAAGGAATTGCGTGAAGCAGAACTCGATTTTAGAAATTCGAGTGTAAGTACTAAAGTTGATCACTCATCACGCAACGTACTTTTCACCACACAGGGAAACATAACGTGACTGATGGTGAGTCTCGTCACTTGGGTTTATTTTCAAGGTACTTTCATTAGTCGCCTCTTACGACACCCAGAACAAGAAAAAGGGTGGCAGGCGGTACTATTACACGACGACGCAACGTGGGTACTTTTTCATAATAACATTACTACATTAACCTATTTTAATCCACTGCTGGACACAGGCCTCTTTAAGAAAGCGCCGGCAAAACATATATTTCCTGGAAGGTTTGCTCACGCTCACCACGCTGGGCAAGCGGGTTGGAGACCACAGTACCGGTAGTCACGGACTAGTGAAGCACCTCCCGATCATCCCCTCTGTGGGAGTTGGGTTCGCCGAAAGGTTGCACCGCGTGCGAGGTTGTGAGGCGTTTGGAGGTTTAACCCACTGCTGGACACAGGTCTCTTTAAGAAAGCGCCGGAAAAAACATATATTTCCTGGAAGGTTTTCCCACGCTCACCACGCTGGGAAAGCGGGTTGTTGACCGCAGCACCGGTACTCACGGACTAGTGAAGCACCTCCCGATCATCCCCTCTGTGGGATTTGGGTTCGCCAAAAAGGTGCACCGCGTGCGAGGTTGTTGGTGTTCGGAGGTTAATTATGGTAAATTTCCTCCTAAACCCGGCCCCCTATTTCATAACGAAATTATTTAATTTCACGTCATCATAATGAATATCCTTTTACGAAACGAAAACAGAAAGTGTTTTGCGCCCTGAGCTTTAGAAGTTACGCTTCCCACCGCGTGAGGTAATCTTATTATTTTCCGAGTAATGGAAAATAACAGCGATGGTTTTATATAAAAGAAAAGGACGTTCATTTATACGAGTATAATTTTATCTTAAAGCAATTTATAATAAAATAATTACTTTTATTTTTTTTTTCGTGGCCACCGTCTCCTCGTGTGACATAGTCTTGGTCATCAGCTGACAGGAAAAGATTTTTCGTCACAATTCCGGTCGCCAGAGCCTCGTGCCACTCGTTGCAGGTAAGGTTGGTAAAATGGCATTTGGTAAAAAATATTGTAAAAGTAATATGTTCCAGAAAATTCCCAAAAAAAAATATTGTTGCTGATTATATACTGCTCTCTGATTTCTATATTGACATAACGTTAAAGGATAGAATTTATGCTTACAATATGAACTGAACAGTTGTAGTTTCCATTTGAGAAAGATTTATTTTATGTTTCATCTTAGTCTTACGACATTTCAATGGGTTTCCCTTTAGATTCTGCAAATCGTTGTACCACAGGGCCGTCAACGTCGTAGACGAAAAGCTTTGTTAATTTAAATTTTATTTCATTTACATAAAAAGTCCTAAATCAAAAAGTAAAAAATTCTAAACAACATTACTCGCGATTTAAAGTTTACAAAATAAAACAGTCTAATATTTTGGTAACAGAACTTTACAAATTGACGATAATGACATAATGAAGTTACCGTTAACGCGGAGTTTTATTATTTGACATCATTATTTGCAAGTTTTATTACTTAAGCAAGATTATTAAAGCAAAACCGAGCGAATGAATTTTGGACTCGCTGAAGAAGTTTTAATGATTTGGCTAGAAGACATGGACCATAGACAGAGATGCAGTAATTTAATTTTGATAATACTATCACACATAGAGGGTGACTCTAAGGTTTATATATCAAGGAAACTACGAATTTTATACAATATCTTCAATCGATAAAAACAAGCACGTGCAATATCTATGACATAGCTCTCAGTTTAGTTATCTTTATAATTATTATCTATCACTATATGGTGTTGGTCGACTAATAAGACGTTGGGCTGATGATATAATACACGTCGCAGGAAGCGACTGGAGAAAGTCAGGCAAAGACAGGGAGTCTTGGAAGAAGACGGAGGAGGCCTTTACCCAAACAGGGATCCATATTTCATAAAACAACATTAATAACATTCATTATAAGAATTCATAATTTTATTAGGCTAAAACCTACTAACAAAAATTGTAATGCAAAACTTAAAAAGAAATATGGAATAAATGGCTTTATTATTATTATTATACATTAGGTGTGTAGATGTAAGGGTCGTAACAAATGTGTTTATGTGTTTTAAGTTTTTATGGATAACCATCCCGAATAATACCGGACCAAAATTTAACCGACCGATGAGGAAGCACGAACTCACAGACGGCGTAGGTTTAGAAACGTTTATGACGTTTATGTTCGTCAATCCGCTTGACAATTGTAGCGTTTATGAAAAATCCCCCTTTATGGCAGAGGCTTGTGTCCAGCAGTCGATTATTTATATGCTGTTTAGGTAAAGGAACGTACATAGAAAAAGTTAGGTAATGTAGCAACCTGTAAATTTCCACCGCTGTGCAAAGGCCACCTGTTAAAGAGTTAAGATAGTTTTGTATCCGCAAAGACCGCGGAAGACTCGAGTGACCGGTACCACTGAATTTGGCTACAGCAATTCTAAGTGCTGAATTTACCACGTGCTCGGTGATAAAGAAAAACAACGCAAGGATTCCTACACCTGTCTGAGAAGATATAAAGATATGATGAGTGCATGCGAGTCAGCCAACCCACACTGTATCAGCGTGGTGAACTCATCCCGTCTTCAAAACTCTCCCAAAGCAGCCGTAGAAGCCTAGTGGTATATAATTTCAAAAAACATATGACTTTTTAGTTCTGAAATATATGAATATAGTGTAGCTGAAATTTCTACTCTGTAACCTGTCCAGATGTGTTTTATTGTCGGTAATGCAGGAGGTCGGCAAAGTTTACCTACGTGGGCTTATCTGGAAAACATGCAATGTAATGTCCAGATAAATTTTGTAGTTCAATCTAACATAATTAACTTGTTTCGCTGTTAAATTGGGAGTCATGGTAGCCTAGTGGCCAGGGCGCTCGCTTTAGTTTCGAAGAGCGCGATTTAACTGGGTTCTATTCTGGGTGTGTGTTACGTCTGACAACTCTTTTAAGCGTGGTAGAGCCAAGCGGTGGCTTTTGCACCTGTTCGAATGGGCCGACTCGACCAGATTGGTACCACGGCCTCGCAGAATACCGGCGTGAAGTAGAGGCATCTTGTGCTTCTGCGTTTCATTCGGTGAGTGAGGTAACCGGAGGCCCACACCCCCTCCCTATTCCCCTCCTCTTCCCTCCCATCTCCCAAATATCCTTAACGACCGGCAACGCACCTGCAGCATCTATGGTGTTGCAGATGTATGTTGGCGACTGTAATCACTTACCATCAGGTGAACCGCTTGCTCGTCTGCCGTCTTTTCCATAAAAAAAAACTCGCATTGGACTTCCCGTCTCCAAAAGCTTCTCAGATATATGAGAAATAGGCCTTTGCCCAGCAGTGGCCATTTACAGGCTGCTGCTTCACTACTTTACTGTTATATTGATAAGAGCGAAAATTTATTACAGCAGATGAAGAACGTGACGAAATAAAACGCGATAATATGCTCTTCTTTCACGCAAACACACACACAAAACAGTATATAGTGAGTGCATATATTCAATATTTCGTCTAGAATGGGGGACATTATTAATATCCCAGTATTGAAATATTTTCAACGAATACGACGTTATATCAAAATATACACTTAACAACTTCAATGAAGAGGTAGAGTACCCATTCGTATCCCAATTTTTGTTAAGTTTTTGGAGTCAACCTAAATAGGTAAATACATTAAATGTCCGAACTAAAAACGACTGAAAAAGATATAATATTACCGATGCACCATCGTTTATGGACCAATTGATTAATTGATTTAATTATTCGATTCGCTTTAATCGAACGTGCAGAAATGTATCGCGTAAACGAATTCAAGAGAAACCTGCTTATATTTTATTTATATGTTTTTTTTATCTATCTACATATACAATAGTATATTATTAGGAGATATATATATATCATTATATTTTAAAACATTTATTTTATTATATTTGTTTATAGTTATTTTAAAATATTTTTTTGTTAGTTAATTTACTAAGTTAAATAAATACTGAAAACACCTGCTACGGCTATCTCACCAACCCATGGGTTGACTGGCAGAGAATGCCAATAGGCATTAAGTCCGCCCTTTGTCACCTCAAATTATAAGCTGCGTAAGCAAGCAATAAAGCTTTTTAAATAAAAATAAATAGTTACTGCGTAATCGAAAAATGTTCGAAAAAACAAATCGATTCTTGTCTGTCTGTCTGTCTGTCGTTTGTTTGTGTCTTTTTACTAAATATAAACATTAGTAGCAATGTACTCGTAACAACACATAAATAGAGAAATAATTTCTTAATATAGCAGCCAAATATCCTTACACAAAACTTAGAAATGTCTAATGTGCTCATTAGAGTCGTTAGGACCCCATAAGAGAATGTTAATAGAGACGTGTTATTCAATAATGAATGTCAGAATGTCAAGAGAATTGCGCTCAAGTGACTAAATTACATATTACATTACTATATCTATCTATATACATATATATCTAAATGTGACCCAAACCGAAACTATGTTCCTCTACGTGGTAGAGACAAGCTTCGGCTTTTGATGCTGCTCGAATGGGCCGGCTCGACCGGGATGGTACCACGGCCTCGCAGAATACTGGCGTGAAGTAGAAGTATCTGGTGTTTCTGCGTTTCGTTCGGTGAGTCAGGTTGCCGGAGGCCCACTACCCTCTCCTGACTCTACTGCCTGGTCTACTGCCTCTCCCCATTCCACCTCTCATCTCCCAAATACACTTCAAGGCCGGAAAAGCTCCTCTGATGTTGCAGATGTACATGGGCGACGTTAATCACTTATCATTTAATGAGGTGCTAGCTCTTTTGAAAAAAAAAGATTACGTTATTTTCCAGGTTGATTTTATACTTACGTGTAATTAATGTACAACGATTTTTCGTTTATTTCATTTATGTATTTAAATAGTCAGATATACATCGATAGACTTTCATTTTATTTATGTGTGTGACGTGTAGACGAAATTAGAGGTAAGCTTCGCACATTGCAATTGTACGTAAAATATTTTAATTGGATTCGTGATACAACATAGCCCACAGTCTAATTGAAATGATAAAGGGGCCGCGACATGTCCTTACCTCTACGTGAGGTGCAAAGTACAGGCGTGCACGAAAAATTTATTTTTAAACTGTTACAAATTATTTTACTAATGCAATAACTATTTTAATATTAAATGGAGAGTATCCAATTTTTTTCTCTAGGTGTCAACTTCATCGATGTAAACAGAAGAGGCTCTGACGACCGAATGATGGTGGAATATCTAATCCATCCGAATGTCCCGAACTCAAATCCAGTACCAGGATCAGTCGAGTACATCGGCACTGCGCCCACCGACCCGCTTGCCCAGTGTACAGAGTATGAGAAAACCTTCCAACAGGGTAGGTAGATAGATATTTTCTGCAGTGGACTAAAATAAACTAGTGTAGTAGAAAAGGAGTCACTTTCTCCTTTATCGGTTTGTCAATCCATTGCTGGGCATACAAATAGACAGAGATAGATAGAGATTTTTCCATAATCGCCACGCTTGGCAAGCAGATTGCCAATCGCCGTAACAGACGCCTCGCGACATAGGCGTTGTCATTTGACACGGGTTCACGTTTTTGGTCCCGCAGTTCTTGAGGTGAGTGTACCGCCATTTACCGTTAACCACTATAGCGTTTTGGATATTTCCCCTGGTCGATTTTTGGGTCCTGCATGGAACCCTGTTTCTAAGCCTACGCCGTCTATCCTACCTACCTTTGAACAGAAATAAGTAAAGTGGTAGGTTTGAAAAAAAAATACAATTGGCAAACGGAATTCATTTAATTTCATGTAATCCGTTGAATTGTTTTACAGAATTCATGTTATTATGGTGAATATCTAAACAAGGATATCTAAACAAGTTAAAAATAAAACAAAAAACTTAAATTCGGCTGTATTGTTTATTTGCTTTTGCTCTATCGTGGAAACAGTAGTACCTACACACACGTGTCAATCTTGGTGTGATTATACTGCGAACTCTATAGTAAAATTAATATTAAAAATTGGCCAAGTATGAGTCGAGCTTGCGCTTAGAATTCCGAACGGAGCCGGGTGCGCCGCGCTGCTCCAATGCGGGTTAGCGGACGGTATATGTCCTACTTACATTACTTTTAACACGTCAGAGCTGTGAGAGCACATAGAAAATATTTTATAAAAGTTCAAAAACTCGTCATCTTATGATTTAGAACATGATCAAATATAAACCAGCAATTAACATAATTTGCCGCTCAATTAACATTTCGTTCATGCATTAAAATTGTAAATTTCTTTTTCACGCAAGTATTGTGACTGGGGTGCATACATGACCACTAAACAGCCCTTCGTCGTCACGAAAAAAATTAAATAAATTCATAAATTAACTCGTAGTCCAGTACTACCCTGGTGCTCAGCGTGACCGAGGAACGTCAGCCTGGGGAGGGCTGCCAACAAAGTTGAAGGTCACGCTAATGTCGCCTGAGAGGCAGGTGTTAACTAAGTCTGGATCTCGTAGCTCGTAGCTCTTAGTCGTAGCTCGTAGCTCTTAGTCGTAGCTCGTAGCTCGTAGCTCGTAATTCGTAGCTCATAATTTGGCCCAGGAATATACTTTCCAGTGATTAATAGCCACCTCTAGCAGAGCGAAACGGGAAACCAAAATGTAGAAATTGAGATGGCCGTTAAAAGCAGTCCGATGGATATACAAGAATTTTAATCTAATACAATATGAAAATATTAAATTACCCACGCAAAGAAAAAAAGAGGGAATCTAGATTGATTGAATGAAACATTATGTGAAACATTTTATAAATTTAAAATCTAATCGTTGCGAAATATGAACAGTGGGGAGATATAAAGGGAGATATACTATTTAAAAACGAAAGCAATGTACAAATCGACGACATAATTTACAATATTAAAATGGAGGTTTCACGTAAAAAATCACTCAACTCCAATCAATCAACATCTGTAAAATCTTTTTCGACTTAAGGTGGACTTTTAGCTCTTTTTTTTTAACCCAATACAATAGAAAAAGTTTGAAAAAGCGTTAGTTTGAAATTCGGATAGAACTCGATTCTAAATCCTTACAGAGAGATTGAGAGAGATCGAGAAAGAGAGAGAGAGAGTTATAGTGCCGCAAGTGTACGCGCAAACGCAGTTCCTTCCCTCGTCTTTAATTTTGCTCATCCGATGTAACGCTTGTGCGACAGAGACAATGAATGCGACACAACACGACCAGACCCGACATGGTGTAGTCCGGGATTAGACCGTGGGTTAGCTTGGGTGTGCTAATTTTGCATCATATGTTTTACTTAATATTTAAAAAAATAAATAAAAAAAAAGAGAATACCTCTCCTCTTCTCCAAAGGAAACGGTAGTAGATTGTAAATAACGACAATCGTCAAAGGAATTATCAATTTCTTAAGTCAAATAACTAAGAAAGAAAGAAAGAAACACATTTATTTGGCAAGCACACAAAAAACTCAAAATAAAAAAAAAATTAAATAACCCAAAAAAAAAACGTGAAAAAGATTCATTTGTTGATAACTCTGGTCGTTTCCTTACAATGTGATTTCAATTATATAGACATGTCGAGACATGTATGTATATATTCACGCCTTGTTCCCAACGGGGTAGGCAGAGATAATCTTCTTCCACTTGCTACGGTCCTGACATACGTTTTTCGTTTCTTCCACTTTCATCAATCTTCGCATGCATGCTCGTTGGTTTAGAGTACATCTTGACCTGGCCTTTTTTCAGAACGTCTCCGATTTGATCGTGAAATGTTCCCGTAGGGCTTCCTCTCCCGACTCCACCATTTATACTCTCCTCGTCGAGACATTATACACAATTATTATTAATTTATTAATTCTCACTACGGTTGAGCAGTTCGTACTCGGTTGTCAGATCTTCAGGATGTAATAATAAATATTGAAAAAGTGCGATGGAATTTTATTGTATACAGTTCAGAAGCTTCGCATGCCATATCATTTATTTTCTATGTCCGCTACTTTACGTATATCATTTGCGAGCTTTCAGAGGAAATGAGAGCCGGGTGGCTTCCGAGCGCAGGGGAATTATCGATGCGAATAAATTAATGGCCCCGTTTTATTTCCTTTATGTGGAATACTTTCATGGCAAGGGGGCGAGGATATATTGTCCATTTCTCCAATTGCCATCCTCATGTGCCACACTCTGATACCCAACAAACTGGGCTTCGGTAACCGAATCATGGCGGGAACTGATCAAAAATCAGAAAATGCCGATCTCCAACCTAACGGACTAGAGATGGGACCGTATCTCTAGAGGTACAGGCACTGTGCTCACTGGTGGTGGACTGCATCTACGTCTTGGAGTCGCCTGGGTAGGTATCACACTCCAACACATTTCTGCTGCCAATTGCCAAAACTGTAAAAAATGCCAGTATAATAACGAGCTGTGAGGCATTGCATCATTTCAACGTGGTAGAACCAAGCGGCGGCTTTTGCTGCTACTCGAATGGGCCGGCTCAACCGGGTTGGTACCACGGCCTCGCAGAATACCGGCGTGAAGTAGAGGCATCTTGTGCTTCTGCGTTTCGTTTGGTGAGTGAGGTAACCGGAGCCCTACTCCCTCTCCCCCTTCCCCTAAGGGCCCGCAATGCACCTGCAGAACCTCTGGTGTTGCAGATGTACATGGGCGACGGTAATCACTTACTGTCCGGTGACCCCCTTGCTCGTTTGACGACTTTCTCATAAAAAAAAAATTGTTCACTGAGTGGTGGACTTATACTGACCGAAAAAAGTATTAAAACTAGAGATGTCTCTGATAAAATAATTGTCCGAATAAAAGAAATAAGCGTGTCAGAAAAGTAGCCGACTAACTTTTGAAATTACCCCCCAGTAGCTCTGATTTCATTGCGTCGGTCACGCGTTCTATCAAGGTACGGAACGGGGGTTTTTTTTAGATGCATATTTGTCTGTGAAACGCCTTCACCGTGTAGGAGAAAATATAAACAGAAGGTTGCCTGGTCTGTCGAAATGTATTCGTTATAATCTTAAGATCAGTTAATCGTAAGTTATTGATTTCAAAGACCTGTTTAGAACACATATTTAAAGCAAAAACTGTAACTTGTTGCAAATAAAACCTGGCGCGTTAAACGTTAAAATGAAAGGGTTAATTAATTATTTAAAAAAAAAATTGTAATTAAATACATACTCTATTTAAATAGAGCTCTAGAAGCTTAGTTCCTAGGCATTGAATTTCCTAGTAAACGAGACTTGGATAAAACTCCCGATGCCGACATACATTATATTCTATAACATGGGGGTGAGATCTAAACACCTACCTCTCACTGAAGGAAGTGACCGGATCAGCATTAAGTTCCGGACCGACAAAAACTCACATGGAATTAGAGATACGCTTTCGGCCCGACGGCCTTGACATACGAAAGAGCATCCCGAGCAGAAGCTTACAAGTGAAGAAGTAATTTAAAGTGTTAGGGTCCACTTGAGGAAAAGAAAAAGATAAAATATGAGTAACGCCAACCCGGACTGAAGCAGCGTGGCGAATTCGATTGTCAGCAGAACCCTCGCAAAAAGTAGAGTCAGTGGGCGTCACACCGAGCAGTGGCGCATTTATAAGTCCAGCTAATAGTAAAGTTCTTTAATATAAAAAATTATACTTAACAAATAAAATAGAGTGCAAAAATTAAGTAACTTTGAAACGTCCAACTTAGTGCGATAATAGTACAATTTGTTTTTCGTATCATGTGGGGGAAAAGACTACCAACAATCACCAGGGGGCTCGCTGCAACCCAAGGGCCACCTCGGTTTAGGTTACCAGATAACAGTACAAACTCTAAAGCAAAACAGCAATAAATAAAACCCGGCCAATTTTGAGTAGGGCCAAAGATTCCGAACAGAATAACATAAAAGCTATTCTTTTTGGTAAATATAAATGTCGTGTGGTTGTATGGAACCCTTGGTGATCGAGTCCGGTCGGCCGGTTTTTAAAATAATTGAACCCTTTTTTTGACCATAGTATTCAAAGCTCTAATAGTAGCAAATTACAAGGAAAATTTTACTTTAAGTGAAATAAATATCCTCCGGCTTCAAGGTGCTTCTGAACGAACCCTTTAAAATGTAGGAAAATAATATTTTTTCGAATTGCCTTTTATGTTACCACGGCAAATACACAAAATGTTCTTTGATTTCTCAAGCATTTTCATTTAAAACAGAATTCTTTTTTTAGCCCGACCTTTAATTTTCAATTATCCTTCGTAAATACCACGCCGTCGTAAAAAGTAAACAATGTTTTTTTTTTATAGAGAATATTATTGCATGTGCCACATGGAAACAAATGTTTAATCATGGAAACGAATGTTTGATCACACACTCTGTAAACGGGAACTTTTGGTTTTTATAGCATAAGTAAGTAAGTAAGCATGAAAACGAGCATTTAAAAGTTTAGTAAGAAGCTTCTAATGATAGCCCTTGAATTTTATCATTTGTAAGCGATGAATTAACCATGAGTAAACCTGCAATAATAAACAGTGTAGTATTGGACATTGGCCAGTTTCAGAGGAAGGCTTCGCCACAATCGCGACACTTGGCAGGCTTGGGCATGATAGTATCGGCGCTCACCCGGCTGACGGATGGACGGACGGACGACCCGTGAGCACAGTATTACCTTCGCGCTACCGCTTCTGCTCCCCATCGCTAGTCTGTTCGGAGGTGGATGGATTTAACATCTGGCATCGACTCAAAAATCTTCCACTCCCTCACTATCCGTAGGTGTAGTAAGAGGCCACTAAGGAGTTGCCAGAACGCTAAAAAAGCAGATCGACCGTCGTCTGAAGTGCGATTTATATATATATACATAGAAGCGTAGTGGTTAGATATATATTTTTCTTGCAGTGCACGTTGATCTTTTGAGAAAATGTTAGTACATATTGACAATTTATATGTTACTTCATAAATTTCTCTTACACCCGACACATTGGTTCACTATATACGCTTACATATGTTTTATGCATGACCCAGAATAATTCATAATTCGATAATTTTTTTGTGTTATCTGCCATCTCTCAATTGCACAGATAATGCTTTGAGATGGTGTGAATGGATGAATGCTGGTTTTGATATATTTCGTCTGTGAATTATACAATGTAGAGAGGTGTGATAATTTGTATTCTAATCAGTAATACAAGAGTTTGAAATTCTTTTATTATCTCAACAAACCCATTTTTAATTTGTACGCGTATATTATTTAAATGATATATTTTTTACAATACTGCAGTCCCTTTCGAAGTTCGAGAAACCTCCAGCTGTGACTCTCAGAGGACAGATTTATCAGATGTTAAAATCTACATAAAAATATTTTAAAATTTCATCTACTTTATTTTTTGCGAACAATGTTCTACTGCGTTCTTTCTTAATTAAGATATATAAGCACTCGGCCAACCGATTTCTTTTCGCCTCTTCGGGTGATAGAACGTAACGGGTGGCGAGCAACGTCACTGGGGTTTCTCCCGGAGTTTAATATTACAGTCTATTGTAGTCTACAGCTGAACATAGGCCTCTCCAGGACAGGGCCAACAAAAACCGGCATACGTTTCTCGTAAGGCTGGCCCTGACTATCCACGTTGGACTGGCGCCTGGTATCTGGGCACTAGTGATGCTGTTCCACATCGCTATTTAATAATAATAATAAACGAAATATCTGGACCTGGCATACGAGGTGACCGACATGTGGGGTGGTATGCCGACCGAAATTATTCCGATAGTCGTCTCTGCGAATGGGTTAATCCCAGTTAGCCTCTCGGAACATCTGTGGCGGCTGGGACTCCGTGACGGACCGCTCCGAACTCAAATGCAGAAGGCGGTGCTTCTTGATACCGCTCGCATCGTCCGCCGGATTCTTTCCCTTTTCCCCTAACCCTCGGCCGTCTGGTCGCCCCTGCCGAGGGCTTACGTCTGGTTGGGTTACAATTTATTTTATTTTATTTTACTCAAAGTATTTTAATTATAATATATTAAAAGATAACTTATTAAAATAAATAATTTTATTTATTTAAACTTTATGCACAGAGTAGTACACATGACTTAATGCCTAGAGGCATTCTATCCCAGTCAACCATGAGGCTAAGCAGAGATAAACGCATAATAGAGGCGATACAGCTAATAGAATATAACAAGTAAAAAGATATAAATATCAAAATATATACTTACACAGATAGGCAGATAAATACATACATACATACATACAATATATACAAATATACCATATACACATCGAATCATGAATTTTAACACAAAAAAATATTTATTTCAGGATAAACAACTAAAACGACACAATGACTAACAACAACACTAGTACAGACATGCAACATCTTTGTAGTGTTTGCGGATTTTATTTTTAAAGGCAAACTTATTTGGAGCTTTTTTAATGTCAAGAGGGATTTCGTTCCAGAGTCTTATAGCCGTGAAAGCGAATGACTTCGATAAGTAACTAGTACGATGTGAAGGTTTAATTTTCTTACACTTAACACATAAGCTTTTACATATACATATGTGGTAGGGTACAGTCTTCACTTTTAGGAGAGCGCGTTGCGCAAGTTCTACAGTAATCAGCTGAGATTTTTCTGCAGTACCCCATGCACAAATACAGTACCCAATAAGCCACTCACCAAGGGCTTTGTAAGTTTGGATTATCAATTTGACGTATGCAACTGTTCTAGAGCTTTTAAAATTAGTTTTCTTAGTCGCAAAGACAACGCCGTAGTGGGTATTCTCCAATTCAGGTTATCATCTATAAGTACCCCAAGGTACTTAATAGTATCCACACGGGACAATGTTGGCACATTGGGTGGGTGGATCGGTGATCTGTTGGATTTAGGTTCGAGAAGCAAGGATGGATTCGGTCGACAGAGCTTCGTTTGCTGGTTAGCAGTGTGGGGGCACCACGTGCAGGTGAGGTTGGCACATGAAGAAAGTCCAGTCTGTGTACCTGTGTCGGTAACTTTTGAATAGTTAATATTAATTCCAAGATAGAGAAGAAAGTACCCACCAACATGGGTAGAGTGATGGACTGCTCCAGTGTGGTAGCTGTCTGAACTTAGGGTTATATTACTATGCGTCATTGGCTTGTGGTATCGGCGTAAGAATCTGCCACCGCGTTTATTCCCGTGTCGTAAGAGGTGACCATCAACGGCTTCCGACCGACGGCGGGATAGATCAAAAGTGACTGGCTGAAGCGTCTAAGTTGCGTGGTGTCTGATACGGCGATCGGCAATCCGCTTGCCGAGCGTGGCGATTATGGGAAATCCTCCTCGTGGGATAGGCCTGTGTCCTGCAATGGACTTACTCCAGTGTTGGATGGTGGACTTCACAATATCTGCGATTTTGTTTTTTTTTTTTTAAATTTAGTGGTGCTGGCACCGAGGATCAGAACCTTGGACTCTAACGCTCTTTGAAACAACAGCGATAAGCTAAAATTCTTGAAAAACACATTTAATTAACTATTACTATTACACTACCACATAAGCTGGCTGGAAAACATACCTTAGTAATGTTATATATTTAAAAAAAAAGTACATTTGCGATCATGTCTGGCCGTTTCTAAGGTTTTCATTAATATTGCCATAATACATGTAAATTCCCTCAATATTTGTGAAATATCTATGCGACGCCAACATCGTACTAGTAAATACAAATTTAGGGACAAGCAGCCATTAAAACTTAAACTGTTGTGCCGAACTTAAAGCCAAGCAATTACCTGAATGAATTGAAGTAAAGAATTAGCGAGAGGTGTTTGTAGATTGACTTTATCAAGTACATAAAATAACTTCTAGAAAAGCCTCCAGACGTATTTCGTGAAATAAATGAGAATAAAGTTCTTTAAACCCAAATTGAAATGAATAGATGGTGGGACTCCTTTTTTGCCAAGAAGCGTGAAGTATCCACCATCTTACCTATGTTTGCCGTTAACTAGCCACCGGTTTCAAGGGTACAGAGAAGTCAGTATAATTACATGCTTGAGGTATACCATCTTGGCCCTCAGGGGTGACAAAGCATCTGTAGCCTCATTTTATTGGAGTTGTTTGAATGTGGCCGGTACGTGGTAGAGCTGGCCCATTCGAGCAGCGCTTGACTCTACCACTTACAAACATACAGGACATGTGACACGAGGCTATCTGACTGGTGCCTTGATAATAAAATGTTCCTAAATTTATCTAAAAGCTTTTATAAATACTATATACTTTAGAATACAATAAATTCAAAACAAATTATGCCATAACAGAAGAAGTCTCAAAAGAAGTCTGTAGTATTCGAGAGGAGAAAGAAACAAAAAAAGAAAGAAACACATATATTTGGCAATCAGACAACAAATAAAAAAAACATGAAAAGATTAATTTGTTGTGCGATGTCAAAGAGGTTCCCATCTCAGTGATATCACAGCACTATTTTTCAGTCGGGTCCTTCATTGACTTCACGAACAACCGGACAAGAAACATTAAAAAAAGCATTATTAGTAAAAACAAAAGATACACAGTTGTTAAATTATTGTAACAGATGAGCAGAATACCCATCTCGAAAAAGAGAAAATAAACAAAAAAAAAAAGGAGGAGGAAGTCAATTGACAGTAAACTTAAATTTGCCACACACATTGACTATATTATTGATGCTGCAAATAAATCATTAGGATTTATTCTCAGAAGCCTTGAAATCAGCAATGGCTAGCGATAGATGGCGGTATAACCAACTCGAAAAATACCTGACTAAAATTAAGCAGACCGATGGCGGGTGATCGCCTATCCGCCCGCCGAGCGTTGGGTATGACACATCTCCGCCATGGGAGAGGCCTATGTCCCGCATTGGCCTATTTCTAGGCTGTTAGGGTAAGGTTGTCATCATATTTGTTATATTGTATTAGGTTTTTTTTTTTTTTTTTATGAAAAAATAGGCCTGCGTTTGACCTCAATCTTGCCCGATGGAAAGCGAAGATGAGGCCTAGGATGGTACACGCTTGCCTAGATGTCTGTTCACTTTGGCCTTGAAGATATCCAGGTTATAGGCCTCCGGAAAAACCGACCTCGGCAGAGAGTTCCACTCCTTAGCCGTCCGCACAAAGAAAGAAGAGGCAAACCGCCTCGTGCGTAATGGAGGAATGTCTACAACATAAGGGTGGAACTTCTCGCCGCGTCTAGTCGTTCGGTGATGGAAAGGGGAAGAGGGTATTAGGTTATGCAAAACCTCCGCACACTCTCCGAAATGAATTCGATAAAAAACCGAGAGGCAGGCCACTCGTCTACGGTGTTCGAGGCTTTGAAGTTTTGCCTCTACTAGTAAGTCACTGCCTATGATCCTCTTCGCTTGGCGCTCCAACGAGTCCAAAGCATCAAGCTGATGTTTAGCCGAACCATCTTTAGGTTCGTGTTGTGTTGCCTGTTATTAGAGCTACAATTATCTTATCACCGTAGAGTATCTTCAATGCAGTATTCATTATTGTAATCTCTGTTGGAAATGCTAAAATAAGTAATAAAAATAATAATTTGCACAAATAAATGACTAAAACTTCTGTAACAGTTCATAGACAGCTTGATACGTGGTAGGGCAAGGGTCAGAGCGCTCGCATTAACTTCACAGTATGCGAGTAACGTGGGTTTGAATCCCGGTACTAAAACAACTAAAATTTGTTTGGCCGCTGAATTTATCACGTGCTCGACGCTAAAGTAAAACATCGCGAGGAAACCTGCATACCTCAGAAATAATCAAAAATGATTTCAAAGAATATGTGAAGCCCCGACATCCTTTGATATTTTCTCGGCTCGAAAACCTTTAAAAATATCGGTACTTTGAGCTTTGTCCTTCTGTGTGGTATTCATGAAAGTAAAGTAATTTTACGGTATTTTGCAAAGAGGGAAGATATAATGATCTTAAGAAATTCAATCAATAAAAGTAAAGTAAAGTGGCTGCCTTTAAGTGCCCACTTCTGGGCAAAGACACTCCTCAAATCGACCACGCTGCTCCACGTGCGTGTTGGCGTGCCTTACATATATCCTCGAAATACAATTTTTATTATTTCTCAGACATGCAGGTTTCCTCACGTTGTTATACTTCAACGCGGAGCACTCGTTAAATACAGCACTTTGAGTGGTACCGAAACTGGGGATCGAACCCTGGTTGCTCGCGCTTCGATGCGAAAGCGAGCACCCTGTCCTTTAGGCTAGCACGGCTCTTCAATCCCAATCGATAATGTTAACAGAATTGATGAAGCCACTGCCTGTAAATTCCGAGTAACTTTGTTAAGGTATTAATTAAGCATAGCAGCGTAGTAGAGCTGTAATGAAATTACTTAGTTGAAGTTACTCAGTGCCGCATTGTTTGTATGCAAAATATAAAGTTCACTTGAGCGGTAGTTAGAGAATATACCATCCTACCTAATTCCGTGCCCGTTGTGAAGTCGAACTGGTCGAGTAGAGGCGATGTTATGATGGATGTCCGAATAATATTCATAACATACAACTCGGCCTCGAGGACAAAGATGTGTGGAAATAGCTCTTCCTCTGCACATGCGTGTCCCCTGGCTACTGATGTATGTAATATTGACAAATAAAAAAAACATTTTTTTAGATTGACATTGTATTGACTTTATTGTAAATTATAAATGACAATACAACGTAAAAAAAAAGGTTCCAGAGCTTCTTGTCGGCTCTTCTCTGAGAGGGTCAGTTTTACGAATCGGTGTAGATTTTGACGTTCGTAAGAGCATTAGAGAAGCCTAAATTGTATAAAAAAGTTTTGAATTTCATTTTGACATTGATTTCGTCGTGGGAAATCTGGTGGCTTAGGACCTTTTTTTTGAAGCAATCTTTAGAGGAAGCCTATGTTCAGCAAATGGACTAGTGATAAGCTGTAATGCATGTTGACTTTGACTTTGTTGCGGGAAGTCTGGTGGCTTACCTTGTCTTGTGACTCAGCGAATGCTGAACGTTAGCTTCCCCTAAGGATTGACTAGTGATAAGCTGTAATGCTAGTTGACGTTCATTTTGACTTTGACTTTGTATCGGGAAGTCTGATGGCTTACCTTGCCTTGTGGCTCAGCGAATGCTGAACGTTAGCTTCCCCTAAGAATTGACTAGTGATAAGCTGTAATGCTATTTATCGTTCGCTTTGACTTTGACTTTGTTGCGGGAAGTCTGGTAGCTTACCTTGCTTTGTGGCTCAGCGAATGCTGAACATTAGCTTCCCCTAAGGATTGACTAGTGATAAGCTGTAATGCTATTTATCGTTCGCTTTGACTTTGACTTTGTTGCGGGAAGTCTGGTAGCTTACCTTGCTTTGTGGCTCAGCGAATGCTGAACATTAGCTTCCCCTAAGGATTGACTAGTGATAAGCTGTAATGCTATTTATCGTTCGCTTTGACTTTGACTTTGTTGGGGCAAGTCTGGTGGCTTACCTTGGTTTGTGGCTCAGCGAATGCTGAACATACGTTTCCCGTAAAGATTGACTAGTGATAAGCTGTTAGGCAGATGATGTTTTTTTAAACTTTATTGCTGTTTAGAGAAGCAAAGCATGAACAAACATGAAAAGAAATATTATCTTATAATTGAAAAATGTGTTTGTTATTTTTGCTTTAAACGATGTTCATTCCTTTCAATTACAAAGACGAGGCACTAAAGATAAGTAGTGGAAAATCTTGAAGCGCTTGATGCCTTGTTCAATTTCATAGTTCGTAGGACTAACAATAATATTTACCGGTCCGAGGAACCTAAGTATAAAAGAAAATGAGAAATGTTTTTATCTTTGAAGTCTAAGTATTTATTATTTAGTTTAGTTTATTCGTTAATTTAAGTAGCGACAAGCGACTTATTCATTAATACAGGTCCAGTAAGTGTAAGCTTTTTAATTTTTTTTTTAACGGAAATGGTTGCAAATGAGCCAAGCGGCTGATCTGTTTGGTAAATGATTATCGATGCCCACGTGCATCTACAACACCAGAGGAGCTGCAGGTGCCTTGCCAGCCTTTTAGGATATTTGGGGGATAGAAGAAATGATGATAGTAGGGAAGAAGGTGGATCCGATGTAACCCCTTAGGCGATAAGGTCGGAGGAAGGTACAGAGATACGGTAAGTGACAATGAAATCAAATCCGAATACCAGTAATTTGTATTTTACAAAATTATAGGCTTCGACTGGCATTCGAACACAGGACTCGGATCTCAACAGTCACTTACCCTAACCCACTAAGTCACGCGGTCGTTTTAATTTTTTTTTGATTAATTAAGAGGAAGACCTAGGCGAACATTTCACGATCAAATCGGAGACGTTCTGAAAAAAGGCCAGGTCAAGAGTGCTCTAAATCAACGAGTATACATTCGAAGATTGATGATAGAGGAAGAAGCGAAAGACGTATGTCAGGACCGTAGCAAGTGGAAGAATATTGTCTCTGCCCACCCCTTTGGGAACAAGGCATGAATATACAATACATTTATAATCTTCGTATAGGTATCAGCTAATTTTACTGACAGCTATGATATAATTATTTGAAGAAACTCAATCAATAATGGTAACAGGATCGATGTGTCCTCTACTACCGAGAAATTCCGAGTAACTTTGTTAAGGTAATAATTACTGAAGCGACGTACCTAGTAGAGCGGTAATGAAATTTCTTAGTTGATGTTCCACAGAATCAAATTCTTTCTATGGAAAATATAGAGTTTGCACACACACACGTGTGATGATTACAGAATATTCCAACTCATCTCTATCAATGGGTGTGTCCTAATGTCTACTAATGCTTCTGCGTTTCGTTCGGTGAGTGAGGTAACCGGAGACCCACTTCTCTTCCCCATAGCCCTCATTAGTGTTGCAGAACTACGTGACGACGGTAATCGTTTACCATCAGGTGAACCGCTTGCTCCTTTGCCGCCTTTCTTATAGAAAAAAAAAACAGCCACCCGCTTTCTCTGTGCGGGTAATAAGAAGCGACAAAGGTAAAGGCCTCGACAATCTCATGCCAATAATGCTTCAATTTAGTATTTTAGTTGGCTACTATAGGGTTTCATTATATTTACTAGGTAGTCACTTTGCCTACCCCAGGAGTTGTCTGGGTAGGTACCACCCTCTTATCAATTTCTTCCACCAACCATCAGTGCAATCAACGCTCAGGTTCAAGTTATAAACGTATACTGAGCTCGTACAATGACGGGCAGTGCTGTTGAATGACGACACATCTGTAACCTCCTGAAGCTTTCTTACCATCAGGTGGTCTGTTAATTCGTTTGTCACCCCAATCTGATGAAAGAAAATATTACAGATACAACATTAGAGCCGTGGTACGGCTTCAGGATTAAGCTGGTGATAACCGATAGCGTTCAGCGACCAGGGGTTTAAGAATAGACAGATCTGGCATGTCGGGTAGAGGTAGGAAGAGTATCAGAGTGAACAGACATCTAGGCAAGCATGTACCATCCTAGACCTCATCTTTGCTTTCCATCGGGGAAGATTGAGGTCAAACGCAAGCCTATTTTTTCATAAAAAAAAAAATTCCACAGTATGGTAGCCTGCAGCGTGCAAAAAATACAGTTAAAAACTGTAGAATGAACAGGAGTATGTATTTGGAGGGTTCAAGATGAGCATAATGATCGGGAGTTGAAGAGGTGGAGGAACTCAATAACGTTCCTTAAGATAAATCGGTGTTACAATAATCTAAAGATCCTTGAAAAAAAAAAACACGAACCGTTAAGTTTGTCATTAATTATTACCATAATAATATGCTATTTGAGTGACGGTAAATAGCATTATCCTTGATAAGTGAAAATAAAATAAATAGCTTGAAGCGATAGAGCCTGAATAGGAAGCAGAGAGAATATCGTTTTTATTCGAAACTACCGAGTACTTCAGAGCGACGTGACTAGCGTTCCTAAATTGGATTTCATAGTCAAATGGAAAGTCGGAGAGCAGTCAAGTGCTATTTCTAGCTGCTCATATTTCGCAGATGCTTTTAAAGATAGCCGTGTTGAAATTGAAGTTTATTGTTTCACCTTCATCGGGATATGCTGTAATTACTACGCCTGAGATGGGGATTGATGGTGGTGGTACTTTAAGATGATACACGTATCGGTCACTGAGACATTTTAATGCTGATCTGAGTCTAAGCGTGGTAGAGCCAAGCGGCGGCTTTAGCTGCTGCTCGAATGGGCCGGCTCGACCGGATTGGTACCACGGCCTCGCAGAATACCGGCGCGAAGTAGATGCATCTTGTGCTTCTGCGTTTCGTTCGGTGAGTGAGGTAACCGGAGGCCCACAACCCCTCCCTATTCTCCTCCTCTTCCCTCCCATCTCTAAAATATCCTTAAGGACCAGCAACGCACCTGCAGCATCTATGGTGTTGAAGATGCATGTGGGCGACGGTAATCACTTACCATCAGGTGAACCGCTTGCTCGATTGCCGTCTCTTCCATAAAAAAAAAGTCTGAGGTCTTGGTGGTTCAAGTGTTCATTGACGTCGGTAATGACTCACCATCAGGTGAGCCGCTGGCTCTTTTTCCCCTCTTTTATAAATAAATGGGCCTAGTGCGATTCGAACCTGCGTAGGTTCCGTAGGTCCCTGGGTTCCATAACCATATCCATACACTATAAATAACCATTATTTATTTAATGTGTTTGAAAACCTTTTTGTTATTATAGTTACGGTTCTTACTGTACTTAAGACGGCTATTTCGCCATAAAAGCCGACGCCGCAACAACCTTGTGGCTTAGTGATTACCATACCTATCAATTGAGCCCATGGGTTCAAGTGTCAATATTTGTGCAAAACACCAATTATTGGTTTTCGGATCCGGTTTCGTTGTATGTGTTCCGTGTCTCTATTACTGCATCCGAATCTTCCTCCGTTCTTGTCCGATAAGCATTACATCGGATAATCCAGGGCTCGGCAACCTTTTGAGTCGGAAGAAATAAAAATAAAAATTTAAAAAATTTACAAAGCCACAAAAAATATTAACTGCGTATGGAACTAAAGAGCCGCATGTGGTTCGCCAGCCGCTGGTTGCCGACCCCTGGGATATAGGAAGGTTTGGAGGTGGCTTTTTTCGTGGAAGAGTCAAGAGGCGGCTTTTGATGCTCCACGAACCGTCCGCCTGTACGTTTTCCACCTTACTCAGAAAATAAAAGGTATAGAGGAGTGAGTGCCTCCGTGTTTGAGCGTACACTTACATTATGTGTCGTACGTTAGTTGAAAACAGCCGAGAGTAGTCGGAAGTTGTTGTCGTGGTCTAAATCGGGCAAGACAACGTCATCATCATCATCATCCTCATCATCATCGTCATCGTCATCATTCCACCGGAGGCCACGAGACTTTTACTACCATTTCGCTTAGTCGACTTTTATGACACCCGCGGGGATACAAAAGGTGTTGGATTAAAGAAAAGTGTTGTATTTGTTGCTTCAATACAATAACATTTGGTGCAAAATACAAACACAGCAAATAAATAATATTAATATCAGTATTGAATTGCAGCCACAGACAGACGCCCGATCAGCATATTGCTACAGTCGAGATGCTGCAGCGCTGATATTCTGCCGGCTACAAAAGTTCTGCGAGCAGCTGGCCGGCGGTATCGTTTATTTGTATAATTTAACAAATAAAAATAAAGTTACTATCTTGTATAAACTTAATACAACTAAAAACGATAGAAAGCTGCAAGCCATAGTTTGAAATATATAAATTTGACCTCATTATACATATTTGAGAGTGCAATGTTTTTAAAAAATAAATTAGTAATGTTTCCAAAAGCAAGTCATAACCGCAGTAGGCTTTCATAGAATATGTGTACGCAAAAGCAACTCAATGCTCATGAACAAGAGTGCTCTCTGCATGGCACCCAAGTTTTATAACAAACTTCCAAATGAATTAAATTCAAATTTATTCAAGAAAAGATTGGGCAATATATTGACTCGAAAATGTTATTTTAATGAAAATTAATTTTTGCTGGGCTAATATTTCTCTTAACTTTATTTATCATTTGAATTCTGTTTTTTAATATTGACATTTTAATATCAATCAATTGATTTCTTGAAACTTTTAGCGAACATTTAAATATTTGCACACTCTGTAGAGCGAAGCATTGTATAATTCACTTCTGTAACATACCTATATTCCGCAAATAAATGATTATTATTATGAAAGATTTAATATTTCCATTACAAAATAATATTTGACCCGAGCGTCAAATGTAATAGGAGAATGTGAAAGACACTTACGTTTGGTATATTTAAGCAAATCATTCATCAAGATTTTACTAGCGCATGTAAATGAAAATAATGAAAAAAAATGAAACTTACATTTACATTTTGTAATGTATACAAGATGGATGCAACGTTAGGACATTAAATTTAACCTCATGTTCTACAGGCTATTGATAATTTTTTAGTTTTTGTTATTTTCCATCAAGATATATTTGCGCTATATGTTAATTCTTCTTTCTATAATTGGAAGAACAATTTGGAATATTCAATGACTTCTTGGTCTCTTTCTTCGTGTTAATATATTTTTGTAACGGAAATGATGTGCAGATCTGCCATCGGTACTATAACACGGATTGACAATGATCATGATGAAAATTACAGATTTTATTATAAAGTATAAATGGTATTGTAACATGGCGTTAAAAAACAGACCACAGTGTCGGATTGTTGGCAGGGACCAGCGTGCCAAATCGCAATACCGAACACTTTACAGCGATAGTGGAGCAACGAAACAATGCTAATTTACCCCAAAAAGTCCATCAATTGTATGGTGTCTAAAAACGGCCAGGCCCTGGACTATAAGGTGCGGCACTCACGGGCTGGAGCTCTGCCCTACCCTGGGTGGGCGCCATAGGTACTAAAGCCTACACGTCATGATAAGGCCGGAATCGGTACGAAGGAGCCATGACCAAGCGTGAGCTAACAGATTGCCAAAGAGTTATCTCGTATTTTGCTGTGTTTACTGCATGCGGAAACGGATGCTGTTTTGTGAAAAAGTTTCCCCCTTATTAGTTTTTCTCTTACCTGCTTTATTCAGTACTAACTTCACTAGGGACAAACTAAATTAACCCACAATTTCTCCGTATTTATTGTATTCATAAATCTGTCCATTGTGATTTTTTTTTTTTTAGGATAACGTTGGGGTAAGGTGCTCGCACCGACCCGCGTCACCGTCTCCGGTGGCTGGTTATGTCGGGATCAGCATTGAAGATGCCGGACCGACTAAAACCCCCCACGGTAGATCTGCTGTTGGTCTAGTGGCCTTTACAGCTACATCGATAGAGACTCGCGAGCAGGAGGCCCGCAATCCATTGTTAAATTTTAACTACATACAATGTTATGCTTCGGAAGTAATCTACCTGCGTATGTTAATGTACTAGTGCTGCCATCTAGTATTGTATTATTGAACTCAAAAGGGTCTCTGACGCTACCTATATTGAACGTAAGATTCCCTTCGAGGAAACCCTTCTCACGGACACGATGTTAAATGACATCACGAGTTAGCGTTATGACGAGCATTACGTCACAGATTCACGACCGCTGTGTACCGCCAGGATCATTTAAGGGATTACATTTGTGCCCAGTTTAGCAGGATGTTTACTGTGCCCACTTCACTTTGTCTTTGTCTCGGTTCGGAGCTTAATGTGACATCATCGTGTTATAGTTCCTGGCGTTATGAGTTAAGAATGTTTTTCTATGTAAAAAATAGAGTAGCAGCCTGTAAGTGCCCACTGCTGGGCAAAGGCCTCCTTCTCAAATACGAGTATCAGAGAGGGTTTAGGAGCCGAGAAGGGCCCGCCACGCTGCTCCAGTGCGGGTTGGCGGGCTTCACATATCCTCGAAATAATATTTATATTATTTCTCAGACATGCAGGTTTCCTCACGATGTTTTCCTTCACCGCTGAGCACGTGGTAAAAACAGCACTTAAAATTGCTTTTAACAATTTTAGTGGTGCCGGCACCGGGGACCGAACGCAGGTCACTAGCGCTCTATGAAACTAAAGTGAGCGCCCTGACCACTAGGCTACCACGGCTCTATATTATTAAATAATATTGTTTGAAGGTTTAAGGCATTCTTTTATCCGGACACTTAAACTATGTCCAACTTAAGATGGCATAAGTCGATGTCTAAAATCTTATTTCCTTCGCATTGAGAACACAGGTGTTGGGAAATAACTACCGAATATGTTTATCAAATAAGCTGGGCTGTTTTACGTGAGATTGAAGTACACTGTAGCTTGGTTTTAAACGTACCGTACTAAGGTTGGCAGTAGATGGGCGCTTGGGTACCAATGCGTTCATTTGTTCACTTGAACAAAGTATAACCTTTAAAGTATTGGTGAAAAACAAATATATATAGATAATATATATAGGTAAGTGTCGCTTTAGTTTCCAGAGTCACTAATATGCTGTATTTACCACGTGCTCGGCGGTGAAGGAAAACATCGCGAGGAAACCCGCATATCTTCATTTCAAACGTGGTAGAGCCAAGCGGCGGCTTTTGCTGCTGCTCGAATGGGCCGGCTCGACAGGATTAGTACCACGGCCTCGCTTAATACCGGCGTGAAGTAGGGGCATCTCGTGCTTCTGCGTTTCATAGTGAGGTAACCGGATGCCCACATCCCCTTCCCATACACCTCCTCGTCCTCCCTCCCTAATATCCTTGAAGGTCGGCAACGCGTCTGCAGCACCTCTGGTGTTGCAGATGTACGCGGGCGACGGTAATCACTTACCATCAGGTGAACCGCTTGCTCGTTCGCCTTTTCCATAAAAAAAAAATCTGATTTATAATAAAAAAATAGATTGTGTCGAGTCACTGGAGCTGCAGGCGGGCCCTTACCGTTTCCAAAACCCTCTAAGACATTTGAGAAGGAGGCCTTTACAGACTGCAAATTTATATATAGGTATATCAGGTTGATTAGCATAGTTATTGAGTGATTGGTTCCAACTACAGGGGTCGCGTATTCGATTCGTTTGAAAATTTGAATGATCTACAGATAATTGTTCCTTGTCGGAATGTTTGCCCGTGTGCGTTTTATGTTTGTAAGCACACAAAATACAAGGGAAATTTGACTGATAGCAAAGGTTTTTTTCTGTCAGTCAAATTAATAATAACATAAGAATTATTGAAGTTATGTTGTATTAGTATTTGTAGTCTGTTTTGAGCCCCCTTGCTCCCTTATTATGAGCGTCGATGTTTTACGTCAGCTATGTGTTCTTTCACGCGGGTCCTTATAGATCTTTTAGTTTTGTACTAGAGAGAAGATGGCTGGGTTCCAGTAATAAACAAAATTAAATCTAAAACCAAGCATACCACTGCACGTCTTCAAGATACTGTGAGCACATACTGCGTAGAGCGGACCAAAAATTAATAAATAAAAGCTGAAGGTAGTCCGAGTTAACTATGACATCTGAAAGTCTAACACCTCAGGGGTCCAGTCAATAACAAACGATTACCAAGAACAAGACCTGGCTGAATGGACTAAAGTCCTTTGCCTTTCCCATTAGGGATAAATTAATATCATCATCTAACACCACAGGCCCCCCGAGAACATGACTAAGATCTCGAATGTAAATCAATCGAAACGTCGGGAATATAAAAACAAAATTAAACGCGATAAAATCCGTAAAAAAGTTTCATTTAAAATATGTAGTGTTCGTGTAAAGACAGAATATCATTATAGAACTTGTTAGTTTACTTTTTAATATTATATCAAAATAACATAAAACGTACGTAAGGACAACGAACATAAATCTAACAGTCAGTTCATTTCCTGAATTCACGGTCGAAGTAACTTTAGTTTGAGCAATTCCACGCTTCGTTTAACTATTATGTGAACATCAAAATTCTTGTGACTTTATTTTAGGAACCATTTTCCGCTAGATAACGTTAAAGGTTTTGTGACGTGGCAGAGCCAAGCAGCGGCTTCAGCTACTGCTCGAATGGGCCGGCACGACCGGGGTAGCACCATGACGTCGTTGAATATCTATCAAGTAGCAGCATCTTTTGCTTCTATTTCACGCCGATTGCGTTTCGTTCGGTGAGTGAGATAACCCGACGCACTCTCCCTCTCCCCATCTCCCCTCCTCATCCGCCCTCCCGTTTCCCAAATATCCTTCGAGGCCGGCAACGCACCTGTGACGCCTCTGGTGTTACAGATGTCCATGGGCGACGTTAATCACTTACAATCAGGTGAACCGCTTGCTCGTTTGCCGCAACATAACAAGTTGCAAAGTCACAATAAACAATGATATTTCAACATGTCGTTTATAATTTTCGTATTTATTCAAATGTAATGTGGGGAACTTCGGCTGCGTATTTAGACACTGAATGGCTATATAATATATAAAGACGTAGTAAATTTGTGATGAATTTTTATTAATTTATTTTCATTTCATTTCAAAAGTTCTCGACGAGTAATTACATTTGTATGTTCTAAGTAATATTAAACAAGCCGTGTGGTGCGATCATGAGATAATCCATAAACCACTAAATTGCGTGGCAAAAATAGAGTCGTAACACATAAACCGTGACAATCATCTCTGTCTAGGAGCCATCTCGAAAGTTACCATCATCTTAGGTGTTTCTTCTTAGCTAATTCTCCCCAAAGCAACTGCCGATATGTTCCAGTTTGGATGGTATACAGAGCCAGTACAATCCCACGCTGTGTGATCATCCATCTTGATCCATAGGGATGCCAAGCGGCGGCTTTTGCTGCTGCCCGAAGTCAGTCAGTGAGAGAGAGGTAGACTGTGCTCTCTCCATCCCCTCCCCCCCCTTTCGTGAATATCAACAAAGGCCGGCACCATACCTTTCGGCTCCTCTGGTGTTGCATACCTTAAGCATCGTGAATTACTTTCCATCGGGGAAGCACTTACTCTTTTGGTACCTTTACCATTAAAAAATACGCGATTTATGGAATATTGAATACATAGTGGGTTTTTACTTTCAACGCTTAAAAGCTCTGAATGTAAGTCTACGCCGTATTTATTTAAGAACTTGAAGTGCAGGAAATAGAAAACAATTTAAACCTATATCGCCGAGTAACCTCATAGCTCGATCTATTGGATGTCGATTCGCAGCGTGCGAAGGAAACTTTAATGGAATCTGAAATGGAAACATTATTGCAATAAAAATGAAAAAAAAAGAAGTATTTGTGATAGTTTTGAAACCGTCCATTTATAAGTATAAACAACTACTTATACTACTTACTTTTTGGGTCAGCAGCCTCGAGGGAAGCCAGCCCGACCAAGGTAATAAGTGTTTGTCCTCAGCGAGGTAGGCCGCAAGCGACTCTGATGTCGGATAAAAAAGCCGTATGTCCGGAATAGTCTCCATCCGTCATCTGGCGTTCGAGATGTCTAAGAGAAATTCCTGAAAAATCTAGTGACTATACCACAGATAATACATTAGGAACTTCAAAAACACAGATGGTAGCCACTATTCCTGCCAAAGAGTCTCTTGTATAAAACGTATAACAGTTTTATTCAAGTTTGTTGAGTATGGCATTTCATCTTAGTTCTCAGGGGTGATAACGCATCTATAACCTTCTTCGATTGTATTTGTTTGCAGGTGTCCATGGCCTGCAGTAGCCATATAGCATCAGGATTGTTAGCTCGTTTATCACTCCAACCCAATAAAAAAAATTACAGCAGTGTGACGGGTAACAGCGTCAAAGATCAAGTGATTGTGGTAAATCCTGTCTATGGGACAGCCCTATGACGAGCAGATTGTTTGCAGGCTGTTTAAGATGTCAAAGAAGCTGAGGTCGGGTGCCGTGTATGGGCGTTAGCATATATCGTGTGTGGAGACAGACCGGCGCCGGCGCAACCGTTGTTGAGTGTCGAAACGTTATCTTGCAATAAAATCTTTTGCCCGAGAGCGCGCCGTCATAAGGACAATCGGTGTAATAAATAATTGCGAGATATGCTATTACTTAATATTAAATAAACGAAATAATACTTAATATAATGTGTGTAAATAATATATATGTATGTGTGTAAGTACACCACAAAGCTAATAAAAATATTTTTCATACGTTAATTTTATAAAGTGACACATTGTTGTCACCGTTTAGGGTTAAGATGTAATGTCTCACAGTCTGTTATTTTAATTAATTAATCAGGTCAGATTGTATAGCCTAATATGTTATACAATCTATAGCCTATTCAGGGACCTAATTAAGAAACGTGAGTAGATTGTAAAAAAAAACATTTGACAAATAAAAATTCAAATTTCTAAGGTTATATTTATTTTTAATTTCATTGCCTGTTTACACGGACGGTGAAGCTTAAACATAACTAAAGTTGTAGACATTGAACATAATAATTGAAAGTAGCCTTGGGACTAACTTTTCTCTCAAAGTAATATAAGTTTCTGAATTTTCCAGGAATTTTAAAGTCTCTTAAGAAACTGAAGCTTTAAGGCATGTCGGAGAATAATTTTAAAGACTATAGAGTAATGTATTATTCCACGCAGATAGATTAGTTGTTTTGTTTGAAACACTAGCCAGTCATAATTTATTTTGAAAAAACGTTAGTTCCAAATTTGAATTTTTCTCCACGAACTAATTTGAAATATCGTGTTTCATAGAAATAGTGTCGGGAACAATTTCGCGCGATGTATTCTTTACGATTTCAAATGACGCCGAAAACCGGACGGATCGTTCACATGGCATTTATGGATACAGGCCATTCTAAAGTAACCGTGTACTAAGGTTTAACAGATTTCAGCTTGCTAGTATAAAGTATAGTCGATAGTTTGTGAGATAAAGAAAGAAGCGGTGGCCCTTTGACGGCTTTAGTGGAAGCTTAAAGGCCGGCAGCGCATCTGTAGCTCCTCTGGTGTTGTGGATGTACGTGGGTGGTAATATTTGTTATAACCTTTCTCAATAAACATATTAACTAACGCAAAACACGGTTTATGAATCGGACTGGTAGTTCCTGAGATTTGTGCGTCGAACTCTTCAGCTTTATAATAATATATTTAAAAAATATTTAATAAAGAATATTTTTAAAAAATCATCAAAATTCGAGGAATAGCTTTAAAGTTAAATCCGTTGAAACATGTTGTTACATACGCACATACACAAATTTCATGTTATATTATTATAATTGTAGATATACCTTCTAGACACATAAAACGATAAAACTAATTTATTTCGTCAAAACGGTGTTTCCTGTGGGTACACCAGTCTTGACTTGCAAACAAATATTGGTTTCCAAGATGTCAATTTATGTTACTTAAGAACTTTGTAAGGACTTGTGAAATTACTTTGAAAACCAAGACGTACCAATGAAGTAGAAAATAACCTATCTACTGTAAGTTTGTAGATTTAATGAATTTATACAACTTTACAAGATATGAACAAAAGCTATTTCGTACAAAATCTATTTAAAGGTGGTAGAGACCAGCGGTGACTTTCGCTACTGCTTGAATGGTACTGCGTTGGTACCACGGCCGCGCAGAATACCGGTGTGAAGTGGAGGCATCTTGTGCTTCTGCGTTTCGTTCGGTGAGTGAGGTAGCCGGAGACCCACTCCCCCTCCTCATCCTCCCTCCCATCTCCCAAATACCCTTAAAGGCTGGTAATTCACCCGCAGCACCTCTGCTGTTGCAAACGTACGCGGGCGACGGTAATCACTTTCCATCAGGTGAACCGCTTGCTCGTATGCTCCCTTACTCATAAAAAAAAGTAAAAATGCTAGAGTAGAAGAGCACTGCCATCCCTCCTACAAATGTGCGCCACCTCCTCCACGGCATGGACCTCCACCACGACCAGCACTGCACCTGACATTTACGTACTACATTATTACGGACTTCGGGTTGCGAGATTGGAGCAAAAGGCCGGTATCTTTAACTTATATTTATTTCACCACTTACAAAGGGTGCAGAGTTTTATTTTCGTTGCGTTATCCCTCGCACGTGATCTTCCACGGGTCTACCTGCCAGTAGCCAATCGTCGGTCTTTTCCTCCTTTTTCTCTTTCTTTTTTTCATGGATGAACTCAGAACTCACCGCTGACCTCCCCTTAGCTTACTCGAGTGCTCCTTATATAGTCCCGAATTTCGATTGTCTTTTGATTTTCGACCATTCCAGAATATCCCGAAACGTTTCATTTTTATTGAAGAAAATATGCTTATATTTCGGCCCTTATTTACCTACCAAAAGAGTTTCGTTATCATCGCCTGGTAATTTACTTCTTTTGACTTGTCATAATCAACTTTAAAAATTACGCACGTGTGTCGCCTCATAATAGGGCATCCGCCACACCTTTCGTCGTCTGGGTGTTGAAAGACGACTAAAGGCTTTTAAATCTCGACAATCTCCGGGTGCGAAATCGGGGATAAAGATTACCACTCGCCACAACGATATTTTTTTTTTGTTATAATTTAGACCCGCGGATTTCCACACGATATTTTCCTTAACCAATCACGTGGTAAATTCAGCACTTAAAATTCAATTAGCAATGTTAGTGTTGCCGGCGCTGGGATTCGAAACCAGACCAATCGCTTGCAATCTATGAAATAAATGAAAATTATTACTAACATTCTGTATGAATAATACAGAAAATTGCCTGCAGAGTAACGGAGCATAGCAGCCTTTTAACGTTATTGCACACATTCGAGCGGAAAGTGAACATTGACAGAACGGAAAGATTGCAACAGATAATAAAAAAGGCTTTTCAGATCTTGTGATGATTCATGTTCATGTGAAAAGTTAAAATTAAATTTTTATTTAAAATTTTTTTAAACATTATTAACAAAGGAAGAAAATAAATTTGTTGCCTCAGATGGTGGACAAAAGTACTTCAGATTAAAAGACAATACAATATAAAACAAAACACAATTAATAGTCAAAATACAAATAAAATTTAAAAAAATGGTCAAATAACGAGTCTGACTCGTTTACCGAAGTTTCCCATAAAATACTCATATATATGTGTTATGTGTATTTAGAAAAAAAAAATGTTTTCTTTCATTCAGTTTGGGATCTCTAGTACACACCGTTTCATACTTGGCAGCGTTTTATTATTTTAACGTAGAACTTTGACGCTTGAATTGACAAAATGAAGGGAGACCAAAATAACAAATAATATAGAAAAAACTTAACGTTATTTTTTACAATTTGGTCGATTTGAAGATTTCCCTTTGAAATTTTAAGGGCGTCTTCAGATATTAATTTGTAATTAATTTACAGTCTGTATGAGTCCACTGTTGGACATAGACCTCCCACAAGTAAGCGCTAGCTTAAGCTGGCATTCCATGCATGGATCATATGCCCATAATCACCGCGCTGGTCTAGCAGCTTGGTGTGCGCAGTGCCGGAAACCTTGCACTGAGGACGTTCTGTCTGTGGTATTTGGGTTCGGCATATTCAGATGATTATTCCGTCATCGGACGGTCACCAAATCCCCGGATCCCTCATCACTTGTATTCCCCCTTACCTTACGTTAACCTTTATTAATCGTCTTAAACAAAAACTGAGCAGTTCATGTTCAGTATTTGATGTTTACTCGAATGTTTGACAAGTTTCTTATCCACGCATCTTGAAATTTTGAATTGAAACTCGAGCTTTGATGTAAGATGTTGTCAAAGTTAATGTTGCTGGCAGTTGAAAGGGGTTGAGTCAATTTGAGAGTTGAAGAATCAATAAACGAGTATTGATGACATATCTACGCTTCATCAGATTGAATTTAACTTTATTAGACATTCTCCAGTGAATATCGTACCTTTTGGAGAGAATTTATGTCTGAATTGTGAAGAAAAGGGTTCATTATCGTTCGAGATAGTCTAATAGAATGCCAATAATTAGGTAGCTTTCAGCTGTATCTAGATTTGCAAGCTTGCTGCACTAAAATGCTATTATTAAATTCAACGGTACGTGATCCTGACATATATTATATAAAATCCAAACAGAACCTATATATACACAGTTAATTTTTGAACGTTAAAAAATAACCTTGTTTATCCTACTAAAATAATCACACAAAAACTTTTTATGGTTAAAGGTAGAGAATTCTAATAATAGCTGAAGCCTTTAATTTACAATTTTATTGTTTAGCCCAAATTAAAAGGAAGGAAACCACACTGTGGTTATAAAATAAATCGGCACACGAGCACAGTTTATATTTAACAAGGCGTTTTTATCTAACGAAAAAGAAAAATTAAAATTAGCTTGTCTATGTTATCTATGTAATTGTAAAGTAGTGTAAGTCTCAAATTGTTAATTAATAATTTTTATTCGTATAAATATACTAGAAGGACTAAAGTAACGGTATTCAAAAGGCTTCTATTCAAAGCTGTACTGTACTGTACATTAGATACAAACATCCCCACAAACAAGCCGATTGACGACATCCATTTTTTATAGAAATAACTTTAGGTGTGTTAATTATAGTGCTCTCTTAGATCTCTATAGATTTTATTCTACATAAATGCAATTAAAAGTTAAGTTACTTGATAACAATGCAATATCTAAGGGCTTGTCTACATTAACGAGGACGCGGCGTGCGGTGCCGTGCCACGTCTCACTGGAGGCGGCGGCGTGCGACGTGTTTCGGAGCCAAAAACAAATAGGTACTTTGCTAAAGATATCATTATGTATATAGGAAATACGGAACCGAGACTTGGTCGTTACTGCAGGAAGCTCGAAGTTGCTTAGCGTGCTATGGAAAGGGCTATGCTCGGTGTTTCTCTGCGCGATAGAGTCTGCAACAATGATATCCGCAGCAGAACTAAGGTAACCGACATAGCCGTAAAGGTCAGCAAGCTGAAGTGGCAATGGGCCGGCCACATATCTCGCAGAACTGCCAACCGTTGGGGAAAAAAGGTTCTCGAGTGGCAGCCACGTACAGGCAAACGCAGTGTAGGACGACCCCCCACAAGACGGAGCGACTACCTGCGCAGTGTTGCGGGAAGTTGATGGATGCAGGTCGCTCAGGACCGAGCTTCGTGGCAATCTTTGGGGGAGGCCTATGTTCAGCAGTGGACTTGTGATAGGCTGAAATGATGATGATGATGATGATGATATACGAAAATACATAAAAAGTAAAAACTCCACGCGTACGCCAGTAACATCTAGTATAACATATTGAACATTGAATAATTTTATACGCGGCACTTTCAAGCACTTTTAAGCGTGGTAGAGCCAAGCGGCGGCTTTAGCTGCTGCTCGAATGGGCCGGCTCGACCGGATTGGTACCACGGTCTCGCAGAATACCGGCGTGAAGTATTGGCATCTTGTGCTTCTGCGTTTCGTTCGGTGAATGAGGTAACCGGAGGCCCACACCCCCTCCCTATTCCCCTCCTCGTCCCTCCCATCTCCCAAATATCCTTAAAGACCGGCAACGCACCTGCAGCATCTATGGTGTTACAGATGTACGTGGGCGACGGTAATCACTTACCATCAGGTGAACCACTTGCTCGTTTGCCGAATTTTCCATAAAAAAAAAAATTCAAGCAACAGATTCAATGAGCCGGATCGACCGGAGTAGTACCACTGCCTCGATGAATACCGGCGTGAACAAAATGTATCATGGATTTTAGCATTTCGTTCGATGAGTAAGGTAAGCGGAGGCCCACTTCTTTGTGAAATAGTTCGTTGTAAAATAGACGATTTGGAAAACGTCTCTCTCTCTCTCTCTCTCTCTCTCTCTATCTACTCAATATCGCGTCGCTCTCATCTGTGTCCACCGCGCTTCCAGCCACTACAATCGTTTGATCCGTGCGCCGGTCCTCCTGTCGCCGCCGCGTTCCGCCCCGACAACGGGCACTGCCCGCTCGCAAATTCCTACCTCTGGTGTTTGTTGCATGCTTCATGTAATATCGTACATTTATCGTCGTCGGTCGTCAGGTCGACGATCTGGGTCGCAATTCGCGCGGCTGTTCACCACCTGCCACATTGTCCCAAATAAGTCCTGGTGAAAAGTGGGTTAAATGGTTGAAATTACTAAAACTGTCTAAACCTCTGACCATACACCCACTGGGGGTATTTGGTATACGGTCGTGGGGCCTCATACAATTAAATTTTTGCCTATACCCAAACTGCACAAGCGGATTGGTTAGCTTAGTGCTCTATACCCTAGTTATGTTGCATTAATAGATTATGTTTAGATTCGGCATTGCATAAGTACTTCGCAAGGAATGACTTCGTTATTAGGACTGGTAGCCAGCGGGATGACATGTGAGATTGGCATTTGAATTAAAAGTTGGTATATTCCCCGTATGAGGAAAACTTTCTATAAAGAAAATATGTAGGAATATATTCTTGTGCCCCAGTGAATGCTCTTAAATGAAACACATCTGCAATATTTAATGAAATAAACTTTGCCGAGCTTAATTTGGTATATCGTACCAACCATAATGAGTACGGGTATATATTTTTTATTGCCTCTTTATACGTAAAAGTTTATTGCTTAACGTCCGGGTCTCAGATGTTTTCTTCGTTCGTAAAAAATCTTAAGTCTGTGTTCCTTGGTAAAACAACAGAACAATTTCAAATTATTTATATTCGGTTTAACCGTATAATGGCGGTGTAGAAGTATCGGCCAACCAATTTCGTTCTTTATGCTCCTGTTGATTAGTACGATATTTGCAAATCATGTGTTAATTTGTATTACATATCGGATATACCTATGTTTATCATGAATTTCATGCAGACGAACTCAAAGATTATTCTATTTATTATAATATCAATGTTCAGACTTAGATAAAAGTGAAGTTATTTGACTATAAATATCCCACTGCTAGTTTAGGCAAGTTTTAAAATATTAAGAAGTTTTTTTTTCGGAGCTCCTCTTCTAGGGTTCGCCATAATTCTCCAGTAGGGTTTGCGATATCAGACGAACAGGTTACATCACGATATTTTCCTTCACCATCATTCATGGTCTTCCACATAGTACGACTGGCATTGAGATTTGAACCCTGTTAACTTGTCTACTATAAAATTAAAGCCCTGACTATTGAGCTACCTCGGCTTATAGCCTCATATATAGACATATAGACTAAATTATCGATGACAGTGCACGGATTTCAGAGCTTTTTTCCCGATCGCCTTGTCTAGGTACGCTTAACCCAGATCAGATATATTTCAATAGGCGGCTGATTATGAAATTCCGTTCTTTTAGGACGCTATTCCTGAATCAGTTTCAATAAATTTATTTCTGTGAAAATATCAAATCACGAGACGCTTATTATCGACGTATTTTTATTATAATACATTCGTTTTACTGTGTCTTAAAACATCAATAAAGTAAGGATCTCTTGTATTTCCCCGTTCCGTCGTTATTGTATCCCCAGTGCTACTGTAAAGCACTCGAAACGTCGGGAATGTAAAAACAAAATTAAACAACATAAAAATTCATAAATAATAGTTTAATTTCAAAAGTGATGTGATGATGAATAAAAAATTACTTTGTACAATACCGAATGGTAAAACAATGGAATGGCATATATTTCTCTAGTCCGAAGAGAGCAACATCACCACAACTATGACCCTCACAAGCACTACACTCGACTCTAGGTAATATTCACCATCAAAATAGAAAAAAAACAAGTATTCGCCTCGTGACAAGGCATTATCAATCGACTAAACCTTGCGACGTACAACCGATGTTTTCTCTATAGACAATATACACCATTTTATTGTTTTTCATGCTGAATTGTAAAAATTAGTTTTAAATCCAACATCATTAAAAATTATGGTAACGCCTGATTGTATATATATTCACGCCTTGTTCCCAACGGGGTAGATAGAGACAATTTTCTTCCACTCGCTACGGTCCTGACATACGTCTTTCGCTTCTCCCATTTTCATCAATCTGCGCATGCATACTCGTTGGTTTAGAGTACTCTTGACCTGACCTTTTTTCAGAACGTCTCCGATTTGATCGTGAAATGTTCGCCTAGGTCATCTTCTCCCGACTCTATCATTTACACTCGCCTCATATATTTGTTTCGTCAATCTACTTTCATTCCATTTATCTATTAAGATAAAGTAAGTTGAATCAAATAAACAATCTAGATTGTTCGCTGGTTTCCAGAAAATAATTTAATGTGTATTTATAAATTAATTATAGTATGAGAATTGGTATTGATCTGTTGTCCTGGACACTAAGACTGTGACAGGCTCACCACCTGTCACGTCGTTCCAAATAAGCACTGGTACAAAGTAGGTTGAATAGACTAATCATTTCTAAACCTCTGACCACCCCTGTATTAGGTTAAGACCCTGTTCGGTCGTAGAAGTTTATATTTTCTTTATATTTACAAATCTCAATATGTTATTTATTATTATTATTATGTGGGGTTATTTAGATATATACTCGTCTGGTTGGGTGATATATATAAATATGTATACATACATAAAATACAATAAAATAAATAAGTTATCTTTAATATATATTGTAAATAAAATACATAAAATGAAATAAATAAATAAATTTTAACCCAACCAGACGGAAGCCCTCGGCGGGGGAGACCAGACAGCTGAGGGTTAGGGGGAAAGGGAAAGAAACCGGCGGACGATGCGAGCGGTATCAAGAAGCACCGCCTTCTGCATTTGAGCTCGGAGCGGTCCGTCACGGAGTCCCAGCCGCCTCAGATGCTCCGAGAGGCTGACTGGGATTAACCCATTCGCAGAGACGACTATAGGAATAATTTCGGCCGGCATACCACCCCACACGTCGGTCACCGGTTATTATTATTATTATTTTCATAGTCACCATCGTAGAGTTACATAGAAGTTTTAACGGGATTCGTGATGTAACTTGTTAAATTGTTTTTTTTTTAATTTATAGTTATTAAAACTATTAAGAATCGTATAGATGAGACGTCAATTATCCTAATAAATTTTATGTTATCTCTAGTCTGTTTGTTGATCTGAATCTCAGGAGCTACAAGTCCGATTGGAATAAATATTTTTGTTTAGACAGCTCGTTTATTGAGAAAGGTTATAGGTTATGTTACATCACGCTGCGTCCCATAAGAGCGGAGCAATCATAAACCTTTATGTACTCGTCATGTGTGTGGAAAAAGGGATGTATAGTCCAAATTGAATGAGGGTGAAACCGCGGGGCATAGCCAGTATGTAATAAAAGTTTACTCTTTTATTATATACTAGCTATGCCCCGCGGTCGGTCATGGTTTACGTGACCGTAACATTACGGCGTAAGGGACGATAAATTGCATTTAGATGACGGAACAATAACAGTTCGGTTAAGGAAGACGAATGTTAGCAGTTTGTTCAAATTGGAGTTCTCTATTTCCTGTCTTAGTAACAGGTACGTGATAATTAATTACCCAACAATATCAAAAACTAGGAAATAAAAGATTTAAAAAGAAATCTTAAATTAATATTGGTTGAAAAAAGTTTATTATATACAGGAATTTATTTGCGATAAAATTTGACTAATTACATAATAACTTAATTTTTTTTTTTTTTTAACATTTAAATTTTATTTTTAACTGATAAGGAAATTAGACATGTAGATTTATTTATATTGTTATTATTGTGAATTTTTTTTTTTACTTTGATAGTTATAAATTTTGATTTTAACGCCTGATCAACAGTGTAGTAATGTAATGTGTAACCTTATATGTCTTGAAATTATATCATATTCTAAAATTTGTATGCCAATAAGTGGTACATATAGGACATAATCAAAATGTTAACAATCTATACAAGTATCACATATGATCAACAAATAAATATAAATAAATAAATAAAGATACAATCATAATATATACGAGTACATTAAACTAACACACATATCTCTGGTACGAGCATTACCGCCCCAAGCGGGATTAGTACCCGCGACCCCCTCGTCTTCGATGACAGGCTCACTAGCTACCAACCATGCAATCGGACCGTCTATAAAATGTCATTGATCTAATGTCACCTTTTGTTTTAAGTAATTTATTTTCCCGAATGGAAATGGATTACGAAATTATAAAAACGTCTTCTTTTTATTTCTATCGTACGTAATTCATTTCATGAAACCATCATTCACATCAAATACTCCTCCCGTATATAGTAATAAGCGGTGGTAGGCCAGTGGTCAGAGCGCTCGCTTTAGTTTCATAGAGCGCGAGTGACCTGGGTTCGATCCCCGGTGTCGGCACCACTAAATATGTTAATAGCAATTTTAAGTGCTGTATTTACCAGGTGCTCGGCGGTGAAGGTAAACATAGTGAGGAAACCTGCATGACTGAGAAATAATTTCGAGGATATGTGAAGGCCGGCCAACTCGCACTGGAGCAGCGTGGCGGGCCCTTCCCGGCTCCTAAACCCTCTCCGATACTCGTATTTGAGAAGAAGGCCTTTGCCAAGCAGCGGACACTTACAGGCCGCTACTTTACTCCTCCCGTACTGTACGGGGCAGGTGGGTTTTTTGTTTCGTGTGTGCGCTATCATTTTATCAGATTGTATCAAGTATTATTGAGATCAACTCCCCTGCTGTTAGAATCTGCCGTATCGTATCTGTCACCTTCTTTCTTCCCCTGGGTGTTGTAATCGACAACCTGAAATATAAAGGTAAAGGTAAAGCTTAAATTATAAAGCGACGGGTAGCAACGTTTGGCGTGCGCTGCTTCTTTTAATGAAAGAACAATTTATTTAGTACATGCACAATTCTTCTTAAATAACTATTTAAGTATGAGTACCAAAAAAATGTCTGAATAACAGAGTTGACAAATGAACAAGAAAGATAAAAGATAAGCCAACACTCTTTTTCTGACACAGGTAAGGTGACACTTACAGGCCGCTACTTTACTCCTCGCGTACTGTACGGGGAGGAGGGTTTTGTTTCGTGTGTGCGCTATCATTTTACAAGATTGTATCAAGTATTATTGAGATCAGCTCCTCTGCTATTAGAATCTGCCGTATCGTATCTGTCACCTTCTTTCTTCCCCTGGGTGTTGTAAGAGGTGACTAAGGGAAAACCAATAGAAGCCGGGATAACCTTCTCGAAAATACTCGACCGAATATAACCAGACCTATGCAGGGCTGCAGCGTCTATGGTGCATGTTGTCAGGTATCGTCGATCCGCTCACCGATCGTGGCGATGGCAAATCCTCCATATGGGAGAGGTCGAGGTCTATGTTCTGCAGTTGACTATTTACAAGCCTGGGTAAGGTAACTCCCTTGCTATTAGAACCATATCTATAGAAGTTTGTAAACTTATGGTTCTTCCCCTTTACCATCAGCCTATTAACCTATTAACCTTACCTGTGTCAGAAATAGAGTGTTGGCTTATCTTTTATCTTCAGACATTTTTTTGGTACCCATACTTAAATAGTTATTCAAGAAGAATTGTGCATGTGCTAAATAAATTGTTCTTTCATTAAAAGACGCAGCGCACGCCAAACGTTGCTGCCCGTCGCTTTATAATTTAAGCTTTACCTTTACCTTTATATTTCAGGTTGTCGATTACAACACCCACGGGAAGAAATGGAAGCCAGGTTCTGACCTAAACACACAGCTACAAATAAAATATTTCTTAAATCGATTTATCTGATCTGTTGATTAAGTTTAAGTTTCTCATTTACAACTTCTGAACATTTTTAATGTATAAAAAAAGTAATAAATAATACTTGGCCTTAAATATAAGTCGGGATAAGTGACACAAATAAGTAACTTTCAAATGACCCCAATAGATGGGTCAGATTCTGAAGATGATTTAAGCCCACGTACGTAATACCGTGTTTTTATTTATCGTGTATTTTGTGTGGGTTCAAGTCAGTAAACTGTTTTTCGTATTTACGTCTGGCCTACGCAAACATTTGTAATATATTTTCAAATAGTTGGTACAGATTCTAATGATAAATACTTTATATACAATTTGAAGCCGTAGTGGGACTCAATTTGAGGAATGTAAATACAATTTGATTACTATTAAAGAATTTAAATAAACTGTATTAATACAATTTATTGAGCAAATTCGAATGGATATTCCTTCATCATTAGGTCGTCAACTTCGTTAGTCGGCTCGCAGAATACTCCGCTTGCAGGTGATGTTGGCCTTTGGAGAAAAATATTGCATATTCTCCCTTACATGGTGTACGTGGTAGAGCTAAGTGGCGGTTTTCCGTAATGCTCCAATGGGTCGACTCGACCGAAGCAGCACCACGGCTTCGTAGAATACCAACTTGAAGAGACGCATCTTGTGCTTCTGCCTTTCGTTCGGTGAGCGAGGTAACCGGATGCCCACACACCCTTCATTTCCCCCTCCTCATCCTCCCTCCCATCTCCCTAATACCCTCAAAGGTCGGCAACGCACCTGCAGCACGTTTGGTGTTGCGGATGTACGAGGTCGACGGTAATCACTTACCATCGGGTGAACCGCTTGCTCGTTTGCCGCCTTTCACATAAAAAAAATATATTTGGAGGTAAAATGGAGCGTTAGGATTTCAACCCGATGCATGATGAAATCGAATTTCTTTCTTTTAGTAGCGAATACCGCAATGGTAACCAACCGGCTGGCAGTTTCTAAATGAAACCAGTAAATCCTGTTTGTGGTTTTACATTTCAATATCACGCGCGAAAACAAACTGCGTGCAAAAATTTTATAAAAGAGAATCGATGGCTTGAATGCAGCTTAGGATAAAAGTAAATGAAGAAAACTTGTTTAGAAGAAAAAAAAAGTTAAATGTACGTGTAATATCCTTCACCATTTGAAGGATTCGGAGCAGTTAATAAAACACGTTGAACAGTACAACCACCATTTATTGACTTCCTGATAAATCAGGGATACTTGTAGAAAACCTTATTGACATCTACCAACATACATATGTTACAGTACGTTTGTTTAGTCAGATAAGAACACCAGTAGTGAGAAATCGTGTGGCGAAGGGGTACAATAAAATGTGCAATCTTTTTCTCTAAATGCCTACCCTACTTTTGTAGTTGTGCTCTGCTCTTTGAGAGAGAGATCCTGATATCCTTAATACACCGTAAGTATTCCGTTGTTTGCCATACATCTCCTTGCCGTAAACGCGTTAGCGATTGTAAGAGATTGCTATTTTTCCACATCTATGCCTTCGATACATCAATCTACTTCATTTTCCTAAACATACTTTTAAATTTTATGTTATCTTGTTGCACTATCTTTTAAGAGATTTTATCGAAAAAGTGTGCAAAGATGACTTAAAAGTTCGGGCCAACCTAAGTTTAGGAACACTATTAAATATAAAAGCCGTTAAACCGTTCTAGTGACAGTCAGTATTTAGTTTAACAAGTGATGATTTCCGAACGTACTTAAGGATTTTAAAAGTAAAACAATCTGAAACAGTCTGAAATATTCTTCTCTCCTTGGAAACATCGCGTAGCGACTCGAGGGTCTTCAGGTGGGATTCGAAACGATCTCATCTGAAGCCAATCTTTGTGCAACACACAGAACATTTTAAAGATGTTCGAAATAAATACTTACCGCGCCATGAGTCGAGCCGAGTGGATGATCGGCGGTTGTAGGTCACAGAGTCTAATTGCTTGATAACGCCCTGTTGCAAGGCGAAACGCGTGTCGCGTGTTAAATGTTGCTGGTGTATATTACGTAGTGTCGAGTGTAGTGTTAGTGTGGGTGATAGTTGTGGTGAAGGATGTGATGTTCGGTTTCTCTTCGAACCAATATATATATTCAATTTTTATTTTTTTCACGCGGAATGGGGCAAAGCATTTTTTATTTCAAAATCTTTTAAATAATGGATTTCCACAAAGTAACGCTTGATTCTATTTTACTATCACAAATTATTGATGTTCGGGTCTGATTATTTTCTGTTGCGTCCTGAGTCTCTGTAACTCCATCAGACCCTTCTTTCAATCTTATCGACATGAGAAGATAAAGCCGAGTGATTGCCTCTATATTTATCTCTCCCATATGGAGGATTTGATTGTCATCGGTCTGGCTAATGTTGGTCTAGTATTTTTCGATTCTCAAGGCTTTTCATTTAGACGCCTCTTACGACATCCACGGGAATAAAGGGGTGGTATTCTTACGCCGATACCACAAGGCACTGACGCATAATAATAAAATCCTAAGTCCAGACAGATACTACGCTAAAGCTGTGCTTCACTCTGGTTATGTTGGTAGGTACGTTCTTCTATATCTTGGAAGAAGAAAGGGGGTGGCAAATTATTATCCCGTTACCACACGCGAAGAAGACTTCACTAATTTCTGAAAGATTTATCTGACGTCATTGTATAGTTTCATTTGAGTATTGACAGCTGGATGCCATTCATGTATTCTTTATTAAAATGGAACGATGTTCACATTTTATGATCGATAAGAAATATATTTCAAAAGTGTGTAGGAGTATACAATGGACAGTACGGAAGCGAACTTACTCTGTCATAAATAATCGAGCCACACGAACCCGGGGCGGATCGTTAGTGTACCGCGGAGGCTCCAAGAACGATTTAAATAAAAAAAAAAAAACTACTCGCTTACTACCTACCAGTCCACTACACACGGACACCTGGGGCCCAATGAAAATCAGCGCTGCGTCCGCTGCGCGTGGCTTATGCTGCGACGGTCCTTTCTGCCGCTTTGTCACAACACACAGTAATTCCATGTGATATATTCATTTATTTTCTATAGCACAATTTTTTTTTCTTTCATATTCATATAATTTCTTTTTTCTTCTTGATTTGTTATATTTATAATTATTATGTATCACCATTCCGTGTGGCTGTCGGAAGTAAAGATAGCAAGGATAGTAAGATAGCGCCAACCCTGTCTTACCATGGGTGTCGTAAAAGGCGATAATGGTAAAAATTTATATTAGGAGATGGGCAGCAGCATCTTCTTGCACTAGAACAAAAAAAAAACTGCGGTTGGCGACCCGCTCGCCAGGCGTGGCAACTAAGGCAAACCCCACCATGATGAAGATGGAGTGACGACCTGCGCAGTGTTGCGGGAAGTCGATGGATGCAGGTGGCTCGGGACCGAGCTTCGTGGTAATCTATGTTCAGCAGTGGACTTGTGATAGGCTGAAATGATGATGATGTATCACCATATGTACTGTGTGTAGATGTAAGTGTAGGTATAAATGTCTATGTCGTATTTATACATTAAGAGGCGTTTCCATTTTTTTAATTCCGAGCGGTAAATCGTTGGAAACGCCCGCCCCGCTGTTTACGTGAAATTGTATTCTGTAGCAGAATAAACTATTAATCTCACTTGAAGTGGGAGCGTTTATCAACATTGATTTCGTAGGGTTTTCACAATAAAGGTTTTACGTGTAGAATTTTTTTTTCGCAATCTACTTTTCGCTTCTCCAGGAGATGTTTGGTGGCGAGCCTCAACGCTGGCTTTACTCCCGAAGAATTTTCAGAAGGTAGAAAGCTGGTGGCAGATTTATACGTTGCTATCACACGCCGAGTTTTTTTAAACAAACATACCAGCATAATAATGTTTTCATTTAATGATTAAGAAATTTTCTATTTACGGAAACATCGATCGAAAGATGTAAGAGGTTTAAGCCTGGTTGAGCTATATAACAGATATTCTTATAATACTTATAAATCCTGAGAAGTCCTTGAGTGATTGTCAAAAAAGTGAGAGGGCTACGGAAAAGATTTTGGAGAAAGAATTTTATCTGTTTGCTAAAGGTTTTATTCGAATATCAAATGTAACGTACATTATATATATTATTAATAGTACCAAAAAATATAAGAACTTCATATACTTATTTATTCTGTGTTTTCTGTTGTGTTGTGATGGCGTTTTAATTTGCCTATGCTGCACCAACAGAGTCGTTATAATGCTATGTCAATCAAGCGATTGCCGGCGGCTTTGCCCGTGTGTATTTGTTCCCCGAAAGAAGTATATTTCCCGGAATTAGAATTATATTCAGTCTATCAAGTTGCATCTAAATAATTTCAGTTGTTGGCGTGATTGAAAAACAAACGTCGAAACACCTAAAAAGCTTCAATGAAAGTCGTGATTTTGAACGAAATTTTATGAAATATTCAAAAAAGCGTCTGAAAGTGTTAAAAAATTTGGAATAATTTACTTTAATTTAGAATCGATCATCCGAATTTCTTTTTGTTTTTTCGTGGAGAAAGTCGTACATATCCATGTGGCAAGGGTTTGCACCGACCAACATACACCCCACGGTGTTCCGCCTCCGCCGCATGGGTACGCTTCGCCCTCATCCGCGACCCCATCTGCGCGGCCCTTCTCGGAAGAGGAACACATCCTCTCCCCCTCCGTCCTGGCTAGACGCGCTGAAACACAGACGTGTCCACACCACGGCGGATGTTGTCTATGCCTCCCCCCTTTTTGCCGTGAAGGGAGGCCAGAGACACGGAGGATAGGATAGACTCTGAGGCGGCTGTAAGAGGGCATAGAAAGCGGTGCAAAGCAATCACGTAAACACTCCCCCCGCATACCGCTAACTCGTATCCAAAGTGGGCACGACATGCCCACTCGGTACGGCCACCTCAGGCCGGAGGATAGCCGGCCTAAGTTAGTCCAGCTAGATAGGTTCCTCATGATATGTTGTCACGAGATAACACTTAATTGAGATAAAAAAGGATCTCTTATACTGGTCCATAGCATAGTTTACGTCTCTGCAAAATCTTTTTTATACCCGTTCAGTCTGTGTTAAGCGTTATACGATATTATAAATTTTTTTTTGCACATAAAACATTGTACTTAGGCGAGCTTAATGTTAACTTTTTAAAGCTTCCTTTGGCCTTTCGAAGAGATGTTGCTTCTCTTTCTATTTTTTACAAAATTTACCACGGGGAATGTTCTAAAGAACGGTTCGGATTGATCCCAGCCGCTGAGTTTCACCATCGTAGATCGCGACAGAATTCCAAGTTTCATCGATACCAACTAGATGGTTGACATTCCACCACAGTGCGTTTTACTCGAAGTTTTCTGCCACGCACTTCTACTTTGTGGAATCAGCTGTCCCCAGCGGTATTTCCAAACAGTTACGACTTAGGGACCTTCAAGAAAAGAGCCTATACCTTCCTTAAAGGCCGGCAGCGCATCTGTAGCTCCTCTGGTGTTGTGGATGTTTGTGGACGTCGGTGATCACTTACCATCAGGTGAACCGCTAGCTCGTTGGCCACCTTTCCGCTTTAACAGAACGCTTTAACACTAGTGCCAAGTATTTATATTGCAGAGTTCTATACATAATACAAAATTAATGAACTAAATAAGGATGCTTAGTTATTAAACTACCGCAGCAAATGAAACATATACTTAAACATATATTTGGTATAAAGTAGCAGCCTGTAAGTGCCCACAGTTGGGCAAAGGCCTCCTTCTCAAATACGAGTATCAGAAATGATTTAAGAGCCGGGAAGGGCCCGCCACGCTGCTCTAGTGCGGGTTTCGGGCTTCACATATCTTCGAAGTAATATTTTTATTATTTTACAGACATGCAGGTTTCCTCACGATGTTTTCCTTCACCGCTGAGCTCGTGGTAAATACAGCACTTAAAATTGCTATTAAAAATTTTAGTGGTGCCGGCACTGGCGTTCGGATCCAGGTCCCTCGCGTTCTATGAAACTAAAGTGAGCGCCCTGACCACTAGGCTACCACGGCCAATATTCGGTATAAACGTAATTATATGTTTGGAGTTCAAACCAACAAACACACTATGATATTTATAATAAATAAAGAAATACAAACAGAATCCGCGATAATGATTTTCAGTAATGTCATTCGTGACAAATGTAAATTCGTAATCCTGCCTACTCCGGTGAGTGCTTAGACGAATGCGAGAGTTACGATGTTGTCTTGAGTTATTGATGTGTTAAGTTACGTAAGGCGCTCGGGCCTGGTACATTAACCACCATGTTCAAATTTCAGAGTTTGATTTCGTATTCCAGGAGCCACTCGTAATAACTGATTCGATTTGCCTATCAATGATCTCACCTGCAAACTTTCTGGCTTCATTACAATTTCAAATTGTAAATAGAAACAGATGCTTTTGCAAGGTGGTACGCTCATTATAAAGTTTGAAAACAACTTTGAACAAATCCATAACATTTCACTTCATTTTACATGCAATTACCCTGAGGGTGTTTTATTTTTTATTTAATCATTATTGAACCTTATAAAACTGTAGAGAAACAAAAGGCGGTCTCTACAGTAGTCTGGTGCTGTGACTGCGATGGTTGCCGTTAACGAAGATGCGGTTGAAGAAGATCTCTGCATGCGTTCTTCGGTAGGCGGTGATATAATTTCGGGGTATGGCATGAAGGTGTGAAGAAAAAAGGTAACCACCCGCCAGGTCGGGTGTTCGTGACCTGGGGACGACGTCTCCTACTTGGTGTTATTTGGATCTTGTATATGTGTAATAACCCGTAGAAACTTTCATGGTGTGATGATGGATTTTTTTATAGAAGAGCGTGGTATTAACATGACTTTCAATAAATGCAAGCCGGCTTTCGCTGGCACGAAGCAGGAAGTAGGAGAATTTTGTTTCCTGAGTCAGCTGGGTGCACCTCTTGCTGGTGATGTTGACATTTAGGGAAACAGTTGAATTTTCCCCATAACAATCTGGCTGCTGACATATGGCCACCATTCTGTCGTCAGATTAATAGGGGAATAACCATCCGAATACATCGAACCCAAATATCACAGACCGGACAACCCGCTTGTCTAGCGTGGTGAGTATAGAATTTATTTTTTATTTTTGTAAGCTGTTTTATAATGCATAAAATTATGATTCTTACCACTACGTTTATTTAGAAAAAAATAGGAATGACGAATATCCCTAGGCTTTTTAAATATGTGTATGTAATGATTAAGTAAAGTGAAATTGTTACAAGGTAAATTTAACTGTCTTATTTCGAATACAGTACTCTCTTATGTAGTTTTCTGTATTACTGTTTTTCTTTTTTCTAGATTTTCGTTCGTTGTTTTATTTTTAGGGGCACATAAATGTTTTAGGCCTAGTGTCTGAGGCGGCAAGGAATAATTCGCTATTCAAGAGCTATAAGCAAATTCGCATCCATTTGAAAGCATTTTTGTAATAGTCTACTGTATTATAGAGGACACTATGGTGGATAATTCGACATCATTCGGTCATTAGAGCCTCGATTGTTTGCAACCAGGGTACATCACTTGCAGGTGAGGTTGGCATTTGGAGTAGGAGATGGTACATTCACCCTTTATATCCCAGGTCTAGCTCCCCACGTACTCTAGCTTACGCGCAATAAACCAAATCGTTTTCTTACTTTATTCACTATAGTTTATCTAGCATAAGTAAACGGAGAACGTCCTGGTACGGATTTCAAGGACATTTAATATCGCGGCGTCAGTCAAGCTGTCACGATCAGTGCGTGACGTGAATAGAGAGACGTGACAGTTGCCTTTAGTCACGCTCTACAAGGAAACCATAACTATCTGGGATTCTATTTAAAAGGTGAGGATTATATGAGTGATTAAAAATGGACCCAAAAGAATCACGATATTGAGGTAAAAAGTATTTATTCTAGGATATAGAAAAAAACTTAATAAAACATAAGAGCTCTTATAGCTAAAAGCGTTCTCTTCCTGACAACCTTAAGATGGACAGGATTGTTAAGAATAAATTAGGAAGTTGCATAAATGCAATTGATATACCATAAAAATAATAATACACATTTTATAGAAATATATATTCCTTACAAAAATAAATTGACCTATTCGTGTAATACTTGTGTATACGTATGATTCAGTCGAATTGTCTAAACCAACAAAGTTGTAACTTTGTGAGTGAGATATGGGTTTTAACTATATTTTAAAAAAATCATCTTACCGGTAGTTGTAGGGCATTCAATCTTGTATAGAGAACGAAGCATAACTTATGTATAACTTAAAGCGTGTAGCATTTGTATGTTTGTCGTGATGATTCGACTAAAGTAAAAGCTTTTAAAATCTTATGACGTCCGACGAATTGCGGACGAACTCTCGCAACTAAAAAAATAAAAAAATAAGCTTTGACTCAAGCTTTATGGTGGGCAAAGGACTAAGAATTTTTTTTTAGTTTTTTCATCAGAGCTTAAATGAGACATCAACACAGGTAATGGGCCTGTTACACTCTTATGTTGTATATAATTTAAAACCAAGTGTCAATGCCGGTCTGAAAGCCACGATAGACAATTGGTTAGCGGATCAGCCACCGATCAGAGGACCGGAGATCGATCCCTGCGTGGACGGCACCTTGGCACCATAATACTTGATAATGTCATTTATCCCTATAACATTTATCTAAAAGAATTTAAGTGTTTTTCTTTTGGACACAAACAATGGAGATGAATGAGCGGAATTAGAATCTGTGATTTCAAATAAATGTGTACATTTTTCTGAAATGCATGTTAGTATTGAACCACTTGAGAATCTGCCTAGAAATAGTACATAGAAAATGGTGCATACAAATGGTATTATTATAGTTAGTCTGAACAATACTTGAGACTGCGACAAGCTTACCTTGTTCCAAAACTTAACACCGGTGGAAAGGGGTTGAAGTGGGGTAGGTTGAAACGATTAAGATAAATATCTTTGTACACTCCAGTAGCCGTGGTGTCCTAAATATAAGGGCGCCTACTTTAGTTTCATAGAGCGCGAGTGACCTGGGTTCGATGCTCGGTGGCCGGCACCACTAAAATTGCAAATAGCAATTTTAAGTGCCGTATTTACCACGTGCTCAGCGGTGATGGAACCCTGCATATCTGAGAAATAATAAAAAATATTATTTCGAGGATATGTGAAGCTCGCCAACCCGCACTGGAGCAGCGCGACGGGCCCTTGCTATCTCCAAAACCCTCTCAGATATTTGAGAAGGAGGCCTATGCCCAGCCGTGAGCACTTACGGACTGCTACTTTACTTTCACTTTTACACCCCATTACTATGTAAGGTCGGGAGAGCTATATTCCTATTTTCTATAAATGTTTGGCTGTTTGTTAACTGCTAATACTTACGATACGATACGATACGATTTATTCATTTACACAACATAAAAGTTACAAGAAATACAATTATACAGAAAAAAAAAACAGTAGATATGTAAAAACAAAAAGAAATAATTTAAAAGAAAGACTTTATAATTTATAAGCCGTGTCGTGTCAAATGAAACGGTGCTGACTCAGCATAGTGTCGCAGGTTAACCGCAACGCTGATCTTCAGTCAGCATCGACCCTGTTGCGCGATGTACTTCGAATACTGTTTCATGATCGCAGTACGCAAAGATATGTTTGCTGTAAACGCACTGCTCTTCCATGATTTACCTTCCATATACAGGCATCACTAACTTACTTATAACAAATTAATATAAAAGCAAAATTAATGTATACAATGAAATGTCTCTTAAAAAAAAACAGCATAATATTACACAATACAAAACACTACCATATATAACCAACAATGAAAACTTAAACAATCTATCTATATGAAAACTTAAATAATCTAGTTTGAAATAAACATATTTAGTATATATCTAAAGAAACAGAGTATGTATTAGTCAATTTGACTTTTGCAAATTTAATAAATATAGACGATATAATTTTTTAAACGTAATTTTTGTTTTAGCCTCGCGAATAAGGGGGTATGTCATTCCAACATTTAGTAGCCCAAAATCTACAACTCCAGGCTGTTTTGTGTTTAGGTACAGATAAGATTTGAGTTTTTTTAACTCTGCATACCACGTACGTTATCAAATGGGCGACGGCGTTATACGTGGATATACGAGTATGTTTAAAGCCTAAGTGTTTCCGTACTTGGTTTGTCAATTTAGCTTAGCCGATATTATCAATGAGGAATAATTAATAAGCATGAAATTTCCTCACCCACCGTGACCGTGTGACACGTCTTCGTCGACGCTCCCATCTAAACATAAATCTTAACATAGTGTCATCTCGTGTTACGGAAATAGGTCGCCTTGGTACCTTATTATATTGTGGGCCAATTTACATATATACTCGTCTGGTTGGGTTCTATATATAAATTACCCATGCATATTACATAAAATACATTATGATTGAAATATATATCATAAAATAATTAAATAAATAAAAATCCAACCAGACGGCCGAGGGATCGGGGAAAGGGTAAGAAACCGACGGAAGATGCGAGCAAGCCACGGTTACTAAGCCCTACCGCCACGACAAGGCGGAAACCCGTTCGGGGGGAACCCAACCTAACCTAACCTAACCTAACCTAACCTAACCTAACGTAACCTAACCTAACCTAACCTAACCTAACCTAACCAAACCTAACCTAACCTAACCTAACCTAACCTAACCTAACCTAACCTAGCCTAACCTAACCTAACCCAACCTAACCTAACCCAACCTAACCTAACCTAACCTAGCCTAACCTAACCTAGCCTAACCTAACCTAGCCTAACCTAACCTAGCCTAACCTAACCTAGCCTAACCTAACCTAACCCAATCCCAACCTAACCTAACCTAACTCAACCTAACCTAACCCAACCCAACCCAACCTAACCTAACCTAACCTAACTCTAACCTAACCTAGCCTGGCCTGGCCTAGCCTGGCCTGGCTGGCCTGGCCTGGCCTAGCCTGGCCTGGCCAGGCCTGGCCTGGCCTGGCCTGGCCTGGCCTGGCCTGGCCTGGCCTGGCTGGCCTGGCTGGCCTGGCCTGGCGTGGCCTGGCCTGGCCTGGCCTGGCCTGGCGTGGCCTGGCCTGGCGTGGCCTGGCCTGGCTGGCCTGGCCTGACCTGGCCTGGCCTGGCCTGGCTGGCCTGGCCTGGCCTGGCTGGCCTGGCCTGGCCTGGCCTGGCCAGGCCTGGCCTGGCGTGGCCTGGCCTGGCCAGGCCTGGCCTGGCCTGGCTGGCCTGGCCTGGCCTGGCCTGGCCTGGCCTGGCCTGGCCTGGCCTAGCCTGGCCTGGCTGGCCTGGCTGGCCTGGCCTGGCCTGGCTGGCCTGGCTGGCCTGGCCTGGCCTGGCCTGGCCTAGCCTGGCCTGGCCTAGCCTGGCCTGGCCTAGCCTGGCCTGGCCTGGCCTGGCC